>OX421503.1:39263898-39893898 GCA_949126835.1 Anisus vortex
GAGAGATGAAGAAGAAAGACAAAGAATGATAAAGAGAGGGGGAGAGGAACAGAGTGATAGAGAGAGAGATAGTGTAAGATTTGTATATCTCGTTTTTTATTTCCAATCATCCATCTATGTACTTACCTATTCAACTATCGACTGGTCCTGCGGTTAGTAAACCGGACATCCATCCAACGGCCCAGGTTTCTATCCCTGCAGCCGACCAATCCCTGCCGACCTGCAGGAGTTTTGGGGCCTAAGGGACGTAATAATCTTCTATCTAGAAGGAACGTTTGTTAACCTATAATATCAGTCATCTATTTATGTAGTAATACAATCTATTAATCTATCCATCTATCTATCTCTCCATTTATCTTTTTGTCTATATATGTTTCTATCAAGTTATCTACTTATCTACCTACCTACTTATCAGCCTGTCTAGTTTACTATTTTTCCATCCTCCTCTCTAATTACCCATGTGTCTACCTACCTACCTAGCCTTCTCTTAATCTACATATCTACACATCTTTTGTTAGATCAATCTATATACACGATATACAGAGAGAGAGAGAGAGAGAGAAAGAGGGAATGAGAATGGAGAGGGGTTGGGGAGGGGGTAAAATCACTCAACTACCATTTACTTACAATCCATTCAATTGAGAAACAATCGTCTTACTCATCACATATTAATAAACTGATAGTTGAAAAACACAAAAACCAACGAACACACAATATCTGTTGATGAGATTAAATCCATCCAGGGACGGCAGTGTCCAACACTCCAACACAGCATTCAACATGGAAACATTAAAGCCAATTACAAAGAGGATGATTTTAATCAGCTTTCCTGACATTGTAAGGATCGAGTGTGGGAGGGTGATGGCGGGAGAGAGGGGGGGGGGAATAAGAATATTATGTCTTCAACATAATACAAAGTATATGTCTTTTTGTGCTTCTTAGGCTTTTCGCATATTTGTGGTATTTTTTGTGGTATTATTGTGGTATTCTTGTGGTATTATTGTGGTACTCTTGTGGTGTTATTGTGGTATTCTTGTGGTTTTATTGTGGTATTCGTGTGGTATTCTTGTGGTATTCTTGTGGTATTCTTGTGGTATTCTTGTGGTATTCTTGTGGTATTCTTGTGGTATTCTTGTACTATTCCTTTTGTATTCTTGTGGTATTCTTGTGGTATTCTTGTGGTATTCTTGTGGTATTTTGTGGTATTCTTGTGGTATGCTTGTGGTATTCTTGTGGTATTCTTGTGGTATTCTTGTGGTATTCTTGTGGTATTCTCGTGGTATGCTTGTGGTATGTTACACATTGGTCTTACCAATAACCACTTTCAGGTGATTCGTCAGAGCTGGATATACTCAGGGACTTCCTCCAGACCTGGGAACAAATCCTAGCCTTTACCAAGGGTTCAAACTCAGGCCCTTCGTTGTGCCAGTCTAGCGCACTGCCGCTCCTTATACTTAAAATTATCTCCACACAAAATAATAATGAAAATAAAAATTCTAACACAAACTAAACAACAACAAACAATAATAAATCTAGTGACCTTTTAATAAAATTTCATTCATGAAAATATCAAAATTATAACAAACAAACAGCAAAAAGACAAAACAACGCTAAACACACGTATTATATAAGCCTATGTATCCGGTTGTCATGGCAACCGGCCTAGGTTACTTAACTCTCATTGTTCATGTTCCATTCTGTGCCTAGAAACCAAAAAAAAAAAAAAAAAAAAAAAAACACAAAACTGGAGAATTTTCTAGAAGTTTTAGTTTTCAACGGGTGAACTTTTCATTAGTGGACCAACTGAGATAAAATATTAAAAACAAAAACTCTACATAAAAAAAAACAAAAAAAAAAACGTAACTAGATAAATAGTTCTAGAGTTACCTTCTCTTGTAGCTAGGAGACGAACTTAAATACACTTTGTTTTCTCTTCTATAGACTTGAGTTTTTCTTTTTTTTTTTTTCTAATTTTTTTTTTCCATTGTCGTGGATAAATTCTATGGCAGATTAAAACAAAACAGAAGCTTTTTTAACATGAATAGACATTTAATATATTTTTATGTTATATCGTTAATACAGCTTGTCCTTTTGGTAAGCTTTCTCTCTCTCTCTTTCTCTCTTAGCACACAAATCTCTCATTTTAGCACATTCTCCCGTTTTTAACACCCGTCCGGCGTCTCTTGCTATGAGCACAGTCTTTATAAACACCTTTTTAGCATATTTCTTTATTTGTGCAGGCACATCCTTAATTTTAGCACATTTTGTTTCCTTAGCACAAGTTTTACCTCTTTTAGCACATTCTCTTTCACTTTTTCTCTTTCAGCTAAACCATCCTGTAGCACATTTATCTCTTCTTAGCATATTCTGTCTCTCTTGTTGAACACAATTTTAGCACATTTTCTCTCTGTCTCATCATGTTCTCTTATATTTAGCACATTTTCTCTCTGTCTCATCATGTTCTCTTATATTTAGCACATTTTCTCTCTGTCTCATCGTGTTCTCTTATATTTAGCACATTTTCTCTCTGTCTCATCATGTTCTCTTATATTTAGCACAATTTCTCTCTGTCTCATCATGTTCTCTTATATTTAGCACATTTTCTCTCTGTCTCATCGTGTTCTCTTATATTTAGCACATTTTCTCTCTGTCTCATCATGTTCTCTTATATTTAGCACATTTTCTCTCTGTTTCATCATGTTCTCTTATATTTAGCACATTTTCTCTCTGTCTCATCGTGTTCTCTTATATTTAGCACATTTTCTCTCTGTCTCATCATGTTCTCTTATATTTAGCACATTTACTCTCTGTCTCATCATGTTCTCTTATATTTAGCACATTTACTCTCTGTCTCATCATGTTCTCTTATATTTAGCACATTTTCTCTCTGTCTCATAATGTTCTCTTATATTTAGCACATTTTCTCTCTGTCTCATCATGTTCTCTTATATTTAGCACATTTTCTCTCTGTCTCATCATGTTCTCTTATATTTAGCACATTTTCTCTCTGTCTCATCATGTTCTCTTATATTTAGCACATTTTCTCTCTGTCTCATCATGTTCTCTTATATTTAGCACATTTTCTCTCTGTCTCATCGTGTTCTCTTATATTTAGCACATTTTCTCTCTGTCTCATCGTGTTCTCTTATATTTAGCACATTTTCTCTCTGTCTCATCGTGTTCTCTTATATTTAGCACATTTTCTCTCTGTCTCATCGTGTTCTCTTATATTTAGCACATTTTCTCTCTGTCTCATCATGTTCTCTTATATTTAGCACATTTTCTCTCTGTCTCATCGTGTTCTCTTATATTTAGCACATTTTCTCTCTGTCTCATCATGTTCTCTTATATTTAGCACATTTTCTCTCTGTCTCATCGTGTTCTCTTATATTTAGCACATTTTCTCTCTGTCTCATCGTGTTCTCTTATATTTAGCACATTTTCTCTCTGTCTCATCATGTTCTCTTATATTTAGCACATTTTCTCTCTGTCTCATCATGTTCTCTTATATTTAGCACATTTTCTCTCTGTCTCATCATGTTCTCTTATATTTAGCACATTTTCTCTCTGTCTCATCATGTTCTCTTATATTTAGCACATTTTCTCTCTGTCTCATCATGTTCTCTTATATTTAGCACATTTTCTCTCTGTCTCATCATGTTCTCTTATATTTAGCACATTTTCTCTCTGTCTCATCGTGTTCTCTTATATTTAGCACATTTTCTCTCTGTCTCATCATGTTCTCTTATATTTAGCACATTTTCTCTCTGTCTCATCATGTTCTCTTATATTTAGCACATTTTCTCTCTGTCTCATCATGTTCTCTTATATTTAGCACATTTTCTCTCTGTCTCATCATGTTCTCTTATATTTAGCACATTTTCTCTCTGTCTCATCGTGTTCTCTTATATTTAGCACATTTTCTCTCTGTCTGATCGTGTTCTCTTATATTTAGCACATTTTCTCTCTGTCTCATCATGTTCTCTTATATTTAGCACATTTTCTCTCTGTCTCATCGTGTTCTCTTATATTTAGCACATTTTCTCTCTGTCTCATCATGTTCTCTTATATTTAGCACATTTTCTCTCTGTCTCATCATGTTCTCTTATATTTAGCACATTTTCTCTCTGTCTCATCGTGTTCTCTTATATTTAGCACATTTTCTCTCTGTCTCATCGTGTTCTCTTATATTTAGCACATTTTCTCTCTGTCTCATCGTGTTCTCTTATATTTAGCACATTTTCTCTCTGTCTCATCATGTTCTCTTATATTTAGCACATTTTCTCTCTGTCTCATCATGTTCTCTTATATTTAGCACATTTTCTCTCTGTCTCATCATGTTCTCTTATATTTAGCACATTTTCTCTCTGTCTCATCGTGTTCTCTTATATTTAGCACATTTTCTCTCTGTCTCATCATGTTCTCTTATATTTAGCACATTTTCTCTCTGTCTCATCGTGTTCTCTTATATTTAGCACATTTTCTCTCTGTCTCATAATGTTCTCTTATATTTAGCACATTTTCTCTCTGTCTCATCATGTTCTCTTATATTTAGCACATTTTCTCTCTGTCTCATCATGTTCTCTTATATTTAGCACATTTTCTCTCTGTCTCATCGTGTTCTCTTATATTTAGCACATTTTCTCTCTGTCTCATCGTGTTCTCTTATATTTAGCACATTTTCTCTCTGTCTCATCGTGTTCTCTTATATTTAGCACATTTTCTCTCTGTCTCATCGTGTTCTCTTATATTTAGCACATTTTCTCTCTGTCTCATCGTGTTCTCTTATATTTAGCAAATTTTCTCTCTGTCTCATCGTGTTCTCTTATATTTAGCACATTTTCTCTCTGTCTCATCATGTTCTCTTATATTTAGCACATTTTCTCTCTGTCTCATCATGTTCACTTATATTTAGCACATTTTCTCTCTGTCTCATCGTGTTCTCTTATATTTAGCACATTTTCTCTCTGTCTCATCGTGTTCTCTTATATTTAGCACATTTTCTCTCTGTCTCATCATGTTCTCTTATATTTAGCACATTTTCTCTCTGTCTCATCGTGTTCTCTTATATTTAGCACATTTTCTCGCTGTCTCATCGTGTTCTCTTATATTTAGCACATTTTCTCTCTGTCTCATCATGTTCTCTTATATTTAGCACATTTTCTCTCTGTCTCATCGTGTTCTCTTATATTTAGCACATTTTCTCGCTGTCTCATCGTGTTCTCTTATATTTAGCACATTTTCTCTCTGTCTCATCATGTTCTCTTATATTTAGCACATTTTCTCTCTGTTAGCACATTTTGAATCTCTCTCTCTCTCTCTTAACTATTTTACTCTTTTTTAAATATCTCAATCGATTCTTCCATATCTCTTACTCATTCTCTCTCTCTCTCTCTCTCTCTCTCTCTCTCTCTCTCGTCAGCTTTCCCGGTTTAAACTTGTGTATGTGTGCGTTTTTTTTAAAATTTGATAAAAATAAAAACATGTCTGCCTTAAGGCATAGTGCTAGATTGCACGGGGTAAAAAAAAACACAGAAGTTTTCGTCTCTTTTTTTTACTTTCTTTCTTTGTAAAAGAGAACTAGAGATGGAGAGAACGGGGTTAAAAAAAAAGAAAAGATAGAAGGAATGAAAGAAAAGATATAAAAAAAGAGAGAGGTCTGCCCTTACATCGAAAATCGTTTCCCTTGGATTAAGATGGCGGCCGTTGTTTGCGTTTTGTGAACGAGAGCAGGGGGGAGATAACAGTTGGAGATAAAAAAAAAAGAGGGGCAAGAACTCTGGAGGTACCCGTGATGCAGGAGAAACTTCATAAGATACCGGCCGGGTCTTAAGATGGTCCGAAAAAAAATATTCGGGAGTGGCGGGAGTACGGGAAGTGGGGCTGAAAGGGAAGGGGCGTGGTAGAAAGTGTGATGTCACTTCCGGTCGAATGCCGCCATGTTTGGTTCCACGTTTACGAAAGTATTGCACTGGAGCACGTCGATGGAATAGATAGAGATGTAGGGATTTAAGAACGCGCATGACCCATAAGAAGTTTTAGGAACTTCCGGAATTACCCATACAATAGCGTTTGTGTGGGTGTATGGTGTTTTGTTTTTTACGTGATTATGTGGGTCAGGAGCTTATGTCTTGAATCAAAGATGGCGGATGGCTGTACAAGAATCGCAGACACGCGCCTGCGAACTATAACGCCTTCCTGTCACCTGACCTACAATTCAGGGGTCGGCAACCTTTTGATAATGTGTGCCGAAGTAGGTAGGATTTCAAATTCATTCAGCGTGCCAAAAGCTTAAGAGTCATCTTGTTCCAGCACATAATTTCTTGTAGAACGATTTGAAATGCCTTTTGTTTAGGGTCTCTCGCGTGCCAATGTAAATTGCTCTGCGTGCCGAATCTGGCTCGCGTGCCGTAAGTTGCCGACCCCTGAACCTACACCACATATGAAAAACAAAAACAAAAAATCTGAGGCTAAAACACACGGGGAAGTTCTGGACGCTTCCATCAAATCTGTCGTTCTCTGTATCAGGTGTCGGACATTTAATGCTCACCAGAGTGTGTCTCCGTACGCTTGTTATCATCCGCCAGACAAGCCTTCCGTTTGCGCCTCCATTGTCTGCGTTGCATCAGTTTCTATGAAGCTTTCGTCTGCTGTTGTTCTGTTGTTGTTTTTTTTATTTTTTTTCCCCTGCTTGGGATATTTTTTTTAAAAATGTTTGCTGTATGTCGTCTGCTAGTTTATTTGATATTTTATGTCATTGCCAGTTTCCGCCAGATCTATCTTCTAAGAAATAGATCTTTGTGTATACTTCCTTTTGTCCGCGCGTTTTTTTAAATAAATAGCTTTGGGGTTTTCCCGTAAATAATTAAAACGTCTGACGGCTCATCTTTCTGTTTATCACACATCATTCGGGCATTTCTGAAAGAACATTTGCAATAGGCGTGGCTTAGGTTTCTAGGCAACGTAACTATGTAATTGGAAGCCATGATGGAGACATGGTGGAATAAAATTGTTCCTTACCATGTCTATTTTACACTCAAAATATAAGTAATTTATTTCCATAAATCTTGATATTTAACTGTGATACTAGTCCGTAGTAGTCCGTCCACGAAGTAAACAAGATTTGAGGTTTTTATAGTTTTTCAATAGCTATTGTAAAACATTGCACAGCCTGCCTTATGCTTTACTTTTAGATAGAAAGTTAAGGCTAACTTTCGACAATCGACATCTTCAATGAAATATTCTGCATTTACGGAACCTATTCCATTGATTTTTAATGGTTTAAATTTGAGCTTTGAAAGTTAATTTTCATTGCATGACAGTGTTTTATATATTGTTTACGTCATATTGTTGAAATGATCATATTTAAAAATAAAACTTTCTTAAGCCTATAGTAATATGGCTGCCATTGTTCACCACTACACAAAGTAAACAAAAAACACGTGCTTTTTGTCACGTGATTGCAAATGTTCTATAGTCTAGTTATAGATCTATGTGATGTTGTTGTTGCGTTACTTCACATTATTAAATAGACAGATAAATAGATAGATAGATAGATAGATAGATAGGTAGATAGATAGATAGGTAGATAGATAGATAGATAGGTAGGTAGATAGATAGATAGGTAGATAGATAGATAGATAGATAGATAGATAGATAGATAGATAGATAGATAGATAGATAGATAGATAGATAGATAGATAGATAGATAGATAGATAGATAGATAGATAGATAGAAAGATAGATAGTCTTATAGATATTAAAATGGGAAGATAGATGCTTAATTCAGACAACACAATATTATTTTGTATCTATAAGTGACCACTGCAAGGTTCATTACTAGCCAATATTCACAACTGACAAGAGTAACACCAATAGTTAAATCACAAAACCTAGAAACATTAGAGCAGAGGTCGGCAACCTTTTGATAACGGTGTGCCAAACTAGGATTTCTAAATCATTCACTGTGCCAACAGCCTGAAAGTCAACCTGCTCTATTATATTTTTATTATTATTTCTGTAAGACAATTTATTTATCGCCTTAGCAAGACAAAGGCTAAAAGCAAAGGAAACTTATAGAGAACATCGTTAAAGCCTTTTTTAATGAAAAATTTTAATGTGTGTGATTATCATCCTTTTTATTAGCATTTATTACTAAACGTTCACATTTATGTATATTTATTATCTAAAAGTTATCCTTTATATTTTGATCTAGCAGCCATTATAAATTATTTATAATTTTATGTATTCATTTTTAATTTTATATTTACATCTCAGATTGACGAATATTTTATTCGACGTTCCAACTTCACATATTTCCTGTACTATAGAGCGTTCTTAGGGGGCGTGGCTTAGGTTTTTAGTGACGTATTTGTGTAAATAATGAACCCACTTGAGGTACAAATGTAACGTGGTGAAAGTGAAGTAATTCTTTATCATGCAAAATTCACATCTGAATATTGGCTATCCTACTCAAAAATAAGGAGGTAAATAGTAGTACTGTAGATCAATTGATTAATGTGATTAGGCTAGGGCCGGCTAGACCTATTTACACTTTCAATTTCACTTTATAGGCCTACACTTTTAATGTTTCGTAGGCTAGGTCAAGTGATATTGTTGGTGAATAGGCTATCTAGTCAAGTCACTATTAGGCTCACATCGTCTATGATCTATGTCTATGATAATAATAAAATAGCCTATTTTATTTAACATACATAATACAGCTTAAATCTTAATAAGACTTAAAACACAACACATCATTTAAAAAAAGCGGCCATATTTACTTGTACACCATTACTCAAAGTAAACACAAATCACGTGCTTTTTGTCACGGGATTGCAAACGCCCTATTGGTATGCGGAATAAATACATAGTAATCATACAATGCGGATTAGTAAATGTATTGTTTTAAAATGTACATATAAATTCTTTAGTTATTTAAATTTTTTAAATTTTCAACTATGTTTTACGATTGATCATTATAAAGTTATAAATTGTAAATAATTTATTCTTGTATTAAATAAAAATTGGATAGATTTTAGAAACATAAGCGCAAAGAAAACGGGTAAATTATCTCCCTTTAATTTAAATATATCCTAATTTGATTCTATAGTAGATCTGATGCTAAAGATTCGTTTTGTAATATAAATAATATTACTGACTAATTATTATTTCTTTATAAAAATCCAGCTTTGTGGTATTCATTTCAAGATTTAATTAGAGGTATAGGATTAATTTACGTTAAGCTGTTGTAAAAAAAACATTTTCTGCATTAATTATTTCTCCATTGAAGGAGTTTATTTTTAAAACATTAATAATTACAGCAATCGTATAATGTAATGCTAGTAAATAAGGCATATCATATTTATTTAATCAATAAAAAAATATTTGTTTGTTTTAGAATTTAGAATTATATTGCTGATTAATTAAAGAAGATGAGCATAAAATATCTTTAAAATGTAATTAGTCTGTATCAATTAATCAGCGCCTTGTCCTTGAATGCTCTTCGCTAATTGTATAGGCTACTGACATATTATTTTGTCACTTCCGAGAGGTCAAATGAAGGTGACCTCTTTATATGCTTAACACAGCTTTAAATTCATGTGCGATCAAATATGGTCAGAAGTGTAAATTGAAGCAAAGGCTGAAAGTAGAGCGAATGCTTAGCAGTTGAAAACAGCAGATGACTTTCCTAAGCAGCTTTCTTTAAGATTTTTCAGCAAACTGGCACGTTTTGAAGCTCATTTTTTGGATGATTAAAATTCAACTTGCTGCATTTTAAAATCGCCAACATATCTACATCTAAGAAGGTTGTTGTAAGATCAAGCCAGTTAGGCTTGATGTAGTATGAAAACAGGACTTTTAAAAGTCTTGCATTTGTTTAGAAAACGTCCATGTGAGTGCCACTGAAATAGCACACATCTATCTATCTTAATATATGCCTTAAATGTTGGAAATATACGCAGTTAAATGTTTTGAATTTAATTTAAAAGATATGTCCAGTTTCAATACTGATTTATTCCAGTGGTTTAACAGTTTGACCTCGACCTTGGAAATGAAAGTTCAATTAACTGAAATGAGTCGTTATGTCATTCAGATATATCGGCTTCAATGGTCAGTTATCCTTATTCAATACCGGAATTTTATTTTTAAAAAAATACTCTTGGAGGGAGGTCAAGCGTGCCATTGAAATTCGATTTGCGTGCTAAATCTTGCACGCGTCACTTAGGTTGCCGACCCCTGCACTAGAGGGCATACGGGCAAAATGTAAATTAGTAATAATACATAAGGCATTGAATTCTTATTTTGAAATACAACACAATAACAAATTATAACAATGGTCAGTTAAACATAAGGACTAAAACCCTTTCCTTGTCCCTTATGCGAGAACATATGCAAATAAGTGCTCTTTGTTCCAGAGTGGCATCCGGGCATGGAATGGGTTGCCTGAACACACCAGGAACACCAGTATCTTAAACAACATTTAAAACACTAATAGAAATGAAGGACAAAAATCAAACCGCGGATGACCAGTAGGACGCAATAATCTTCATTATAGAAGTTGCGTCTGAAATGTATCGAATACGATAAGATGACCCATGACCCCTAACCCCTGATTCAAAAGCGGTGAAAAGAAGAACTAAGTAAAATATCCACAGCTGTAGATATGACGTCACAAAATGTCATTTTATTTCTTTCAGGGCTAAATTAAATGAAAATGTGAACAAGAAAAAATGGGACCGGCAATGATATTTAATGTTTAACCTTTCTTTATGGGGAAATATCAATTATCATGTCATTTCCTGTCATTTGTTAATAACCGTTTAAATAATGACATTTTTTTTTTACTATTATGGTTATTTTATCATATTTACGACCCTCTCAACCTTCCTCCCCCTCCCCGGGCACTCCAAAACCCATAACAAAAAATATTAATTATTATTTGTTATTCAGTTTTTAATTACCCTTTTTTTCGGTTATGTTTCTTTATAATCATCTGTGTGGTAATAATTCCATTGCAATGCATCATTAATTTCAGTGTCGACGCCCCGCGCCCTTTGCCTTCCCCCCCCCCATTCATATTAACGCCCAGAGGCGAGAAAATCCCTCCCCCACGCCTCCCCCTTCCCTTCGCCCCCCACAACCTTAACTCTAGCCTTGACTGTAGTAAAACATTCTCCCAGAATCCTCCTCGTTGTGTTTTTTTTTCCCGGATATGTCTTGAAGTTGCGGCACAAGACTTCCGCCCCAAAAGTTCCATCTTGCAGTCTCGCGTTACTTAAAAAAAAAAAAAACAAGATGGCCTCCGTGGGGGCGAGGTGACACGGTCAGACTGACCTTTCGACTCAATGTATTCAAAGTTCTGTTCAATATTTTATTTTTGTAACTTTTTTTTGTTTCTTTATTTCTTTGCTATTGTAAATAGAGTTTTAAAAACAATAAAAGAATAACTTAAATTTTTGTAGTGTTAAGTCTTCGGGAAAGGTTATTGACCCAAATTTCGTCAAGCTATCCAGCTGAAACTTGACACATAGACAATCAAATTTTCAGTCCCACCCACACCGCCCCACCACCCTCCACTCCGACCCCCCCCCCCTTAACCTCTGCCCAAAAATGAGTTTTAAACTGTTTATTATTAAACACAGTGGTGCGTACTTCAAAATCCTTACTGAACTCTGATGACTGACATACATTGGTATTCTTCTCACTGTGATGTATGTAAGCATTCTGGCATCGACCAAAATCGAACCTACGCCGAAATATGCCGTTTGCCTTCTTTCGGCGCAGAAACCGAAACCAAATTTCGTTCGGTCATCTGGACGCGACCCCTTTCCCGGGTCAAACGACCATTTCAAAGGTGTCGCCTAAGATCTTCGAAAAAGACATTTATTTGTACTGGTCTTAGGGATCGAGTCCCCTGGATGTCAGATATTTGACATTTACAATTCATAACAGTAGCAAATTACAGTTAATATATAAGGCGGCCACGAAATAAATTTGATGGTTTGGGGGGCACCACAACAAGAGAGGCTGTAAAAGAAAAGGGGGTCGTGGCATTAGGAAGGTTGGGAACCACTGAGTCTAAACTCTTAAACAGAAATATATAATTCCCATCAAAACCAGCCCACGCACCGTATATTGCCGCGCCGCGCTTCCTTTAGCACAAGGAACTACTTTTTTCCACCCCGCATCAATGCGCGACATTGTTCGAGGCGACCGGGCGAGCACAAACGACTTGCAACAGCACTTAACCAGCAACAAATTTCGTAATAATCTTCCATTAAATCAACAGGTTGTTTTGTTGTTGTGTTGTTTTCTTAACACTCTCTGTTATAAATGTTGCATTGCTTTTGTTCTTTGATTAAAAGAAAATAGTTTTCAGTTGTTGCTGTTTGTCTGTCTGTCGGTCTATATTTTGCGTTATTGTATTTCAATGGTTTAGAATTGCTTTTATATCTTTGAATAGCTAGTGCTAACGGTCGGGATCAGTGGGGGATTAGAAATGGAGGTAGGGGGGGGGGGAACCGTTGGCAAAATATGTCTGGTTCGTTTCTTCTTAAGGTCAGACTGGTTTGGTGACTGCCGTAAAAACAAACAACTCACAATCTCACAACAATAATACCCATAGGCTCATTGAGCGATATTTACATGAAGTGGTCACGAAAATGCAAACACTCATTTATAGATACATTTTACCTTAGTAAAATGGCCGATTTGACAATGACATAAAAAAATAAAATGTAAAAAAGCCTCTACATTAGTGAGCGACTTAAACTTACCATATTATTATTACGTTTTTGTGGCATTTATTACGTGCATGAGTATAACCCGAGTGATGAACTAACTAAAATACACGTTATAAGTGTATATACTACAATACGTACTAAAATAATATTTTTATTTTCGACATTCAACGCATTCAATCGAGAAAGATCAACAACCGTTTCATGGACGCATTTCCGGAAAGTGTTTAAATTTTTAAAAATCATTTATTTAATTTTATGTTTGTCTTTGTTGAATCGGCCGTCTTACTAGGGTAAACTTATCTATATATAAAAGTCTGCAATTTCCCGACAGTCTTATTCCCGCTTCTACACAACCGTCCAACTCATTTTTTTTTCTCTCCAAATCCCAATTCCACCTTTACCAAAAAAGCAAACTCCGCCAAACTGTTCTAAAAAGAAATGTACCGGGTTATGACAAAAAGTATCAAAATACAGACTGGGTATCGATACTGTCTCCATGTAATATTCGATACCGTGGTCGATACCAGACCAGGCGCTGTTTTGTTGGTATTTAATTTTATGTACTTTTTTTTTCTTTATATTTCCACGAAGTCTCAAAGTTCTCTGGTATCCACTTATGATTATGACATCGATTCTTCTGATTGATTATTTGGTGGAAGGGTGGCAGGTGTGGAAGGGGGTGGAAGGAGAGGGGGGGGGCGGGCCGCTTGCGGAATCAAACAGTTCCATTTTTTTTTTGTTCTGACTTTGTTTTTTTTTTGTTTTTTTGTTTTTTTTTAAATGCTGCAGTTTTTGAGTGGAAAGAATTGATTGGTGGATGATTCACGTGACTAAAGCTACGATACATTTGATTGGCTGATTGTGTATCTGTGTGCGTGCATCTGTGTGTTAGTGTGTGTGTGTGAGAGGGCTTTTGATGTTTGTTTCGAGGGGGGGGGCCGAGGGCTTTGGGGTATGGTAGTAATCCATATTTGAATGAAACAAGGGCGGATTTTTTATATCGATTGTTTGATTGGGGAGTTTAGCTGATGGAGGGGGAAAGGGGGGGGGGTAACTACAAAGATTCATAATGGTATCTAACTTTTTGTTTGTCTCGGGGGAGAGGGGCGGGGTACTTATTCAACAATCCGCACTTAAAGGAATGATTTTCTGATTTTTCGGCAAATATAAATAAAGACGGGCGAAAACAAAAGAAAAAAAATCTTGTAATCGAAGTTTCAGACCGGGCATATTCGATTACATCAATGAGATTCTAGCGTTGATTGTAGCCATGGCTTAGCGAATTCTACTCAACTTAATTGTGCGCCAGCCTCACAAAAAAAATGCGATTTAGCGTTGTGCTCGTCACACAATCTCCCTGGTGGGCCACTGAAACAACTAGCGCCTTTCCTAGAAATTCTTACTGTTATGTCTGTTTCTTTTCTTTGTATACACTACAATTAATAGGCCTACCCATTATAAACATGAAGACTTGGTAAAAGTAAATACGTAAATGACATTTTACAAAACTCGTTTTCAGTATAACTTATCTTTTTAGGTTATTTGTTACAGACGCCCCTTCTACACTAGATTTTATAGTGTCCTACGCTTATCTATGGTTTGAGCCCAGTCTTGCAATTTTTATTTTAAATTATGCTAAAATGATGATAATGTTTTCCCGGTTAGTTCAGGCAACCCATTCCATGCCCGGATGCCACTTCGGGAAAATAGGAAACAAATAAGCATTAGTTCTTGCACACGGATTAAGAAAATATGTTTAGATTTCTGTGTCTATATATGTATTGTAGTAGATTGATATGTTCTTTCAGCAAAACAAAAAGATAAATATTCACACAATAATACTCAGACTATTACTTACAACATGTCAGCTTGTATTGTATTTCAAGGCTAGAGTCTGTCATCTAGACGACTGTCTGATAAAACATTCATAATCTATTCATAAAACACATAACTGTCATAAACAACAAACAACCACAAAAATTAACGCCGACTAAAGCAATTTTTTAATTTTCTGGCGAATGATTAAATGTTTTTTTCTATAATTTCTATAAACTGTTTTAATGTTGTATATACCAGCAGTATAGCTGTGTAGCTGTATAGCTGTGTAGCTGTATAGCTGTGTAGCTGTATAGCTGTGTAGCTGTATATCTGTGTAGCTGTATAGCTGTGTAGCTGTATAGCTGTGTAGCTGTATAGCTGTGTAGCTGTATAGCTGTGTAGCCGTATAGCTGTGTAGCTGTATAGCTGTGTAGCCGTATAGCTGTGTAGCTGTATAGCTGTGGAGCTGTATAGCTGTGTAGCTGTAGCCTATAGATGTGTAGCTGTATAGCTGTGTAGGTGTATAGCTGTGTAGATGTATAGCTGTGTAGCTGTTTATCAGTATATTTGTATAACTGTATAGCTGTATAACTTTATATCTGTATATTTGTATAGCTATATTTGTACAGCTGTATAGCTGTAGTTAAGTCACTACGCCCCCACAAACTTTACTTTAGTTTTTCTCCCTTTAATCATGTTTTGTATTCAACACCTCTTTGAATGCATACGTGGGACAGACAGAATATATAGGTATCGCAATTAATGTCCATCGCCCCTGGGTCACCTAGTAATCGAATACACACAAACAGCTCCAGACAGAAACATGACACCATGACAGTTCGAAAAAGCCACCGAATACATTCATTTTATGACAACTTTATCACTAAAGCTGTTGTTTTTTTTTTTTAAGTAAAAGCTTTTAAAGTTGTTGTCCAGTCCGAGAAGTAAATGGCACCGATAACAAACAATTCCTTTAAAAACACATAACTCCTTCGTTTTATTATTTTGAATACTATCTATCTGTAAACGTTATTCTCTTTAGAGTTTTTTTTTTGTACAGAATAATGTAAATAAATTTGTAAGGATAGAAAACTAAGTGACTTTTCTTGCATTTAGTATAACACAAGTATATTATATATTTAAAATTATACTAATAGTGTTTAAGATAAGAATAAATGTATTTAAGAGTAGAATACTGGCTTTTATTTCTTTTTTTTTCTTCATGGTTTTTATGAGATCTCGTTGGACGAGGAAAAAGTCCACAATTTTCGGCGATTTGGTAACGAATGATACGGGATGAGAGTTTGTGCATAACTATTTAACTACACTGTAATAAATTTAAGTATACGAAGTAACTTGTTTTACGGCCATTACTAATGTATTATCAATACTTAAAAAACCAAAGCAATTTAAAAAAAAATTATAGCAGATTAAACTCTAAAATTAACTTAATGTAAAAGTCAGCCTCCAGAAGTGACGCATTATGACGTTTTCTCCCTCTGCGCTTCGGCCTGCTGTACATTTAGGCCTATATCTCTGTCGCAGTTGGAGAATAAGGTCAGGCTCAATATGGTGGACAAGATGGGCTTGATTCATGGCCGACATTTTGTCAACGTCTCTCTCTCTTTCTTTTTTTTTTTGTCTAAGATAATGTCCATAACCAATATGTCCAAGTGGACAATGGAGGTCAGGGTGAAACAAAAAATCTGAGATAAGTTATGGCGTGGACCTGAGAGGTCTGTGAAAGGTCGAATTGATAGCATTCTCCAGGGACGCTTCGGCGTCCCGTTATTTACGACAATGCATTAACATTGTTAGCCCCTGTTGCTATTTTTACGACATTGATAGAACATAATTGGCCCCGGCTCTGTTTTTACGACATGCCTTATCGTAGATAGCCTTTAAAAAAAAAAATATTTAAAAACAAAAACAGCAACACCAAAAAAAACACACAAGAATATTACGACTTAAAAAGACACATTCAGATCTAAAATGATCTATCCTTGTTCTGATTGTCGGACATGTTGTGAAATAATTAGTCCGGTATTCGTTGCTTTTTTACAACATTAATATAATTCGGATCGTCATTTTTTTTCTTGATTTACGAACTAATAAGTAATCTCGTCGGACCGAATTGGTCCATAGGGCCGGTGAAGCGAGCGTTCACCGGTTTCTGTGGCCACGGCATACTAGAGATTGTGTGGCCAGCAAAATGCCCAGCCGCCTTTACTTTAGCCCAACTGCTATGGAGCAAGTAAATAATATAAGGGAAGTGACTCATGTAAGAATTATAAAACTCGGAATAAAAACCCATATTTGTATATTACAATAAATAAAAACCTAGAGTCCTATTAAATATATCGGAAGTACATAGTCACATGAGTTGACCATGCTTTCTTCTTCTTCAGTCTTCTTCTCGTTCTTGTAATCATCACACGTATAAATATATAGACTCAGAGACCACTATTAAAATATTTTATATCGCTACTATAAGTATCATTTCATAAATGTGAAAGTGTGAACTGTTAATGAACTGTTATTAAATGATATATGCTGCAACAAGGCGTTCTTTTATTTGATTACAAGTTAATATATATATTGTGGTGAAGTCGTCTGTTTCAATGTTTGATGGCTGGAGACCAATAATTCAGCAACTGTAGCAGAAACACTCTGAAGAGACTAATTATATTAATTGATGTTCCAACAATAATAAGGACCATCAACACCAACTAAAGTCAGATACCCATCAGAGCTGGGTAGACTGAGGGACACCCTCCAGACCCGAGAACAAATCCTAGCCTTCACCAGGATTTGAACCCAGGACTTTTGGCTTTGTGTTGGGTTGCAATACTAGACTCAAATCACGAATAAGCATAGGACGCAATAGTCTTCTGTATAAAAGGGCCGTCTCTACCATATACAAATTTTCACTGACAAAATTTGTCAAAAGACCTTCAATGAAACTCCGTCGACTGTTTCTGACTTCCAGAGTTATACATTGTTAACCCTTACAGTCCCGGGCGCGTATATAGCGGAACTGATGGCAGCATAGATAGAAGTAGGTCGGTACGGGAAGGGTTAATGCACAAGCTGCATTCTTTATCAAAGCACACAATATAGTGGACTTTTCCCTCGTGTAACGGGGTCACTACATTAAAATAAAGGAGAAGAAATGTCGTAGCTATAAGACCTGGGGACCGTAAGATCGAATCTTCAGAGAAATTGGCCAATGTCAAGTTGACGTTGTGGCCCGGTGGCCGAGCGGAAGAGCGTTCGACTGGTGATCCATAGGTTCTGAGAACGAATCCTGGTAGAGACCTGGATTCTTTTACCATATGATCAGTTTAATCCGACGACTACTTTTATTGACTTTGTTTTTCAAAAACTTTAAAATCCCGACACAGTAATAACGCGCGAAATAGTTCAACCCAACTTTCATTTTTTTTCTTCTTTTTATTAATATTTTTTATTATTATTGTTGTTTTTGTAGTCGTTTCGCTGTAGTCCTAAGTTAAAAAATAACCGATTGTTACCGTATTCACAATCCCATAGTAAGCCAGCGCGACTACACAAACTGGCATAGTAAAGCTTCACTATCAATATTTGTATTTCTGACTTTATATTAGACCTTGATCAACAACACCAACATATCAACAACTTCTTATTGGTTTTCATATTTGAGGTTTCGGATTTTTGCAGACGACAAGGGGCTATAACCGTGACTCTTTAAAAAAAAAAAGGTTTCAGAAATAAGACGCGCGGGGGCTCTAAATTTCCCCTAGGACATTAATCAATTGTCCCCTACTCTGTCTTCATGTTATTTTAGTTACTTCTCTCTCTCTCTCTCTGTCTCTCTCTCTCTCTCTTTCTCTCTCTTTCTCTCTCTCTCTCCCCTTCATTATAAAGAAGCCAGGATGGAAAAGGCACAAACAAGAAACTGAAGATAGAAAACTGGGTTTGTGCCATTTCGACAGTTGCTCGATTACTTTCAACTCATTTAATGAAAACTCAGGTTTTTGTTTTACGCTGACTTTAATAATAGATTGTTTGGGTTTTGAATTCTCTAAGTCACGTGATAGAACCGTACTGAATTTCAGTATTTTGTTTGTATGTTGTTGCTTTTTTAAATTACTTTTTTTTATTTTTGTTTTAAATACATGGGGACTATTCTGTGATAACATTAAATACATGGGGACTGTTCTGTGATAACATTAAATACATGGGGACTGTTCTGTGATAACATTAAATACATGGGGACTGTTCTGTGATAACATTAAATACATGGGGACTGTTCTGTGATAACATTTCTTCCAACCCCCCCCCTCCCTCACCCCATGTCCGAGCCGCAAATGAAAAAGGTGACATTACAGGGGGATGGGTCGGATGGTATTGGACCCAACCTGGAATCTATCTGTGTATTGGTGGTGGGAGGGGGGAAGGGTTGGTGTTGGTGTTGGTGTGATTTAAAACTATCCATGTTACACACACACACGCGCGCACACACACAATACACACACACTTAGGGCCGTCTCTTGAACCGGAGTTAATAATTGATCGTTGGATCTTGTACTGAACATTTGATGTCTGATATCCCCCCCCCCCATCGGCTCCCGCGCCCCCTTATAGTCTCCCCCCTATCTGGAACGTGTGTAAAAGTATCCCTCTCACAACTAATTCACCCCATTCTTCTAGGGAAGTACACAATCACAAGCTGTTTTTCGGTCCTCGGGTCATTTTATACAATGGGATTGTATGTCAATCATAACGACACTGCGTATAGTTTTTTTTTTTCCACTATCAGAGCTTGGTAGACTCAGGGAACCCCTCAGCCATAGTCCCAGATTTTTTTTGAAAACAAGGAATTTGAACGCGTGTGCCCTTTGGAATAGCAATCCAGCGCTGTGCCGATAGACCAGTGTGGCTCAAGTAAATAT
Source organism: Anisus vortex (assembly GCA_949126835.1). NCBI lineage: Eukaryota > Metazoa > Mollusca > Gastropoda > Planorbidae > Anisus > Anisus vortex. The sequence continues at coordinate 39,283,397 of OX421503.1, forward strand.
CTAACTGGACAGCGCTCATCTCATTTTGACGAATATTTTTTTTTTCTTAAACACTTTGTTATGTCAATAAAACCGAAGTTTCGTTAACATAGAAGAAATGCATTTCCACCATGATATAAACTTAGGAATAAATCCTTTTACACGATGATATTCTTCTTCTTCTATTAGCCAGTCTGCATAGCAGTCTGCAAGATGATATATACTTAGGAAGAAATCTTTTCACATGGTTATATAAACTTAGTAAGAAATACTTTTCAACGATGGTATAAACTTAGGAAGAAATCCTTTTCAACGATGGTATAAACTTATGAAGAAATCCTTTTCAACGATGGTATAAACTTAGGAAGAAATCCTTTTCAACGATGGTATAAACTTAGGAAGAAATCCTTTTCAACGATGGTATAAACTTAGGAAGAAATCCTTTTCAACGATGGTATAAACTTAGGAAGAAATCCTTTTCAACGATGGTATAAACTTAGGAAGAAATCCTTTTCAACGATGGTATAAACTTAGGAAGAAATCATTTTCCACGATAATATAAATTTTGGAAGAAATCTCATTTATAATGCTTCAACCTCGGGAAGAAATCCTTGCTTTCTTTTGTATTATAAACTTCGAAAGATATCCATTTCCAGGGTATTAAATTACAGATAGAAACTCTTCAGTATTATACTTATAGGTAGAAAAAAAGTAGTTTTAAAATGTCTTTAAAAAGGTGTATTGATTCTATTAGTGAAACTCTTATTTGTCCTCGCCTCGGACAATTTGAATTGTGCCGTTTTATTTCTGTTTGGTTTCGTTCTTTAAAATAATTATGATTTGATTTAAATGTAAATTGTAAGGTATAAGTATAAGATGTAAGAAATAATGAAATCTTCGTGTGATTGCGCGAAAATAACAAAACAGGTATAAAGAGATGATTGTGAAATCATCCGTACGTGGAAGAAGCGGCATACGAGGGAATGTGTGGCCAGCACAATCCCCATCCGCCCTTACTTTACCACAACTAGTTGTCAGGTACCCATCATAGCTGGGTAGGCTCATGGGCACCTTCAAGTCCCGGGAAATAATTCCTATACTACACCAGGATTCGAACCCACAACCGTCGGATCGCTAGTGGACGCGCAGCCGCTGGGTCACAGTTCCCCATATTGGTTGACATGCCTCAGTGTAACCTACCCGTTTTTTTTTGTGTAATTCGTGGATCCTTTGCATTGTGCAAGCTACACAACCTCCCTTGTAAGCCCCCCCCCCCTTTCCCATAAAAAAAATAGTCCTGTTAATGTATTCATCCACTCTATTTAACGGAGGAATCGTATAACTGTAATCTTGCAACAACATTTCTACTCACACAGTTTACCGTGGATGAACGATACGCGATATAAAAGAATGCATGCTGTTATTCAAAGCTGACGCGATATAAAAAAACACACACAACAACGCGCTTGTATGTGTGTCTGAGAGATCGCGCGATTTATCGCTCCCCGCAGCGCGACATAATTTAGAGCCTATCATTGTAGTCGTATTACATCCCGTTTGTGTGTGTGTGTGTGTGTGCGTCGGTTTTCGTGTTGTTGTTTATTTATTAATGCAGCCATATCATTTTGAGGACGTCACGTGACCGTACCACGTGACGTGACAGATCTGCAGCGGAACAAAACGGCCATTTTTATGTTTCATGGCGCGTGAAATTGTGATCGTCTGCTCAATCTGAAATATAAAAAAAAATGTGAAAATGCATTAAAAAAAATATAGATATCCGATGATGTTATTTGTAATGAACTGCTAATGATGAACAGATTCAGACTTTGTCTCTCTCTCTCTCTCTCTTTTTTTGGATGGGCTTGTTCCTTTTTCTCCTCTGCACATTTCCTTATTGCATACAAACAAAACTACAAACTTATAACACAATCTGACACATACAAACACACATTCACTCATACAAACATACAATAGTGAAAGGTCCATAGATGATAGAACTTAATTTTCCAAACTCATACGAATGTCAAAGGGCCGGGACCCAATTTTCCTCCCCGTCAGAACCAAAAATGACATCCTCCTCCGCCCCCCTCCCCCCACCTACACCCCTTACAGCTCACATTGACTGACCTCTCTATTGATCTAATACCCCCCCCTATCCTCACCCCCCCCCCCCGTCTAGAAACACCCACTAAGGTGTATAGAGTTAAATTTGTTATGTATTTTTTTTTTCTTATGTCTTAACCTTACCACGGACAAAGACAGAATGTATTATGAACACAAATACATATATAATATGTCTAGGTTTATCCGATGTAATAGAATACTGTCGACATTTATTGATTTGGTTTTTAAAAAGCAAAGCCCATTATTTCCTGCCAACTTGAAAGTTTCATCCTGTTGACAAAAAAAACAACTGTAGACAATTCAAATATAATATATGCATTATATTATGGTCTATAATATAGAGCGTTCGCAATGGGCTTGGCTTAGGTTTTTTAGTGACGTATTTGAGTAAATAGAAACCACTTGGTGTGCAAAAATGGTGAAGTACTTCTTTATCATGCCAAATTCACATCTGAATATTGGCTATCCTACGCACAAATCATTAGATAAATCGTCGTAGATCATCTTACTAGTACAATAGAAAGACTGACATGGTATTTTTTCAACGAACATTTTAAGCTCAATTCATCATCTAAATATCTGACCGGTAAGTGTTGCATTTGAATGGATTTATTGAAGTGAATTATTGGAGTCATTCGTTATTTTCATTGTAGGCCTAATCGTTCAATAGTAATATAAAATTTTTCATGTAAGAATGTTCTTGTGATAGGTCTATTAATCTAATATAGAATTAATAAAATCCATATTAATACATTAATCATCATTTTAAACACAAAATATCAATAAAAAAAGCTCGAGCCTATATGAAACTATATTAATACAGCGGCCATTGTACACCATTACACAAAGTAAACAAAAAAACACGTGATTTTTGTCACGTGATTGCAAACGCCCTATAGGAGGAGTTGCAAGTTAACTCCCTGTAGATACAGCATCGGCTTGTGTGGGCAAGAAAATATTGTCAATACGTACATGAAACACATGTACATATAAATAAATACATTAGTATGTTAGTAAGTGAAACAGTTGTACGGAAAAGTCCACAGATTAGGCATTTTGTATTTTTCATTTCGTAGATACATTTCTTTTTTTGTCTTCTTCTTGGCATTCAAATGTTGAACATGTAGAGACTTAAACAAGCAAGAGATATAGCTATGGTGAATTGCACGGCGATTTTCAGGTCTTGTCTCTCTTGAATGCCATTTTAATGTTGGTGAAGGTCTTCGCTGGCCAGAACCTGTTGTGGGCTGTTTCATAAATGTCAGTCTGTTTAGTCCAGTCCTCAGTCTGAAAAATTTTTTTTAGGGTCTGTAGAAAAGGTTCTAGTAGATGCCATTTTTTTTTTTTACTGTGTCCTGATATTCTATGTATTCATCGTGACAGACAGTATGAAAAAAGACTTATAACTAGAACGGCACATAATAGACAGATAGACATATAGGCACAAAAAGTGATATAGATATTCAGACACATAACTGACAGATAAGCAGACATACAGAAAACAGATAGACAGATAGACAAACGTACAGATAGACAGATATAAAAATAGACAGACAGAAAGACAGACATACAAATAAACAGACAGAAAGACAGATATAAAGATACAGACAGACAGAAAGACAGACATACAAATAAACAGACAGAAAGACAGACATACAAATAGACAGACAGAAAGACAGACATACAAATAGACAGACAGAAAGACAGACATACAAATAGACAGATAGAAAGACAGACATACAAATAGACAGACAGAAAGACAGATATAAAATACAGACAGACAGAAAGACAGACATACAAATAAACAGACAGAAAGACAGACATACAAATAGACAGACAGAAAGACAGACATACAAATAGAAGACAGAAAGACAGACATACAAATAGACAGACAGAAAGACAGACATACAAATAGACAGATAGAAAGACAGACATACAAATAGACAGATAGAAAGACAGACATACAAATAGACAGACAGAAAGACAGATATAAAATACAGACAGACAGAAAGACAGACATACAAATAAACAGACAGAAAGACAGACATACAAATAGACAGACAGAAAGACAGACACACAAATAGAAGACAGAAAGACAGACATACAAATAGACAGACAGAAAGACAGACATACAAATAGACAGATAGAAAGACAGACATACAAATAGACAGACAGAAAGACAGATATAAAATACAGACAGACAGAAAGACAGACATACAAATAAACAGACAGAAAGACAGACATACAAATAGACAGACAGAAAGACAGACACACAAATAGAAGACAGAAAGACAGACATACAAATAGACAGACAGAAAGACAGACATACAAATAGACAGATAGAAAGACAGACATAAAAATAGACAGACAGAAAGACAGACATACAAATAGACAGACAGAAAGACAGACATACAGATAGAAGACAGAAAGACATACATACAAATAGACAGACAGAAAGACAGACATACAAATAGTCAGACAGAAAGACAGACATACAGATAGAAGACAGAAAGACAGACATACAGATAGACAGACAGAAAGACAGACAAACTAACAGAGAGATAAAATGGGCGTATAGGTATTCAGGCACATAAACTGATCGATAAAAATACAAACAGACAGACTGACAGACAGATAGCTATATTTCTGTATCTGTCTCAATAACTAGTCATCCACACTGGCCTATGTTATCTACAGTTTTTAAACAAGAAACATGTCGTTATGCATTTGTCATATTGACGGAATTCTCCTCACCTTCCCCTCCCCCTCCTAAACTCATATATTCAACAAAGAAAACCGGACACTCCCCACACTCTGCTTACGTCGGACATCCGTCTCCGGCAAACAGCGATCTCCCCCCTTCTACCCCCTCCCCTCCCCACCTGCGCCACCACAACCCCTATTTATTTTGCCAACATCCACGGAGAAATAAAAAAAAAAAAATTAGAATATGTATTATCTCCCTTGTCTTCCACAGTTTCCGGTTGTCGTAAACAAACATGGCGTCGGAATTTTTTCCTTTTCTGTTTATTTATTTGTGTTTGTTTGAAATTACGATCCTACTACAAATACATCAGAAGCGTGAAAGTAAAAAAAAAAAAAAACAACACAAGTTCAAATTCATAGAAACGCCATGTTGTGTTTCTGGACGATTCTGCAAGTGTCGTCTGCTCTTTAATCAGCTTCGATTACATCCCCCTGCTGTCTGGGTGTACGTCACGTGACACACAATATAACACTTGAACAGATTATTCCGCCTGGAACTGGTTTAAAGTAGAAACCTTTTTTTATATTTTCTTACAGTTGACATATTGTAACTGTCCTATATAATATACGAAATTAAATAATCTACTTTTGTTAAAAACCTTTTATTTTATCTTGTATATAAGACGACAGGCGCTCCTTCTATAAAGAGATTATTGCGTCCTACGCTCATCAGTGGTCAGATTCTTGTCATGCATTTTGATTAGAGTTTTAAATGATGTTAAGTTACCGTTTTTTTCTTGTTTGTTCAGGCAACCCATTCCATGCCCGATTCCACTCGGGAAGAAAGAGTAGGCCTACTTATATGCATTTGTTCTCGAATAAAGGATAGTAAAAGTGTTTTTGTCCTTACGTTTATCTGAGCATTGTAACAGGTTGTTTTTGTGTTGTATTTTTAATTTAGAATTTAATGCCTTGTATATTATTACTAATTTACCTTTTTGACCTCCTGTCCTCTAGTGTTTAATATCAAAGCAAACGTGTTTTATTTTTTAAAATAAAAAACTATTAATGTCATTGTTTTGTTTATATTTCTACACCGTAATTTTCTAACAGTCACACATTGTGTTCTTAGTATGGTCAAGTTAGCAGATTATGAAAATCGGAGATTTTTTATGTGTCACTTGAATGTTTGTGTTGTAGTATAGTAAGTTAGTATTGCCCTACTTGAAGTCATATATATAAACAAGCTTAAAAGTTCAATAAAGTTTCTAGTATTTCAAACAGACTTGTAAGTATTTTGTCCAGTGGTGTGGTCAACGGGCGGCCCGCGGGCCACATCAAGCCTTGTCAAACGTAAGTAAAAAGTAGAGTACCCTTCGTGTCAAATTGATCCATAGGGATCGGTGAATCAGCGTTCGCCAGTTTCTGTGGCCAAGGCATACTATGGGATTGTGTGGCCAGCACAATGCACAGCCACCTTTACTTTAACCCAAGTAAGCTCAGGTACTCATTAGAGCTGGGAAGACTCAGGGACACCTTCCAGACCCGGGAAACAAATTCTACATCCTTCACCAGGATTTGAACCCAGGACCTTCGGTACGCCAGTCGAACGCGCTGTCGGCTCGGCCACCGCACCCCTTCTTCAAACTGGAGACTTCAAACTTGAGTCTCGTCAAACGTTATTGATAAATGTCCAGAACACGCGGCCTATCTTAATGTATAAAATTCCTAACACGGCCCAATGACGAATAATGTCGTACACCCCTGTTTTAGTCATCTTGCATTTAACCTATATCAATTATTATCTGCTCGTAGTATAAAAGGACAGGGCTGATGACCTTTGCCCCGTTGTGTCGTCACAGATTTCTGAAACCATGTTTCTACTCTCTCTCTCTCTCTCTATGTTTTCCAGGGCTGGCACTGGGCGAGAAGGACGAAAATCATCAGGTCTTCAGGTCCGCGAGCCTTGGTGGTCAACAGGTGCTGCCGTGTGAGATTGATTACCCGCCAGAGTACCCGGACGTCCAGTACGTAGTCACGTGGACGAAGCAAGGACTCAAGTAAGTAGGTTTTTTTTTAAAAAGGGATATGTAGAATCCTCAATCACAAGTTATCGAAAGAGTGACCAGTCACGTGTTGCTTGTCCAACACGTGGTACGTGGCTTTCTCGAATAGACATCCCAAGTGCATTCTGGGTCGGAAAAGAGCTCCCATTGACAAAGAGCAGAGACTAGGTCTCTTAATGCCCTAAACGCCGACCACGTCGTCCAGCACCTCACTCGACCAATGGTGCTTCCTCCCCATCTTGAACGAAATTATACCTGTCTAGAGCGAGCCCATCTTTCGAATGGCAACCACTGGCACGCTTCGGTTTCTTTTCCAAGAGTCATTGTTATCTTATCTTATACATTACAGACGCTCCTTCTATAAAGAAGATTATTGCGTCCTACGCTCATCCGTGGTCCGAGTCTAGTCTTTCATTTTTTAAAAATGTTTTAAATGATGTTAATTTGCTGGTTTTCCTGGTTTGTTCATGCAACCCATTCCATGATAGAATGCCACGTGGGGTGGGTTTAGCTGTATAAGATATGAAGACCCCAAAACAATAGCATTTTCCAGCCCGCTGAAGTTTGAACTCTCTATATGTGTCCGCCATAAAAAATTATCGGGAAACAAAATTGTAACATTTTAAAAAATACATATGTACTAAATTCGGGAAAAATGTGGTAAATAATTATGTCACACAAAGGATCACCCCTTACACACACACACACACACACACACACCTGGAAAAGATTCTTAGGTTTGCTCCTGGCAATAACTTTCTTTCAAGGCTTAGATAGACCAGAGGAACGGTATCTTTCAGTTCATAAATGCATGCCTCGAGCAGGGCTCCAACCTCCACTTTTGTTTTGAGCTCAGATTTGATGCCATCCGATATATATATATATATATATATATATATATATATATATATTTAAAAAAACTAGTCAAGGCATATAACTTCGTGAAAGACAATGTCTTCTTGAGTTGTCAATAATTATTTTTGAGGGGTGAGGGTATGAACCATTTCGGCCATTTGTTTCTTTATGACTCCTCAGCGTGTCTCTGCTAATCAAGATAGAAGGTTATCAAACTCCCCATGTACAGGAAGAATATAAAGACAGGATTGATTTAGTCAATAAAGGGGCTTCGCTAAAGGTATGTCAAATAACTTTATACTGTCAATATAACGTCAAAATGTCATTATAACTGTATGATGTCAATATAACTGTATATTGTCAATATAACTTTATATTATCTATGTTATTTTATACTTTCAATATAACTTTATGCTGTCAATATAACTTTGTGCTGTCAATATAACTGTATATTGTTAATATAACTTTATATTATCTATATTATTTTATACTGTCAATATAACTTTAAACTGTCTATATAAATTTATACTGTAAAATATAACTTTATACTGTCAATATAACTTTATACTGTCAATATAACTTTAAACTGTCTATATAAATTTATACTGTAAAATATAACTTTATACTGTCAATATAACTTTATACTGTCAATATAACTTTATACTTTCAAAATTACAGTTTTGGTCTTTTTTTAAACGATCCTATGTTGTTTTACTAGTGAATTCAATTGTAAACTTTCTCGTTGCCTTCCACAGATATCACACATCGAGGCAGACGACGAGGGCTGGTATGGCTGCGAGGTCTACTTTTCCGGGATTGATAAAGATAAGAAAAAGATGTCACCGTCCATGACAACTTGGGTCTACCTGACCGTGCACTGTGAGTACAGAGAGAGAGAGAGAGAGAGAGAGAGAGAGAGAGAGAAAGAGAGAGAGAGAGAGAGAGAAAGAGAGAACTTATCTTTGGGGAGGGAGGGGGCGTTTGTGTGTGGTAAGTGCGTGTGTGTCTAGAAATTTGTCAGACATTACACTGTCTTATCTTATCTTATATATTACAGACGCTCTTTTTCTTCATAATACTGTGGAGACCCCGTTAGGACCGAAGAAAGAGTCCTCAATTTAACTAAACATAAAATAAAAAAACATCACAAACAACAAATATATATTATAAACAGATGACAGCGTGTCACTTTAGGTTTTTAGACCAGCCCTTCAGTGACGATTTGAATGCCGGCACAGTAGGGGCATTGATGGAGGCCTGGTCTAGGGTGTTCCACAGCCTAATGGCTGACGGAAAAAAAGAATATTTGTAGACGCCGGTGCGTGCATGTGGGACATGCAGCTTGAGCTTATGGCCTCGGGTAGAGCGGGACGCCTGTTGGATTCAACCTTGCTGCGTGGACATGTCCACGTGGCGGTTCACGATCTTCTCCTTCTATAATGAAGATTATTGCGTTTACGCTCATCCGTGGTCTGGGTCTTGTCTTGCGTATTGATTAGTGTTTTAATTGATGTTAAGTTACTGGTATTCCTGTTTTTTCAGGCAACCCAATCCATGCCCGAACGCCACTCGTGGCGAAAGAGAACTTATTTGCACTTGTTCTCGCATGAGGGATAAGAAAAGTGTTTTTCGTCCTTATATCTGAGCATTGCAATAGGTTGTTATTGTGTAGTATTTTAAAGTTTGAATTTAATGCCCTCGGTATTACTAATACTTTACTCGTTGCCCTTCTGTTCTCTGTGTTTCTAGGTTTAGTGATCTCATTCGTGTGTGCATGTTTGTGTAAGTGTGTGAGTGAGTATGTCTGTGTTAAATGGTTTAAACACACAACGCATTCAAACATTACGACCGAGGAATCGGCACATTAATGTTATTGTAGAACAGACGATGTTTTTTCCTGATTTCTAATTTCTACTATCTTTTGGTTTACGTCATGGAAGTTTCTGGGATAAATATTAGACAATAATGTACTGCTTATTCTTTATTACATTTTTTCTCAGATATACAGATAGGTGGCTAGACAGATAGATGACTAGATAGACTATGTTGATGGATAGACAGATAGATGACTAGATAGACTATGTTGATGGATAGACAGATAGATGACTAGATAGACTATGTTGATGGATAGACAGATAGATGACTAGATAGACTATGTTGATGGATAGACAGATAGATGACTAGATAGACTATGTTGATGGATAGACAGATAGATGACTAGATAGACTATGTTGATGGATAGACAGATAGATGACTAGATAGACTATGTTGATGGATAGACAGATAGATGACTAGATAGACTATGTTGATGGATAGACAGATAGATGACTAGATAGACTATGTTGATGGATAGACAGATAGATGACTAGATAGACTATGTTGATGGATAGACAGATAGATGACTAGATAGACTATGTTGATGGATAGACAGATAGATGACTAGATAGACTATGTTGATGGATAGACAGATAGATGACTAGATAGACTATGTTGATGGATAGACAGATAGATGATTAGATAGACTATGTTGATGGATAGACAGATAGATGACTAGATAGACTATGTTGATGGATGGGTGTATGGATATATAGATAGAAAATGTTGCCATGTAGAAAGATTGATAGATAGAGGAATAGATAGTAAAAGAATAGATTGCTAGATTGATAGATGATACGATAAGCAGATAGATAGATAGATTGATAAATATAATATAGATACATATTAGATAGCTGTGTAGCTAGGTAATTAGGTAGATATATAATTAGGTAGATGGATTGATACATAGAAAGATTAATAGATGAATATTTCAATTGTTAAATAGATAAATAGATAAATAGATAAATAGATAAATAGATAAAAAGATAAATAGATAAATAGATAAATAGATAAATAGATAAATAGATAAATAGATAAATAGATAAAAAGATAAATAGATAAATAGATAAAAAGATAAATAGATAAATAGATAAATAGAAAAATAGATAAATAGATAAATAGATAAATAGATAAATAGATAAATAGAAAAATAGAAAAATAGATAAATAGATAAATAGATAAAAAGATAAATAGATAAATAGATAAATAGATAAATAGATAAATAGATAAATAGATAAATAGATAAATAGATAAATTAATAAATAGATAAATAGAAAAATAGATAAACAGTTGAATAGATAAATAGATAAATAGATGAATAGATGAATAGATGAATAGATAAATAGATGAATAGATGAATAGATGAATAGATGAATAGATGAATAGATGAATAGATGAATAGATGAATAGATGAATAGATAAAATGTTAAATAGATAAATGAATAAATAAATAAATAGATAAATAGATAAAAAGATAAATAAATAAATAGATAAATAGATAAATAGATAAATAGATAAATAGATAAATAGATAAATAGATAAATAGATAAATAGATAAATAGATAAATAGATAAATAGATAAATAGATAAATAGATAAATAGATAAATAGATAAATAGATAAATAGATAAATAGATAAATAGATAAATAGATAAATAGATAAATAGATAAATAGATAAATAGATAAATAGATAGATCCATTGAATAGTAGGTATATAGAATAATAGATAGATAGATTGATAGATCGACAGATATATAGACAGATAAAGAGAGAGAGAAAGAGAGAGAGAATGTGCGTGCAATAGTTTAACGCCACCTGCACGCTCTCCTTGATTATTTTCCCTTCTCCCATATAAACGTATTGAGTTCGTTTCCCCCCGTTTCGCCAGGCGCCACGCTCCGCTAGTATTACAAGTAACATACCTGTTCACAACATGAAGCACGACCCAGCGAAATAGTCTCTATATCGGATTGGTTTACCTCCTTCGCCCCACCCCGGCGTCGGTATTTGTGTTACTGGCGCGTGCCGAGCGCGTGAAGTGTGATCTACAGGGAATACCCCCAGTGATAATAATAACGGGGGGGTCGGTAATACTTTCCCTCTTCTCCCTCCCCCCCCTCCTCCTTTTTACTTTAGACTTTAGACAATATAATATATTATTCTCAGTGCTGAGGTACGACTAGTTGTTTGTCTACGGTTTAGCAGAAGTGTTAATAGGGACTTGCGACTGACTCAATACTAGTGCTGAACTAGGGGGAGTGAAAATAACCCCCAATGAGTATGCAAAATTGAAATGTTAATTACTGCACGAGGTTTTAAATTTAGAAGCGGACACCCATCGGCTCCCCCTGGATCGCATGGGAAGTTTGGTGCGAGGCGCAATTTTTAAAGAGAACACGCCGAGTGTAGATAGATTAAGTAAGATTATAATAATAATTCTATTTGTAAGGGTTGACAACCTTTTTCTGCCCGGTGTGCCCAAGTAGGATTTCTAAGTTTATTCAATGTGCCAATAGCCTAAGAGTCCTCCTGTTCTAGCACCAAATTGCTCGAAGAAGCGACTTGAATTGCGGTTGTTTTTTTGCTCCTTCACATGCCATAAATATCGTTCTGCGTGCCAAGCATAGCACATGTTGCGTAGGTTGCCGACCCCTGCTATATGTATAACAAACATAATGTAAGCTCAGGGAGCATATAACATTGAAGAACAAGCAACGAAGAACACGGATATAAAACAAATATAATTTTGAAAAAAAGGTTGGAGATATTAGAAGGGACCAGAGTGGAGGTTGTAATGGTTTGGAAACATGACTTCGGTGACGTCATCAAAAGACAAGGTCGACCTTGGTGTTATTATTTGCGTTGATTGGCTCAAGGCTTCTTATCGCAGACGGGACATTAGACATCTGACAATGTTTTGACCCAGAACAACTGTTCCCCAATTGATTTGCTGTCATTGACTACAATTATTATTTGAAACTGCTGCCCCCCCCCACACTTTTTTTCCAAGTATCTTGGTTGGTCCGTTGCATGAATTCATTTTGGCAGATAACAACACTCTGCTGAATGGACAAGTCTCGTGTAAAGTAGAAATAAACCAGCAAATGTCGTGTGTTGTAGAAAGATACTGGTATATGATTTATACCGTAGAAAGATACCGGCAATAAAATGTAACGTAGAAATAGACCGATAAATGCCATTTATTGTAGACAGAAACCGGCAAATGACGTGTACCTCAGAAAGAGACCGGTATATGATTTATACCGTAGAAAGAGACCGACCAATGACATGTACCATAGAAAGAGACCGGTAACTGACGTGTACCGTAGAAAAAGACCGGCAAATGACAATATGCCATAGAAAGAGACCTGCACTTGCCATGTACCGTAGAAAAAGACCGGCTAATGACATGCGCCATAGAAAGAGACCGGCACATGCCATGTACCGTAGAAAAAGACCGGCTAATGGCATGTGCCATAGAAAGAGACCGGCACTTGCCATGTACCGTAGAAAAAGACCGGCTAATGACATGCGCCATAGAAAGAGACCGGCACACGCCATGTACCGTAGAAAAAGACCGGCTAATGACATGCGCCATAGAAAGAGACCGAGCGGGGATTCAAGGAACCAGAAGCGGACCAAACGATAAGAAAGTGTCCCTGTCCTATATATCACCGTTAAGTAGAGTATTGTGTGTCCTGTGTGTGTCCTGTGTGTGTCCTGTGTGTCCGTGGTTTGTGTCTAGTCTTACATTCTGATGAGGGTTTTATATGATATCAATTCCTTGGTGGTTTACCTGGTTTGTTCAGGCAGTCCATTCAAAGCCCAGATGCTACCTGTATTTCTTATTGCATAGGGAATATCTGGTTTGTTCAGGCAGTCCATTCAAAGCGCAGATGATACCTGTATTTCTTATTGCATAGGGAATAAGAAAAGTGTTTTTATACCTATGTCTGAGTATTTGTGTTGGGTGATTTATTGATCCATTGGCTTTAATCGTATCTTATATTTCATGTTACAGACGCACCACTATAAAAATAAAATGATTGCGTCCTACGCTTATCCATAGTTGGATTCTAGTCTTGCAGTTTGATAAATGTTTTAGACGATGTTAAGTTACTGGTTTTCCTGTTTTTTTCAGGCAACCCATTCCTTGCCAAGTTGCCACTCGGGAAGAAAGATTACTTATATGCATTAGTTCTTGCATATGGTAGAAGAAAAGTGTTTTTGTCTTTATGTTTATCTGAGTATTGTAATAGAGTGTTGCTGTGTTGTATTTCTATGTTAGAATTGTCAGTGTTGAATGTTCACTTATGTTAAACCTTGCAGCTGTCTACTATGGCGCTACAGCCCATGTAGGGCTTTGATCTGCTCCACCATCTCCTTCCATTCGAAGCCTATCCTTTGGCTTTCCTCCGCCATGCCCGCACACCAAGTTTTCGCAGATCTGCCTCTAAACCTTCGAGCCATCTTTGTCTTGGTCTGCCTCTAAACCTTCGAGCCATCTTTGTCTTGGTCTGCCTCTAAACCTTCGAGCCATCTTTGTCTTGGTCTGCCTCTAAACCTTCGAGCCATCTTTGTCTTGGTCTGCCTCTAAACCTTCGAGCCATCTTTGTCTTGGTCTGCCTCTAAACCTTCGAGCCATCTTTGTCTTGGTCTGCCTCTAAACCTTCAAGCCATCTTTGTCTTGGTCTGCCTCTAAACCTTCGAGCCATCTTTGTCTTGGTCTGCCTCTAAACCTTCGAGCCATCTTTGTCTTGGTCTGCCTCTAAACCTTCGAGCCATCTTTGTCTTGGTCTGCCTCTAAACCTTCGAGCCATCTTTGTCTTGGTCTGCCTCTAAACCTTCAAGCCATCTTTGTCTTGGTCTGCCTCTAAACCTTCGAGCCATCTTTGTCTTGGTCTGCCTCTAAACCTTCGAGCCATCTTTGTCTTGGTCTGCCTCTAAACCTTCGAGCCATCTGTGTCTTGGTCTGCCTCTAAACCTTCGAGCCATCTTTGTCTTGGTCTGCCCACAAGCCTTTTCCCTCTTGGTCTATGGAGGTTTGCTGTTCTGGCTGCTCCACAGAATAGGTATAGAACAGAATGCGCAATCGCATATTTTTTCTGTTTCCGGAAGTAATACCGACGCCATACTGTTTCAACGCAGCGGTCCTGGTTACACTATATATTGATGCTTATTTACAATTTCTTTTTCTTCAAATCTTCAAGTTCAAAAACCCAAAGCTAATGTTTCAGGCAAAGGTTACAAAAACTGTTGTGTAATAAACTGCAAGAATGATGCGAAAACGATTGATTATCGTAACGAGCAACGCTTAGGCCTAGGCTATCTTTTCAAATATCAGTACGGATAATACAATTTTACATAAAATAGGCCTAATCCTATAATGTTGAAAAGAAAAGGGGTAATTAAGTCAAATTTATATAAAAGTAAGCCTATAATGAAATATAATATAGGCCCTATATTTAGGCTATTGTATATATTTATGGTACGCCTAGATATCCTTTCTCATTTTACTAAAGTAGCGTCTCTAGCGACCGCTCCCTTGCGTCGAAAAAAAAAATGGCGGAATCGAGCTTCACTTTTAGTGACTGCGCATATAGGGATTGCGCATTCTGTTCTATACCTATTCTGTGGGCTGCTCTGCCTTCTGCCATTTTTTCCAAGTGGCCTGCCCATCTCAGTCTGCCCTTCTGTCCTCGTTTTTTTTTAAAAACGATTGCTAAATTTAGAATGATGAAAAGCGAAGCTACGGCCCAGGAGACAAGTAGCATGTGTGCCGTCCTAATTGCGCTGACCCTTAATGCCGCGTTAATAATCCTCAACAATTCCTTAAATCACAACTTTTAGAACAGACAAAATTGTCTCATTTTGGGATTAATTTGCCGGGTTAAAGTCAAACTTTTATTGCCAGATGCCGAGACCGTCGAAAGCAAGAGTGAGCAGCTGATCCTTCTTTTTTTTTTTCTCATTCTTGTATCTGACTTGCTAGTTTGTAGCCGATGAGCCAACTTTCCGTTGATCTCAACAGAGACTTAGCCGTCTCTATGCGCTATCTCATACAGCTTTAATAGTCCAGCACTTTATTCAATAAAATCTCTAGCCAAGGCATCGTTGGGCCAAAACTAAACTGTCTCGAAATGAAATTTAGTGTTTATTTAAATTAAACTTTTTGCAACAGCAACACAAAAAAAAAGAACAACTATCGTTGCTAAGCAGCGGCTTTACATGCAATAGATAAAAGACGAATAATATTTTTGATGTTGTTAAGAGCGGAACTACGAAATGGTTTCGTCTTGTTATCTTTTGCTGTAAAAATAATAAAAAAAGAAACCTCCCCAGAAAAAAAAAATCTCTCCAGCTAATAGAATTAGGGAATGCATTAGAATGAAAGTTTGCTGTATTATATTGGATTAGAAGGTTATGCAAATGTTGAGAACGGCCTTCAAAGTGTGACGTAGGCTAATAGACGTTTCCAAATGATTTGCCGAGAACTGGTTTATATATTGGAGGAAGGGTGTGAGGCCCAAGACTTTATACACAACTACCGCGCTTTTAACTTTCTCTCTACACCTCTCTTTATATAGCCTATATTATTACAAGGCAATTTATTCACCATAATAAATTATGGATGAGACCTTCTATTTAGATCACACAAGTATAATTATGATTTATAATGTTATTACGGCTAGAGCCCCCATTCAATTTATGAAAATAATAGTTATAGTATTGTTATTATTAGTGTGAGTATCCTTGTATTAGTGAAGATCTTATTATATTAATCTGAAGTTTATTTGTAGTTGTCTAGAGTATTCCTGGTTCTTATAATCCCCTGGCAATTCACATAGCGTAGTTTTAGAGTTTTCAGTTGATTTACTTCATGTATAATTATTTATGTGGCTCATATTATACGGCAAGAACCTCGATGTCGAGTGGTAGTGTAGATTATTAATATAGTTGAATAAATATTACACATACACACATGTATATAACTTTGAAATATTGACGCTAACCAAGTTGTGTAGAAAGCAACGATAAATTTGGTTTAATTTACAACATCAATCCAGTAGGAATCCAAATAATATTATATACACAATCAAGAACTACACATATTCCAATTAGTAATGAATATCCTCAATGAACATATAGCATTGTAGTTAATAGTAGAATAATAAATTTTCCATAATACAACTCAAATAGAAACGATCCTCAGAGACTCAGAATCTTAGATGTTATCTGATCGAATGTACGCCAAGAACTGACCAAAAGTGTCGAATCGCGTAGAAATATATTACGGGTCAATCGTTGGAAAAACCAGACAGCCTAGTGACACGAATATTTAAATCAAGCCTGCATGTTGACTGCGTGATCAGAATGTCAAGCAATAATGCTCTAACAAAATAAGGAGAGACCGGACGACCTTGACACGCTGTGTTTACGTGAACAGTTCATGTTTTTATCGAGGTTAATAAAAAAACAATAATGCTCTCATTAGGTTAGGAAAAACCCGGGGGGAAACCTTGAGCTGAGAAATATTTTATATCGTTTAAACGCAATTCGCTTAAATGATTTAGTTGGTTTATTAACATTACAATGTAGGGAATTTACGTTTCGTAACAGTCGCCCGTACCAAAAGGAAAAGAACATTGCATACTAAACAATAGAAGTGTGCAATTTCTTTTAGAACCGCCTGCACTTAACTTTAGTTCTAAACAATATACAAAAAAAAAACTGACTCCACCTGGGTAGTCCGTTAAATAAGACAAGTAAGGGAAATAATTTATTCTATTAAACCCTCATCATATAGGATCTCAAGTTATCCTTAGACCATAACACATGTTCGCGTTATTCTAAAAAATTATACTCTCTGAGATATCATTCCTTATAAACATCATCATCTTATTTATAAGGTAAAAATCAACATAACTAATGTTATCATATTAAACAATTCAATCATTAATTAATTCAACTTAAATGAAATTAATATTTAAATAAATTTTAAAGTAAGAGTTTAATCTTAAGTGTGTAAGCATGTGAAGTGTATGCACATTACTCTATCTTGGTTTTTACATAATCACAACTATAGTTTGATTGTTTCAAAATAAGGATGTACATTTCTGTTCATTCATTATCTTACTAATAAAGAAAATTATGTCCATAAATCAATAATACTTAAAAGTAACTTATTAGGTTTTTTTCTTTTTTCCTACAACAATAATAATATTTGTTTTAGCAAATGGAAATATTCATGGCATAAAATAAGGCATAAGATATTGCATAAAATAATCACAACATATTCATATATTCATGCATTTATATTTTAAATGATCCAATTCTCTTAGTTAGGATTATCAGAATATATACATGAAGTTATCTATTTCCTTATACATTTGTTACATGCGCGATAGGGTGTCCGCGACGATGTTATCTTTTCCAGATAAGTGAGTTATTTTTAAGTTGTAAGCTTGAATAAACAAACTCCATCTTAGAATGCGCTGATTTTGTTTGATGCGGGAAAGAAATACTAGGGGATTGTGATCAGTGAATATCTCGATTGGGAACTGAGAACCATTTACATAGTAATTGAAATGTTTCAATGCTTGGATAAGTCCTAGTAATTCCTGCTCTATTGTGCTATAATTTACCTCATGTGGGTTAAATTTTTTTGAACAAAAGCTAATGGGATGTTCAAGTGAATCATCTCCTATTTGTGAGATTACCGCGCCCATTCCTGTATTACACGAGTCTACCGTTATTCTGAAAGGTTTAGTATAATCAGGTGAGACTAATACTGGTGCCTTGGTCAGTATGTCTTTTATATCGTTAAAGGCTTGGTCACATTCCTGAGTCCACTTAAATTGATTTTTTCTTTCTCAAGAGATTTGTCAAAGGGCAAGTGATAATAGAAAAGTTTTTACAAAACTTCCTGTAGTACCCGGCCATACCCAGAAATCCTCGAAGTTGTTTCTGCGTTTTAGGGACAGGGAATTCCTGTATAGCTTTGACTTTGGCATTCACTGGTTTTACTTTGCCATTACCCACTACATGACCTAAATATTCAATTTCTGCATGGCAAAATTGACTTTTAACTAGGTTTATAGTAAGATTAGCCTGTTTTAGTTTTTGGAATAATAGTTTTAACTGATGTAGATGATCATTAAAGTTATTACTGAACACTACGATATCGTCCAGATATGCATGGCATTGTGGGATATCATGGATAATAGTGTTTATTAGTCTTTGAAAACTAGCTGGAGCATTGACCATTCCGAATGGCATTACTTTAAACTTATATAATCCATCAGGAGTAACAAAAGTTGATACCTCCTGAGCCCTATCTGTTAATGGGATTTGGAAATAAGCTGTTAGTAAGTCAATCTTAGTTACATAGTTTGCAGTGCTTACTCTATCGATTAAATCATCTATCCGTGGTATGGGATACGAATCTGTTTTTGTCACTTGGTTTAATTTCCTATAGTCTACACAAAAGCGTAGTGAACCATCAGATTTGGGAACCAACACACATGGGGATGACCAATCACTGTTACTGTGAGTAATTATATCATTGCTCAGCATATAATCAATTTCTTTACGGATGTGTTCAAGTTGTATGGGATTAACCCTATACGGATGTTGTTTGACAGGTTTAACATTATCATCTTTTAAAACTACATCATGGGTAACCAAAGTTGTTTTGTTAGGAACATCACTAAACAAATTTACATGATCATAGATTAAACCCTTGATAGAAGTCTGTTCACCTGAGTCTAGATGTGCCAGTTTATCATTGAGGTTTTTAAGTGCTTCAGTGTTTTGAAGTTTACTTTCTATGATTGTCTTTTTAAATTTAGGCGGGGGTGTTTCAACAGTTTTGATAGCACTCACTGGCCTAATGTCAGTTTGTTCTTCCCTAACAACATAAGGTTTTAGCATGTTTATATGGCACAGTCTCTGTGTTTTCCTTCTATCAGGGGTTTTTACAAGGTATGTTACATCACTGATTTTATCTAAAACCTGATATGGTCCTGTATATTTTGCACTCAGGGGTTGTCCAGACAATTGGGTCAACATGAGGACTTTATCACCAGGATGGAAACATCGGGATCTGGCCTTGACATCATAGTACCCTTTCATTCTTTTCTGAGCCTGCAAAAGATTATCTTTAACATGATTAAAAGCATGATAGATTCTATTGTTAAATTGTTCCACATAAGCTACGAGTCCAGTCTCTTCATCAGAATTTAACAAGGTTTCCTGCAACAGTTTTAGAGGTCCTCGAACTGAATGTCCAAACACTAACTCGAACGGACTGAATCCAAGAGATTCCTGCACAGTTTCTCTAGTCGCGAAAAGAGCGAATGGAATACCGCGATCCCAGTCTTCAGTGTTCTCAAAACAGTATGTGCGGAGCATGGTTTTCAGAGTCTGATGATATCTTTCTAGGGCACCTTGGCTTTGCGGATGGTACGCAGTTGAAGTTGCATGTTGGATGCCTAGTTTCTTTAAGACCTGGTTAAACAGCTTTGATGTAAAGTTAGATCCTTGGTCTGACTGTATAGTCTTTGGAAGACCGTATCTTGAACAAAATGCAATCAGTGCGTCAGATATCTTATCTGCGTTAATGGTGCGTAGCGGAATAGCTTCAGGATATCTCGTGGCAGTGCACATTATAGTGAATAAGTACTGGTGTCCTGTCTTTGTTTTAGGCAAAGGACCTACACAGTCTATTAGCAAGTGGCTAAATGGTTCTGCAAAGGCGGGTATTGGCTTTAGAGGTGCTACCGGTATAGTCTGGTTAGGTTTACCAACTATCTGGCATGTATTGCATGACTTGCAGTATTTTGTGACGTCACGATGTAGTCCAGGCCAATAGAAGTACGGAAGAATTCGACGGTAAGTCTTGTTCACTCCTAGATGACCAGCATATGGCGTGTCATGAGCCATGTGTAAGATGTCATTACGATATATGGCTGGTACCACAATCTGACTTCCTTCTCTGCAATTGTCATTATCACATTTCACATCTCTCCATTTTTGCATTAATATTCCCTCCTTCAGAAAAAGTCCATTTCCGTTCATTTCTGCCTCCTGTTCAGTTATCACCTTTTTCTTCAGGTGTTTAATTCCTGAATCTCTATTCTGTTCTAATAGGAGTAATTGTCGAGGTGACAAATTACTTTCAGTAGTCTTGACTGAGGGACCACTCAAGATGTCAGCCAGGAAAGTTGCCTGTAGGTCAATTTCTGGTTCTATTTTTGACTTTGACATGGTTTCGACAGACTTTTGTTGTTGGGCCATACCTCTCGTGACGATGCATATAGGTTTGATAAAGCTCTCACTTTTATTGAGGTATTGTTTTTTCTTGGATATGGAATGCACCACATCTCCAGCAATATCATTTCCCAGTATTAAAGAAACGCCTTTAAACGGAAGTGATTTGTACACACCCACAACTACATTTCCAGTGAAGTACGCACTCTTCAGCTGTATTTGATGCAAAGGAACTTGTACATTTTTCCTTGATACACCTTGAATAGTAAGATCCTGTCCTGTATATGTCGATTGTGACGTAGGAACAGTATTCTCTAAAAGTAGTGAAACCTCAGCCCCTGTATCACGGAGTATTCTGATGTTCTTTTCACTAGTGACACCATTTATTATGGATGACACGGTACCTTCTTCAATGAATGGTAAACAATTGCTTGGTATCTCAGTATCGATGAGATCTGTATCCAAGTTATTTTTGTAAGAGGTATGTTTAGTACTCATGGTGGTTCTATCTGATATAGACTCCTTGGAGCTCAGATTAGAATTAGAATTATTGAAAACCATTGTCTCTATTTCAGGAACTATTTCTGGTTTCAAGTTTCCAAGATACGTGTGTTTTGTCAGGTTATCTGCATTAGCACTAGGTATCTCTGTTTGAGTTCTAATATCCTTCTTTACATTTTCATGAGTTCTTTGTTTTGGCATTGCTACATACGATAAGACAACATTCTTTTTATTCGGGTTCCCATTCAATATCCAGCACTTTTCCTTAGTATGTCCAATTCGTTTACAATGGCTACAGGTTGGCTTGGAATTTGTTGGACCTTCATTGCTCTGCTGATGTCTCTTTGATTGATAGGATTCATTTGGATTCATGGTTTTCTTTTCTACCTTCATATCTCGATTCTGGAATTTAGATTTATCAACTGTTGTAAATTTATTGCTGGAATGGATAATAACATATTCGTCTGCCATTACTGCTGCTGTTTCTACTTGTTCTACACCTTTGTCTGCTAAATGTATTCTTACATCACCTCTGATGTTATTGTTAAAGTCTTCCATTAGCATAAGATTAGCTAATTTATCAAAGTCTTTGTTTACACCTTTGGATCGAATCCATCTTTCAAAATATTTCTTTTTCTGTCTTAGAAAATCAACATGGGATTGTTCCTGTTCTTTCTTAGACTCACGAAACACTTTTCTATATTTTTCAGGTGTTAATGCATAACTTAGCAGTACTCTATTCTTGATCAGTTCATAATCATACAATTCCTCTTCAGTAAGACTTAATACAACATCAAGTGCCTTTCCTTTATTCAGAGCTGAGCGTAGAAGTATAGCTTTCTTGCCCTCGGGAAATTGATAGTCTCTAGCGTTTCTCTCGAAAATCATGAAGAACTCTTCCACCGAATTATCTTCAAAAACTGGAATATGTTTCTTAAACTTATACAGTTCTGCATCTGCTTCAGAGCTTGCATTCGAATGATTTGACGTACGAGACCTTGCTATCTCAATTCTTTCTTGGCTTGCTATTTTCTCTCTTGCTATTTCTCTTTCCATCTCAATTCTCTGGCTTTCTCTTTCTCTTTCCATCTCTAATTCCATCTTTCTTAACTCAAGTTTAACTTTCAATTCTTCACTTAAGTCACCAGTTGTATGCTTTACTCTTTGTTTTATAGGAAAAGGTAATTCATCATCTGATTCATCATTAATGTTATCATTAGCAGTAGTTTCTTCAATAATTAGTGTACCTTGTTTTCTTAAACACTCAGTTACCTCTTGAAGTAATTTAGTTTTTGATGGCCTAGTTTCTGTGATAGAAATGCCCAATGATTTAGCCAATTCTTTTAATTGTATCATTGACATTTTATTAAGCTGTTCTGAGGTTAGATCAAATATCTCTGGATCCAATGTAAGATTATTTGTGGCCTCCATTTTATATTATTAAAAGTTACTGTAAATCTTGTTAATAATACAATAAAAGTGTCCAACTTACTTTCTGTCCTTTGAATAATTCACTACACCACACAGTTCAGATTTTTCACAACAAGGTCATAAAAATAATACTTTCTTAGAGTTACTTTGTTCGATAAGGTAATACACCAGATAATTTTCCAGGCTGAATAGTTAAGTTTTCCGATTCTCAATAGCAATGTTCAATTCAATCACAATCTTTAGTATATTGTATATTGTTCATATTTTCCAACACAATCCATCCAAGTTACGAGTATGTATTACGGCAGTTGTAAATAGTTTGTGTAAATAGTATAACGATTCTTGAAGTTGAAGTAAATCCTCTAAACGTTTGTTAGTAAATCACTGACGAGCAAAACCCATTTTATTACAAGGCAATTTATTCACCATAATAAATTATGGATGAGACCTTCTATTTAGATCACACAAGTATAATTATGATTTATAATGTTATTACGGCTAGAGCCCCCATTCAATTTATGAAAATAATAGTTATAGTATTGTTATTATTAGTGTGAGTATCCTTGTATTAGTGAAGATCTTATTATATTAATCTGAAGTTTATTTGTAGTTGTCTAGAGTATTCCTGGTTCTTATAATCCCCTGGCAATTCACATAGCGTAGTTTTAGAGTTTTCAGTTGATTTACTTCATGTATAATTATTTATGTGGCTCATATTATACGGCAAGAACCTCGATGTCGAGTGGTAGTGTAGATTATTAATATAGTTGAATAAATATTACACATACACACATGTATATAACTTTGAAATATTGACGCTAACCAAGTTGTGTAGAAAGCAACGATAAATTTGGTTTAATTTACAACATCAATCCAGTAGGAATCCAAATAATATTATATACACAATCAAGAACTACACATATTCCAATTAGTAATGAATATCCTCAATGAACATATAGCATTGTAGTTAATAGTAGAATAATAAATTTTCCATAATACAACTCAAATAGAAACGATCCTCAGAGACTCAGCCTAGTGACACGAATATTTAAATCAAGCCTGCATGTTGACTGCGTGATCAGAATGTCAAGCAATAATGCTCTAACAAAATAAGGAGAGACCGGACGACCTTGACACGCTGTGTTTACGTGAACAGTTCATGTTTTTATCGAGGTTAATAAAAAAACAATAATGCTCTCATTAGGTTAGGAAAAACCCGGGGGGAAACCTTGAGCTGAGAAATATTTTATATCGTTTAAACGCAATTCGCTTAAATGATTTAGTTGGTTTATTAACATTACAATGTAGGGAATTTACGTTTCGTAACAATATATATATATATATAAATATAGTTCGCTGTCTCCTCTTTCCCCCTCTCTATCTTCATTTCTCTTTCTCTCTATTTAGTTCCTTCTCATTTTCTTTATCTCTTTATAGATAATTCTCTCTCTTTCTATCTTTCACTATACATATATTCCTTCTCTCTCTTCTTCTCTATTATTGTTCGACACACTATGTCTGTCTTTATCTCATTATATTTCTCTCTCTTTCTCTCTCTCTCTTTTTTCATTTTACTCTATCTATCTCAGACACGCACATATGCCCAATCGCATACTCACACAAGAAAAGACTAAATGGTGGTCAGTTGCCATTGTGGCGAGGCTGAATGTGTGGCCAATTCAGTGTGAGCAAAAACTGGATCTCTATCAGAATCTTATGGTTACAACCAGTCTTAGGGACCTATTCGGACACACAGACGACAGAGGACAAACATAGGACAAACACAGAGAGAGAGGACACACACAAAGGACACAAACAGGGGGACACACAGAGAAAACACACAGAGCCCTCACAGAGAGGACAAAGGGCACACAAATACACGCACAAGACGCATAGCCTGGACATATGAGATACAGCATCGAGGACACACAAGGACACATCCAGAGGACAGACAGCACACGTACACAGGGAAACCACGGAACTCATGCACCCGAAAACGCATCAAACACACGGGGCACGCACAGGCCATACACAGGACACACAGGATGGACCCACAGGACAGTCTAAGTGTATAAAATGTTTGGCCATAAGGTTTCGTTTAATAATGATCCGAGAGACCGACATACAATAATTAATTTATTTGCGTTCTTTTTAAGCACATCAACAGAGACAAACTGACTATCATATTATACTCTCACGGGGAGCAGACTCATTTCAACCTGTCTGACCAGGCCACGAAGCAAGACTGATCTAATTATTATCTTTAGACAGTCACACATTTGTGGCGGTACAAATGGACCTCAATATCGATGAGCCCCCTTTCCTAATGTACCTCTGTAGCCACGCCATCCCCCTCCCCCCGCACCCCCCTTGTCTTAGATTACACGCACCCCTTGCAATACATAAGGGCATACATAAAACATAGACCCCTGCCTACTGTCGGGTAGGACGCCACAGAAAAGGCACTGGGTAACGTGCAAGATGGGGGCGTGGTGGCGCCTTTTTTTCCCCTCAATAATTGAGCAACAGAAATCTACGCGTGCGGCGCCATCTAGACAGGGCGTCATGGAGGGAGGCACGCACGCACAATGTGGCGTACTCGTAGCCCCCATGCACGCTGTATACATATTTAATGGCCAGCCCAATACGTAGCGGGCAATTTACAGACAATTAGGTGAAAAGCAATCAGACAAACAGGGTCTCCCCCTCCCCAACCCCACTACACATCACACACCACACATCACACACAAAACAAAGTAAAAAGGTCATTCGGTAACCTTATGACCCCCAACCAATGAAACTTAAGAAGGCGCATGCGCGGGGAGACGCTGGCGATCACTTATATTCTTGCATAGGGTTGCCAGACGTCCGGCAAAAGTAGGAAAGGTCCTCCTTTTTAGACTACTGTCCTCCGTCCGGCAGGCAAAGCTAAAAACCTTTAAAATGTCCGGCTTTTGTAATATTTTATATTTTGTAGGCGTAGAGTATTAAACATAAGTATTAACCTCTTGATCATACTTGATGATATAATTCATAAACAAGTGATCATTTGTACAAGAAAAGAATTATCGATTTTCTGTAAAGTTCATTTTTCAAAGTTGCCCAAAAGCAAGCTGCCTTGCAGCCTACTGTGAATGTATATGTTATTTTAAAAAACACTTGTTTCTTGTTCAGTTTACCAATACGCACTTATTGGCAGCTCTTGTAATAAAATTATACTGATTACGAGTTCATGGGGGTCGCCAAAGACCATCGGAAAACCCTTATTTTCTATGGTCTTATTGAGACTTTCCCCAACAACATGTACAGCACAGTACTCTTCGATGGCGCCACCTCAGAACCCTCCCCAGTGTGTAGCGGGGTCAAACAGGGTTGTGTCCTAGCACCAACACTCTTTAGTCTAGACCAGGAAATGGCAACCTTTTGATAATAGTGTGCCCAAGTGGGATTTCTAATTCATTCAGCGTTTCAACAGCCTAAAAGTCACCCTGCTGTAGTACTCTATTTCTGTTAGAAGACACATGAATAAATTTTTTTAGGAGTCTTCTGCGTGCCATTGAAATTCTTTTTGCGTAGGAAGTCTGGCCCGCTTGCCGTAGGTTGCCTAGCCCTGGTCTAGAGTATACTATTCCTCTTTTCTTTACAGTCTTCAAACCTTAAAAATAAGGCTTTTCAAAAATTTATATTTTATTGTAATATAGAAAGTAGTAGTATACGAAGTAAATGCGTACTAATAAAAACAAGCTAGTAAATCAAAGGGTGTTTTAAAAATTACATTTATAATGTAAAATCATTAATTAATTGATTGTTTATTTTTCGTATTTTTATCAATATGAGTACCGGTACTGGTATACGCAAATAGAATATTTTTTTTTTCAAATGCAAATTTTGTGGAATAAAAAAATTGTTACTAAAATCATTGCCCCAGAGACTTAAAATTAGGACTATTATCTCCCTTGATTAGATTTAGTAAGCATTAGTTAAATTTTTATTGAAATATTGGGCTCGCTCGCGTTGAATTTTTTTTTAAGAAATTAAAAGAATATAGTTTTAATAATAAACCAACATTATATGTTAAATCATAATATGGGTCGAAGAACTATTTCATGGGGGTTGACTAAGACCACCGGAAAATACATACTTTATCAGTCTACATTCAGATACATCCACATACGAGCACAGAATAAGTATATTTCTGTTCTGTGCATACGAGTACCCGGCGTGATGACATCAGCGCACCAAGCACATCACATACCTACCTACTTAAAAAAGTTACGAAAACAGTCGGATGCGCCGAACTACTATTTCACAATGAAGTCAGATGGTTGTCGAGAGGAACAATTTAAATACGTGTTTTGAGCTTCTTGATAAACTCAGAACTCTTTGACTTTAAAATCAGAAAGCAAGCCCGCAGTTCAAAGCACTTTATGGCGATAAAAGTGAACTGCCGAAAATAACTTACTTTGTTGACATCTTTGAAATCTTGAATGAGTAAAATTTATCACTGCAAGGACCAGTTAATTTTTGTCAAAAAACTTAATTTGTCTGAAAAGATCGGATAATTCCAAATAAAACTTTAGCTTTGGCATAAAAAATTTGGATGTACATTTTGCTTGACTTATCTGCTTTCTTTGAGGAACATGACATTAAACCAGATAAAAGGATTACGATAATGATTTTTACGATAATGATCTTTGTGAAAGAACACTTGCACATGCTGGCAGACGAAATTTCATTGTACATTTCAAAATTATCTGACACTTCATTTGCACTTGAAAGAAGGTCATACAGTCAAATTGGAAGATGTTTATGTGACAACACACGAGACGTTCATTAAATTTATTAACAACTAATTTCTCTACAATGCCAATTACAAAATTCAGGATCAAGTGTTTACAGTCATATACTATTTTGTTTGAGACTGTGCTGCGCCTTCTTCTTCCATCTCCAACAACATATCTTTGTGAAAGGGCTTTCCAGTTTGTTGATTATTAAATCTAAATACAGAAGCAGACTTGCTGTGAAAGATGATCTACGTTGTGTATGCCGATGAGAAAGACTCAATCTTAGCACTGATGTTGTGTTGTAATTAGAAATAAAAATTTCACAATATATAATTTCAAATGGACTTTTGTGATAAAATAACTGTGCTTTATCTTCAATTTGTAACCATGAAAATACATCCTGCATATGAGATATTTACATTACAATTTATAACAGTAGCACATTACAGTTATAAGGTAGCGACGAAACAAAGTTTATGTTTGGGGGTCGACATATAAAAGCTGTATAAAAGGGTCGTGGCATTAAAAAGGTTGGGAACCACTGCTTTAATGGGATATAAAAGCTTGCCCCGATTCTTTAATAATTTAGAGTATTTTTTAATTTATTTTATGGAAGAACTGTTTAGGTTCAAATATTTACTTTATTATTTTAGATATGAATTTACACCACACAAAATAAAAATGGTTGTTAAAGAAGAAATTCCTTGTTTTGTGTTTATTGTAGAGTGAATGAGTTCGACTTGTGAATTATTTATTACAAAAAGGCCTTAGTATTTTGGTGGTGTTGTTTGTTTGTTTTGTGCATGTGTGTTTGTGACTTTTTTTTTTTTTCTGTCGAAAATAAATTCTTTTAGCTAAAACTGAAATACTTTTTCATTTAATTGAAATAATTTTATAGCTAAAAAAAAATACTTCTTGACAATCGAAATACTTTAAAGTGATAAAAATACCTTCAAGCATTTGAAATACTTTTAAGTAATTGAAATAAGAGCTTACTTCAAAGTAATATAAACACTTTGAAGTAATTGAAATGCTTTTAAGTAACTGAAATATTTTTTTAAGTAACTGAAATACTTATAAGTAATCGAAATACTTTTAAGAAATTAAAATACATATTTTTAATAATTGAAATACCTTTCAGTAATTGAAATAATTTTAAGTAGCCTAACTGAAATACTTTATTTAAATTAAACACTTTTAAGAAACTGACATATGTTAAAGCATTTGTATTACTTTTAAGTAGCTGGGACCCTTCTAGGCCATTGAATACTTCTATGTAGTATCCACTGACCACTGTCCAGGACATAAAAAGCTTCAACGAGTAAATAAATTATCAGTAATGAGACCATAATTACCAGTACCACGAAAGATTATAATTCTCTTAGATTGTAGGCATGAGATAAAACCAATCTGTGTTTTGGCCCTTTGCTCAACATCTTCATTCATACATCCCATAATATTTCTCTCTCCCTCTCTCTCCCTCTCTCGCTAATGTACCACCTCGAGTGACAAACAATTTGAAAACTTTGGAACCTATAGATAAACTAGACACCAGTAAATGGGAAAACTAGTAGGTAATGAAATTGGTTTCAGAGTTGAAAACAAAATGGAATTAGACAAAAGAAAATAGTGTCTGGTTTGTTTCCGTGTGTGAGTGGGTGGGTGGGCTTGGGGGAGGGGGAGGGGGGTTAAAACTCAAATTACGAGTTTAAAACAAAAAGAAGGAAAAATCTATTGTGTAGTTTATCGATGGTCAATGGAAGAAGCTCTTAGCCAATGTCTCCACCCCCCCCCGGCCCTCCTCCCGCCCCTCCCGTTCTTTCCCCTTACCAGAATTATTTATTTAGCGACACCTTGATCCATTAGCCCACAGGTCGAAAATATATTTATGTTTCTTGGTTGTTTCCCTCTTTACCGTTTTCAAGTGTTTGTATGTGTCTGTTTGTGTGTCTGTTTGTATGAGTCAGTGTGTGTGTCTGTTTGTATGTGTCTGTTTGTGTGTGTCTCTTTGTGTGACTGTTAGTATGTGTCTGTTTGTGTGTCTGTTTGTATGTGTCTGTTTGTGAGTCTGTTTGTATGTGACTGTTTGTGTGTCTGTTTGTATGTGTCTGTTTGTGTGTCTGTTTGTATGTGTCTGTTTGTATGTGTCTGTTTGTATGTGTCTGTTTGTATGTGTTTGTTTGTGTGTCTGTTTGTATGTGTCTGTTTGTGCGTCTGTTTGTATGTGTTTGTTTATGTGTCTTTTTGTATGTGTCTGTTTGTATGTGTATGTTTGTGTGTCTGTTTGTATGTGTCAGTTTGTGTGCCTGTTTGTATTTGTCTGTTTGTATGTGTCTGTTTGTGTGTCTGTTTGTATGTGTCTGTTTGTGTGTCTGCTTGTATGTGTCTGTTTGTGTGTCTGTTTGTATGTGTCTGTTTGTATGTGTCTGTTTGTGTGTGTCTGTTTGTATGTGTTTGTTTGTATGTGTCAGTTTGTGTGTCTGTTTGTATGTGTCTGTTTGTGTGTCTTGTATGTGTCAGTTTGTGTGTCTGTTTGTATGTGTCAGTTTGTGTGTCTGTTTGTATGTGTCTGTTTGTGTGTGTTTGTATCTGTATGTTTGTGTGTCTGTATGTGTCAGTTTGTGTGTCTGTTTGTATGTGTCTGTTTGTGTGTCTGTTTGTGTGTCTGTTTGTATGTGTCTGTTTGTATGTGTCTGTTTGTGTGTCTGTTTGTATGTGTCAGTTTGTGTGCCTGTTTTTATTTATCTGTTTGTGTATCTGTTTGTATGTGTCTGTTTGTGTGCCTGTTTGTATGTGTCAGTTTGTGTGTCTGTTTGTATGTCTGTTTGTATGTGACTGTTTGTGTGTCTGTTTGTATGTGTCTGTTTGTGTGTGACTGTGTTTATGTGCTTATTTGTGCTCAATTTTCTTTTATTCGGCGGTCTCCGCCCACATCGACTTTTTTGTCTTTCTTTAAATATTTCTCCTCTCTGTCTGTATGTCTCTCTCTCTCTCTCTCTCTCTCTCTCTCTGTCTCTCTGTCTCTCTAACTCTCACACTCACACACATTCTATTTTCATCCATCTCTGTCTATATCTTTTTACTATTTTTTCTCTCTCTCCATTACTCGTTCTCATTTTTTCTGTTATTCTTTCTAAAATAAAAATTTACTTCATGTCTTTTTTTCCCATTAAGCAGACTTTGTATCTTTGAATCTATCTTTATACCTTTAGGTCTTTTCTTCTTTAAGTGTTTCTTTAAATCTCTCTTGCTTTCAATATTTCTTAACATCTTTCATTACATCTTTCTTTCTTTCAAGAGTTCTCGATGTCTTTCTTTCTTTTAGTCTTTTTTTCTTTTAGTCTTTCTTTCTTTTAGTCTTTCTTTCTATTGGTTTTTCTTTCTTTTAGTTTTTCTTTCTTTTAGTTTTTCTTTCTTTAATGTTTCTTTCTTTATGTCTTTATTTATTTAAGTCTTTTTTTTTCTTTACATCTTTCTCTCAGTTTTGTTTTAAGTCATTCTTTCTTTTTATCTTTCTTTACGTCTTTCTGTCTTATATTATTGTGTTCATCTTATGATTGTGGTTTGGAAAGTAATAATCACTAATATACCACATACTTCCATCTATTGATTACGCTCCTGAATCTTTAGCTATCGCTTGTTAGACACATTCAGACTGAATGATTCAGTATTATCTTATTCTAACTACAAATGTTCATGTTTTCCAAAAACCTGTTTGATATGAAAAAAACACTATGCCCTTATCTTATAAGTTTACAGACGTTCCTTCTAGATAGAAGATTATTACGTCCACTAGGCCCAAAACTCCTGCAGGGCGACAGGGATCCGCCGGTGGCAGGGCTAGAACCGGCGACCTGTCAGTTGGTTTTTGGTTGACAGTCCGGTGATCTAACCGCTGGACCAGCCGGCTTCACCCTTTCTTCACTTATCTACGTAATAATATCTTCTCTGCTTTTTCAACACTTTATCAATGTGTCTTTGTTCAGTCTTCTAAAAACTTCAGATAATTTTTCACTCAAAACTAAGGTCTGACGACATAGGACAAGATAATACAGAGGGGATGAATATGTTGAATGATGCAGCTCGGAAAAAAAAGTACTTATATGTATTTGATATATTATTGTAATTCATGCTGTTTAATCTTTAGAGAATTTGTAGAAAGATAAATGTTTTTGTAGTTTTAGTCTTTTGAGACTTTATAGAGAGACAGACGGTATTTTGTACATGATATGTTTGTGCTAATAAAACAGTTCTACGTTATAGTGTGTGTGTGTGTGTATAACGCACTGGTCATGTCTGCATTCTCCAAATAAGACAATGGAGAAAGTGTACAAAAATCTTTAATCGGAAGTCTTTACTTCAATCTCGAAATTAAATATAAATCTCCAGCCCTCTGGATTGGTGGAAAGGCGGAAGGGGGCCGTGGATGGATTTTAGATTTCCCAGTCGCCGGATCAGCAGCCTACCTACTTAGTGGGCCTATCCACTTTGTGGGCCTGTGAGTGGGCCTATCTAGATCTACTTATTGGGCCTATCTACTTACTTTTGTTTACTAAACCTAGAGAAAACGGAACATTGAACACATTAAATATACGGAATATAGAACATTTTAAAATGTCAATAAACGCGATAGACAAGTGCATCGTCATAATTAAACAGCCAAGATGGTTTAGAGAACGGTGAACGGGGTCCGCTGAAAAGAAAGATTGAAGACCTTTTGCACAAATCTAGCTTAGAACGTAAAAGCAAAAAAAAAATATATTTAAAAATGGCCAAAACGGAGCACCATAGAATAAATCAACAGATCATTCAATGCTGTTTAGTCTATAATATAGTAACTAAAGGACTTTTTTTTTTAAAGCCATTTGGGTGCAAAGTTTCTATATTTGGAACCCAATCAATACAATACAAGGGCTAAGAATTATGGGATATTTTATTTTAGAGCATGCATTTACGAGAATCAACCGCCAAAAACCAATTCACCGGCAACGGTTTAATCCGAACTGACTTAACCGGTTGACTTAATCGCTGCTGAAACTGTAAAGTTCTTTTTGAACGCAATATGATTTTTATTTTGGTTTCAGCACTGTAGATTGAGGTGTGGTGGAGACGGGGGTGGGTCTGAATTAAGTTGGATTTGGGATTGATACTGGCCAACTTAATTACATCGGATCTGTTAAGATACTCTGAGCTTGATTACATTTTAAGAAGTGGTTAAATCTTATTTCATACGTTACAGACATGTTACTCCTTCTATATCGAGAATTTACTGCGCCCTACGCTTATCCCTGGTTTAACAGGTCTTACCTTATATGTTACAGACGCTAAATTGGGAGAAGGGTGGGCGGAATTCGATTGGCAGAAATCAAGAATTTATGTTTGACTAGAAAACAAGCAGCAAGATTACGAGTTTAAAACAAAAAGAAGGAAAAATCTATTGTGTAGTTTATCGATGGTCAATGGAAGAAGCTCTTAGCCAATGTCTCCACCCCCCCCCCGGCCCTCCTCCCGCCCCTCCCGTCCTTTCCCCTTCACAGAATTATTTATTTAGCGACACCTTGATCCATTAGCCCAATCAATCCAATTGATTTTTCAAAACGCAAGGTCACTATCCCGGTCGGTACCGGGCAATGAAAATAAATTTACAGGTACGCAAAAAGAAGAATAATAAGAAAAAAAAAGTTTCGTATCTAGGTCAAATTATCGCACTGTTGTTATTATTGGCCAATATGCTTACATTTCGTTCCCACGTGGACATTATGCAAATTCAGCAAATGCCTTCAAGTATATACGTCACTAAACTATAAAAAATCAGGTCACAAAGTAGATGCATAAAAATAAACGGGCCACGAAAAATGAAAGTTTGGGTAAACTCTGATATATATATATTACATAACTTCCCTAGCATTGCTGAGTGGTTGAACTGGCAATGGCATTCGTGGGATAATGTGGCCGGGACAACTAAAGGAAGTGCTCACGGGTTTGATCTAGCAAATCACTGGAGATATATTCTTTACGCATGGTAGCCATTCTGGTGGTTCCGGGTTCGAATCTTTGTAAACAAAAATTAGGATTCTTTTTTATACGGAGTCAAAATTAGCTTTGATAGGGCGTTTCATACTTGTTTGGGGACAGCAAACTCGGCAACGCATTGTGCTGGCAACACTTTTCCCTTGTATTCCGTGGCCAAGGAAACTGGTAAACCAACAAGGTCTGACAAAGATACTTTCACAACTCACAGACACCTGTTCCTAGGTAGACCCGTCCGTTCCCTAAAAGAATACTATAAGTACAAGTGGGCTGTTAAGCAGAAACCCACATAAACAACTTAAAGATCTGCCAGCCAGATCAACATTCTGGAAGTCAGAAGCACCAGCATAGAGCCGCAACCGGGAAATTCATCTCTTTCACATCTGGGCGGCTAACATAAGGATGGAGGTTTAACTCATGCACGTTGCAGACAACCAAACAGTTAAGTGACTAACTAATAATCTTTAATATAAAAAAAATAGAACATAGAGCTGTAAAAAAGGGACAGACGACCTTCGACCCGCCTGAAAGAAAGAATGTCAAGATGCCTAGTAGTCCATTGTCAGGATAAAGTATTTACTGGGTCATTACTGGGATTGGGAGCTAGCCGTAATCTGCCATTGAATCACACACACACACAAATAATACCGTGAAAATCTCGAGAAGGATTTAGCGAATCACAAAAAAAAAAAAAAAAAAAGCGGTTTCTTCTACGGGAAGCAAATCTATTTTTACTCCCTTTATTTTAAGTTGCAATGTCTGCAATCGTCAATCGTCAATCGTGCGTGGTGCAAAAATTGGCTTCGATTTTTCGACCACTTCCCGTGGTCCAATCGAGCTGAAATTTGGACAGCAAATTTGTGGCGCCTAACAATACATCCTATCAAATTTTCAGTTAAAACGATTTAATAATACTACACTTATGACAATATTCATTTCTTAAAAGGAATGTATAAGAAATATTTTGATTTCGCGTTAAAAATGCCTGTGTAACTTTTTATACTTTTTTCGGCGCAAAGCTAGAAAAAAAAAATTATGCGCTACGATTATTTTTAGAACAATTCATACGGAGTAAGGAGATATTTTTGAGATTTGCAACACAGATATTTTTTCTGTACGTTTCATTTGCAGTAGTCAATCAATTATTTAATTACATGATGGTAAACTTAGTTTGCAAATAAAGGGAGTATGATAAAAACTGTGTTTTTATGGTTTTCTTGTTATTTTTACAGAGCAAGAAAAAAGAAAGAAAGATGACGAAAAATAAAGTTTATTGTTTAATACGTGCGTGGGTGTTATAGTTGTGCGTGGGTGTTATAGTTGTGCGTGGGTGTTATAGTTGTGTTGTTTTCTGTTTTTAATTTTCCTTTCCCCCATTTTCCCCAAAACATAGATAATTGGTATGTTCATTCCAACCGCTCGTCGTTAATGGAGTTGTTCTGGGATTTTTAATGGAGTTCTCATCAAGATAATATGGCAAAAATATTTAAAAAAAATAATTAAAAAATCTCATTGTGTCTGGATGTTGTAACTGACTAGCCATTAGGGCCGCTGAGTTTTATCCATTGATTGGGAAAGATTAATAGGAACGGGGGAGGGGGGGGGGGGAATAGTTAATAGGGCTCTTGGTGTAAATGGACTTTTGTGACAAAATAGTGTTGATTTTTGTCAGTTTTTTTTTATTATTTATTATTATTTTGTGTTTAAAACAAGAGAAGATTAAATGATAGTAAGCTGTATCATATAATTTATATTTAAACATTCATTTATTAAAAGTATTCTTGTTGGTAATGATTTTGACTAAATGATCATAATGAATCTAGATCATAGGTTCTCAACCGTTTTCGGCTAACCGCCCCCTTTTACATTTTTTATTCGATCACCGCCCCCCCCCCCAACTTTTTTAAGTACCCACTCTCTCCATCCCTCTGAAAGTTAAAGGGTTAATATTGTTTCTGCAATTTTTCTTTTTAGGCCGACTAGATTTGTGTGGTTATTTATTGTCTTAAAAAAACTGAAAAGGAAACATATTGTTAGAATTAATAGATAAAAATTTACCTAAACAAGAGGCGTAAAAAAACAATATTAATGTGAATTATTTGCCTGGTGTTTTGCTAATAGTTTGTCTATATTTGTTTGAATTTTGGTTGCAAAAGCCGTAGGTCTCCAGGCTTCACTATTTGCAGGCGGTCTTGTTTTTCTTTTTTTTTTGACAACCAAATTGTATTTGCATAAAATTCACTTTCCACAAAAGAGATTGATAAGAATGCAATATAAAATTGTTGCCGAAACTTACAGAGCTAGAGAAACTGATTGATTTTCTCCCAAAGAATCGCATTTGCTTTTCAAAAACTCGAGCACCGAATCCAAGTCTCATACATTATAGTTAAAAGGTCAACTTTTGCTAACCAACACACCTCTGTGTGCAGTAGTCATCTCTTGTAGTCCTCGTCAATGAACAATATTTACTTTACCACATAGTACAAACATTAAGAACAATAAGTAGACAATAAAGGCATAGATAAAGACATAACAAGAAAATTATAAAATTGACAAACAATAAAAAAATATATCGAGACAATAATTGTTGGCCTTAAACAGATAATAATAAAAAAAAAAGAATAATAAATTAATTGCAATGCAAAGCTGTCAAAAAATTTTTTTTAATGCATTACTTATTTGTGAACTGTTGTAATATTGTAGTGAACGATACAGACAATCACCAAGACTTTTAGTAACTAAATGTTGTCACACAATAGATAGCCAATACATCTGGAACAGACTACTTTTTTTAAAAACTACAACATCAATCCACGATTCGCCATACCATCGCCACTGGAGGAATTTCTTTTGCACTAAAAGATCTTCTAGTACACGTAGTCTAATATATATTTATTTCTATTTTTTTTCGAAATGAGCAATTTTTTTTTTTAATCAAATAAACGTAAGCTAAAAATAAAGCTTGATTGTCTGGTAGCGTGGACTAATCCAGTTATAAAGAAAATTGTTATGTCTTTAGAAAATCTCACAATGTAGGCCTACTCTAAATCAGGGGTCGTCGAGCAAAGGCACGCGTGCCACACTTAGCGCGCAGGGCGATTTTTAATGGTACGCGAGAGATCTCCAAGAAGTGTTTTTTATTAATAAAAACAACA
Source organism: Anisus vortex (assembly GCA_949126835.1). Taxonomy (NCBI): domain Eukaryota; kingdom Metazoa; phylum Mollusca; class Gastropoda; family Planorbidae; genus Anisus; species Anisus vortex. Next base: position 39,320,177 of record OX421503.1, read on the forward strand.
ACAACATTTTCCGGTTCTGAATGAGGAAAACTGACTGTTGAAGCCGATGTTTCTGACACAAATCAGTGAGTTGAACTTGCATTTACAAGGACCACTTAAATAGATTTTCATTGAAACTGGAGATATCTTGCCGTGAAATCAATTTATACAAATAAGAGACTTATTAAGTAGTACTATATTATGTAATTTCTGTAATTGTTAATGTTTAAAATATAAACTCCTTAAATGGACAAACAATTAATGCAGGAAATGTTTATTGACAACTGTTTAACGTAAATTATTTTAATCCTCTTATAATTAAATCATGTTATGAATACTGTTACGTCCACAATCCCCTTGTGGCCAGAGCTGTGTAGATCTTGCTGATAATTCTCGTTAGTCCTAGGGGAGACTTTAATTATTAGTATTTATGTTTCAGTATTACACGAACTCTTCTTATAGTCCTGGGCACAAATTCAGTATTTGTATTCCAACATTTCCTTTCTTGTACATTAGAGTAGTAGATAAATCTTATAGTAATGTATACAACACAATAGAATAGTAACTTGACAAGGAAGCTTCAGTGTAACTGTTGTTGATAGTTTATTTCAGGTGGTATGTTCAATATATACAATATATCTATTATGTACAGTTAGAATAAAATAGTGCAAACACAAACGTTCTCAAAGGAACATATTTTGAAACTCTCTGTCTTTCAGACAAAACAAATCATTAAATACTATCCGGGTGGTGCAAGGGACAGACCCACTACCAGTAGGGGTGAAAATCATGGTAACATTACAAAACTCATAACAAAACGATAGGAACTTCCCCTATTAAATAATGAGTCGTTCCCAGACCCTGAGGATTTGAGATCAACACAGAATCCCAGCATTACCTAGAATCTTTCGTTTTCCTACTAAACGTCCTAATATTGTGTGTAGTAAGAAAAGAGAGAGAGAGGAGAATAAACATTGCGTGTTCCAATTCTTGGAAAAACAATATACATGACACGCCCCCACCCAATGAAAGAAATAATGTACCATAATTACCCAAGTAATACTCAACATGGTACATTTTTCGTACTTAACACTATCGTTTTAACAACCAACAATCAATGGAAGATTATAAGACAATTTAAGCAAACATGGCTCACTGGCACAACTAAATTATAAAAAGTGTCACTACCCAATGGTAATTGTGATTATAACGTGATGGACAAATATTTCCCCGTTAATATTAATATTAACTAATGTCTCAACAAGTACAAATAATTCAAAAATATTCTAGTCATTCTTATTTTAACTATGTACAGTTGTGTGGATTTCCACCAAAAATTTGCAAAAAGTTTTAATCTATTTAAACAAATATAACATTGCCCAAACTCTGTCAATTTTCCAACAGTTTACTTCTAATATATAAACCAAAAGATAAGTAATACGTAACTCGAATCAAACTATAGATTACTTCCCCTTTAAATTACAGTGTCAACTTGACATTAACAGGGTTCATACCTAAGATGATGATACTTCCCCTTTTCTCAAATATGAGGAGAAAATAAGCTCTAGTTACGATTACTACAGTAATCTAAATATTAAAATGTAATCCACTATTATGCGTTTTTGGCAAATTTGAAAGTTTAATATAAAAGTTTGTTCAGGGTTGAATGAGTGTACACCTTTAGGTACCTTTGTTTCCCTCCGTTCCTGGATATATGGAATATATAACAACCTATACAACATAGTGAATATCCACTAGTTTTTCCCATTCTATTACCATGATATAACAATTTAGCAATAGATTTCCAATATTATCTATTAATTTATACCAATTGATATTACATCTCTTTCTAAGATAAAAATTGTACCTATTATTATTTAGTTCCATTCATTAACTAAAATAAAACAAGATAATAAATCAACTAGCTCAAAGTTTTCCCACTTAATTGCATGTGATGACAATTACTTTTATCCATCCATATCAAGTAAATACGTGCATATTTATATATTTATTGCATCATGCATCAACATTTAAATGGAATTTCTTTTCCATAATAAAATGAATTGAATCAAATGAATTTAAAATATATCAGAACATCAATATTATACATGATTATAAATATTATTAATACTTTCAAAAGACTTGACTTCTGTATGATACAAGTATTCTATAGGTATTCCATAATCAAAATTCAAACGAATGATAGGTTATCATGACACATTCTTAATGAATAAGTGAGATGATCTGAAAAAAAAGTATAGGGTTATTCAGTCAATCATGTAGCACCCGAGATAGAGTATCAGCTGTGAAGTTGTCTCTAGTCTCTATCTTGTCGATGATACGGGAATGGGATACCAGTCGGTCTTTGTCAAATTACTTAATTTCCCAAAGTCTCTATAAAACTGCAGTGTGTGGTCGGCTTTTGGTACCATCACACAGGGTGCAGACCATTTGCTATCACATTTTTCTCCTATGTCATCTTCTAGCCTGCACTTTACATCTGCTCTAATATGCTCAGGTCTGATGGGGTCAACTCTATATAGATGCTGCTTAATAGACCTGACACCCTCGGTTAACACTACATCGTGCTCTATGACATGTGTCCTACTGGGAAAATTTGTAAACATTGACTTATTTTCATGTACCAGCTCAATAATCTTCTCCTTATCTTCTACCGGAGGATGTTCTAGCCTTGTATCTAAACTCTTAAGGGCATCTGTATTATTAAGTTTACTTTCTGCAAACTTATATTCTATCCTAGATAAATCCGTCGGGACTCTAGCTAATGAAATCATGAGGACCTCCCGTGGTTTACTCTTTTCCCTGGAAACATAGGGCTTAAGCAAATTAATATGGCATACCCTCTGCTTTTGTCTCCGGTCAGGAGTCTTTATCAAATAATTGACCTCGCCAAGCTTTGACTCTATCTCATAGGGTCCACTAAACTTTGCACTTAAAGGCTGATTTTGCAAAGGTAGAAACACAAGAACTTTGTCACCTGGTGCAAAAGCTCTAGCTGTAGCTTTACGGTCATAGTTCTGTCTCATACGCTCCTGCATCTGTGGAAAATGAATCTTCACATGGTTAAAAGCATGATAAAGCCTATTTTTAAATTTATCTACATATGACAAAAGTCCAATCGGTTCACTGTCCGTTAGCCAAGTTTCATGTAGAAGTTTCAACGGACCTCTGACTGAGTGTCCATACACAAGTTCGAATGGGCTAAACCCCAGGGATTCCTGAGTGGCCTCCCTTGCAGCGAACAGTACATAAGGCACACCCTTATCCCAGTCTTTCTCGTTTTCATAACAGTACTTTTTAAGCATCGATTTTAATGTCTGATGAAACCTTTCCAGAGCTCCCTGGCTCTCAGGATGATAGGCACTTGATAGCCTATGGCTTATCCCTAATTGTTCCATGACTTGTTTGAAAATGTTCGAAGTAAAGTTAGTCCCCTGGTCGGACTGTACTGTCTTCGGTAGGCCATAACGTGTGAAGAAATTTGTCAGGGCGTCTACCACCTTCACTGTTGTTATGTTCCGCAACGGAATGGCTTCCGGGAAGCGAGTGGATGAACACATGACTGTGAGCAGGTATTGAAAACCGGCTTTTGTTTTCGGCAACGGGCCCACGCAATCAATGAGTATATGACTGAATGGTTCGTCGAACGCTGGTATCGGCTGGAGTGGAGCGACAGGAATTCGTTGGTTAGGACGTCCTACCATTTGGCAAACGTGGCAAGTTCTGCAGTATTGTTCGACATCTCTTCTCAGTCCTGGCCAGTAGAAGTAAGGGAGGATACGGTGGTGCGTTTTTCGGACTCCCATGTGACCAGCGAAAGGAAGATCATGCGCCATACGCAGTATATCTTGACGATAGCACTTAGGTATTACAATCTGGTGAATACTGTCCCACTCGTTTGTACCTGTGTTGAGCGGTTTCGACTTTCTCATCAACACTTCATCTTTCATGTAAAAACATTCCGCCATTGCATCTGCAGTCTTTTCATCAACAGCTTTCATTCTGAGTTGCATTATTACTTCGTCATTCAATTGTTCTTTCACCAATTTCTGCTTTGGTGACAAAATGTTATCGTTCTCTGTTGCATCACCAGTTGTTAGTTCAGCAAAGAACGTAGCACTTAAATCGATGTCAGGTGTTTCTGTTATCACTGTTTCATTCGCATGTGTGTCTTCAGAACAGACAAACACATCTTTCGTTGCACTACACGACGTAGCAGGAGTCTTTACCGACTTCTTTTTCTGCATTGCTCTTGTCAGTGCACATGTTGGGCGTTCATTGGCAGGACGTAGGTTTTTGTCCTCCGCCATCTTTGTCTCCAACACTTTAACCATGGGCTCGACAGTGACTCTGCCGCCCATAATGTCATTTCCTAATATCATGGAAACGCCTTTGACGGGTAGTGCGCGCCACACTCCCACTACGATGTTACCTGTAAAAATATCCGACTCGAGTTTTATTCTGTGCAGTGGAGCTTCCACAGCCTCCATACTAGCACCTCTCAGCACAACAGACTCACCGGTACTGGTGGCATCTGTTAACGGCACACTGCCCTCCAGGATCACGCTGACAGCAGAACCCGTGTCACGTAATATCTGTATTTTCTTCTTGCTGAGTACATCGACTTCTGTCGACACTGTCCCCTCGTAGACAAAGGGTCGAAAATCGGATAGGTCGTCCTCTTCCGGGAGTTCAGGAACCATCTGTTCCTCACGGCCTTCTGAAAGCATAATAGATTGAGTACAGCTATTCTCTTTTACCTTAGATAGACTGTTCTCAAAAACCATCGACTCCACAACTATGGGCGATGCCGGCCGCATTTCCTTTGAGTTTCTTGACCCTGTGTTGCACACTTCTTCTGTCTGCTTGCTGTCTTTCTGCACTCTGGCACAGTGTAGAATAGCACCTTGCTTCTCGGTAAGGATCCAACAATCTTTCTTCATGTGGCCCTCTTTCTTGCAATTGAAACATACCACCTTTGCTTTATTTACATCTGTCTGCTTCCTGAAATGAACTAAGTTACTATTATTATTTACACCACTGTTCTTATTATTGTTTTCACTTGTCTCTTTTGGTTTACTAGCCTCCTTGGGCTCTGGTTTGTGCACTTTGGGTTTGTCAGCATAATATGGCTTTATGCTGGCGTCAATTATGGCATAGTTATCTGCCAATCTAGCAGCTTCATGCACATCTTCAACCCCTCGGTCTGAGATGTGGGTTTTAATATCCACTCGAATACAATCATTGAATTCCTCAAACAATATTAGGTTCTTGAGTTTATCAAACTCACTTACATTCTGTGACCTTAGCCACTGTTCTAACATTTTCTCCTTTTGTCTCAAAAAGTCTACATGAGTTTGATCATATGCCTTCTTTCTGTCTCTAAATAGCTTTCTATATTTTTCTGGTGTCAGGGAATAACTTTTTAGCACCCTATCTTTGATTATTTCATAGTCATTTATTTCCTCGGGTGTTAAACTCAACACTACGTCCAATGCTTTTCCTTTGTTGAGAGTTGACCTTAACAATAAAGCCATCTTATCATCAGGGAACTGATAATCTACAGCTATCCTCTCAAAAAGCAAAAAGAAATCTTGAACATCTTCTTCTCTGAATATAGGCAAGTGTTGCTTCATTGCGCTGATATCCATACCTTTGCTGTCCCTACGATGGTCAGGTCTGTTCATGCGTTCCATCTCTATCCTTTCTCTGCTTTCAATTTCTATCCTAATTCTTTCCAATTCTCTCCTTTCCATACTTTCTAATTCCATTCTCTTCATAGCTAATTGGAATTTTAGGTTTTCACTCAACCCTTCATCTTCATCATTGTTTGATGATCTAGATGACATATTTCTTACCTCGTCTCCGTGGGCAATTACCTCGCCCCCACTGGGAGCTACATAACCTTCATTGATATCGTTCTGTCCCACTTCAACTACATTACCAGTGTTCATGGCATTCTGCCCGTTCAAACATGTCATAATTTCTTTGATCAAACGATTACGATTAGGTCTTGCCTGTCCTGCCTCAATCCCAAAGGGCTCAGCTAATTCTTTTAGTTCAGCAAATGACATGGCATTAAGTTCCTCACTTGATATATTCGAAGCCATAGTATAGCGTTCGAAATATTTGTGATAGTAGAGTAGTATATATTGTATAATAAAATATAAAGTTCCAACTTACGATTTGTCCAGAAATTTGCACAATATAATATTACACACTTCGTGGAATCTTCACACTTTCCAAGGAATAAATACGCAAACCAGTTCCCTCCTCTTTTTAAAAAGAATAGTTTCACAGTCCTAGAAAACGAAACACAAATATGCCGCTCTCAGTACTACTAATGTCACAAAATATTTCTAGGTCAGGAAAAATATAACTCAAATTTTCCAGACGAGATCAACAAATTTTTTCCAATCCTAGATCAAGAAAAGTAGAACTCAAATCTACCGAACGAGACCACCAAATTTTGTCAATCCTAGGTCAGGAAAAGTAGAACTCAAATATACCGGGCGAGACCACCAAATTTTGTTACGTCCACAATCCCCTTGTGGCCAGAGCTGTGTAGATCTTGCTGATAATTCTCGTTAGTCCTAGGGGAGACTTTAATTATTAGTATTTATGTTTCAGTATTACACGAACTCTTCTTATAGTCCTGGGCACAAATTCAGTATTTGTATTCCAACATTTCCTTTCTTGTACATTAGAGTAGTAGATAAATCTTATAGTAATGTATACAACACAATAGAATAGTAACTTGACAAGGAAGCTTCAGTGTAACTGTTGTTGATAGTTTATTTCAGGTGGTATGTTCAATATATACAATATATCTATTATGTACAGTTAGAATAAAATAGTGCAAACACAAACGTTCTCAAAGGAACATATTTTGAAACTCTCTGTCTTTCAGACAAAACAAATCATTAAATACTATCCGGGTGGTGCAAGGGACAGACCCACTACCAGTAGGGGTGAAAATCATGGTAACATTACAAAACTCATAACAAAACGATAGGAACTTCCCCTATTAAATAATGAGTCGTTCCCAGACCCTGAGGATTTGAGATCAACACAGAATCCCAGCATTACCTAGAATCTTTCGTTTTCCTACTAAACGTCCTAATATTGTGTGTAGTAAGAAAAGAGAGAGAGAGGAGAATAAACATTGCGTGTTCCAATTCTTGGAAAAACAATATACATGACACGCCCCCACCCAATGAAAGAAATAATGTACCATAATTACCCAAGTAATACTCAACATGGTACATTTTTCGTACTTAACACTATCGTTTTAACAACCAACAATCAATGGAAGATTATAAGACAATTTAAGCAAACATGGCTCACTGGCACAACTAAATTATAAAAAGTGTCACTACCCAATGGTAATTGTGATTATAACGTGATGGACAAATATTTCCCCGTTAATATTAATATTAACTAATGTCTCAACAAGTACAAATAATTCAAAAATATTCTAGTCATTCTTATTTTAACTATGTACAGTTGTGTGGATTTCCACCAAAAATTTGCAAAAAGTTTTAATCTATTTAAACAAATATAACATTGCCCAAACTCTGTCAATTTTCCAACAGTTTACTTCTAATATATAAACCAAAAGATAAGTAATACGTAACTCGAATCAAACTATAGATTACTTCCCCTTTAAATTACAGTGTCAACTTGACATTAACAGGGTTCATACCTAAGATGATGATACTTCCCCTTTTCTCAAATATGAGGAGAAAATAAGCTCTAGTTACGATTACTACAGTAATCTAAATATTAAAATGTAATCCACTATTATGCGTTTTTGGCAAATTTGAAAGTTTAATATAAAAGTTTGTTCAGGGTTGAATGAGTGTACACCTTTAGGTACCTTTGTTTCCCTCCGTTCCTGGATATATGGAATATATAACAACCTATACAACATAGTGAATATCCACTAGTTTTTCCCATTCTATTACCATGATATAACAATTTAGCAATAGATTTCCAATATTATCTATTAATTTATACCAATTGATATTACATCTCTTTCTAAGATAAAAATTGTACCTATTATTATTTAGTTCCATTCATTAACTAAAATAAAACAAGATAATAAATCAACTAGCTCAAAGTTTTCCCACTTAATTGCATGTGATGACAATTACTTTTATCCATCCATATCAAGTAAATACGTGCATATTTATATATTTATTGCATCATGCATCAACATTTAAATGGAATTTCTTTTCCATAATAAAATGAATTGAATCAAATGAATTTAAAATATATCAGAACATCAATATTATACATGATTATAAATATTATTAATACTTTCAAAAGACTTGACTTCTGTATGATACAAGTATTCTATAGGTATTCCATAATCAAAATTCAAACGAATGATAGGTTATCATGACACATTCTTAATGAATAAGTGAGATGATCTGAAAAAAAAGTATAGGGTTATTCAGTCAATCATGTAGCACCCGAGATAGAGTATCAGCTGTGAAGTTGTCTCTAGTCTCTATCTTGTCGATGATACGGGAATGGGATACCAGTCGGTCTTTGTCAAATTACTTAATTTCCCAAAGTCTCTATAAAACTGCAGTGTGTGGTCGGCTTTTGGTACCATCACACAGGGTGCAGACCATTTGCTATCACATTTTTCTCCTATGTCATCTTCTAACCTGCACTTTACATCTGCTCTAATATGCTCAGGTCTGATGGGGTCAACTCTATATAGATGCTGCTTAATAGACCTGACACCCTCGGTTAACACTACATCGTGCTCTATGACATGTGTCCTACTGGGAAAATTTGTAAACATTGACTTATTTTCATGTACCAGCTCAATAATCTTCTCCTTATCTTCTACCGGAGGATGTTCTAGCCTTGTATCTAAACTCTTAAGGGCATCTGTATTATTAAGTTTACTTTCTGCAAACTTATATTCTATCCTAGATAAATCCGTCGGGACTCTAGCTAATGAAATCATGAGGACCTCCCGTGGTTTACTCTTTTCCCTGGAAACATAGGGCTTAAGCAAATTAATATGGCATACCCTCTGCTTTTGTCTCCGGTCAGGAGTCTTTATCAAATAATTGACCTCGCCAAGCTTTGACTCTATCTCATAGGGTCCACTAAACTTTGCACTTAAAGGCTGATTTTGCAAAGGTAGAAACACAAGAACTTTGTCACCTGGTGCAAAAGCTCTAGCTGTAGCTTTACGGTCATAGTTCTGTCTCATACGCTCCTGCATCTGTGGAAAATGAATCTTCACATGGTTAAAAGCATGATAAAGCCTATTTTTAAATTTATCTACATATGACAAAAGTCCAATCGGTTCACTGTCCGTTAGCCAAGTTTCATGTAGAAGTTTCAACGGACCTCTGACTGAGTGTCCATACACAAGTTCGAATGGGCTAAACCCCAGGGATTCCTGAGTGGCCTCCCTTGCAGCGAACAGTACATAAGGCACACCCTTATCCCAGTCTTTCTCGTTTTCATAACAGTACTTTTTAAGCATCGATTTTAATGTCTGATGAAACCTTTCCAGAGCTCCCTGGCTCTCAGGATGATAGGCACTTGATAGCCTATGGCTTATCCCTAATTGTTCCATGACTTGTTTGAAAATGTTCGAAGTAAAGTTAGTCCCCTGGTCGGACTGTACTGTCTTCGGTAGGCCATAACGTGTGAAGAAATTTGTCAGGGCGTCTACCACCTTCACTGTTGTTATGTTCCGCAACGGAATGGCTTCCGGGAAGCGAGTGGATGAACACATGACTGTGAGCAGGTATTGAAAACCGGCTTTTGTTTTCGGCAACGGGCCCACGCAATCAATGAGTATATGACTGAATGGTTCGTCGAACGCTGGTATCGGCTGGAGTGGAGCGACAGGAATTCGTTGGTTAGGACGTCCTACCATTTGGCAAACGTGGCAAGTTCTGCAGTATTGTTCGACATCTCTTCTCAGTCCTGGCCAGTAGAAGTAAGGGAGGATACGGTGGTGCGTTTTTCGGACTCCCATGTGACCAGCGAAAGGAAGATCATGCGCCATACGCAGTATATCTTGACGATAGCACTTAGGTATTACAATCTGGTGAATACTGTCCCACTCGTTTGTACCTGTGTTGAGCGGTTTCGACTTTCTCATCAACACTTCATCTTTCATGTAAAAACATTCCGCCATTGCATCTGCAGTCTTTTCATCAACAGCTTTCATTCTGAGTTGCATTATTACTTCGTCATTCAATTGTTCTTTCACCAATTTCTGCTTTGGTGACAAAATGTTATCGTTCTCTGTTGCATCACCAGTTGTTAGTTCAGCAAAGAACGTAGCACTTAAATCGATGTCAGGTGTTTCTGTTATCACTGTTTCATTCGCATGTGTGTCTTCAGAACAGACAAACACATCTTTCGTTGCACTACACGACGTAGCAGGAGTCTTTACCGACTTCTTTTTCTGCATTGCTCTTGTCAGTGCACATGTTGGGCGTTCATTGGCAGGACGTAGGTTTTTGTCCTCCGCCATCTTTGTCTCCAACACTTTAACCATGGGCTCGACAGTGACTCTGCCGCCCATAATGTCATTTCCTAATATCATGGAAACGCCTTTGACGGGTAGTGCGCGCCACACTCCCACTACGATGTTACCTGTAAAAATATCCGACTCGAGTTTTATTCTGTGCAGTGGAGCTTCCACAGCCTCCATACTAGCACCTCTCAGCACAACAGACTCACCGGTACTGGTGGCATCTGTTAACGGCACACTGCCCTCCAGGATCACGCTGACAGCAGAACCCGTGTCACGTAATATCTGTATTTTCTTCTTGCTGAGTACATCGACTTCTGTCGACACTGTCCCCTCGTAGACAAAGGGTCGAAAATCGGATAGGTCGTCCTCTTCCGGGAGTTCAGGAACCATCTGTTCCTCACGGCCTTCTGAAAGCATAATAGATTGAGTACAGCTATTCTCTTTTACCTTAGATAGACTGTTCTCAAAAACCATCGACTCCACAACTATGGGCGATGCCGGCCGCATTTCCTTTGAGTTTCTTGACCCTGTGTTGCACACTTCTTCTGTCTGCTTGCTGTCTTTCTGCACTCTGGCACAGTGTAGAATAGCACCTTGCTTCTCGGTAAGGATCCAACAATCTTTCTTCATGTGGCCCTCTTTCTTGCAATTGAAACATACCACCTTTGCTTTATTTACATCTGTCTGCTTCCTGAAATGAACTAAGTTACTATTATTATTTACACCACTGTTCTTATTATTGTTTTCACTTGTCTCTTTTGGTTTACTAGCCTCCTTGGGCTCTGGTTTGTGCACTTTGGGTTTGTCAGCATAATATGGCTTTATGCTGGCGTCAATTATGGCATAGTTATCTGCCAATCTAGCAGCTTCATGCACATCTTCAACCCCTCGGTCTGAGATGTGGGTTTTAATATCCACTCGAATACAATCATTGAATTCCTCAAACAATATTAGGTTCTTGAGTTTATCAAACTCACTTACATTCTGTGACCTTAGCCACTGTTCTAACATTTTCTCCTTTTGTCTCAAAAAGTCTACATGAGTTTGATCATATGCCTTCTTTCTGTCTCTAAATAGCTTTCTATATTTTTCTGGTGTCAGGGAATAACTTTTTAGCACCCTATCTTTGATTATTTCATAGTCATTTATTTCCTCGGGTGTTAAACTCAACACTACGTCCAATGCTTTTCCTTTGTTGAGAGTTGACCTTAACAATAAAGCCATCTTATCATCAGGGAACTGATAATCTACAGCTATCCTCTCAAAAAGCAAAAAGAAATCTTGAACATCTTCTTCTCTGAATATAGGCAAGTGTTGCTTCATTGCGCTGATATCCATACCTTTGCTGTCCCTACGATGGTCAGGTCTGTTCATGCGTTCCATCTCTATCCTTTCTCTGCTTTCAATTTCTATCCTAATTCTTTCCAATTCTCTCCTTTCCATACTTTCTAATTCCATTCTCTTCATAGCTAATTGGAATTTTAGGTTTTCACTCAACCCTTCATCTTCATCATTGTTTGATGATCTAGATGACATATTTCTTACCTCGTCTCCGTGGGCAATTACCTCGCCCCCACTGGGAGCTACATAACCTTCATTGATATCGTTCTGTCCCAATGGTAATTGTGATTATAACGTGATGGACAAATATTTCCCCGTTAATATTAATATTAACTAATGTCTCAACAAGTACAAATAATTCAAAAATATTCTAGTCATTCTTATTTTAACTATGTACAGTTGTGTGGATTTCCACCAAAAATTTGCAAAAAGTTTTAATCTATTTAAACAAATATAACATTGCCCAAACTCTGTCAATTTTCCAACAGTTTACTTCTAATATATAAACCAAAAGATAAGTAATACGTAACTCGAATCAAACTATAGATTACTTCCCCTTTAAATTACAGTGTCAACTTGACATTAACAGGGTTCATACCTAAGATGATGATACTTCCCCTTTTCTCAAATATGAGGAGAAAATAAGCTCTAGTTACGATTACTACAGTAATCTAAATATTAAAATGTAATCCACTATTATGCGTTTTTGGCAAATTTGAAAGTTTAATATAAAAGTTTGTTCAGGGTTGAATGAGTGTACACCTTTAGGTACCTTTGTTTCCCTCCGTTCCTGGATATATGGAATATATAACAACCTATACAACATAGTGAATATCCACTAGTTTTTCCCATTCTATTACCATGATATAACAATTTAGCAATAGATTTCCAATATTATCTATTAATTTATACCAATTGATATTACATCTCTTTCTAAGATAAAAATTGTACCTATTATTATTTAGTTCCATTCATTAACTAAAATAAAACAAGATAATAAATCAACTAGCTCAAAGTTTTCCCACTTAATTGCATGTGATGACAATTACTTTTATCCATCCATATCAAGTAAATACGTGCATATTTATATATTTATTGCATCATGCATCAACATTTAAATGGAATTTCTTTTCCATAATAAAATGAATTGAATCAAATGAATTTAAAATATATCAGAACATCAATATTATACATGATTATAAATATTATTAATACTTTCAAAAGACTTGACTTCTGTATGATACAAGTATTCTATAGGTATTCCATAATCAAAATTCAAACGAATGATAGGTTATCATGACACATTCTTAATGAATAAGTGAGATGATCTGAAAAAAAAGTATAGGGTTATTCAGTCAATCATGTAGCACCCGAGATAGAGTATCAGCTGTGAAGTTGTCTCTAGTCTCTATCTTGTCGATGATACGGGAATGGGATACCAGTCGGTCTTTGTCAAATTACTTAATTTCCCAAAGTCTCTATAAAACTGCAGTGTGTGGTCGGCTTTTGGTACCATCACACAGGGTGCAGACCATTTGCTATCACATTTTTCTCCTATGTCATCTTCTAACCTGCACTTTACATCTGCTCTAATATGCTCAGGTCTGATGGGGTCAACTCTATATAGATGCTGCTTAATAGACCTGACACCCTCGGTTAACACTACATCGTGCTCTATGACATGTGTCCTACTGGGAAAATTTGTAAACATTGACTTATTTTCATGTACCAGCTCAATAATCTTCTCCTTATCTTCTACCGGAGGATGTTCTAGCCTTGTATCTAAACTCTTAAGGGCATCTGTATTATTAAGTTTACTTTCTGCAAACTTATATTCTATCCTAGATAAATCCGTCGGGACTCTAGCTAATGAAATCATGAGGACCTCCCGTGGTTTACTCTTTTCCCTGGAAACATAGGGCTTAAGCAAATTAATATGGCATACCCTCTGCTTTTGTCTCCGGTCAGGAGTCTTTATCAAATAATTGACCTCGCCAAGCTTTGACTCTATCTCATAGGGTCCACTAAACTTTGCACTTAAAGGCTGATTTTGCAAAGGTAGAAACACAAGAACTTTGTCACCTGGTGCAAAAGCTCTAGCTGTAGCTTTACGGTCATAGTTCTGTCTCATACGCTCCTGCATCTGTGGAAAATGAATCTTCACATGGTTAAAAGCATGATAAAGCCTATTTTTAAATTTATCTACATATGACAAAAGTCCAATCGGTTCACTGTCCGTTAGCCAAGTTTCATGTAGAAGTTTCAACGGACCTCTGACTGAGTGTCCATACACAAGTTCGAATGGGCTAAACCCCAGGGATTCCTGAGTGGCCTCCCTTGCAGCGAACAGTACATAAGGCACACCCTTATCCCAGTCTTTCTCGTTTTCATAACAGTACTTTTTAAGCATCGATTTTAATGTCTGATGAAACCTTTCCAGAGCTCCCTGGCTCTCAGGATGATAGGCACTTGATAGCCTATGGCTTATCCCTAATTGTTCCATGACTTGTTTGAAAATGTTCGAAGTAAAGTTAGTCCCCTGGTCGGACTGTACTGTCTTCGGTAGGCCATAACGTGTGAAGAAATTTGTCAGGGCGTCTACCACCTTCACTGTTGTTATGTTCCGCAACGGAATGGCTTCCGGGAAGCGAGTGGATGAACACATGACTGTGAGCAGGTATTGAAAACCGGCTTTTGTTTTCGGCAACGGGCCCACGCAATCAATGAGTATATGACTGAATGGTTCGTCGAACGCTGGTATCGGCTGGAGTGGAGCGACAGGAATTCGTTGGTTAGGACGTCCTACCATTTGGCAAACGTGGCAAGTTCTGCAGTATTGTTCGACATCTCTTCTCAGTCCTGGCCAGTAGAAGTAAGGGAGGATACGGTGGTGCGTTTTTCGGACTCCCATGTGACCAGCGAAAGGAAGATCATGCGCCATACGCAGTATATCTTGACGATAGCACTTAGGTATTACAATCTGGTGAATACTGTCCCACTCGTTTGTACCTGTGTTGAGCGGTTTCGACTTTCTCATCAACACTTCATCTTTCATGTAAAAACATTCCGCCATTGCATCTGCAGTCTTTTCATCAACAGCTTTCATTCTGAGTTGCATTATTACTTCGTCATTCAATTGTTCTTTCACCAATTTCTGCTTTGGTGACAAAATGTTATCGTTCTCTGTTGCATCACCAGTTGTTAGTTCAGCAAAGAACGTAGCACTTAAATCGATGTCAGGTGTTTCTGTTATCACTGTTTCATTCGCATGTGTGTCTTCAGAACAGACAAACACATCTTTCGTTGCACTACACGACGTAGCAGGAGTCTTTACCGACTTCTTTTTCTGCATTGCTCTTGTCAGTGCACATGTTGGGCGTTCATTGGCAGGACGTAGGTTTTTGTCCTCCGCCATCTTTGTCTACAACACTTTAACCATGGGCTCGACAGTGACTCTGCCGCCCATAATGTCATTTCCTAATATCATGGAAACGCCTTTGACGGGTAGTGCGCGCCACACTCCCACTACGATGTTACCTGTAAAAATATCCGACTCGAGTTTTATTCTGTGCAGTGGAGCTTCCACAGCCTCCATACTAGCACCTCTCAGCACAACAGACTCACCGGTACTGGTGGCATCTGTTAACGGCACACTGCCCTCCAGGATCACGCTGACAGCAGAACCCGTGTCACGTAATATCTGTATTTTCTTCTTGCTGAGTACATCGACTTCTGTCGACACTGTCCCCTCGTAGACAAAGGGTCGAAAATCGGATAGGTCGTCCTCTTCCGGGAGTTCAGGAACCATCTGTTCCTCACGGCCTTCTGAAAGCATAATAGATTGAGTACAGCTATTCTCTTTTACCTTAGATAGACTGTTCTCAAAAACCATCGACTCCACAACTATGGGCGATGCCGGCCGCATTTCCTTTGAGTTTCTTGACCCTGTGTTGCACACTTCTTCTGTCTGCTTGCTGTCTTTCTGCACTCTGGCACAGTGTAGAATAGCACCTTGCTTCTCGGTAAGGATCCAACAATCTTTCTTCATGTGGCCCTCTTTCTTGCAATTGAAACATACCACCTTTGCTTTATTTACATCTGTCTGCTTCCTGAAATGAACTAAGTTACTATTATTATTTACACCACTGTTCTTATTATTGTTTTCACTTGTCTCTTTTGGTTTACTAGCCTCCTTGGGCTCTGGTTTGTGCACTTTGGGTTTGTCAGCATAATATGGCTTTATGCTGGCGTCAATTATGGCATAGTTATCTGCCAATCTAGCAGCTTCATGCACATCTTCAACCCCTCGGTCTGAGATGTGGGTTTTAATATCCACTCGAATACAATCATTGAATTCCTCAAACAATATTAGGTTCTTGAGTTTATCAAACTCACTTACATTCTGTGACCTTAGCCACTGTTCTAACATTTTCTCCTTTTGTCTCAAAAAGTCTACATGAGTTTGATCATATGCCTTCTTTCTGTCTCTAAATAGCTTTCTATATTTTTCTGGTGTCAGGGAATAACTTTTTAGCACCCTATCTTTGATTATTTCATAGTCATTTATTTCCTCGGGTGTTAAACTCAACACTACGTCCAATGCTTTTCCTTTGTTGAGAGTTGACCTTAACAATAAAGCCATCTTATCATCAGGGAACTGATAATCTACAGCTATCCTCTCAAAAAGCAAAAAGAAATCTTGAACATCTTCTTCTCTGAATATAGGCAAGTGTTGCTTCATTGCGCTGATATCCATACCTTTGCTGTCCCTACGATGGTCAGGTCTGTTCATGCGTTCCATCTCTATCCTTTCTCTGCTTTCAATTTCTATCCTAATTCTTTCCAATTCTCTCCTTTCCATACTTTCTAATTCCATTCTCTTCATAGCTAATTGGAATTTTAGGTTTTCACTCAACCCTTCATCTTCATCATTGTTTGATGATCTAGATGACATATTTCTTACCTCGTCTCCGTGGGCAATTACCTCGCCCCCACTGGGAGCTACATAACCTTCATTGATATCGTTCTGTCCCACTTCAACTACATTACCAGTGTTCATGGCATTCTGCCCGTTCAAACATGTCATAATTTCTTTGATCAAACGATTACGATTAGGTCTTGCCTGTCCTGCCTCAATCCCAAAGGGCTCAGCTAATTCTTTTAGTTCAGCAAATGACATGGCATTAAGTTCCTCACTTGATATATTCGAAGCCATAGTATAGCGTTCGAAATATTTGTGATAGTAGAGTAGTATATATTGTATAATAAAATATAAAGTTCCAACTTACGATTTGTCCAGAAATTTGCACAATATAATATTACACACTTCGTGGAATCTTCACACTTTCCAAGGAATAAATACGCAAACCAGTTCCCTCCTCTTTTTAAAAAGAATAGTTTCACAGTCCTAGAAAACGAAACACAAATATGCCGCTCTCAGTACTACTAATGTCACAAAATATTTCTAGGTCAGGAAAAATATAACTCAAATTTTCCAGACGAGATCAACAAATTTTTTCCAATCCTAGATCAAGAAAAGTAGAACTCAAATCTACCGAACGAGACCACCAAATTTTGTCAATCCTAGGTCAGGAAAAGTAGAACTCAAATATACCGGGCGAGACCACCAAATTTTGTTACGTCCACAATCCCCTTGTGGCCAGAGCTGTGTAGATCTTGCTGATAAT
Organism: Anisus vortex; assembly: GCA_949126835.1. Taxonomy (NCBI): domain Eukaryota; kingdom Metazoa; phylum Mollusca; class Gastropoda; family Planorbidae; genus Anisus; species Anisus vortex. The sequence goes on from OX421503.1 coordinate 39,337,730, forward strand.
TCTCGTTAGTCCTAGGGGAGACTTTAATTATTAGTATTTATGTTTCAGTATTACACGAACTCTTCTTATAGTCCTGGGCACAAATTCAGTATTTGTATTCCAACATTTCCTTTCTTGTACATTAGAGTAGTAGATAAATCTTATAGTAATGTATACAACACAATAGAATAGTAACTTGACAAGGAAGCTTCAGTGTAACTGTTGTTGATAGTTTATTTCAGGTGGTATGTTCAATATATACAATATATCTATTATGTACAGTTAGAATAAAATAGTGCAAACACAAACGTTCTCAAAGGAACATATTTTGAAACTCTCTGTCTTTCAGACAAAACAAATCATTAAATACTATCCGGGTGGTGCAAGGGACAGACCCACTACCAGTAGGGGTGAAAATCATGGTAACATTACAAAACTCATAACAAAACGATAGGAACTTCCCCTATTAAATAATGAGTCGTTCCCAGACCCTGAGGATTTGAGATCAACACAGAATCCCAGCATTACCTAGAATCTTTCGTTTTCCTACTAAACGTCCTAATATTGTGTGTAGTAAGAAAAGAGAGAGAGAGGAGAATAAACATTGCGTGTTCCAATTCTTGGAAAAACAATATACATGACACGCCCCCACCCAATGAAAGAAATAATGTACCATAATTACCCAAGTAATACTCAACATGGTACATTTTTCGTACTTAACACTATCGTTTTAACAACCAACAATCAATGGAAGATTATAAGACAATTTAAGCAAACATGGCTCACTGGCACAACTAAATTATAAAAAGTGTCACTACCCAATGGTAATTGTGATTATAACGTGATGGACAAATATTTCCCCGTTAATATTAATATTAACTAATGTCTCAACAAGTACAAATAATTCAAAAATATTCTAGTCATTCTTATTTTAACTATGTACAGTTGTGTGGATTTCCACCAAAAATTTGCAAAAAGTTTTAATCTATTTAAACAAATATAACATTGCCCAAACTCTGTCAATTTTCCAACAGTTTACTTCTAATATATAAACCAAAAGATAAGTAATACGTAACTCGAATCAAACTATAGATTACTTCCCCTTTAAATTACAGTGTCAACTTGACATTAACAGGGTTCATACCTAAGATGATGATACTTCCCCTTTTCTCAAATATGAGGAGAAAATAAGCTCTAGTTACGATTACTACAGTAATCTAAATATTAAAATGTAATCCACTATTATGCGTTTTTGGCAAATTTGAAAGTTTAATATAAAAGTTTGTTCAGGGTTGAATGAGTGTACACCTTTAGGTACCTTTGTTTCCCTCCGTTCCTGGATATATGGAATATATAACAACCTATACAACATAGTGAATATCCACTAGTTTTTCCCATTCTATTACCATGATATAACAATTTAGCAATAGATTTCCAATATTATCTATTAATTTATACCAATTGATATTACATCTCTTTCTAAGATAAAAATTGTACCTATTATTATTTAGTTCCATTCATTAACTAAAATAAAACAAGATAATAAATCAACTAGCTCAAAGTTTTCCCACTTAATTGCATGTGATGACAATTACTTTTATCCATCCATATCAAGTAAATACGTGCATATTTATATATTTATTGCATCATGCATCAACATTTAAATGGAATTTCTTTTCCATAATAAAATGAATTGAATCAAATGAATTTAAAATATATCAGAACATCAATATTATACATGATTATAAATATTATTAATACTTTCAAAAGACTTGACTTCTGTATGATACAAGTATTCTATAGGTATTCCATAATCAAAATTCAAACGAATGATAGGTTATCATGACACATTCTTAATGAATAAGTGAGATGATCTGAAAAAAAAGTATAGGGTTATTCAGTCAATCATGTAGCACCCGAGATAGAGTATCAGCTGTGAAGTTGTCTCTAGTCTCTATCTTGTCGATGATACGGGAATGGGATACCAGTCGGTCTTTGTCAAATTACTTAATTTCCCAAAGTCTCTATAAAACTGCAGTGTGTGGTCGGCTTTTGGTACCATCACACAGGGTGCAGACCATTTGCTATCACATTTTTCTCCTATGTCATCTTCTAACCTGCACTTTACATCTGCTCTAATATGCTCAGGTCTGATGGGGTCAACTCTATATAGATGCTGCTTAATAGACCTGACACCCTCGGTTAACACTACATCGTGCTCTATGACATGTGTCCTACTGGGAAAATTTGTAAACATTGACTTATTTTCATGTACCAGCTCAATAATCTTCTCCTTATCTTCTACCGGAGGATGTTCTAGCCTTGTATCTAAACTCTTAAGGGCATCTGTATTATTAAGTTTACTTTCTGCAAACTTATATTCTATCCTAGATAAATCCGTCGGGACTCTAGCTAATGAAATCATGAGGACCTCCCGTGGTTTACTCTTTTCCCTGGAAACATAGGGCTTAAGCAAATTAATATGGCATACCCTCTGCTTTTGTCTCCGGTCAGGAGTCTTTATCAAATAATTGACCTCGCCAAGCTTTGACTCTATCTCATAGGGTCCACTAAACTTTGCACTTAAAGGCTGATTTTGCAAAGGTAGAAACACAAGAACTTTGTCACCTGGTGCAAAAGCTCTAGCTGTAGCTTTACGGTCATAGTTCTGTCTCATACGCTCCTGCATCTGTGGAAAATGAATCTTCACATGGTTAAAAGCATGATAAAGCCTATTTTTAAATTTATCTACATATGACAAAAGTCCAATCGGTTCACTGTCCGTTAGCCAAGTTTCATGTAGAAGTTTCAACGGACCTCTGACTGAGTGTCCATACACAAGTTCGAATGGGCTAAACCCCAGGGATTCCTGAGTGGCCTCCCTTGCAGCGAACAGTACATAAGGCACACCCTTATCCCAGTCTTTCTCGTTTTCATAACAGTACTTTTTAAGCATCGATTTTAATGTCTGATGAAACCTTTCCAGAGCTCCCTGGCTCTCAGGATGATAGGCACTTGATAGCCTATGGCTTATCCCTAATTGTTCCATGACTTGTTTGAAAATGTTCGAAGTAAAGTTAGTCCCCTGGTCGGACTGTACTGTCTTCGGTAGGCCATAACGTGTGAAGAAATTTGTCAGGGCGTCTACCACCTTCACTGTTGTTATGTTCCGCAACGGAATGGCTTCCGGGAAGCGAGTGGATGAACACATGACTGTGAGCAGGTATTGAAAACCGGCTTTTGTTTTCGGCAACGGGCCCACGCAATCAATGAGTATATGACTGAATGGTTCGTCGAACGCTGGTATCGGCTGGAGTGGAGCGACAGGAATTCGTTGGTTAGGACGTCCTACCATTTGGCAAACGTGGCAAGTTCTGCAGTATTGTTCGACATCTCTTCTCAGTCCTGGCCAGTAGAAGTAAGGGAGGATACGGTGGTGCGTTTTTCGGACTCCCATGTGACCAGCGAAAGGAAGATCATGCGCCATACGCAGTATATCTTGACGATAGCACTTAGGTATTACAATCTGGTGAATACTGTCCCACTCGTTTGTACCTGTGTTGAGCGGTTTCGACTTTCTCATCAACACTTCATCTTTCATGTAAAAACATTCCGCCATTGCATCTGCAGTCTTTTCATCAACAGCTTTCATTCTGAGTTGCATTATTACTTCGTCATTCAATTGTTCTTTCACCAATTTCTGCTTTGGTGACAAAATGTTATCGTTCTCTGTTGCATCACCAGTTGTTAGTTCAGCAAAGAACGTAGCACTTAAATCGATGTCAGGTGTTTCTGTTATCACTGTTTCATTCGCATGTGTGTCTTCAGAACAGACAAACACATCTTTCGTTGCACTACACGACGTAGCAGGAGTCTTTACCGACTTCTTTTTCTGCATTGCTCTTGTCAGTGCACATGTTGGGCGTTCATTGGCAGGACGTAGGTTTTTGTCCTCCGCCATCTTTGTCTACAACACTTTAACCATGGGCTCGACAGTGACTCTGCCGCCCATAATGTCATTTCCTAATATCATGGAAACGCCTTTGACGGGTAGTGCGCGCCACACTCCCACTACGATGTTACCTGTAAAAATATCCGACTCGAGTTTTATTCTGTGCAGTGGAGCTTCCACAGCCTCCATACTAGCACCTCTCAGCACAACAGACTCACCGGTACTGGTGGCATCTGTTAACGGCACACTGCCCTCCAGGATCACGCTGACAGCAGAACCCGTGTCACGTAATATCTGTATTTTCTTCTTGCTGAGTACATCGACTTCTGTCGACACTGTCCCCTCGTAGACAAAGGGTCGAAAATCGGATAGGTCGTCCTCTTCCGGGAGTTCAGGAACCATCTGTTCCTCACGGCCTTCTGAAAGCATAATAGATTGAGTACAGCTATTCTCTTTTACCTTAGATAGACTGTTCTCAAAAACCATCGACTCCACAACTATGGGCGATGCCGGCCGCATTTCCTTTGAGTTTCTTGACCCTGTGTTGCACACTTCTTCTGTCTGCTTGCTGTCTTTCTGCACTCTGGCACAGTGTAGAATAGCACCTTGCTTCTCGGTAAGGATCCAACAATCTTTCTTCATGTGGCCCTCTTTCTTGCAATTGAAACATACCACCTTTGCTTTATTTACATCTGTCTGCTTCCTGAAATGAACTAAGTTACTATTATTATTTACACCACTGTTCTTATTATTGTTTTCACTTGTCTCTTTTGGTTTACTAGCCTCCTTGGGCTCTGGTTTGTGCACTTTGGGTTTGTCAGCATAATATGGCTTTATGCTGGCGTCAATTATGGCATAGTTATCTGCCAATCTAGCAGCTTCATGCACATCTTCAACCCCTCGGTCTGAGATGTGGGTTTTAATATCCACTCGAATACAATCATTGAATTCCTCAAACAATATTAGGTTCTTGAGTTTATCAAACTCACTTACATTCTGTGACCTTAGCCACTGTTCTAACATTTTCTCCTTTTGTCTCAAAAAGTCTACATGAGTTTGATCATATGCCTTCTTTCTGTCTCTAAATAGCTTTCTATATTTTTCTGGTGTCAGGGAATAACTTTTTAGCACCCTATCTTTGATTATTTCATAGTCATTTATTTCCTCGGGTGTTAAACTCAACACTACGTCCAATGCTTTTCCTTTGTTGAGAGTTGACCTTAACAATAAAGCCATCTTATCATCAGGGAACTGATAATCTACAGCTATCCTCTCAAAAAGCAAAAAGAAATCTTGAACATCTTCTTCTCTGAATATAGGCAAGTGTTGCTTCATTGCGCTGATATCCATACCTTTGCTGTCCCTACGATGGTCAGGTCTGTTCATGCGTTCCATCTCTATCCTTTCTCTGCTTTCAATTTCTATCCTAATTCTTTCCAATTCTCTCCTTTCCATACTTTCTAATTCCATTCTCTTCATAGCTAATTGGAATTTTAGGTTTTCACTCAACCCTTCATCTTCATCATTGTTTGATGATCTAGATGACATATTTCTTACCTCGTCTCCGTGGGCAATTACCTCGCCCCCACTGGGAGCTACATAACCTTCATTGATATCGTTCTGTCCCACTTCAACTACATTACCAGTGTTCATGGCATTCTGCCCGTTCAAACATGTCATAATTTCTTTGATCAAACGATTACGATTAGGTCTTGCCTGTCCTGCCTCAATCCCAAAGGACTCAGCTAATTCTTTTAGTTCAGCAAATGACATGGCATTAAGTTCCTCACTTGATATATTCGAAGCCATAGTATAGCGTTCGAAATATTTGTGATAGTAGAGTAGTATATATTGTATAATAAAATATAAAGTTCCAACTTACGATTTGTCCAGAAATTTGCACAATATAATATTACACACTTCGTGGAATCTTCACACTTTCCAAGGAATAAATACGCAAACCAGTTCCCTCCTCTTTTTAAAAAGAATAGTTTCACAGTCCTAGAAAACGAAACACAAATATGCCGCTCTCAGTACTACTAATGTCACAAAATATTTCTAGGTCAGGAAAAATATAACTCAAATTTTCCAGACGAGATCAACAAATTTTTTCCAATCCTAGATCAAGAAAAGTAGAACTCAAATCTACCGAACGAGACCACCAAATTTTGTCAATCCTAGGTCAGGAAAAGTAGAACTCAAATATACCGGGCGAGACCACCAAATTTTGTTACGTCCACAATCCCCTTGTGGCCAGAGCTGTGTAGATCTTGCTGATAATTCTCGTTAGTCCTAGGGGAGACTTTAATTATTAGTATTTATGTTTCAGTATTACACGAACTCTTCTTATAGTCCTGGGCACAAATTCAGTATTTGTATTCCAACATTTCCTTTCTTGTACATTAGAGTAGTAGATAAATCTTATAGTAATGTATACAACACAATAGAATAGTAACTTGACAAGGAAGCTTCAGTGTAACTGTTGTTGATAGTTTATTTCAGGTGGTATGTTCAATATATACAATATATCTATTATGTACAGTTAGAATAAAATAGTGCAAACACAAACGTTCTCAAAGGAACATATTTTGAAACTCTCTGTCTTTCAGACAAAACAAATCATTAAATACTATCCGGGTGGTGCAAGGGACAGACCCACTACCAGTAGGGGTGAAAATCATGGTAACATTACAAAACTCATAACAAAACGATAGGAACTTCCCCTATTAAATAATGAGTCGTTCCCAGACCCTGAGGATTTGAGATCAACACAGAATCCCAGCATTACCTAGAATCTTTCGTTTTCCTACTAAACGTCCTAATATTGTGTGTAGTAAGAAAAGAGAGAGAGAGGAGAATAAACATTGCGTGTTCCAATTCTTGGAAAAACAATATACATGACAATACCATAATGTTGAATTTATATAAAGAAATAATAATTAGTCAGTAATATATATATATATGTTACAGACCTAGTTTCACATCACTATTGAATCAAATGTGGAAACGTTTTTTTTTATTAAGGTAGATAATTAACCCGTTTCATTTGAGCTAATATTTCGATTTTTTTTCTTTTATAAAAAATTAAAGGCTTAAAATTTATAACTGATCAAACTGTAAAAAATATTTGAAAATTATATAAATATTATATGACTAAAGAATTTATAGGCCTATGTATATTTTTTAACATTACATTAACTACACAGTTTGTATGATTACTACGTATCTATTCTGAATTTATTACCAATTTTAAGTGTAGACCAGCGATGGTAAACCTTTGGCACGCGTGCCACAACTGGCACGCAGAGCCATTTCTGTGGGCACGCGAGCGTTTACCAAAAATGGAACAACTAATTTATGGTATTTGGTTTTAATTGCTGTGTTGGCACGTTGAAAGAAATAAGTTTGTCTTGTATTGTACTTTGGGCACGCGGCCTCAAAAAGGTTCGCCATCACTGGTGTAGACCTTCAAATGCATTAAAGAACATATCAGTAAAACTGAGATAAAATTATCATGAATATTAGGAGTTAAGATATTTAACAGCGTTTACATCACATTTCATTTAAAAACTAATAGATTGAAATATATCAGGTACGTTTGTACCGCCCACTTGCCCTTCACCGTCCCCCAATCGCCCCTGGGAACGTCAGCGCCCACCCAAAGCTTCTCACCGCCCCCCGGGGAGCGATAACGCCCCCGTTGAGAACCTATGGTATAGAATAGTAGAGATGGTAGTTCATCGGCTTGCTGGTCTAGAGAGCTCGAGTTCCGAACCAGGAAAAGATCACCAGTTGTTAGTTCAGCAAAGAACGTAGCACTTAAATCGATGTCAGGTGTTTCTGTTATCACTGTTTCATTCGCATGTGTGTCTTCAGAACAGACAAACACATCTTTCGTTGCACTACACGACGTAGCAGGAGTCTTTACCGACTTCTTTTTCTGCATTGCTCTTGTCAGTGCACATGTTGGGCGTTCATTGGCAGGACGTAGGTTTTTGTCCTCCGCCATCTTTGTCTCCAACACTTTAACCATGGGCTCGACAGTGACTCTGCCGCCCATAATGTCATTTCCTAATATCATGGAAACGCCTTTGACGGGTAGTGCGCGCCACACTCCCACTACGATGTTACCTGTAAAAATATCCGACTCGAGTTTTATTCTGTGCAGTGGAGCTTCCACAGCCTCCATACTAGCACCTCTCAGCACAACAGACTCACCGGTACTGGTGGCATCTGTTAACGGCACACTGCCCTCCAGGATCACGCTGACAGCAGAACCCGTGTCACGTAATATCTGTATTTTCTTCTTGCTGAGTACATCGACTTCTGTCGACACTGTCCCCTCGTAGACAAAGGGTCGAAAATCGGATAGGTCGTCCTCTTCCGGGAGTTCAGGAACCATCTGTTCCTCACGGCCTTCTGAAAGCATAATAGATTGAGTACAGCTATTCTCTTTTACCTTAGATAGACTGTTCTCAAAAACCATCGACTCCACAACTATGGGCGATGCCGGCCGCATTTCCTTTGAGTTTCTTGACCCTGTGTTGCACACTTCTTCTGTCTGCTTGCTGTCTTTCTGCACTCTGGCACAGTGTAGAATAGCACCTTGCTTCTCGGTAAGGATCCAACAATCTTTCTTCATGTGGCCCTCTTTCTTGCAATTGAAACATACCACCTTTGCTTTATTTACATCTGTCTGCTTCCTGAAATGAACTAAGTTACTATTATTATTTACACCACTGTTCTTATTATTGTTTTCACTTGTCTCTTTTGGTTTACTAGCCTCCTTGGGCTCTGGTTTGTGCACTTTGGGTTTGTCAGCATAATATGGCTTTATGCTGGCGTCAATTATGGCATAGTTATCTGCCAATCTAGCAGCTTCATGCACATCTTCAACCCCTCGGTCTGAGATGTGGGTTTTAATATCCACTCGAATACAATCATTGAATTCCTCAAACAATATTAGGTTCTTGAGTTTATCAAACTCACTTACATTCTGTGACCTTAGCCACTGTTCTAACATTTTCTCCTTTTGTCTCAAAAAGTCTACATGAGTTTGATCATATGCCTTCTTTCTGTCTCTAAATAGCTTTCTATATTTTTCTGGTGTCAGGGAATAACTTTTTAGCACCCTATCTTTGATTATTTCATAGTCATTTATTTCCTCGGGTGTTAAACTCAACACTACGTCCAATGCTTTTCCTTTGTTGAGAGTTGACCTTAACAATAAAGCCATCTTATCATCAGGGAACTGATAATCTACAGCTATCCTCTCAAAAAGCAAAAAGAAATCTTGAACATCTTCTTCTCTGAATATAGGCAAGTGTTGCTTCATTGCGCTGATATCCATACCATTGCTGTCCCTACGATGGTCAGGTCTGTTCATGCGTTCCATCTCTATCCTTTCTCTGCTTTCAATTTCTATCCTAATTCTTTCCAATTCTCTCCTTTCCATACTTTCTAATTCCATTCTCTTCATAGCTAATTGGAATTTTAGGTTTTCACTCAACCCTTCATCTTCATCATTGTTTGATGATCTAGATGACATATTTCTTACCTCGTCTCCGTGGGCAATTACCTCGCCCCCACTGGGAGCTACATAACCTTCATTGATATCGTTCTGTCCCACTTCAACTACATTACCAGTGTTCATGGCATTCTGCCCGTTCAAACATGTCATAATTTCTTTGATCAAACGATTACGATTAGGTCTTGCCTGTCCTGCCTCAATCCCAAAGGACTCAGCTAATTCTTTTAGTTCAGCAAATGACATGTCATTAAGTTCCTCACTTGATATATTCGAAGCCATAGTATAGCGTTCGAAATATTTGTGATAGTAGAGTAGTATATATTGTATAATAAAATATAAAGTTCCAACTTACGATTTGTCCAGAAATTTGCACAATATAATATTACACACTTCGTGGAATCTTCACACTTTCCAAGGAATAAATACGCAAACCAGTTCCCTCCTCTTTTTAAAAAGAATAGTTTCACAGTCCTAGAAAACGAAACACAAATATGCCGCTCTCAGTACTACTAATGTCACAAAATATTTCTAGGTCAGGAAAAATATAACTCAAATTTTCCAGACGAGATCAACAAATTTTTTCCAATCCTAGATCAAGAAAAGTAGAACTCAAATCTACCGAACGAGACCACCAAATTTTGTCAATCCTAGGTCAGGAAAAGTAGAACTCAAATATACCGGGCGAGACCACCAAATTTTGTTACGTCCACAATCCCCTTGTGGCCAGAGCTGTGTAGATCTTGCTGATAATTCTCGTTAGTCCTAGGGGAGACTTTAATTATTAGTATTTATGTTTCAGTATTACACGAACTCTTCTTATAGTCCTGGGCACAAATTCAGTATTTGTATTCCAACATTTCCTTTCTTGTACATTAGAGTAGTAGATAAATCTTATAGTAATGTATACAACACAATAGAATAGTAACTTGACAAGGAAGCTTCAGTGTAACTGTTGTTGATAGTTTATTTCAGGTGGTATGTTCAATATATACAATATATCTATTATGTACAGTTAGAATAAAATAGTGCAAACACAAACGTTCTCAAAGGAACATATTTTGAAACTCTCTGTCTTTCAGACAAAACAAATCATTAAATACTATCCGGGTGGTGCAAGGGACAGACCCACTACCAGTAGGGGTGAAAATCATGGTAACATTACAAAACTCATAACAAAACGATAGGAACTTCCCCTATTAAATAATGAGTCGTTCCCAGACCCTGAGGATTTGAGATCAACACAGAATCCCAGCATTACCTAGAATCTTTCGTTTTCCTACTAAACGTCCTAATATTGTGTGTAGTAAGAAAAGAGAGAGAGAGGAGAATAAACATTGCGTGTTCCAATTCTTGGAAAAACAATATACATGACAATACCATAATGTTGAATTTATATAAAGAAATAATAATTAGTCAGTAATATATATATATATGTTACAGACCTAGTTTCACATCACTATTGAATCAAATGTGGAAACGTTTTTTTTTATTAAGGTAGATAATTAACCCGTTTCATTTGAGCTAATATTTCGATTTTTTTTCTTTTATAAAAAATTAAAGGCTTAAAATTTATAACTGATCAAACTGTAAAAAATATTTGAAAATTATATAAATATTATATGACTAAAGAATTTATAGGCCTATGTATATTTTTTAACATTACATTAACTACACAGTTTGTATGATTACTACGTATCTATTCTGAATTTATTACCAATTTTAAGTGTAGACCAGCGATGGTAAACCTTTGGCACGCGTGCCACAACTGGCACGCAGAGCCATTTCTGTGGGCACGCGAGCGTTTACCAAAAATGGAACAACTAATTTATGGTATTTGGTTTTAATTGCTGTGTTGGCACGTTGAAAGAAATAAGTTTGTCTTGTATTGTACTTTGGGCACGCGGCCTCAAAAAGGTTCGCCATCACTGGTGTAGACCTTCAAATGCATTAAAGAACATATCAGTAAAACTGAGATAAAATTATCATGAATATTAGGAGTTAAGATATTTAACAGCGTTTACATCACATTTCATTTAAAAACTAATAGATTGAAATATATCAGGTACGTTTGTACCGCCCACTTGCCCTTCACCGTCCCCCAATCGCCCCTGGGAACGTCAGCGCCCACCCAAAGCTTCTCACCGCCCCCCGGGGAGCGATAACGCCCCCGTTGAGAACCTATGGTATAGAATAGTAGAGATGGTAGTTCATCGGCTTGCTGGTCTAGAGAGCTCGAGTTCCGAACCAGGAAAAGATCACCAGTTGTTAGTTCAGCAAAGAACGTAGCACTTAAATCGATGTCAGGTGTTTCTGTTATCACTGTTTCATTCGCATGTGTGTCTTCAGAACAGACAAACACATCTTTCGTTGCACTACACGACGTAGCAGGAGTCTTTACCGACTTCTTTTTCTGCATTGCTCTTGTCAGTGCACATGTTGGGCGTTCATTGGCAGGACGTAGGTTTTTGTCCTCCGCCATCTTTGTCTCCAACACTTTAACCATGGGCTCGACAGTGACTCTGCCGCCCATAATGTCATTTCCTAATATCATGGAAACGCCTTTGACGGGTAGTGCGCGCCACACTCCCACTACGATGTTACCTGTAAAAATATCCGACTCGAGTTTTATTCTGTGCAGTGGAGCTTCCACAGCCTCCATACTAGCACCTCTCAGCACAACAGACTCACCGGTACTGGTGGCATCTGTTAACGGCACACTGCCCTCCAGGATCACGCTGACAGCAGAACCCGTGTCACGTAATATCTGTATTTTCTTCTTGCTGAGTACATCGACTTCTGTCGACACTGTCCCCTCGTAGACAAAGGGTCGAAAATCGGATAGGTCGTCCTCTTCCGGGAGTTCAGGAACCATCTGTTCCTCACGGCCTTCTGAAAGCATAATAGATTGAGTACAGCTATTCTCTTTTACCTTAGATAGACTGTTCTCAAAAACCATCGACTCCACAACTATGGGCGATGCCGGCCGCATTTCCTTTGAGTTTCTTGACCCTGTGTTGCACACTTCTTCTGTCTGCTTGCTGTCTTTCTGCACTCTGGCACAGTGTAGAATAGCACCTTGCTTCTCGGTAAGGATCCAACAATCTTTCTTCATGTGGCCCTCTTTCTTGCAATTGAAACATACCACCTTTGCTTTATTTACATCTGTCTGCTTCCTGAAATGAACTAAGTTACTATTATTATTTACACCACTGTTCTTATTATTGTTTTCACTTGTCTCTTTTGGTTTACTAGCCTCCTTGGGCTCTGGTTTGTGCACTTTGGGTTTGTCAGCATAATATGGCTTTATGCTGGCGTCAATTATGGCATAGTTATCTGCCAATCTAGCAGCTTCATGCACATCTTCAACCCCTCGGTCTGAGATGTGGGTTTTAATATCCACTCGAATACAATCATTGAATTCCTCAAACAATATTAGGTTCTTGAGTTTATCAAACTCACTTACATTCTGTGACCTTAGCCACTGTTCTAACATTTTCTCCTTTTGTCTCAAAAAGTCTACATGAGTTTGATCATATGCCTTCTTTCTGTCTCTAAATAGCTTTCTATATTTTTCTGGTGTCAGGGAATAACTTTTTAGCACCCTATCTTTGATTATTTCATAGTCATTTATTTCCTCGGGTGTTAAACTCAACACTACGTCCAATGCTTTTCCTTTGTTGAGAGTTGACCTTAACAATAAAGCCATCTTATCATCAGGGAACTGATAATCTACAGCTATCCTCTCAAAAAGCAAAAAGAAATCTTGAACATCTTCTTCTCTGAATATAGGCAAGTGTTGCTTCATTGCGCTGATATCCATACCATTGCTGTCCCTACGATGGTCAGGTCTGTTCATGCGTTCCATCTCTATCCTTTCTCTGCTTTCAATTTCTATCCTAATTCTTTCCAATTCTCTCCTTTCCATACTTTCTAATTCCATTCTCTTCATAGCTAATTGGAATTTTAGGTTTTCACTCAACCCTTCATCTTCATCATTGTTTGATGATCTAGATGACATATTTCTTACCTCGTCTCCGTGGGCAATTACCTCGCCCCCACTGGGAGCTACATAACCTTCATTGATATCGTTCTGTCCCACTTCAACTACATTACCAGTGTTCATGGCATTCTGCCCGTTCAAACATGTCATAATTTCTTTGATCAAACGATTACGATTAGGTCTTGCCTGTCCTGCCTCAATCCCAAAGGACTCAGCTAATTCTTTTAGTTCAGCAAATGACATGTCATTAAGTTCCTCACTTGATATATTCGAAGCCATAGTATAGCGTTCGAAATATTTGTGATAGTAGAGTAGTATATATTGTATAATAAAATATAAAGTTCCAACTTACGATTTGTCCAGAAATTTGCACAATATAATATTACACACTTCGTGGAATCTTCACACTTTCCAAGGAATAAATACGCAAACCAGTTCCCTCCTCTTTTTAAAAAGAATAGTTTCACAGTCCTAGAAAACGAAACACAAATATGCCGCTCTCAGTACTACTAATGTCACAAAATATTTCTAGGTCAGGAAAAATATAACTCAAATTTTCCAGACGAGATCAACAAATTTTTTCCAATCCTAGATCAAGAAAAGTAGAACTCAAATCTACCGAACGAGACCACCAAATTTTGTCAATCCTAGGTCAGGAAAAGTAGAACTCAAATATACCGGGCGAGACCACCAAATTTTGTTACGTCCACAATCCCCTTGTGGCCAGAGCTGTGTAGATCTTGCTGATAATTCTCGTTAGTCCTAGGGGAGACTTTAATTATTAGTATTTATGTTTCAGTATTACACGAACTCTTCTTATAGTCCTGGGCACAAATTCAGTATTTGTATTCCAACATTTCCTTTCTTGTACATTAGAGTAGTAGATAAATCTTATAGTAATGTATACAACACAATAGAATAGTAACTTGACAAGGAAGCTTCAGTGTAACTGTTGTTGATAGTTTATTTCAGGTGGTATGTTCAATATATACAATATATCTATTATGTACAGTTAGAATAAAATAGTGCAAACACAAACGTTCTCAAAGGAACATATTTTGAAACTCTCTGTCTTTCAGACAAAACAAATCATTAAATACTATCCGGGTGGTGCAAGGGACAGACCCACTACCAGTAGGGGTGAAAATCATGGTAACATTACAAAACTCATAACAAAACGATAGGAACTTCCCCTATTAAATAATGAGTCGTTCCCAGACCCTGAGGATTTGAGATCAACACAGAATCCCAGCATTACCTAGAATCTTTCGTTTTCCTACTAAACGTCCTAATATTGTGTGTAGTAAGAAAAGAGAGAGAGAGGAGAATAAACATTGCGTGTTCCAATTCTTGGAAAAACAATATACATGACAATACCATAATGTTGAATTTATATAAAGAAATAATAATTAGTCAGTAATATATATATATATGTTACAGACCTAGTTTCACATCACTATTGAATCAAATGTGGAAACGTTTTTTTTTATTAAGGTAGATAATTAACCCGTTTCATTTGAGCTAATATTTCGATTTTTTTTCTTTTATAAAAAATTAAAGGCTTAAAATTTATAACTGATCAAACTGTAAAAAATATTTGAAAATTATATAAATATTATATGACTAAAGAATTTATAGGCCTATGTATATTTTTTAACATTACATTAACTACACAGTTTGTATGATTACTACGTATCTATTCTGAATTTATTACCAATTTTAAGTGTAGACCAGCGATGGTAAACCTTTGGCACGCGTGCCACAACTGGCACGCAGAGCCATTTCTGTGGGCACGCGAGCGTTTACCAAAAATGGAACAACTAATTTATGGTATTTGGTTTTAATTGCTGTGTTAGCACGTTGAAAGAAATAAGTTTGTCTTGTATTGTACTTTGGGCACGCGGCCTCAAAAAGGTTCGCCATCACTGGTGTAGACCTTCAAATGCATTAAAGAACATATCAGTAAAACTGAGATAAAATTATCATGAATATTAGGAGTTAAGATATTTAACAGCGTTTACATCACATTTCATTTAAAAACTAATAGATTGAAATATATCAGGTACGTTTGTACCGCCCACTTGCCCTTCACCGTCCCCCAATCGCCCCTGGGAACGTCAGCGCCCACCCAAAGCTTCTCACCGCCCCCCGGGGAGCGATAACGCCCCCGTTGAGAACCTATGGTATAGAATAGTAGAGATGGTAGTTCATCGGCTTGCTGGTCTAGAGAGCTCGAGTTCCGAACCAGGAAAAGATACAGAGATTTTTTGAGGCCGACCACGGGCCTAGGGTGTGTCCCTGTGTCTACCACAGCTTTTCTTAGTTACAAGACATTAGGGAGTAGGCCTAGTGGGTGGAATAATTAAGCTTTAGGACGGGTGGAGCATCGTTCACACATGTCCGTAGCCACGGCATGTAAGGGGATTGTGTGGCCTTTACTTTACCCTAACTATTGCCAGATATCCATCAACGATGAGTAGACTCAGGGACAACCTCCAGACTCTGGAAACGAACCCTTAGCCTTCAGGATTCGAACTCGGGACCCCCGGTACGACAGACAAGCGGTTTACCGCCAAGTCGCCATGTCCAGGGTTTAGGTAAATATTAGTGGGCATTGTGTTGGCATATGAGGCGGATAGTGTGGCCTTGGATGCCTTTAGTTTTTCTTATATATTACAGCTCCTTCTATAAAGAAGATTATTGCGTCCTTAGAAAATGCCAGAGCTCAAATCCCCAGAAATACCATCACGACCAGGCAAGAAAGGAATCCAGTTGTTTATACCTGGATTTGAACGCCAAAACCTTTCATGTGACAGTTCAACGCTCTATCGCAAGACCAACGATTTCCATAGTTGTTGTGTTTTTTTTTTAATTTGTGTTTTCGCGTTGCCAAATGTTTTGGTAGTCAAGTTACGCGCTCCCTGCAGGGAAAGCTTCCAAAGCACGCCCCCATGTAATTAAAGCTTTAATCACTCCGTGGCGCCCCCCTGTAACTAAGACTGCCACGCCACGCAAGCCTTTGAGACATTATCATTCCAGCGTAACTTGATATCAAGTATCACAGTGTCTGGAACTTTTACCACGCCTGTTAACAATAAACCAGTTGTTTCCTGCGTGTATAACCACTGCATGTTCTAGTGTTATATTTATATAGGAGGACTCGTGATTGATATATTCATTCACAAAGAGTTATATCCCTTGTAGTTTGACGTCACATGTGTAGGAAATTCCACATTAAAACCTAGTCGGGTAAAAAAAAAGGTTTTTGTTTTGATTTGTAAAACATTGCGAATCACTGCTGTAACTGCTTGTGTTGAATCAGTTTCGCGCTATGCCACATTTGAAACGAGGAGAATCAACGTGATTTTTGAATTGATTCGCAGCGAATCACTGATTCTTGAATATAGTGTGGCTTAGGCTTTAAGTCATAGAAAAATTATTTTCGTGGTTTCGAAAGTAAAAGAAAAAAACATTTTTCCTTTCAGTTTATGTTGGACCTAGAAGACTATAACTGGGAACAGGGTCCACACAATCCTAAATAGGGGCCGTGACCACAAGACTTCTGACGCCACTCAACTCTCTTCAAGCTCAATATCCGCCGAGTCAAAAAATTTCTTCCTCTGTGTCCAGATCAACGGAGACCCCAATTCTTTCATTTTGTGTGTGTGTGTGTGCATGTGTGCGATTACAATAATTGTATAGTACAGACTGAGAACAATCGATGGCCCTCCCTCTTTCCCTCCCTCTTTCCCTCCCTCTTTCCCTCCCTCCCTCCCTCCCTCCCTCCCTCCCTCCCTCTCTCTCTCTCTCTCCCTCCCCAGCAACTATCCCTCCTTTTAAAAAACAACATTGTGTCCAACCTTACGTCAATTATTTGTCTTGCTTTTCCAGACGCCAACCGTCAATGGCGCCAACGCGCACGTGCAGTTGAAGGTCATATGAATATCAATTAATGCAAGGGGGGGGGGATAATCTGTAAGAATAATCGGAGAATTATGGTCTGGATAGGGGGGGAAGGGGATATGGAGGGGGGGGGTCGAGTAAAACAAACCGAAAAGAAAAAAACAAAAACAAAACAGGTTCATTAAAAGCCGTGTTTGATTTTTATCGTCTGCTGTAAATTGGCCCCTGCGTTTTTAATAACTATAATAATAATATTTGTGCAAGTCACGTGGTCTTAGTCTCGCACCCCGCTCTCTTTCTTTCTGGATCTTATTCTTTCGCTCTCTCTCTCTCTCTCTCTCTGGATCTCCTTCTCTCTGTCTCTCTCTCTCTCTCTCTCTCTCTGGATCTCCTTCTCTCTGTCTCTCTCTCTGTCTCTCTCTGGATCTCCTTCTCTCTGTCTCTCTCTCTCTCTGTCTCTCTCTCTCTGTCTCTGTCTCTCTCTCTCTGTCTCTCTCTCTCTGTCTCTGTCTCTCTCTCTCTGTCTCTCTCTCTCTCTGTCTCTCTCTCTCTGGATCTCCTTCTCTTGCTTTTATTAATCTCTTTCTTTCTTCTTCACTCACTGTCTCGCACGCTCTTTTTCTCTCTCTTACATTTTTTTAAACTCACTCTTTTTATTCTACTCTCTCTTTATCCCACTCTCTATATCTCTCTATCTCTCTCTCCATTTCTGTTTATCTAACTTTCTCATTTTATCTTTCTTATCCTCCTTTTTATATTAATTTTTTTTCTCTGGCTCTCTCTTTATAAATCGCTTTATATTTCTCTCCAACGTTTCGCTCTTTCTTCTTTCTCTCACTCTCAATTAACCTCCTCGTTTTCACACTCTCTCTCTCTTTCTCTCTCTCTTTCTCTCTGTGTCTCTCTCTCTTTCTCTCTCTCTTTCTCTCTCTCTTTCTCTCTCTTTCTCTCTCTTTCTCTCTCTCTTTCTCTCTCTAACTCTCTCTGTGTATAAATCCCTAACTATCCCTTTATCATTTTTACTTCTTTCTCTCTCAATCTCAATTTCCTCCTTCTCATTCTTTCTCTCATTCTCTCTATCCATCTCGCACACACAAACACACACACACATATACATACACTGACGTAGAGACAGACTTGTGCCAGCGTACACGCGTACCATCCAACATCCAGACAGAGCCCCCAGGTTCCAGCAACAATGACCTCGGGTGAAACAAAAATTTAACTATCTGAAAATCCTGGGCTATAATTATCGCTGTTAGCGCCTCTAGTGTTGATGTTGTGGGTTTGTTTTTTAAACATGGCGAATATTTAGTTACAGTCTGAACTCAAACCGATCATAAACTATCGTTACATAATTCTGTCTGAGAATACAAACTGTTAAAAGGTACGGGTAGGGGGCTGGGAGGACATTAAGTGCGCCATTTCGCGCTCGATATGCAAAATCTCTCAAACTGCTTACCCCCACTTGGCCTCCATCATAGGTGCACCTCGAGTCTTGCTTATAAAGAAACTTATGGCGACTAGTCACGTGGGTAGCAAACGTTCCGAGAAACTTTGCGCTGTGTTAGGCAGAGGCAGATACACTTGAGAGGGACCAGCATTGCAAGGGTGGTTGCTCCCACACTGTGGACACGCCACTGTGTCACCCTTCACCCCAAAAAGATGACATGCACATGAAAACACACACACACACACGTGCGTGAGCAATACAGGAAACAAACCATGGCAACTTAAAACGGCTCAAATAATGCCCTGAAGCCGGCATGTTGGTTTTCTTAACGCCGTCAGCATTTGGATCACGTGACCTTATATTGCAGTCATAGTCATTTTTTTTTTAGATCGTTGATCCAGGCGTGACACGTTGACTGATGACGTAGCAATACTTGATCGCAACGTCATCCATTCAGCCTGGACGCTTCACATTTATCCACTCTTAATCCACTCTTAATCCACGTGTTTTTTTCCATTCATTTAAGTTTATTCATTTTGTAAGCTTAAATAAGTATTTATTACTTTTTTTTTTTTTTTTTTTTTTTTTTTTTTTAAGAAATAAGAGAAGAAACAAGAAAACCATAAAAACACAGTTTTTATCAAACTCCCTTTATTTGCAAACTAAGTTTACCATCATGTAATTAAAAAATATCTGTGTCGCAAATCTCAAAAATATCTCCTTACTCCGTATGAATTGTTCTAAAAATAACCTTAGCGCATAATTTTTTTTTTCTAGCTTTGCGCCGAAAAAGTATAAAAAGTTGCACAGGCATTTTTAACGCGAAATCAAAATTTTTCTTATACTTTCCTTTTAAGAAATTAATATTGTCATAAGGGTAGTATTATTAAGTTGTTTTAACTGAAAATTTGATAGGATGTAATGTTAGACGCCACAAATCTGCTTTCCAAATTTCAGCTCGATCGGACCACGGGAAGTGGTCGAAAAATCGAAGCCAATTTTTGCACCATTACAGACAATGCAACTTAAAATAAAGGGAGTAATAATAATAATAATAATAATAATAATAACAAGAAAACCGTAAAAACGAAGTTTTTATTATACTCCCTTTATTTGCAAACTAAGTTTACCATCATGTAATTAAATAATTGATTGACTACTGCAAATGAAACGTACAGAAAAAATATCTGTGTTGCAAATCTCAAAAATATCTCCTTACTCCGTATGAATTGTTCTAAAAATAATCTGAGCGCATAATATTTTTTTTTTCTAGCTTTGCGCCGAAAAAAGTATAAAAAGTTACACAGGCATTTTTAACGCGAAATCAAAATATTTCTTATACTTTCCTTTTAAGAAATGAATATTGTCATAAGTGTAGTATTATTAAGTTGTTTTAACTGAAAATTTGATAGGATGTATTGTTAGGCGCCACAAATTTGCTGTCCAAATATCAGCTCGATCGGACCACGGGAAGTGGTCGAAAAATCGAAGCCAATTTTTGCACCAAGCATTGACGATTGACGATTGCAGACATTGCAACTTAATATAAAGGGAGTAAAAAAAGAGATAATGTTTGTATAACTCTTATCTTATATATTACAGACGCTTCATCTATAAAGAAGATTATTGCGTTCTACCCTCATCCGTGGTCCGAGTCTAGTCGTGCATCTTTATTAATGTTTCAAATGATGTTAAGTTACTGGTTTTCCTGGTTTGTTCAGGCAACCGATTCCATGCCCGAATGCCACTCAGGAAGAAAGAGTACTTATATGCATTTGTTCTCGCATAAGGAATAAGGAAAGGGTTGTTGCCCTTGTGTTTATCTGAGCATTACAACAGGCTGTTATTGTGTTGTATTTTTAAATTAGAAAGTCATGCTTTATGTATTATTACTATATTACTCTTTGCCCTTCTGTACCTAGTGCATGGGTCGGCAACCTTTTGCTAACAGTGTGCCAAACTAAGATTATCTGAGAAGTCTTTTAAATTATTGAGTCGTGTATGTAGTATAGTAGATGTCATTAAGCGGAATAAATACGTAGTAATCATACAAACTGGGGAGTTAAAGCAATGTTTAAAAATATACATATAAATTCTTTTGTCATATAATATTTATATAATTTTTAAATACTTTTTATTGTTTGATCATTTTAGAGTTATAAATTGTAAGCTATTTATTTTATTCTTTTATAAAAGAAAACAAAAGAAACATATTAGTATTAGAAAATGTAGCTCAAATAAAACGGGTTAATTGTCTCCATTAAAAAAAAAACTTTTCCGCATTTGATCAAATAGGGCTGCCAAACAAGTGGTGTTTTGTAATATAACAAATATTACTGACTAATTATTATTTCTTTTTTAAAAATCCAATATTATGGTATTATTTACAAGATGTAAGTATTAGATGATTAAAATAATTTACCTTAAGCAGCTGTTACTAAATATTTCCTGCATTAATTGTTTGCCCATTTAATTAGTTACTTTAAAAAAAAATATATTAAAAATATTTTAAACACACAATTAAATATAATTTATACATACTTGTGCAGGGAAACGGATAGAGTTTCATATATGATTCTTTTTGAAAAAGTGATTTTTAATGCAAAAATCCTAGTTTATCCTATCCTCAAGGGGTTTATATTTTAAACATTATTACACAATTATTACATAAATTACATAAATAGTGCTATTAAATAAGTCTCTTATATTTATTAAATTAATAATACAAATAAATGTCTTTTAGAATTACTTATATTTATGTTTAATTAATGAGCAAAAGAACTTTTAAATGTAATTAGTCTGTATCAATAAATGAGCGGTCAACTCAAGCGGTCAAGTGACCTCTTTGTAAGCTTAAAACAGCTTTCATGTGCGCTAAAATCTGTTCACAAGTGTAATTGAAACAAAAGCTGAAAGAACGAATGCCTACCAGTTAAAAATAGCAGACGACTTTCCTAAGCAGCTTCCTACCAGATTTTATCAGCAAATGGGCACATTAGGATGCCAATTTTGAAAATGCTTTCAATTCAACATGCTGTATTTTAAAATCGCCAATATCCCTCCCCTTAAAAAAATATCTACATCTAAGAAGGTTGTAGTAATATCAAACCAGTTTGGCTTGATGTGGTATGAAAAAATGAGTCCATCAGTTTGAAAGTTTTGCCTTTGATTAGAAAACTGCTATGAGTGCTCCAATGTACTTCTGAAAAAGTCCAACTATCTATCAAAATATACTCCTTAATATAGGAATGTACATGTAGTTCAGTGTTATGAAATTGATTTCACGGCAATATATGTCCAGTTTCATTGCAAATCCATTCCAGTAGCCCTTGTAAGTGCAAGTTCAACTCACTCATTGAGAAACATCGGCCTAAACAGTCCGTTTTAATCATTCAGAACCGGAATAAAAAACACCTATTGGAGGTCTCTCGCGTGCCATTGAAAATCGCTCTGCGTGTTAAGTTTGGCACGCGTGCCTTAGATTGCCAATCCCTGCTCTAGTGTTTCTAGGTTTAGTGATTTGACTATTGGTGTTACTCTTGTTTCTGTCTTAGTATTCCTTAGTATTGTTTAAAAATAACAGAGATAAAAAAAGAGATAATGTTGGTATGTTTCTGTTTGATTTTAATACTTACCTTGACTGATATGTTATAGTTTGGGTTGCATAACTCCCAGTTGATTGATATTTTACTGTACAAAGAACTCTCTGTTGAGTGATATTTTTTCAAATAAGTTTGGTTTGTATAACACCTATTTTGATATTTTACTGCATGCCATGGTTGTCAACTCTTTAATAATAACTTGAAGAAAACATCAACACTTTATGCAAGAAAAATCAAAACGTATTCTTCAATAGATCCCCCTCAGCACGTGGAAGAACTTTCCAGAACATAATACTTACCAACAAAAATAACAGAGGAATCATGCTTGCAGGATAATCTTTTGATTCCCATTTCACTCAACATAAATTTTTGTTCTGTCTCTCAGAATAAATCTAAATGGCAGTGAAACAGAAATACATAGAATAGAATGCCGGGTGATGACATCATTTCTGGAGTCTCCGGAAAGTCCAAAATTTGGTCAAACTTAAACTAATTTCTTCATCTTATTATTATTGTTTTGATATAATTATATTTTATATTATTTACCAACGTTATAATTTTCTAGTCTATGTCTTTGACAATGCGTTATTGTACTAATGTACTACGTGACAAATAAAATATTGTTCATTGTTGTTATTGTTGTTCAGAAAGTCCATAATTCGGTCAAACTGGACAGAGAAATGGGACAATAAGAATCCGGAGGGGAATTCCGCAGTGTGGCAAAAATAGAGGCACGTGGCTGCGGAAACCGCACCTTAAGTTACACGCCACGGCACTACACGCCTTCGGGGTGCCGTGGAGTGGCTGGCGGCCGGACAGAGCTTTGTTCATCCCTGAACATTGTTACGGCCTGGACATGAGAGCAGACGGCTAGATTCCTCGTCCGTAAGAACTCTTTATTTTACATTTTCCGACTTACAGGCGAATTGATTGACCATTCAACACTTGGTCACTTTGAATTTATTTTTATTTTTTTAAACGTGCGTCTTGGTGGTGTGCTGGCCACACTATCTCACCTCCCACACCTTCCACATAAGCTGGAGACATGTAAACTGGTAAACACTTTTTTTTTTATCTGCCACACGGACCCAAATAATAAGATTTGTAAAACTTATTTTCTCTTTTCAATTCAGCTCTTGGTTAATATCATGATTGTAAACAAAACACGGAAAGTTTTGGCGGGAAAAGGAAGGGAAAAAAATAGGAAGAAGAAAAAAAAAAGAAAGAATCTCAATCCTTTTTGTTTAATTGTAAAAGACAATAATTGCGATGCCTTATTATTCTTTAATATGAATTGATACGATCCTCTCATTATTTTTGTGTTATTCCCCTTTGTTTGGCACGCTTAAAGATTTTGTTTCCAAATGAAATAGATTGGGTTGTTGTGAGGTTTTTTATTTTGTTATTTTCTGGATTTATTTTTTTGGTGTTGTTTTTTTTTAAAAATTAAACTTCACGAAATGTTCAATTTTTCGCTCGGGGCTGTGGCCCTCGACTTAAGTCTCGGTTGTTGTGTTGATGGATGCAGCGACTCGCCAGAATAGAGCTTTGATAGATTCCTACTTCTGCTTTGGCTAACGACAATATCTCGTGCTGTTGTTTAGTGATACACTTTTCTCTCCCACTTGCTTCTAAAGCTTTTTCTTGTTCATTCTTTCGTTTCTTTTTTGTCTTTTCCTGTTAAATATTTTAAAAGTTTTTTTTTTAGTTAGGTCTAATGTTTTGCTAGGTTTTTTTTTCACTTGATTCTGAGTTTTTTTTATATATTTTTTTTTCGGCATTGTTTTGTTTTAAAATAAATTTTCTATTGTTGTTTGTTTTTAAAGCTGATTTTTTTTTCCCCTTCTTTGGCACTTTGTGGTTGACAGCTGATAATTCATCGTTCATTCCCTTAACGTGAAATGTAAAGGTTATGGTCAGCGTTTGTCTTTCATCAAAGAATCGGTTGTGAGTTCGTTCTAGTGAATTGAAGATAACAATTTAAAAAAAAAGAACAAATATACAACTTCACCAAAAGTCAAAACAAATCCTTAAGATCTTTACCGAAACTAGTACGATGGAAGCCTTTTGAGGAAAAAGTATTAAAAAAATGTATATGATAAAAAGATAGATTGATTGATAAATATAGACATAGATAAATTGATTGATCTGCAGATAGACAAAGAATGACAAACAGATATAAGGATAGAAAGATTATAGAAAGAAATATAGAAAGATATGTATACAGACAGACAAACAGACCGATAAATAGATAGATAGATAGATAGACTGATAGATAATCAGATAGATATATGATACGTAGATAGATTGAAAGATAGATAGACATTTAGATAGAGAGATACGTAGAAAGACAAAAAGATAGATAGACAGATAGACAGATAGACAGATAGACAGATAGACAGATAGACAGATAGACAGATAGACAGATAGACAGATAGACAGATAGACAGATAGACAGATAGACAGATAGACAGATAGACAGATAGACAGATAGACAGATAGACAGATAGACAGATAGACAGATAGACAGATAGACAGATAGACAGATAGACAGATAGACAGATAGACAGATAGACAGATAGACAGATAGACAGATAGACAGATAGACAGATAGACAGATAGACAGATAGACAGATAGACAGATAGACAGATAGACAGATAGACAGATAGACAGATAGACAGATAGACAGATAGACATATAGACAGATAGACAGATAGACAGATAGACAGATAGACAGATAGACAGATAGACAGATAGACAGATAGACAGATAGACAGATAGACAGATAGACAGATAGACAGATAGACAGATAGACATATAGACAGATAGACAGATAGACAGATAGACAGATAGACAGATAGACAGATAGACAGATAGACAGATAGACAGATAGACAGATAGACAGATAGACAGATAGACAGATAGACAGATAGACAGATAGACAGATAGACAGATAGGCAGATAGACGGATAGACAGATAGACAAATAAACACATAGACAGATAGATCAAGAGGCGGATAAATATAAAGACAGATGGATAAATGAATAGATCGACAAATACATAGACAGACAATTAGGCCGATAGATATATCAATCACTAGAGATAACTTAATAATATAATATAAGTAATGCAAGATTATCGATTCGCTGCACATACAAAATCTTACAATAAGCAAAACAACCAATAGCTTTTTTTCACAAGTCTGCTTATTAGCGTAACATTCACAGCTGTACAAAAAAAAAATAGAACAAGACATAATCGTCACAAATGTCAAAGTCAAGAAACGAACATGCCACCGAGGGCTGAAATTGTGCTACGTATTTATTTTTCTTTTGCGTCGTCGCCTTCTAAAAACAAGCCTGTCACTTTTATTACTGTCATTTTCCCCCAACCAAAATTGCTATAAACACCGCCGCAGCCGTGCCATATCTGCCACATGACAGTCATTATATATATTTTAAAAAAAACACACGATGAAGAAAAAATATTGTCTTTTTTTTTTGTTCTATCAGTTAATGGTGAATAGGTGTAGAATAGTCTTTAACGGGTTGGTATTGATTCAAATGTACCCGGGTAGGGAATGTTCTTGGTTTATAAAGTCTTAAGGTTTGTTCTGTAGAATAAGAACAAGCCTGCCACCCCCACCCCTTTTTTTTAAATTAGGAAACAGCTCTCAAAAGGTTTTGGCCAGCGAAGACCTCTACCAAAAATAAATCTGTATGGAAGAGAAACAGACCTGGAAACCATCGTGCAATTCACCTTGAGATAAAGACATTGTTGTTGAAACCCCAAATTGACCAATATTTGGTCCGACGGGTACTTTACTTACTATACTAAGTGGCAAATCAAATATTGTTCATTGTTGTTTATTGTTGTTCTTGTCATGAACAGCTTCCAACACTGTTACTTTAACCCGCGAGCACATTCTACTGTTAGGGCTTGCTAAAAAAATTTTTTTTCTTATCATAGCTTTATTTAGCGTTGACAATGTTATAGCGCCACACTTTGCCACAAACCAAAACATAACATTTGAATATCGCAATAATTTAAAACCCTGATTATTCCCACACAAAACATAACATATTGAATATCGCAATAATTTAAAACCCTGATTATTCCCACACAAAACATAACATATTGAATATCGCAATAATTTAAAACCTGATTATTCCCACACAAAACATAACATATTGAATATCGCAATAATTTAAAACCCTGATTATTCCCACACAAAACATAACATATTGAATATCGCAATAATTTAAAACCCCGATTATTCCCACACAAAACATAACATATTGAATATCGCAATAATTTAAAACCCCGATTATTCCCACACAAAACATAACATATTGAATATCGCAATAATTTAAAACCCTGATTATTCCCACACAAAACATAACATATTGAATATCGCAATAATTTAAAACCCTGATTATTCCCACACAAAACATAACATATTGAATATCGCAATAATTTAAAACCTGATTATTCCCACACAAAACATAACATATTGAATATCGCAATAATTTAAAACCCTGATTATTCCCACACAAAACATAACATATTGAATATCGCAATAATTTAAAACCCCGATTATTCCCACACAAAACATAACATATTGAATATCGCAATAATTTAAAACCCCGATTATTCCCACACAAAACATAACATATTGAATATCGCAATAATTTAAAACCCTGATTATTCCCACACAAAACATAACATATTGAATATCGCAATAATTTAAAACCCTGATTATTCCCACACAAAACGCCTGTCTCAGATGGTTTCTCTCCCTTTTTCAGCTTGCGGAATGTCTAGGGATCTAGAGTTCTCCCTCCTGCAGGACTCATAAAAAGAAATCCTTTGTAACTTTGGTTATGTCCCTTGTTTTGTCCCCGTGTTTTGTCGCGTGTAGTTGTTGCAGAATGTTAAAGATTTCTGGCGCAATGTTCCTATCACAGTTCTACGCATTTCCATTGTTTGAAACAAATCTGAACAGATTCATACGCCCAATATCGTAATACTTATCAATATTGCATAAAATGAAAGGAAACCCAACATGTTATTGTCGATGTGCCCGCCTTTGATATACCATTGGCGTGACCACAAACTCTACAGAAGTGGGGGCGCTGATGTCTGTTTGAATTATGTATTGACATTCTATCTCTCAATGCGGGGGATAGGGGGGTGGAGATGATTCTAGATGAGGTATTGTGAGTCTGGATTGAATTTGTTTTGGGGAAAGTGGGGGGAGATAGAGAGACGGTGTACGTGGTGGAGAGAAACACAGAGAGAGGGAGAGAGAGAGAGAGAGAAAGAGAAGTTAGGAAAGGGTATTTCGACCAGGGGAATTTGCGAAATTGAGAAAGTGGTTGAAAAGTTAGGAGATTTATGAAGGGGTGTTGGGTGTGTGGTGTAGAGGTGTGGTGGGGAGGGCTGAGGGCGTGAAATAACAACTGATGGATTAAGTCTGGTTAATGAGATTGAATGAGATACTATGCGGTGACTAGCCGTGGGGGGAGAGGAAAACAGAGAGGGTGGTGGGGGGGAAGGTGGGGGTGTCTGCATGGTTAGACAGTGACTGTGCACGGTCGAATCAATCAGTCAATCATTCACTGAGAGAATGTGATGAGTCAGTGAGTCAGTACCAGTGATCAGTGAAATATTGAAAGAGTCAGTGATCACGTGAGGGGTACGGACTGATTTGTGAGGTGAGGGCGGGGGTATGTGATGATGTGAGGGACTAATTGGGTGAATGGGTGGTTCGGTTGAGTGAGTGAGTGAAAATGTCAGTGATGAGGTTTGTGAATGTATGAGTGGGTTGAGACAGTGAGGGAATGTGTGAGTAGGTTAGTTAGTAGATGAGCGAATATGTCTTTGAGTGAAAGAGAGATTGAGCTAGTGAGTCAATCAACGACCGTTAAGATTGACCGATAAATTATTCATTATTTTTTTCAATTGTCAAATTATTTACATTATTTATTCTTCGTTTCGAAGTCATAATTTATTTTTAACAAAATTAATGTTTAGTTAATTACGACAATTTTTATTTCAATACACTTCGAAGATTCACAAAATGCTTTATTTACTTTTTTTTCGGTTTCACGACTTTTACAACAAGACATTTGTTTAGATTTAATCTTGTTAGATATTGGTCTGTAGAGAGAGATTGGAACTACTGTAGTCTTAGTGAACTAATGTTTTGTTGATGGCGACACAAAGAGTTTATCTTTTTCGTTATGTTTTTTCCGTCTCTTTCTATTTTGAAATTCCTTCCTTTCTCAAAACGTTATTTGTAACCCTTACAGTCCCGGGCGCGTATATAGCGGAACTGAAGGCAGCATAGATAGAAGTAGGTCGGTACGGGAAGGGTTAATTCAGTTGAAAAAAAAAAAAAGAAAAAGAAACGGGTGAATAAATCCACAGATAGATTAATAGATAGATACATAGATAAATAGTTCGATGGGTGGGTAGCATAGAATGACGGACGGACAGAAAGAGAGAAAGACAGACTGCCAGTGCCCGACAGACAGAGATAGATAGATAGATAGATAGATAGATAGATAGATAGAAAGATAGATAGATAGATATATAGATAGATAGATAGATAGATAGATAGATTGATAGATAGACAGATAGATAGATAGATAGATAGATAGATAGATAGATAGATAGATAGATAGATAGATAGATAGATAGATAGATAGACAGATAGATAGACAACTACTATTAGCCGCCCATTTAGAATGACGAAGGAAAAAAAAAACATTAACCCATTCCTCACCCAAAAAAAACCTCATTACGCTGGCCGTCTTCCACCCCACCCCCCACCACTCTTTCGTTCCTGTGGTCAGTTAAGGGTTAACAACATCACTAAAAGACTGGACATTAAAACAAATGGATGAAGGGACTCGCCGCGCACAATACTCCAGTATCGATACTGGCCAACAGCTGTTGGCTCGCTGGTTGTTTGTTGTTTTTGTTTTTTTTTAATCGACTTTCCCCGCCGCCCGTAAATGTTTCGGCCCTCAAGTACGCATAAAGGGGCGATACCGATACCGTATTGTGCCATCTTTAAAGATTTGGTTGAGAGAGAGACGGGGGGAGGGGGAGGGAAATGTTACCCTTTCTGTGGTTGTTGTTTTATGTGCTTTTATAGGAAAGCACCACCAATAAACTTGGAGAACGAGAGATTTCGTTAAAAGACCACACACACACTCACACACACACTCACACACACACACTCACACATCACACACCCACAAACCACAGACACACGCACTGAGAGTCGGGGATTTTTTTTTTCAGATAAAGCCTGAACATATTATTCGCCATTAGAGAAATAAAAATCGCCCCCGGAAATGAAATCGTAAAGGAGGTCTTCTGATGTCATAAAAAAACAAACCGGAAGGAGTATTCAGAAAGTCTGGGGGTTCAACTAATAAACCCGACTTGAAAAGGAAACGTGGACCATTATAAAAAGGCGACTTTAAAAACAAAAAAAATGTCCTTTATTAGAAATGTTATCTTGTTCATAAAACTAGGAAGATAAAATGATATAAATGTATATTTATATTCTATAACGACCCTCTCCAAATGATGGGTTGCAAAACAAAGTTCGAAATCAAAGTCAGATTTTCTGATGTATGAGCCATTGGGGCGAGGTGGTCGAGCGGCAGCGCGTTCGACTTACGTACCGAGAAGTTCCTGGGTTCGAATCCTGGTGAAGGTTAGGACTGGAGGGGTGTCCCCCTGAGTCTACCCAGCTCTGACGGATACCTGGTATTAGTTGGGTTAAAGTAAAGGCTGCTGGGCATTGTGCTGGCCACACAATCCCCCTAGTAGTATGGCCACAGAAACAGGTGAACGTTGCCTCACCAGCCCTATGATCAATTTGGTCCGAGGGGTACATTACATTAGAGCAGGGGTCGGGAACCTATGGCTCGCGAGCCAGATGTGGCTCTATTGATGGCTGCATCAAATGTTCGAATATAAAAAAAAATTCTTCAGACTCCTTTGAGCTACATATTAATTGCATGTCAATATTTCATTCTACAAATGAGCTAAATTCTACTGCAGTAAAGCATCAGAAGTGGTAAAGGAGATAAACTCCGCTGACCTAAAAGACAGAAAAAAAAGCAACCCTGCATTCATTGTCATTAAAGGGAAATAACTCTTGCACACATTTACTTAAGTTTTTAGTTTTAAATGTATGCCTCTCACAGAATTACTTTTCAAAATATGTGGTGTCCATGGCTCTCTCGCACAAAAAGGTTCCCGAACCCTGCATTAGAGTCTTAACACCCCAAATTTTCCGCGAATCTGGGATATCCACATATAAATATATCAACTAGATATATATTTGTTGTATTTTTTTTCTATTTCATTGTATCGCTACGTCCTGGGGAGAGAGAACATAAACACAAAATAATTTGATTGCGATGCGGAGGTAGAAACATTTTTTTAGAATCGATTCCCCCCCCCCCCCCCCCGGGCGTGTAGATTTCACAAGAAAAGTGGGCGGGATCGATACTTTACTAGTTATTTTAACAGCTTCCACAAACAGCTTTTTGTATTATATTTGTTGTTGTTTAATATGTGTGGGATGTGTGTATTTGTTTGTGTTGTTTGTCGATGCTTATTTTTGGAGGGTTGTGCCCGGACGTGTATTTGACGTATATACGACGTGTATTTGACGTGTATATGACGTGTATTTGAA
This sequence comes from Anisus vortex, assembly GCA_949126835.1. Taxonomy (NCBI): domain Eukaryota; kingdom Metazoa; phylum Mollusca; class Gastropoda; family Planorbidae; genus Anisus; species Anisus vortex. The sequence continues at coordinate 39,368,876 of OX421503.1, forward strand.
GTGTATAGGACGTGTATTTGACGAATATATAGCGTGTATTGAAGTGTATATGACGTATATATTTAACGTATATATCGCATGTATTTGACGTTTATATGACGTGTTTGTCAAATGGAAGATTAAAGAATGTGTTGAGATGCTAAGAACATATATCTGTAGATTTAAAATGTACAATAAGCACAAAAGGTAAAACAATTTGTATATTACCATATACTTCAACTCAAATCATATAATTATTTAACCCTAAAAGGCAAGTGTTTGTGGCACAAGGCTTTTCAATGCATAATAATTAATAATACTAAATTAACTAGATCAGAAGTCGTCCTTTCTTGACAATGTAAAAAATCAGTTGGACCGATGGATAGTGGCTAGATGGATAGATATATAGATAGTTAGATAGATAGACAGACAGACAGATAGATAGATAGATAGATATACATATAGATAGATACTAAGATATACATACATTTAGATAGAAATATATATATATAGATAGACATGCAGACAGATAAATAGATAGAATTATAGATAGATAGATAGATAGATAGATAGTTAGATATATAGATAGATAGATAGATAGATAGATAGATAGATAGATAGATAGATAGATAGATAGATATGCAGACAGATATATAGATAGAATTATAGATAAATAAACAAACAATATGAAAGACAGACACTATCGCTATCAACAGGAAGAGAATACAGTTTAAGAGCGATTAGCACTAGGACCGCCAATGAATCGTGTTAAGACTTTCACGGCGATCACTTTTCCCGAGAAAATCCCGCTGCATTACCAGCTGTAAAGAGCGACTGAGTGTTAAAACCCCAAAGTCTGTGTGTTTTTCCCCTTCCCAACGCAAGCCAAACTAAGCGCCGAAAACAGCACTCCAAGCGGAATCACCTCCCTGACTTCGAGATAAGTTTCTAAAACAGCCCCCTGCCAAAAGAAGAAAAAAAAAAGAGGGGAGGGAATAATTGATGATATTTCCTCCATTTCAATGAGTCCTCGTCACCTTCTCCGTCCTGCTTTCTGTGGAATTGTCTCCCCCTCCTTATCTTCCAGAGACCTGCATCTCCACACAGTCTGGAAGTGCAAGAATGACTCGATGAGTGAGTTCTTCACACCCCTTTTGGGTTTCCCCACCCCCCACCCCCGCAGTGTTACAATGGGAGGAGGGAGGGGTCAAGGGGGACTGAAGAACGTGTCATAGACTGGAAATAAGGGCCACCGATCACCTCCCCTTGCTTCATTCCATTACCGACTCTGAGGGCGGTAACCTCGAGAAAAAGCGAATTGCGCGCTATCCGAATCCAATTTGCTTTCTTTTCTTTCTGTTAAGACGAAATAGAAAGAAAGAAAATTTCTTTCTGTGAGTCTTTTCAAATGCTGATGGGGAGAAATCTTTCAAGGGGCGATAAGCAGTAGGGGGGTTTAGGATCGCAAAACATAAATGGATTAAGCCCTCCTGGTGAAAGTGACATAACTGTGTTGTCATAGTGAAAGTATTATTTGGATTGTCTTGTTATGTTTCGACTCCCATCTCCAAGTTTCATGGGGTCTGAAAAAATAAATAAATTTTGCTTTATAATATTCGAAAAACAGAAAAGCTATGAAAAAAAAAATGTGGACTTGTAAATTACAACTCGCTGTATGGGGCACAGTGGTCGTGCGGCAGCGCGTTCGGATGGCGTACCGAAGGTCCTGGGTTCGAATCCTGGTGCAGGCTAGGAGTTTTTCCCGGGACTGCAGGTGTCCCTGAGGTTATCCTGCTGAACTTAGTTGTGGTAAAGTAAAAGCGGCTGCACATAGTGCTGGCCCCACACTCACCTAGTATGCCGTGGCCACAGAAACTGGTGAATGCTGCTTCACCGGCTCTATGGATCATATTGGTCCGACGGGAAACTTTATTTTTACAACCCGCTGTAGGCTTACTTGGAAAACTTATGGTTACGTGTATGTCCGTTGTCTGATGTTCCCCAGTGCGAACAGTCGACATACCTCCTATTTCATTGGGAGCTGGCTCCGCTCTGGCAGGGAGTGTGTGACTTCGCCTTAACCTCGTTGGCTGTCCCAACCTTTGGCTGGATTGTTGGGAAGAACAGGATTCTCCTGTGAATAGGTGAGGTCGGTTTGGTCAGAAGAGGCTAAGAGACATGATGAGTCTTGTTTTCGCATCACTGTCCCTTTTGAGCCACCTAGGCGTAGCCCTACCTAATAATCCATTAGACTAAAGATCGACAACCTATGGAATGCCTGCCAGACTTGGCACGTAGAGTAATTTCCAATGGCCCGCAAAAGACCAATAATAAAAGGCAGTTCAGGTCTTTTCTACAAGAAAGAGTGCTAGATAAAAATTACTTTTTAAGTTGTTGGCACGCTGAATGAATTAGAAATCCTACTTTGGTACACTATTATCTAAACGTTTGCCAACCCTACATTAGACTGTACCAGTCGCCGAGTCGCACCACGTTACGAGGCCACGCGAGATGATAGTACTGGATCACGAACATAAACTAAAACTTTAAAAATCGTGATAGTCTAGATATCTACTTTTAACAGTGTATTTCACCCGAAGCTGCCACTTTGTCGTATTTGAAGCCACATTTTTAGCTACAGGCAACTGTGTGTACACGTTATCAACGTCACACTAATGTCTGAAGAATGTCCCCTGAGTCTACCCATCTCTGATGAGTACCTAACTTTAGTTTGGGGGTAAAATAAAGGCGGCTGGGCATTGTTCTGGCCACACAGTCACCTAGTATGCCGTAGCCACAGAAACTGCGGTGAACGCTGCTTCACCGGCCCAACGAATGAATTTGGCACGAAGGGAATTTTACTTTAGTGACATGTAGAATGTAGAGCCATAACATTTCTGCCCGGGCAAGTGCTGGGCAAGTATTGGGCAAGTATGGTGGCAAAGAGAGTGAGAGAGAGGAAAACGGGGAAGGGGGGGGGGGGTTCTCGTACGGTAAACCAATTTATTCTTCAATAACAAGCAGACGGAACTAACACCGGGACCGGGGGGGTGTGGGGGGGCGGGAGTGGATGGAGGGGGTGCTAACGGAGAGACCGAGTTGACAGTATTGAGTGTGACAGTGTCACTTTGTCACCCACACCCCTCTTGATGTCACAATGTGTTTTGGTGGAGTTTCTCTCGACGGGTAGTCGCCGCCGCTGATGTGACAAATGAAATTAAAATGTCTGACCTCCTGAGTTGTTCCCCCTCTCTGTCTTTGTTTTATTCTTCCTTATTTCTCTCCCTGTCTGTGTCCTTTTTTTCTCCCCCCCCCCCCTCCCTTTTTTATACTAAACTTGCACTATTCCCCCCCCCCCCACATTGCACAACTTGTCATCTCCTTGCACTATTTTCCCGCTCTTCTCTTCTTTGCAATTCTGGAATTCACCGCAGATCGATAGTCCAGGGGAAAAAAAAATCCAAATCAACATTCAATACTCTGGAAACGTTGGGGAAATTTCCATTTTCAGAAGATTATATTGCAGTTATATCCCTTTGAAGTTAATCCGTAGTTAATCTCCATGCAGACGGATAAATGAAACTTTAGAATTCCCCTCCCCCTTCCCCGGGGTGACCTCCATTTGAAACATTACACCTGATAAGTTTGGTAGTGTTTTGTTTTGCTAGATCAAACTTCTTCCTTTTATTATCCTATTTCATTATATTGTGATAACTTAGAACTTGGCCGTTACCGGTGAGTGTGTGTGTGGTAGGGAAAGGTGGCGGAGGGGGAAAAGGCACTTCTGTACCCATGGGGGGGGGGGGGGCCTAAAAGCTGCGAAGTGTGGCTTTGAAACAAGAGCACGTCTGCGCGTCCGAGACTCGTTGTACCGTCGAGAGGCCCCGATGGTCGGTGGGGAGGAAACAATGAGCGCAGCGTTCCCGCCTCAACCCCGCCCTGGTGCCCTGGATGCCCATACCTATGATATGGGATTGGCATTGTCGAGCGACATTGCAGGTTGAGCCACCACGATAATGAGCCGACGGGAAAATTCCACAGTGGGGAAAAAAATAGTGCATATGGCTGCGGAATCCGTACCCTAAAGCCCTACGGCATGCCGTGGGGTGACTAGCACCCCGGACAGAACCTTAGTGTGCCCCCCTTGGTCTTCACCCTAAAGATCGCTGGACACAAGAGCTGGATAGCTCGTCCGTTTTTCTTTAAGGCAATTCTAGTTTGATGCCGGTGAGTGAAAAGGGGCAGGGGATGGGGAGAGAATTGCAGGGTAAGTATAATAATAATAATAATGGTCATTTTTATAGCGCTTCGATCCATGCTTTTAAATTGAGCCTGCTCAGTGCGCTCTTGGTGTGAATTGCAGTTGGCAGATGTATTAGTATGTAAGGCACACAGCCACTAGCTAAAGAGCTAAAGGTCTTTAAGTTCTTTTCAAAAGACTCTCTTGTCTCAGATTCACTGAACATCGGACGTAAAACAATGCCCACGTAGACGCTATTGTGGTCAATAGGAGTAGTGAAGAAAAATAATAGGTAGGATAATCAATATAATGAGGAAATTAAAATATTACAGTAAGTATAAAATTAAAATTAATAAGCATGACAAAGAAAGGGCAGAAGACAATTATTTCGATTGTACAAAACCAGAAGGATAGAAGACGTAGCAAGAAAAATTATATATGCATAATAAATACACAGTTGTCCCCTTACCAGGGTTACAAAAGTCGTTACTTAAAATGATAAAGTATTGCTGTACTTATTTAATAAATGAGCTTAAGTTATTTTAAAATAGATTTCATGACAATCTTTTAATGGGAGTGAGGCGTTATATATTAGGAATGACTAATTATATAGATCAGGGGTCGGCAACCTACGACGCGCGTGCCAGACTTGGCACGCAGAGCGATTTTCAGTGGCACGCGGAAGATCCCCCCCCCCCCCCCCAAATGCAATTTAAGTCTCTTCAACAAGAAATTGAGTGTTAGAGCAGAAGGACTTTTAAACTGTCGGCACGCTGAATGAATTAGAAATGTCACCCTGGCACACTATTATAAATAGGTTGCCAACCCCTGATATAGATTTTTTTGTTTTTTTAGTTTGTTCGTTGGAGACTAGTTTTGATTGGCTGTGGCATGAAGTATGATGAAAGGTTTATATTGATAAAATTTTGATAAAATCTTGCTGTTCCCTTCCAGCAAGACTACAACTACAAATTGATGTGTATCTATTTCTTCATAAACTTGACTGTAAGTTTGACTGTTGTGTCGATATCAAAATAGCTGCCAACTTCTCTGGTTTTCGGCCATTTTTTTTTTTTTACTTTTTATTTTTTCTCCTCGATACAAAAATGATTTCCGTTTTCAGCGCTTACTCCCGAGGTCTTGCCGTTGAAATCTCAAAATTGAATTAGTTGGCGCCCTTTTAAAAAAAACAGCGCCCTAGTCCGCCACACATCCTCCCAATCACTCACGATACATTAGAAAGATGAACCGACCCCCATTCTCCTACCCCCCCCCCTTTTTTTTTTAGCTGCCCCAAAAGTTACGTCAACTTCCGGAAAATCTTTTGACTGGCTATTTCATTAAATAAAAAAAGTAATCAGTTTTAAAGTTGACAACGTTCTTGGTTTATTGAGTTCTAGAGCAAATTTACTTTTTGTCTTTGCCTCCTTCCTGTCAATTGAGATGTTTTCTTCATTTTTTATTATTTTCTCCTTGCGTCCGTGGCACATCTATAACATTAATGGTTTTATTTTTGGTAACATTTGTTAACAAACAAAAAGGTTTCATTTCTGACTTTGTCCTGCCTTTGTTTGGTTTGTTTTTCAGCGTTTATACCGACAGCCATTATAATCAACACCATTAAATGACTTGGACCGTTCAGCTATTTTCATATCATACCTGATTTCTTGCCATAAAATAGTTCCTGATAGTTGGACAATTTCCTAAAATTCGAACAATTCCTTAAACTTGGAAATTTTCTGAAATTTTATAATTTTCTAAATTTCGAACAATTCTTATAGAAGGAGCGTCTGTAATATATAAGATAACGAAGAAAACAGCAGATTAATTTTCTTTCATTGCAATAAATAATATGTTTTTTTTTTTGTTTTTTTTTAATATATTTTTTACATTACTTAAAGAAGGTAGGCGCAATCTTTTTAAAGTTCAGGACCTCTAGGTGTTTAAATCCGGCCTTAATCTATCAATGTGTAAAGTACAACTACTCATAAACTACTCATAAACTACTCAACAGAATAGAATACTTCGTCAAGATATTGTCTACTGTACAAGTCGAAAACAAAAAATCCTAGATCAAATATTAATGTTGTATCACGTCTAATCCGAAGTTAAAAAAAAAAAAAAACATTAATCTACATATATTTGGCCCTTTATCTATATAAAGTTGGATGTGTGTGTCAATGTCGATACCTATTGGTCCATGAAAAGTCACGTGACTTTATTATATTTAACTTTGAGATGTCGCTTCCCCCAAAGTGTGTACTCCGTAATATAGTGATTAGATAGAATCACCGCCTTACACTAAGGTGGTCTGGGTTTAGTTCTCCTTAGAGTAGTAGGCCTATCTTTATTTCTGTAATAACAATGTAGGCTCATTTTTACCCCGAGCAGCGCCTGACAATTAACCATTACAGTCCCGGGCGCGTATATAGCGGAACTGAAGGCAGCATAGATAGAAGTAAGTCGGTACGGGAAGGGTTAAGCTAGTTTGTAAAAAGAAACTTTAAAAAAAAATGCATTTAAATAGTATCCTCTGCTTTTTTCCCTAATATCTCTTTTGTATGCGTGGGTTATCTTCTCTTGCGACGAAAACTGAACTATATAAAAACAAGCTCTTGTCGTCTGCCAGTGATAAAAAGACAAACATGGAAAAGCAACTTCCGGTTCTGTTCTAAGTTCCTTGTAAGATAATAATGGCTTTTTTGAGTCGCTTCACCAGATGGCTTTGGTTTGTATTAAAAGATTCAAATTAATACAGTGTGTTATACTATTTATATCAATCTTTTGTTATTTTTACTCCCTTTATTTTAAGTTGCATTTTCTGTCTGTCTGATTGCAATGGTGCAATCGAGCTGAAATTTGGACAGCAGACTTGTGGCGACTAACAATACATTCTATCAAATTTTCAGTTAAAACAAATTAATAATACTACACTTATGACAATATTCTTTTCTTAAAAGGAAAGTATAAAAAAAAATTTTGGTTTCACTTTAAAAATGCCTGTGCAACTTTTTATAGTTTTTCAGCGCAAAGCTAGAAAAAAAAATTATGCGCTAAGATTATTTTTAGAACAATTCATACGGAGTAAGGAGATATTTTTGAGATTTGCGACACAGATATTTTTTCTGTACGTTTCATTTGCAGTAGTCAATCAAGTATTTAATTACATGATGGTAAACTTAGTTTGCAAATAAAGGGAGTATAATGAAAACTTTGTTTTTATGGGTTTCTTGTTATTTTCTAAGTAACTTGAAATGGGGCATGGTGGCCCACCTGCAGCGCGTTCGACTGGCGATCCGAAGGTTCTGGGTTTGAATCCTGGTGCAGGCTAGGATTTATGTTTCCCCGGGACTTGAGGGTGCCCGTGGGTCCACCCAGCTCTGATGGGCACCTGACACTAGTTGGGGTAAAGCAAAGGCCTCTGGGCGTTGTGCTGGCCACACATTCCCTCGTATGTCGTGGCCACAGAAACTGGTGAAAGCTGCTTCACCAGCCCTATGATCAGTTTGGTTCGAAGGGTACTTTACTTAAAGTAAATTGAAGTAGTCAATAACATAGGTAGAGAAGGGTTAAACAAGTTGGACAGTAATTAAAAATAGAGAGAATTTTTTTAAATATATTAATTTGTATTTTATTATAGTAAATGATAATAATTAATAATACACAAAGCATTAAAATGATAAGAAATACAACACAATAAAAAAAATATGTTATAAACGTCTGCTAAGCATAAGGACAGAAATTACTTTTCTTATCCCTTATGCGAGAAAAAATGCATATAATATGTGCTCGTTCTTCCCGAGTGGCATCTGGGCATAGAATGGGTTGCCTGAACAAACCAGGAAAACCAGTAACTTAACATCATTTAATACACCAATCAAAATGTAAGACTCGACTCAGATGAGCGTGTGGGACATCTTCTTTATAGAAGGAGCGTCTGAATTGTATAAGATAAGATAAAATAGAAGAATGTATAAAAGAAGGATATTAAATGGAAATTGAGTTTGTTATATTATATGTATGAATGAATATAACAAATAAAAGCTTTACATGAAATCGATAAACATAAGCAGACGTCAAGATCATTATTATTTTACTCGACCACTGGCGGGATAACCCCTGTTGACCACGTAATAGCTAAAGGGACTTAACCTTTAAGAAGCGCTACATAAGCAGGAAAGCGTTTATCACTAAGTCTGAGTTTGTAGTTTTTTCGCTGTTTCACCAAAAAATCTTGTGTGAGTTTTTTGCTTTGTAAGCGTAGTCAAGTCACGCGCTCAGCTCACGAGACAATAATTACACAGATCAACAAACCAGGTTAGCCGAGCTTTCCCGCACAGACAGACCCTGGGCATGAGGGGATACTTTGATTAATCACCCCTGAGGTCTCTTCCAAGCATAACGAACGACAAGGATGAGGCCCTTACCCCCCTCCCCCAACCCACTACACCTCAAAACGTTTTTCCCTACACTGTTTAAAAGCTTCCAAATACATGTAGTTTCATCCTTGCATTTTCTCATCAGCTCTGTTTAACCGTTTAATAGGAAGAGGTAACGACCTCACATACATTGTTAAAAACATGGATTTGTGGTTTTGGGGCATTTTTTAACAGTCAAACATGTAATGTTTAATTCCACTGTAGTGATTTGCTTTTCCCAATGGCTCGTATACAAAACGTAGTCAGTTCCTGTTTTTGTTGTTTTAGCTTGTTTTAGTTTTTGCGTGTTTGTGTGTGGCAACGTAATCTTCTTGTTAGCTGTGCCCATAAATCATGTTTCATGTCCTGTTGTGTCGACGCTGTGAGGCGAAGCTGGAGTGTCCTCTCCAGGACATAGGCCTTGGGGCAGGTGGTGTAGAGAATCAGTTGTTGCCCACGCAGCAGACTCATCTCTCTATCCGTCTCTCCACGCAGTTGGCGGGTCCAAGGGAAAGGAGGAGCCAGTACAGCTTGGCATCAGCTGCGTCGCAGGGAATTGCCAGAGAGACGTTGTAAGCAACGACTGCCGACTTAGAGATTCCGGCTCCAGATTTGCGGTCGAGGTTTACTCCCAAACAAATACATTTATAACTTACATATTTATATCGCGCTATTCATTACAATTAGTATTCGAATGCGCTTTACATTTACGCTATTTTATTTTAAAAAAAGGTCGAATTAGTGTGTTTTTAATTTTCTTTTAAAAATGTCTATATTGACCGCTTGTTTAATGGGCCGTATTGCTGCTGAGAGTTAACACCCTTGCCCCTTATACAAGTCAATCTTTTATGACTGACTTGTAATTTACAAAAAGATTGACTTGTATAAGGGGCAAGGGTGTTAACTCTCAGCAGCAATACAGCCCATTGTGTTTGGAAGTTAATCCCACCAGAGGTGCTACGACGCTGTATGATCGAGCTGCAAATGTTTTTCTTTTTTTTTATAGTTTTGGTACCTTGAGTTGCAGATGGATTTTGTTTGAATGCAGTCCTGTTTTCTCTGATGTGTGTAGCTCAGCCATAGATCTGATGTACCGGGGAGTTTGACCAAGAAGACTATTATAGAGTATAGTCAGAACTTTGAATTTTATCTAAGTGTTATGGTTAGACTTTCTCATGAATGAGTGTGGCAGCAAGGCAGCAGGGAGTTCTCCTAGATGAGCAGCCAACCACGGCTGACGAGCCCTATCTGCCCGAAGATTTCGCTATAAACTATATAGCCTACAAAAAGATCAGCTGCCAAGAAACTTTCATTTAAAAATCCTCAAACTTAGTTCTGACTACAATAAGAAACTATAATGTTCGTATTTTAATGTCGGTTTGTAGTTGTTCGTTTTCATATGATATAAATAATGATGTGGCTTTTTTCTTGTGTAACTTTTCATCTTCTTTTGGTTCAACAATCCAACACACACACAAAATATACTCAATTGCATATGATCTATATTATTTTATTGCCGTCGGATAACTTTTTAAAATGGTTGCGATTGGTCCGTCTAAACATTACCTCCCCTTGATGTAGTGGATTCCAGGCGTAAGTCTTGTACCGCCGCGCCAAAAAAAAACCAACAAAAAATGCACAATTTTAACATTGAACGCTCCATGCATGTAAAATCAATAATTAAAAACTATTAACAAAGAAACGAAACAAAATTTCAATCTGGAAAGCAGTACTTGCAACATTGGGCACTTTTAAAAACAACAATTTTTTGTTATATATTATTTGTTGAATAAAACATAGTTGGAAAAATCATGTATAGGTCGGACAGCTAGTTTTGTGATAAGATGACCGGGAGTACTAAAACTATTACTAAGCTATATTGGTAATCAGATAATGGACAAGGCTGACCCTTATCTTGTCTGTCCTCATCCCCCTCCTCCCCCTCCCCTACTCACTAGTGTCAACATTGGACTCTCAGTGTCCTGCAAGAGTGATTCCGTGACTGGATTTCTATAAGACGCCACCAGTGGAAGCGGCACGCGGCTAACACACACACACACACAACTTTCGACTGGCCGGCCGTCTGTCGTGGACCAAGTGGTGGTCAAGTATAGTGGGCCGCTGGCGGTCCCGGTGGGGAGCGGATCGATGGTGTTGGTGGTGGTCCTGCGTGGATGTCTGACCACACCGTCTAGGGCACTGGTCTAGAGAGTTCGAAAAAAGTGTGTCCATAGTTTTGTCTTTACCAAATCTATGTCCAGTTTATGCCCTTTTCTAACACAGTCTTATTTATCAGTTATGCTAATTCTATGTCCAGTCTATTTTAAGTCTATGCCCAGTCTATTTTAAGTCTATGCCCAGTCTATTTTAAGTCTGTGCCCAGTCTATGCCGAATATATGCCCAGTCTATGCCGAATATATGCCCAGTCTATTTTAAGTCTATGCCCAGTCTATGCCGAATATATGCCCAGTCTATGCCGAATATATGCCCAGTCTATTTTAAGTCTATGTCCAGTCAATGCCGAATATATGCCCAGTCTATTTTAAGTCTATGCCCAGTCTATGCCGAATATATGCCCAGTCTATGCCGAATATATGCCCAGTCTATTTTAAGTCTATGCCCAGTCTATGCCGAATATATGCCCAGTCTATTTTAAGTCTATGCCCAGTCTATGCCGAATATATGCCCAGTCTATTTTAAGTCTATGCCCAGTCTATGCCGAATATATGCCCAGTCTTTTTTAAGTCTATGCCCAGTCTATGCCGAATATATGCCCAGTCTATTTTAAGTCTATGCCCAGTCTATACCGAATATATGCCCAGTCTATTTTAAGTCTATGCCCAGTCTATACCTAATATATGCTCAGTCTATTTTAAGTCGATGCCCAGTCTATACCGAATATATGCCCAGTCTATTTTAAGTCTATGTCCAGTCTATACCGAATATATGCCCAGTCTATTTTAAGTCTATGCCCAGTCTATACCGAATATATGCCCAGTCTATTTTAAGTCTATGCCCAGTCTATGCCGAATATATGCCCAGTCTTTTTTAAGTCTATGCCCAGTCTATTTTAAGTCTATGCCCAGTCTAGTTTAAGTCTATGCCCAGTCTATTTTAAGTCTATGCCCAGTCTATTTTAAGTCTATGCCCAGTCTATACCCTGTCTGTACACTGTCTACACCGGATGCTGTGCCTTTGTCCATCATTCAGGCCATCTGAGCGTGGACATACAATGGTTTGTCTAAATGCGTCATTTGGCTTTGTTCTAACCACACAACCCACACAGTAAGCAATGTAGTACTTATACTACATGCTTCTTTATGCCAGACATTAAAGGACATTGTCCATTGAGCAGTCTCAGTCTCGTCAGGGCATCGAATGGGTTGCCCGAACAAGCCAGGAAAAAACCGACAAGTTAATATAATTTAAAAAACCCTCATCAAAAAGCAAGACAAGACTCAAACCACGGATAATAAGCGTAGGACGCAATAATCTTCTGTATAGTACAGTGGGTGTGCAACAAGCAGCCCGCGGGCCACAAGAAGGCCCGCAAAACTTTTTAGATCATTAACAATGGTATTAATAATGTTATGTAAGTGTTTAGAATGTATGACCCGACTTGTTGTATCAAACTCCATATACGGCCCAATGATGAAAACTGCTGCAGGGCCTTCGTATAGAAGGAGGGTCTTTAACATAATTTAAGAAAAGATAAAACTAAGACAGTCACAATTGTTTTTAGTAAACATAACACGAATCTAAAATTTAAAAATATAAGGCATGGTGAAGCAGCGATCACCAGTTTCTGTGGTGACGGCATACTAGGGGGATGGTGTGGCCAGTACGATGCTCAACCGCCTTTACTTTTTACCCCATGACAAAAGTCAGATTCAGGGACACCCTCCAGACCAGGATTCGAACCCAGGACCTTTTGGTACTCCAGCCGCTGCAGCCTCGGGACACCGTGTCCCCATGGAATGCAAAATGTAAACTTATGTCTCAATAACTTTGTGTAATGTTGTAACAAAGACAACAGTCATTATGATGGAGCCAGGTTATTGATCTATTACAAGAACCAAATATGATATAGCACATCAACATCAACATAGAAAACATGTTAATATTTGACTATGATATGTGAACAGTGTTGTTGTTGTTGTTGTTTTTTACCAAATGAAACCAAACAATATCAAGATGGAAGCTGACCATTGGCCAAAAAACAAAAAAAAAAGCTACAAATAGTGTTGAGGCATAGGAACGGCGTGAGAAAGGATAGAAGAATACATTACATAAAGCAATGTGTTTTATAGTACTCGCGAGATGGTTCGTGTATTGATTGCGGCTAAAGCACCTAGTTCAAAGGTCGAGTTCAAAGGTCGAGCCAGTGAGCGAGGGTAAGTACCCCCGTCTATGACAATGTTAACACGTGAAGGGTCTGGGCGGATGGCCTCGTGACTAGGAATAGGATAATATGTTCAGAAACATGGACACTTTTTTTATATAGCTTTTGGTGGATTGTCTGTCTTTGTGCGTGTGTTCGTGTTTGTATATGTGTGTGTGTGTCTGTCTGTGTTTGTGCGTGTGTGTGTTTATGTGTGTTTGTGTGTGTATCTGTGCTTGTGTGTGTATCTGTGCGTGTGTGTGTGTTTGTCTGTGTGTTTGTCTGTGTGTGTATCTGTGTGTGTTTGTGCGTGTGTTTATGTGTGAGTGTGTTTTTTGCATGTGTGTGACACACACGCGACACACACGACGCACACAAACTCACTCACGCACACAATCACGCGCGCAGGCTAATGTGGGACGATAAAAAATGAAAAGCATTACTTCCGGAAAATTTTGTGAGTTTTTTCATAGACTATAATATACATGGACCGCTTGCTTTAGTTTTTTATGCTATTATCTTCTTTCTTTTTTTGGCAATTCCCGATTCTAAATGAAGTAATTGTTATACAAGTTCCGTTTTATTAAATCGCATTTTTCTTTCGACTTTAAATGAATACTTGTAGGCCTATTAATCATATTATTATTGACTATAATAAAATGGACCGCCTGCTCTATTTTTAGAGCTCATGTTCTTTTTCCAGTGCGCACACAACACTGATCTATAAATGTTTCCGCTCTGTACAACTTTCGATTTTAATTTTTCATTGAGAAAATCATAGCGATTAAATAAAACGGAAGTTGTATATCAATAACTTTATTTCCTGTAGAGCAATTACGTTATTTAGAATCGGGAATTCCGAACATCAGTGTTCTAAGTCATCATACAGCAGAAATACTAAAGCAAGCGGTCCATGTATATTATAGTCTATGGTTTTTTCATACAATAATTTCTCGATGGCGGTACATGCCGGAGTGCTCAGCCCATTGTATCGTGACATCATATCCTGTTTTATTTTTATTTAAAGTCCCAGCCCGAAAATCTACCTTCTATCCGTCAATCTATCCATTATCCATTGAAAATCTTTCCTTTTTCATTTACATTTTCAATTTAAATGTCCTCATTCTGACTTTTCATTTCTTCAGATTGAAAAAAATAAATTCGTTATTTCTCTGGTTTCATTTCTAGTTTTATTTCATTTTCCTCATTCTCTATTTTATTGTAATTTATTTTAACGGGTATTTAGCCGTAATTACATTTGCGCCAATTTTCATTACATTTATACTTCCTTTTCATTTTTCAAAAAATTAGGCCTTAACGTAGTTTTCTCTAATTACCTTTTTGTTTCTCCATTTCACGATTCTTCCATTTCTTTTTTTTTCTCGTCATTTTCTTCTGTCTTCATTTTTTTCTTTTTGTTTTTTTTTTGCCATTAATCCATCAGCCTTTAACCAGGAAGAAAAGATGGAAGCGCTTTTAAACATATTTCTTTTTAAATCCATCACACTCTCTTTCTCTCTTTGTCCTTTTCCTCCCTCTCTTTCTCTCTCTCCCTCTCTCTCTCTCTCGGATATATCTCCTTTACAGACGGGCCAGCTTCCCCGGCCACTTCCTCTTCTCTCGGCTAATCGCCATCTTGCAGAGATCCCATTCTCTGCGCATGCCGGAAATTGCGGGTCACGTGACCAATCTGTCAGCTCATCGATACAGTTGTGTTTTTTGTGTGTTTATTTCGTTTCGTTTTCTAGGGTTTTTGTATCTTCCATTTCAGACTCTTTTTTTTTTCTAATTTTTGTTTCTGGTATGTAAGCTTTTGGGTGAGTAAGTGTGTGTGTTTATGTTTTACGATTAGGTAGTATATGCGTAAGGAGTTGCAATGCGTGAGTGTGTTGTTTTTAGTCAGTGTGCAGGATACTGCATTTCGCTGGTTTAGGACCTTAACATGTTGCAACACCCCCCTCACCCCAACCTCCGTTTTCCCGTACAGTAAAGTACCCGTCGGACCAAATTGATCATAGGGCCGGTAAAGCAGGGTTCACCAGTTTCAGTGGCCATTGCATAATTGCCCAGACCCCTTTACGTTACCCGTTGAAAAAATCCTAGCCTTCACCAGGATTCGAAACCAGTACTGACGTACTTACGCCCTTTCTTCGTGTTCAGCCCTGGGCCGCCAACTCTAGATCTTCAGTTTTCTATCCTGGGCAACAAAAGGGCAACTTAAAGCAAGAGCGCACCATGGGGATACACGGGGCAACATATGGCAACATAGGGGCAACATAAAGCAACAGCGCAGCATGGGGATACACGGGGCAATATATGGCAACATAGGGGCAACATAAAGCAACAGCGCAGCATGGGGATACACGGGGCAATATATGGCAACATAGGGGCAACATAAAGCAACAGCGCAGCATGGGGATACACGGGGCAATATATGGCAACATAGGGGCAACATAAAGCTAGAGCGCAGCATGGGGATACACGGGGAAATATATGGCAACATAGGGGCAACATAAAGCAAGAGCGCAGCATGGGGATACACGGGGCAATATATGGCAACATAGGGGCAACATAAAGCAAGAGTGCAGCATGGGGATACACGGGGCAATATATGGCAAAATAGGGGCAACATAAAGCAACAGCGCAGCATGGGGATACACGGGGCAATATATGGCAACATAAGGGGAAAATAAAGCAACAGCGCACCATGGGGATACACGGGGCAATATATGGCAACATAGGGGCAACATAAAGCAAGAGCGCAGCATGGGGATACACGGGGCAATATATGGCAACATAGGGGCAACATAAAGCAAGAGCGCAGCATGGGGATACACGGGGCAATATATGGCAACATAGGGGCAACATAAAGCAAGAGCGCAGCATGGGGATACACGGGGCAATATATGGCAACATAGGGGCAACATAAAGCAACAGCGCACCATGGGGATACATGGGGCGATATATGGCAACATAGGGGCAACATAAAGCAAGAGCGCACCATGGGGATACACGGGGCAACATATGGCAACATAGGGGCAACATAAAGCAACAGCGCAGCATGGGGATACACAGGGCAACATATGGCGAAACAGGGCAATATAAGACATTGAGACTAGGTCCTCATTGAAACATTGACCACATCAATACATTTATTTATTTATTCCTCCACTTTCGCTTCTTCTTTCTTTCTTTCTTTCTTTCTTTCATTTCTAAAATGCTTCCTCTCTGCCTATTTTAATCATCGCCCCGTTTTTATCCCATCTCTGTCTCTTTTTACTTTTTTAAGTTAATTTTCTAACTCTCATTTTTTTTCTCTCTCCATCTCCCTCTCTCTCTCTCTTCCTCTCTCTTTCTTTCTCTTCTTGTTAAATATCACCATTTTACCAGCACTCCCTTTTTCATTCTCTCTACCTATTTCCATCCCTCTCTCTCTCTCTCTCTCTCTCTCTCTCTCTCTCTCTCTCACTCTTTCCCCTCCTTCCCTCTCTCTCTCATTCTCCTGAGAAAGACCAGCACACAGAAACCGACCATTAAAGATTCAAACATTGAGGTCAGTGTAAACTAATGGACGACCATTGTCTCCATCTTACGGTCAATTCTGGAGCTCAATAAAAAGCATTCACTTCCCGATATCCGGTTTAATAGCTCACGGTGAGTGTGTGTATGTCTGTGTGTGTCTGTGTGTGTCTGTGTGTTTCTGTTTGTGTGTATGTCTGTGTGTGTATCTGTGTGTGTCTGTATGTGTTTCTGTGTTTGTGTATGTGTGTGTCTGTGTGTGTCTGTGTGTGTCTGTGTATGTCTGTGTATGTCTGTGTGTTTCTGTGTTTGTGTATGTCTCTGTGTGTGTCTGTGTGTCTGTGTGTTTCTGTGTGTGTGTCTGTGTGTGTGTCTGTATGTGTGTCTGTGTGTTTCTGTGTGCGTGTGTGTCTGTTTGTAAATGTGTGTGTCTGTGTGTAAAAGTGTGTCTGTGTGTGTGTCTGTGTGTGTCTGTGTGTGTATGTGTGTTTCTGTTTGTGTGTGTGTGTCTGCATGTTTTTGTGTGTTGTCTGTCTGTGTGTCTGTGTGTGTCTGTGTGTTTCTGTTTGTGTGTCTGTGTGTGTGTTTGTGTATGTCTGTCTGTGTGTGTCTGTGTGTTTCCGTGTGTGTGTCTGTGTGTGTCTGTGTGTGTGTGTCTGTGTGTGTAAGTTCCATTATTAACCTCATTTAAATTCAAACTCTCACTCTCTTTCTGAAAAATTCTCACACACATAAGCTCTTTCTCTTTTCTATTTCACTCTAATTCACTTACTCTACTTCTCAATTTCAGCATATCCATCTTCTCTCTCACACTATTTCTCACTCCGTATCTCTTTCTCTCTCTTTCTCTATTTATAAGTATATATATATAACTAGTAGCGTAACTATAGTTTGCGAAAAGGATGATCGCCAAACTGACACTGTCCTATACGTACTTTAGTTCAGGGGTCGGAAACCTAAGGTACGCGTGGCAAACTTGGCACTCAGAACGATTTTCATAGGCACGCAAGAGACGTTTAAGAGGTATTTCGTAATGAAATTATTTTTGGGGGTATGGAATAAGGAGTTCTGACAGTCGAAGCCAATGTTTCTGAATGATATAGCGAGACATTTCAATCAGCTGAACTTGCGAATACAATCAGTGGGGTCAAAGAACACTGGAACTGTTAGACTACTGCAATGGATTTGCATTGAATCTAATGAAACTGGACATTTTTTTTACCGTGAAAAAAATGTCAAATCATTTAACTACATGTACTTCCCTAATTTAAGGCATATAGGCTATTATGCTAGATAGATGGGCTTTTTTGTTTTGTTTTCAGAAGTACATTGAAGCACTCAAAGCAGAGTTTTCTAAACAAAGGCAAGACTTTCAAATTATAAGAATAATAATTCTTATGTAGCGCATATCCCGTTGGGGACAGTTATATACAAGAGAACAGACGACGAAGAACAGGGACTGGTGTTTTCATGCAACTTCTAGTCTGACTGACTTGATCTTACAACAACCTTCTTAGATCTGGATATATATTTTTTTGTTGAAAAATATTGGCGATTTTTAAAATGCAGCCAGTTGAATTTTTAAAATCCGAAAAAAATCAAAATGTGCCGATTTGCGGGGGAAATCTGCTGGAAAGTCGTCTGCTAATCTCAGCTGCTAGGTATTTGCTCTACTTTCAGCTTTTGGTTCAACTAACACTTGTGAACAAATCCTAGATAAAAGCTGTTCTAAGCATACAAAGAGGTCAATTACACTAAGAAGTTTCTAAATATGTATCTGATATTGAACATTCAGCAAAGAGCATTCAAGAAAAGGCGCTCAATAAATGATACAGACTATATCACATTCAACAGCTCATCTTCTGTAATTTAATGAAATAAAAGTAATTCTAAAACAAATTTATTTTTTAATTAATGTAATAAGCATCAGAGGCTTATTTACTTGTATTATATCATGTAATCAGGACCGGCTCTATGGTTTTTGAAACTGAGCTGTGTTAAGGTAGACTTTCAAGGTCACTAGACGCTAATTTGCATGAGAACTGAAATTTCCAATGTGGTCTTATATTCTACATATATGGTAGAGATTTCATTCATAAATTATGACTAATTACATATTTATATGTTTATTATGTTTAAATATTCTAACCAGTTTGGGTGAAGTGACAGAACATTGACAAAAATCATTGCATAATTTATGGGCAAAATAAGGGGCGAATTGGAATAAAAACTTATTTTTTTATTGTTGAATTTGCTTTTTTTACTTAGTGTGATCTACTAGCTATGTTTCTATGCTGTAATAGTGCATTCATATGTGCCGATGGCTCTCAAAAGTAGGAAAAAATGGATACAAGTACATATTTTTCTATAAATGTCACAAATTCAAGATGGCCGCCATGATCACGTGACACTAATTTGCATGAGAGCTTCTTTTTTTTTAGTATGGCATTATTTTTACATAAATGGTAAGGATTTCATGCTTCCACAATAGTCCATTAATTTTTTATTAATTTTTTAACTACACACATAAATTTTGTGAAATTACCAAAAAACAAGTTGGCAGTGCAGGACCTATTACGTAAAAATTTAATGCAGGAAATTTTTATTTTTCAATTTTTTAATGTAAATTAATTTTATACCTTTAATAAAATCTTGAAATTAATACCTTAATGCTGAATTTGTATAAAGAAATGATATTAATCAGTAAAATTAGTTATAATACAAAACATAACTTGTTAAGCATTACTATCGAATTTGGAAACTTTAAAAGGGAGATATTTAACCCATTTTCTTTGTGTCAATATTTCAAATATGTTTTTTTTCTTTTATAAAAGAAAGAATGGTTTACAATTTATAACTTTGAAACGATCTAACTGTAGAAGAGAGTTGAAAATTACATAAATAGTATATGACTTAACGATTTATATGTACATTTATATACATAACATTAACTACCCATTTTTTATGATGTCTTCATATCTATACCGCTTTACGATAGTGGTTCTAAAGAATCTGGGTAATAAACAGAAAATTAAGAAAAATTCAATTTTAATCACAAAAACGTTAGATCTAATTTATTTAATGAATATAAAACGCTTTAACTTTAACAATTAGATTCTCGGGCTTTTGGCACGCTGAGTGATTTAGAAATCCTAGTTTGGCACACTATTAGCAAAAGTTTGCAGGACCCCGCTTTAGTTTAAACTAAAAAAAATACAAAATAGCAATTTAAATTGGCGGCAATTTCGACCTGCGCGCCCCACAAGGCCAGGCGTCACAGTTGCCCCAGGCTACGCCACTGAGCCTCCATACTATCTCTTTCACATTTGCACCCACGTACACTCGCCATCTCACATCCTGACTTTTTCTCTTCACTCCGTATAATTCTCCCCTTGGTAACATCTCTCTTTCTTTCCAACTTTCTCGCTCTTACCATCCTGTCTCTCTCTATATCTTTATCTCTCTCCGCCTGTCTTTATATCCTTCTCTCTCTCTCTCTCTCTATCTCTCACTTAAGGAGACAATGGTCTTCTTATTCCACACCTGTCTTTCTCACTCTCTCATTCGCTAAAGCTCATACGTTTATTCTCAGCATTCTACCCCCTTTACTCTCTATCTCTCCCTCCCCCTCTCTCTCTCTATCTCTCCCTCCCCCCTCTCTCTCTCTCTCCCCCCCTCTCTCTCTCTCTCTATCTCTCATCCCTCTCTCTCTCCCCCTCTCTCTATCTCTCCCTCCCCCCCTCTCTCTCTCTCTCTCTCCTTCTTCTTGTTAGCGTTAATG
Source organism: Anisus vortex (assembly GCA_949126835.1). NCBI lineage: Eukaryota > Metazoa > Mollusca > Gastropoda > Planorbidae > Anisus > Anisus vortex. The sequence continues at coordinate 39,389,195 of OX421503.1, forward strand.
GCAGTCCATATTTCTAAACTCCGTCCACTTTGAGGCTGTTTACTTTTAATGCGTCGTCAGTTTTTTTCTTTGTCCACAAATAACTGTCTGGACACACGCCATCTTGAGAAATACTTCCGTTTCATAATGTTCTACGAATGTACTACGAATGTACTACGAATGTACTACGAATGTACTACGAATGTACTACGAATGTACTACGAATGTACTACGAATGTACTACGAATGTACTGCGAATATTATATGAATGTTCAGCGGATGTTATTTATACGGATGTTCTACGAATGTTCTACGGATGTTCTATGGGCTTAATTAGAAAAAGACAAACAAACATCGTGTGTACTTATACTAACACAAATTCAAGAATTCATAGGCGTGTACACAAGTGGTGAGGGGTGGGTTTAAGAGTAAAATGTGAACACTGCCCCCCCCCCCAAATAGCGTTCTTATTACTTTTAAGTTAAAAAAGAGTGTCATTCTTTCTATTTGTTATATTTTTTTTATTACACAATGCTTTTTCCTGTTTTCAAAAAATGATCTAATTGGTCATTGAGAACAATGGTAATGGTAATGGTAATTTATATAGCGCTTCTATCCATGCTATTTTAGCATGCTCAGTGCGCTCTAGAAGACTATTAATCTGTGAGAGGTTTCACTGCTGCCGGTTAAGCGCATGTGATAACAACTCAATATTAACGTCATCTAGTCCCAAAACTCCTGTAGGGCGACAGGGATCTGCCGGTGGCGGGGCTCGAACCCGCGACGTGTCAAGTGGTTTTTTGGTTGACAGTCTGGTGAGCTAACCAAATTTCGTGGCTACGGCCTACTAGGCATTTTGTGGCCAGCAAAAAAAAAATATAAAAAAATAAATTCCCAGACGAATTAAGAAGAGTCAAGGTCGTCCTCCAGTTCCGCGGAGGGAGATCGTAATAGTTTGGCATTTGGTCGGGATTCCAACCCGAAACTTTCGGTTTTGGTCAATGCCCGACGCGTTGTCACTAGTCCACGGTGACCCCATTGTGCAGGTTCTATATTAACAGTACGTAAATGGAAGGCCTTTAAAAGTCCCAATACACGTTAAATAAATATTGTAAATATGGTGTCCCCTACTTCGCGGATTTTCAGCTTTCGCGGCCGGTCTCGGAACCTATCTTTCCACGATAAACGAGGGTTCACTGTAATATATTAGTGAATATTGAGGTGAAAGAGTTTTGAAAATAATTTCCTTCAAGAGTTTCAACTTTCAACCCGATGAACGATCTAGTAATACAAATTCCACGATGTCAATTTGTGTCGTTTCAAAAACAAATATTTTTTGTCAAGATTTTTTTCTTCTTAACTTTTTATATTGTTTTATTATTTATTTATTTTGGTGTAAAATTACATAGATTTAAAACAAAATGTACGTTAGAGTGAAAAGATTAAGGACATTTTTCACCGTCTCGTATGTTAAGGGAGGTCTTGGCTTCACTAACAAACGCTTTGGACAACGAACACTTTTTGATAACGAACGCTTTGGGTAGCGAACTCATGATGCAGACATAATTATTGTGGAAAACTGTTGGACATTTCCTTGTATAATGGTGTCTGCTCAACTCTTTTAGCAAGGACAGGGAGGGTGTAAAGGAGAGGGAAGATGGTTTGAGGCTCGAGGGAAGTTACGGAATCGACCTTAAACCCCTTCCTCCCGGGCCCGAAAAAAAAGAAATTAACATGGAAATTCTCTTCATGCCACTAGTGACCGCGTTTAGAGGGAATCTCCCTATTCCCCACAACTCCCCCATTCCCCACAACTCCCCCATTCCCCACAACTCCCCCATTCCCCACAACTCCCTTGCAGCAGAAAGCCATGACAACCCGAGTGACGTGTTGTCAGGACGCTTACCAGTTTATCTATGACCACAAGTGCAAACAGTCGAGACTGGCATCGAGGGGTCAACACCCGAGGGGATGGGGGCGAGGGCGCGAGGGTGGAGTAAATATTTCATTTGTTGAGTAAAGGCCGTTTGCGGTCGACGCACCCCCCTCCGCCCTTCGAACCCCCCTCCCCCTCCAGTTCCTCTGATCAAATTTATTTGCTGTTACATTTATATTTCTATGTTTGCTTCCTGTTATTGTTATGTCTATTCTCGCTTTATTACTACATGGATTTATAGCTGATTATTTATTATGTAAAGGGGAGATGATAAAATGGCATTGCGCTTATGTGAGGTCAGTCAGAGGTCATTATCTTTTGCGTAGGATTGATTCGGTCTCATATCTAGGGGCGTTGATACAGCCTGGGGGACGGGTGGGTGAGTGGGAAGAGGCACAGTGTCGTAACAACATTAACACTTTCCGGACGAGAACTAAACACGACGTCGGATTCTGATAATGCTGATGGTTATTTATATAAGGCATGCTTGCTTTTTGTAGCGGTGGGTGGGGTCCTTTAGCTCAGGGATCGGCAACCTTTTGATAACAGCGTGCCTAGTGGGATTGCTAATTCATTCAGCGTGCCAGCAGCCTAAAAGTCATCCTTTTTGTAGAAAAGACTTGAATTGCATTTTTTTAAAGATCTTTTGAGTGCCTTTGAAAATCGCCGTGAGTGCCAAGTCTGGCACGCGTGCCATAGGTTGCCGACCCCTAACTCTAACTAACTATTCGGTTTGAGAGTGGGGGGAGAGGGATAGGTTTAGTCCATGCGGATTCGATCAGACTATGTCATCAATCGGTGTGTTGAGACTGTTAAATATAATTTGTTTATCTGGTATAGTTGTTAAGGTTGTTTTTTTTTGTTTTTTTTGCAAGAACGTTTATGATTAAAAGTTGAATTGTTTAATTTCTCTGTTCACGATGAACTTCTACATGTACAGAAATTTATTATTTGACGGGCAAGTCGCCGGTACAATAATAAAATTACAGAAAAGGCTACAGTAATGGGGCTTGGGGGCCGGCGTTCGGCTGACGTACCAACGGTCCTGGGTTCAAATCCTAGTGAAAGGTAGTATTTTGTTCACTGGTGAGGAAGTGTCACCGAGTCTAACCACATCTGATGGGTACCTGACATTAGTTTGGGGTAAAGTAAAGGCGGCATGGCATTGTGCTGGCCACACAATCCCCTGGCATGCCGTCGCCACAGAAAGTGGTGAACGCTGCTACACCGGCCTTAGGGATACATTCGGCCCGATTGATACTTAACAACACATACACACATGTACAGAAAAAAAAATCCTATTTATAACAAAAGACAATATTGAATATTTACATATATATAGATCTAAGAAGAATCTCTGATACTGTTATCTTTTTATTACTTGAGCATACGACCATCTTTGTAGTTATGAGTCAAGATGACGAATATCTGTTTCCTCTTCGAAGACCTATAGAGAGTGCGTGGGAAGCAGGGGAGGGGTCGGAAAAGAGGGAGTAACCAGCATACGCTCCGAACCTCTAGTCACTGGAGTAAAAAAAAAAAGTGTGTAATACGCCAGTACTACTAATGGTATGCAAATTAGTCTCGTTTTAAGTAATGGTGTGATAGTACTTCCTTCACACACACACACACACACAAAGATGGGGGTGGGGGGCGGACAACTCTTGAAGAAAAGGAAATGCATATTTCCAAAGACAGGAGTTAATCCCCCTTTCCACTGCCCTCCATTCCCTTCACCGACCCCCACCCCCTCCCCATCTCGTCACCTTTTTGTTTTTCTCCCCTTGATTTCTCAGCTATTTCATGCCTGATTGCCTCCCCCTTGTTTTCGCGAGATGGTTGAGTTCAGTCCCCTTCCCCCCTCGTTGCTAGGCAACCTTACGACAACCCCGAGACAGTAAGGGCGATGGTAAAAGAGAGTTTTCACAACGCGAGGGGTAGATTTCGGAGACTGCTGAGTAAAAGAGGAAAGGGTGCAAAGAGTGTGGGGAGGGAGTGAGGAAGGAGAAAATGGATAGTGGGGGAGTATGTTGTGCGGTTGGGGAGGGGCGGGGGGTTACTAATATTGACGGTTAGTGAAGAGATGCGAGGCAAAAGGGGGGTCAGAGGTCGAATCTTGTTTATGATCATTCTCTCAAATCAAAACACGAGGGTATGGGCGAGGGGCGGGTGGGGCGAGGGCAGTAAGGGAAAAAAAACGAGAAGGTTTTGGGTGGTAAGGGGAGAGGTGGAGGGGGGGGGGGGGGTTCCTCCCTGCTCTATATTGTCGGTGCCAGAGACTGGTGCCAGGGACGACTATGATGAAGTTCTGGTTATTTCACGCATGAGTTGTAATGCCCACCACAGCAAAAAAAAACTATTGGCGTTATAAATAACCCCGCGTGCTTTGATTAATTTTCTTTTTTTTTTTCGGTTGCGATGGGTGAGGTGGAGGAGAGAGGGGGGGGGGAGAGGGGTGTGCTTGACGATTATTGCAATTGGCAGACTGAGTGATCGTGTGGTAGGGTGCGAGAATACTACTTGAAATCTCTAAGGTACAAATCCTTCTCAAAGTTTTCTTTTATTAAGCTAATATCCACTCAATTGCTATGTTTTTAGCAACCGATTGTATACACAAACACAATGTACAAACACAATGTACAAAGACAAATAATGTACAAACTCTCACATGCCACACAATGTAATGTACAAACACACGTAATGTACACACACACACACAATGTAAAAATACACAAACAAGCTTCAAACACATAAAACAATGTACCAACACACAAACACAATGTACAAACACACAAACACAATGTGCGATCACAATGTACAAACACACTGTACAAACACACTGTACAAACACAATGTAAAAACACACAAACACAATGTACAAACACACAAACACAATGTACAATCACAATGTACAAACACACTGTACAAACACACTGTACAAACACAATGTACAAACACACAAACACAATGTACAAACACACAAATACAATGTACAATCACAATGTACAAACACACTGTACAAACACACTGTACAAACACAATGTACAAACACACAAACACAATGTACAAACACACAAACACAATGTGCGATCACAATGTACAAACACACTGTACAAACACACTGTACAAACACAATGTACAAACACACAAACACAATGTACAAACACACAAATACAATGTACAATCACACAAATACAATGTACAATCACAATGTACAAACACACTGTACAAACACACAAACAAACACACAAACACAATGTACAAACACACAAACACAATGTACAAACACACACACAAACAAGCTTCAAACACATAAAACAATGTACAATCACACAAACACACTGTACAAACACACTGTACAAACACACAAACACAATGTACAAACACACAAACACAATGCACAATCACAATGTACCAACACACTGTACAAACACAATGTACAAACACACACACAAACAAGCTTCAAACACACAACATAATGTACCAACACTCAAACACAATGAACATAAACACATAATGTACAAAGATACAAATGCTATGTACAAACACACAAAGATACATAATGCTATGTACGAACACACAAAGATACATAATGCTACTTACACACACACAAACACAATGTACAAACACACAAACAATGTACAAACACACATGTCCGCCACACACACAAACACACGACAGCTTAGCCCTACAAACTGGCCTACAAACTGGCCTACAAACATGACCGGACAAAGGCCCACTCCATCAGACTAATTAAAAAGGTCTCCGGTACAAATATTTGCCCAGCTCTCGAGCGATGAAAACAATGTGAATTAATGACGCAAACATGGCAGGAAGGACAATGAGTGTTATTAATCTTGCAACGTTAGAGAGTTCCACTTCCGCTAAGTTAGAACAACTCTCTTGTATGCTAGAATCTCCCCGCATGGTTAATCCCCCTGTCCAAAAGTGTTACCGGAACAGACATTTTTTTTTTGTTTCATCTTATTGATTTTTTTGTATATCAATTAACACTTTAAACAATGCAAGTTTTTTTTGTGAATAAATAATGCAAGCAACTTTAAGAAATATTACAATATAAAGCAATTACGAAAACTAATTTAAGAAATACTAAATTTATCATTCTGACGTTTCGGGAATTTTCCATTGTAACATATGATAGCCTACTATCATGGTATTACCGGTTCACCAGTAAATACGTAGTAACAATATAAAAGTTGTGTATAGTGAAAGATATATTGTGAGATAAACAATTCTTTGTCGGCGCCATAAATTTGTAAAGAGTTCACTCGAAGTGAAAGTCAAACAGCACCAATGGCATACTATGTCAAACTGATCATGGGGCCAGCCATGCAGCGTTCACAAGTTTCTGTGGTCACGGCTTACTATGGTGTGAGTGTGACCAGCACAATGCCCAAGCGCCTTTACCATACCCCAACTAATGTCAGGTATCCATCAGAGATTGGTAGACTCAGGGACACCCTCCAGTTCCGGGAACAAAATCTTAGTCTTCACCAGAATTCGAACCCAGGACCTTCAGTAAGCCAGCCAAGCGCGCTGCCGCTAGGCCACAGTACTCATATAATTTTTTAACCCTTCCCGTACCGACCTACTTCTATATATGCTGCCTTCAGTTCCGCTATAAACGCGCCCGGGACTGTAAGGGTTAACCCTTCCCGTACCGACCTACTTCTATATATGCTGCCTTCAGTTCCGCTATAAACGCGCCCGGGACTGTAAGGGTTAACCCTTCCCGTACCGACCTACTTCTATATATGCTGCCTTCAGTTCCGCTATATACGCGCCCGGGACTGTAAGGGTTAACCCTTCCCGTACCGACCTACTTCTATATATGCTGCCTTCAGTTCCGCTATATACGTGCCCGGGACTGTAAGGGTTAACCCTTCCCGTACCGACCTACTTCTATCTATGCTGCCTTCAGTTCCGCTATATACGCGCCCGGGACTGTAAGGGTTAAAATACTTTTTAGAACGGTGTGGGATATTACAGCGTTAACTCCCCTGGCCTCGATTCAGATTGGTTTTTGTTTTTCAATGGTAGGGGTTCAGATCTTGTGAAATTGTTGATTTAGTCAGGTCAGATTGACCTCCTGTTACTTTATTAATTTTTTTCATTATTCATTCATTATTCATTATTATTTATTACTGTGATAAAGACTGTCACTCAAGGATGGGCCTGCTCGGCCACACGAGGAAGTGAAACCTCGAACCACGGTGATGCCCCATCGTCTCGCGAGACTGAGGGATGCCGTAGACTTTATTCAAATGATGGTTCAACGGATCGACTAGCCCAGACATGAAGCTTCTCTGTGTGTGGTGTGTTTTGTGTGTGTGGGGGAGAGGGGCTTTAAACGTAGTAAAACGTGATCAAAACCCTTTGTTTCAATAATTAGGTATCCTTAGGGGCGCCGGCGCCATTGTTAAATTAGCGCCCATGGCTAAACACCTGTTAGTGCCCTCCCCCCCCCCCTTCGTCGCCTCACCCCCCCCCCCCCACACACATACACACTCCACACCAGCCCCTCCAGACTGACTAATATTAATACTCAACCCTCCATGAATGATCGATGTATTTCACCGTGCGGCCCCCCCCCCTCCCCAAACATATGACGCCGTCGGCGAATTACGCCTTTTGATTTGGTCTCTCAGTATCAGCCTTGTGCGCAATGTCTGAAGTATGCTCGTATCCACATCCTAATTTTACTAGAGGGCCTAATACTGAATTTCAATAATATCAAGAAACCAAACAAAAACACAGCATTAATGTGCATACACACAAAAAACACACAGCTTGAATGTGAGAAAAACCTAGTTTCAGAAGGTAAGAAAGCAAACAAATAAAAACTCGGCTTTAATGTGCAAAAATGAAAAATACATCTTCAATTTAAAAATAAACCCCAGCTTTTATGTAAAAAAAAAAAAAAGACAAAAAATAAAACCCAGGTCTAATGTATAAAAAAACTCAGTTCAGTTCCCAGTAAGAAGAAATTAAGAGACAGAAAATTAATGCCATTCTTTCCCATTTTCATTTAGTCTGAAAAAAAAATATTTGTTTCGAAGAAATTCCCACGAAAAATGTCTTGGCTCTGAATTTGTAATTACATAATTCTTGTGTAACTCTCTTTCGCTTTCTCTTTCCCCTCTCCACCCTCCCTCCCTCCCTCCGTATCTCTCTTCCTCTATCTCGTCTCTTTTATTTTCAAACTTGTATTGAATTAAAATTGTTGTTCTCATTTTTTTTTAGATAAATAATAATGATAATAAGTTAATTTAAATAGCGCTGCCAACATAAACATAATGTAAGCTCAGAGCACTTTTAACATTGAGCAACAAAAAATAAATAAAACAGACATAGAGCCGTTTTTTTAAATGCAAGAACACAGATATAATATAATGCTCTAGAATAAATAGCAAAATATATCAGGGGTCTCAATGTTGGTCCGACTTACCAAACACCAGTATTTTTGTAATTGAAGAATCACAATTACCAGAAATCTCCATATGTTTAGAGATTTAGCGACGCTTTTTGTCGAGTTTAGAGGTAACAATTTATAAATACATCTTCTGTATGGGCCACAGTATGGGACCGATCAACTAAAGAAAACATAAAATTTGAACAAATTCAGAAAAGATCTGACAGGTTCATTACTAGCGAATATTCACAACTGACAGGAGTAACACTAATAGTTAATTACTAAAACTAGAAACATAGTAAAGAAGTAATAATATAAAAGACATTAAATTTTAACTTAGAAATACATCACAACTACCTGTTACAATGCTCAAATAAACATAAGTACAAAAATAATTTTCTTTTATCCTAATATGGAAGAAAAAACACATATTAGAACTCTTTTTGCCGATAGGCACTCGGGATTAAATGGGTTGCCTGTAGAAACCAGGAAAACCTCGGTGGGAGGCTCTTTTTGAATTCTAACTAACTATTCCACTCATTTATTTGATATTTATTAAACCACTCAGATTGCCTCTTCCTCCTCCATCTCCTCACTAAGGGAAGAGAGGAACGATCCTCAATGATCAGTGAACTGGTCACGAGAGCAGGTGACCAGTTCGTGATCGACTTCACGCTCAGAGGAAGAGACTGAATCTCGTCATCGCGGCTTGGGTGTCAAGCAAACTTACTCGACGTCTCGGCAAGTCATACTATTGTTTTCAACAAAGTTTATTCAGTGATATGTACATGAACAATTTCATATTAGTTTACATAAAGAGAAAGGGTACAGAAGAGCAATTTATACAAGTCTAAGAGGATAGAAGACATAATATATTTAAAAGGGAAGGCTTATCTAAATAATCTAAACTTTCACTTCTTTCATTTTATTTGTTTTACATACAAGTTTCATTCATTTATTCATAACTTTCATACTTATTTTAAATAGTATGACCATTTTAGAAATAATACATTCATTATTCGTTGTTGAGAACAATACTGTTAAGTTTTGGTTCACCGTTATAATTGTAAAATAGGAGGAAAGGATAGAAGATAGTTTTATTCATTTTTAACCAATCAAAGGGATAGAAGACATTGAAGAGATTCAGCATGATACATTTTCACGATTGTGCCCCTTGTTAGGGTATATTTTGAACTTTTGGCTCCAGGCGGATATGACAACATGTCAGACCTTGAAAATGCAGCTACATGAAAACATTAAAAAAAAGTTATTTATTTCAAATTACATCACTTGAACTTTAGACATGTAGTTTTAAAATTTATGAATGTGTAAAAGGAAAAAAATAATAAAAAAAAACATGAAGGTAATACGAAATTTTGTTGGGGTGGCTTACAAAGGGTGTGTTCTGCGTTCACCTCGTGAAAAAGAAAAAATAGAAGGTAGAAAGTAGAGACTCCTTCTGTTCCCCTTACAGTAGGAGCGTTAGGAAGACCATACTACTTGGAAAAACAATTTTTCAACGTTCATTTTATGTTACGAAGTACATGTAATTAAAAACATTTACGTAGAAATGGTTATAAGTAAGGTTACAGATTTGGGGGATAGCGATAGAGTAATCCGCAACATATAGTTATCATTCCATGGTTACATTTCTACCAGAAAAAAGGACAAATGTACAGTTATATTATTGTTTATATAAAGGCAAGAGTTTTGACTTCATCATTGTTTTGAAATAGAGTGGAGGGGGAGAGAGAAGACGGCCAGTGTGTAGACCCAGTTCTTCTCTCTAACCTCGGCTAGGCAACCGGCTCGTCGCATTACGTTATTTTCTAGTACTAGTAGTTGCTTAACAAGATTTCGCACACACGATGCGTGTAGGGTCAATGTGTTTGTTTGTTAGCGTAACAAGGGGGAAGTTTTATAGGAGTGGTCTCGCTGTATTGGCGTTTAAAGTCATTTTTGTAAATTTCGAGTATGCGAGTTTATCAGTCTGTATCTATTTTTAGAGGGGGTGTCCTATCTGAGTCTGACTCAGTTTCCTCCGCCCATGAGACTCGCCTCTGTTGTGGGGTCGTGCTCTCGATAGTCTCGTCTATAGCTGAAGTGTTATATTCGTTTTGCTCTGTGCAAATCTGTTCTCGTTCCACTGTGGGCGTCCGGATTGGTCTCCGCTCGTAGCATGTTATTGTGCTTGTATAATCCGGCTCTAGATCATCCGGTGGTATTGGTTTGGGTGGGAATTCGCTATGAATCGTCCAGCATTTCTTTAGTGGTTGCCCTGGTGGGGTCTTCTTTCTATACGGGAGGATTGTCTCAAAAAAGTACGAGTAATTACTTGTATCGGGAGGGAGGTCGATTGGGGGTGTGGTGCTAGGGCAGCTAGGTCCGTTGCGGGTGGATCTCTGTAGCCTTGGGCGTTTCTTTCTTGGGGGCTGTGAGCTTCGGGGTGTTTCAGGGGTTTCTTGTTGAGGAGGAGGGTCATTCTGTGTGTTGAAAATTTCTGGAGTTGGATCGCCTTGTTCATCGGAGGATTGGGCCGCTGCGGGGAGGCGCTCCTTTTGTTGGCTGGCGGGGGGTGGGTTGGACTCGTTGGGAGGGGAAGGTAGTGGGACGAGGCCCTCCGGGGCGTGAGTAGCCACTTCCATCAAGGGTCTACGTGGGGCTGTGGCTGCTGCGTATGAACGTTGGAGTCGCTGGGGACACTGGTTAGGCCAATGGGTGTCTTGTCCGCACCGGTGACATTGTTGGCGTCGCCCGGGGACTGTGATGAGTATTCGATACGTTCTGGGGTCATCCCCATATTGTATGGTGAGGTAGTGGGGTATTTGTTTCTTTGGATCTGGCTTGATCTCAGCTTCCCACTTATCTGTTGGCCCGGGTGGCCGTTTGACTTGGAACTCTGTTCCTGGATCTGCGAAATCTTTAAAGATGTGTTCAATGAAGGATTCTCGGAGGTTTGGGGTTATCCAATGAAGTGTTACTTTTGTTGTTTCTTTATTTATTGGTTTCACTGTAATTTGAAAAGTTCTATTTTCTCCATAGGTTTTACCTAGTAGCTGTGATTGAATATCTGGGGTGGTTTGGAGATACCACGTCAGGGCGCTCTCGAACCTGTATAATTCTGTGATGTGTTCCTTATTTAAACCTAGCATTGCCATGATGTCAGTCATCCTACTACTTCTAGCCGCCTCCGGACCGCTTAGTTCAAGCCTAAGCGTGTCCTTGGTGTGTGTGTGACCGCTCTTAAGTGCTGAAACGGGAGCCTTGTAGTGAGGAGGTGTGTGTAAGTGACGGTCGGTTGCCATCGCACGAGAGGAGAGAAATAAAACCGAGTGCAAACACACTTACCCCTTTCCCTAGCTTGGTCTTTGTGACGTCACTCGCCAGTGATACGTTTGCTGGTCTCCGGAGGGTGGGTGTGGTAGCCTCTGCCCTCGGTAGGTCAGGTAAGGCTTCCGACCACGGTTGGCCACGTATGGTCTGCTGGTGCTTCCCAAAGGGACGACCCGGGTTGGCCACGTTTAGGACTGCAAGGCGTTCCAAAGGGACGGCCAGGAGTGGCCACAGGAGGCTGTGATCTCTTGTGTATTGGTAGGTATGGTAGGTGTAAATAAAAAGTGACGGAGAGTGCACTAGGCACTCATCTGCACCTCACCACACAACGGTAAAAAAGGAAATCACGTTGTGTGGGGAAGTCAGAAGCAAGTCATACTATAGATATGATCCCTAAAAGTATGATCTTAATTATTTATTCAGCAAAAAGCTTATGAATAAAAAGGTTTCAAGTTTGTTCACAGGTTATTGACATTTGAATAATGTATTCTCTTTTCTATTACATAAATAAAAATTACATTACAAAAAAACTGTAATTAATTTTACATTAACAATTTATATTAATTTATTAATTATTTAGTTACAAAAGTTGAATAAGTTTATATTAATTACGAAACGTTACATAATAATTTAATAAACTAATTTTGATCAAGGGAGATAAAAAAGATTTGTTTAACCTCCTGGTAAAAACTGTTTGCAGGGGAAATAACAATTATAATTGTTTTCCGAGTTAGAATTCTTAATTGGCAACTTGTAAAATTATAAAATACATGTATTCTGCTTATTATTAAATAGTTAAAGAGTGAGAACACATTTATTTACATCTTACGATCCAAAGACATCATGCGCAATAAAACAGCGAAAATAAGCGAATGGTTTTGTTAAAAAAAACTATCTCGCTCCTGGCCGCATCTATATTCAAAATGAAGTTTATTATTAGAAAAAAAAAACACAAATTTTTAATAGACTATTACTGTTTTCGTCTTTCTTAGTTGATTTTTTTTTTTTTTTACATTTGACTTTTTATGCCTTTCAATTAGAATTTTCTGTTGCGATACCCTGTAATAGGCTTCTGTTAGTAAATTAATTTTATGCTGTGGTCAAAGGGAACTAACCGTGATAAGAAAGCTTTGAAAATATTTCATGAGTTGTCTAGTTTAGTTTACATTTTTATTTCAAAATAAACACTATAATATTTCCTATTAGTAGTATTAGGTCTATAGTATACACATACAGTATACTTAAACGATCTAACTATTGTGTATAGAATTTCGTCATTCAATGGTGATATAAATCAAACATAACACTTCACTTTTATATTAAAGAAACATTTAGACAGACAAGTGATGTTACTGCTACCAGCTTCCAACAAACACGGTAACTCCTGTATGACTGCTTAAATAGCCTAGCGGGGCCCTAGCGCTAGAAAAGCGCTGTTGATACGAATCGTCCATAAAAGACGTCATATTATTGCGGAGATAAATACCTTTATTTGTGCTGTTTTCTGTGACTATTGCCAACCAAGAGTTGTGATTTGTATACAAGACTTAGCCCAATAGGCCTGCGAAATTTATTTTTTAGCCTTTGTTACAAACGGTACATTAAACGGCAAATGAAATTCCTATAGATTTAATTGGTCTGGCGGGGACACTTCACTTACTTTTTACGTGACGATCGGACAGAAACACAACACACTAATCTAGTGAAATACACAGAAAAAAAGACAGTGACAGAAAAAAAAAGAATAAAACAGAAAAAAAAAAGAACAAAAGTAAGGACGAGGACAGAAAAAAAAAGAAAAACAGAGAGAGAAAGTAAGATGGAAAGAAAGAAAAATGGAAAGAAAGATGAAAAGAAAGAATGAAAAACAAGATGTAAAGGAAGAAAAGATAAAGAAAAGGAAACCATTTTTCATTGTAAGATAGAAAAATAAATATGCTATAAACCTCGCTATTTATTCAAAACATGTTATGTTCAGCAGTATGTTATCTTGTTTGTCTTTTCTTTCACAGCGCCGCCACAGATCTTCCGGACATCCAACACCACCCAGAACCTACTGAAAGGGTCGGACACCGAGCTCTTCTGCGAGGGCAGCGGCTCGCCCGAGCCTGTCATCGTGTGGAAGAAGGACAACGTGGTCCTGAACAACACCATGCGGCTCACCGTGTCCGGGAACAGGGTCAGGATAAACAACGTCCAGCGCGAGGACGGAGGGATGTACTCGTGCACTTTCCAGAACATCGTGGGGGAGACAAGCCAGCCGATCAAACTGGTTTTGGAAGGTGAGTTCTCTCAACTTGCTGTCTGGTAACAGGGGAAGGCAACCAGTTGCTATTACCGTGCCAAAGTATGATTTCTAATTCATCCAGCGTGCCAAAAGCTTAGCAGTCACACAGCTCTTGTATTTGACGTTTGAATTGATTTTTGGCGGTTTGTCCGCATGTCATATAAAATAGCTCTGTGTGACAAGCTTGGCAAGCGTTCCGAAGGTTGCATAACCTCTGATTAATACATGTAATTTTTGTTGACATTTGCCATGCTCCCCTGTCCTGGCCGAGACAACTATTTTTTTTATACAACGTTATTGTTCATAGCCTCACTTCTTATTCTTCTTGCTCAGTATTGGTCAATGGAGTTTAAACAACAAATCTTATAGCTATGGCGAATTACACGGTGGTTTCCAGGTCTGCCTCTCTTCCATACAGTTTGGTCTTAGTGTGGGTCTTTTAATCTAGCCTGTGGGCAGAACCTGTTTGCGAGCTGACCCAGCGGGCACATCGCGTCGTATCGACTGGGGAAAAAAAACGTGGTTTACGTGTGTTTTCGTGGTTTCAACCGTTTTATCCCCGTCGATACGACGTGGTGTGCCTGCTGGGGATGTTGCATTGAATGGGGCAAGCCTGGGGCACATTTTCTGAGTTCTCAGGAGACATCCCACATGACGAATCTGCACTGGTCCCAATGCATAGCCTTAGGCACATAACATGTTGTCTTAGTCTGTTGTGCCCAGTTCTGAGTCTAATGATAATTATTCTGCCATATCATAGGGTCATCGCCAAGTCTGACACGGTAGCCGAGTGTTCGTCTGGCGATCCAAGGGTCCTGGGTTCGAATCCTGGTGATTTTTTTCCCAGGATATGAGGGTGTCCCTGAGTCTACACAGCTCTGATGGGTACCTGACCTTAGTTGGGGTAAAGTAAAGGCGGCTGTGCATAGTGTTGGCCACACAATCACCTAGTATGCCGTCGCCACGGAAACTGCTGAACGCTGCTCCACCGGCCCTATGGATCAATTTGGTCTGACGGGATACTTTACTTTACTTATTATAATACATATGCCTATATATTGTGTAGTCTGTATTAAACATAAAATCCCTAGATGACACACCCCTCCCCCAAAAGCAAACAAATGAAAAGGATGACAGAGATATAGACTAATCTAGGCCCACACATACAAAAAATAAACAACATTCCGGCTATCTTAACACTCGGCTATTTTTATTCAAACAAACAAAACATCTCCCCTCTTCAGAAACCATATCTATGCTGCCAACTTTGAGATGATTTCTGACATCATTTCTCAACGATTAACTGCGTTAATTAAATTTAAAACACGATAAATTAATGAAGTTGTTTGTTTGTTTTTACATGTGAACTAAAAACGTTACAATCCTACAGTGTGTGGTGAGCCCCTCGTTGTCTCGTCGGCCATTGATATTTTGAAAAAAAAATCTAATTTTCCTTTTCTAGTTTTTAAAATTGTTATAGGGCGTTTGCAATCCTCTATAGAGCGTTCTTAGTGGGCGTGGTTTAGGTTTTTAGTGACGTATTTGTGTAAATAAAGAACCCACTTGAGGTACAAATGTAACGTGGTGAAAGTGAAGTACTTCTTTATCATGCAAATTTCACATCTGAATATTGGCTATCCTACTCAAAAATAAGGAGGTAAATAGTAGTACTGTAGATTAATTGATTAATGTGATTAGGCTAGGGCCGGCTAGACCTATTTACACTTTCAATTTCACTTTATAGGCCTACACTTTTAATGTTTCCTAGGCTAGGCTACGATGTCAAGTGATAGTGTTGGGTGAATAGGCTATCTAGTCAAGTCACTAATAGGCTCACATCGTCTATGATCTATGTCTATGATAATAATAAAATAGCCTATTTTATTTAACATACATAAAACAGCTTAAATCTTAATAAGACTTAAAACACAACACATCATTTAAAAAAAGCTCGAGCCTATATGAAACTTTATTAATACAGCGGCCATTGTTACTTGTACACCATTACTCAAAGTAAACACAAATCACGTGCTTTTTGTCACGGGATTGCAAACGCCCTATTGACTAAATATGTGCGCAAAAATGTCAAATTTCTGTATAATGCGAATCTCAATACATTACAGTGTTTTCCTAACGATGGAGTCTTTTTTTTTATATCGCAAAAATGTTTTCTCTAGGTTTTAATAGGCCTACCCTAGCTAAAACTATTCAAATTTTTGAACAAAATTGAATGAAGTTTTTAACATGCTTAACAATGCATAACTGCGTATAAAAAAGCGTGTGTAACCATTATAATTAGTAACTTTATTTGAAATCCATATAATTTCTCATGAATTCTACGGATACTCGAAGTTGTTTAGTTGGCAAGTGTGGTCTTACCTACACAATAAAACAACGCATGCTATTGTTCTTCAATCTCATAATATAACGCGGCCCCTTTCTAAAATTAAATAACCTATTTAATAATACTGTAGGTAGACTGTAGACTAGTGTAGACCCATTGAAAAGCTAACGTAATATACCGAGAGCCGAGAACCTCTCCTCCCCTGCTGGAGAAGTTCATTAGTGGCGCATGAATCAATGAACTGTGCCTGGTGGGTAACTGCCCATTATTTTAGGAGGGGTGGCTAGGATCCGGAATGGGTGACCAAAATCAAATAAGGTCACGCATACGCCGCCCGCAACAGTAGACCAGACTTAGTGGGGTGTAGGGTGAAGGGAGACAGGGGGTCGGGAAGAGGTGGCGGGAAGAGGTGGCGGGGGGCACCAACAACTGACACTTGTTTTTTTTTTAAGACGTGAGAGGTAAGGGGGTAAAGAATTTTTTTTTTCTTTTCTCTTTTCTTTTTTTATGCGTAAAAAAACAACTAAGCACTGAAGAGACGGTCCATTTTCCCCATAGTGTGTTAAAGTTAAAGCGTGTGTTCTAGTTACAAGCTCAAAAATAGTCTTATTATCATGTGTTCGTGTGTGTGTTTTATTCTCTGTTTAAAGGAATATAAATACAAAATTGATCTATAAAATAGCCTAGACTATATAGATCTACAAATAATATGAATAATTGGTGTAAGATATAGATTAGATCTATTATATAGCCTAGACTAGCTTTTCTTTTCAAGATTATTTCTTACCGTAAAAAAAAAGTTGTGTGTGTTAAAGTTAAAGACAGAGAAGTGAAGTGATATAAATGAATGATAACCGGTGGAGTCCTGAAAATGCGCCTTTTGTAATTGTCCACTTTTGGTAAATAAGCGGCGTCGTACCTGTATTTGTTAGTATAATACGTGTATATATTTCTTTGTGGATTATTATTTCGGATGTGGATTAGGCCTACTATCGTTTTCTTCAATATATATATTTCACAACAGGAAGCAGTGCTTTGTAATAATTGCGTAAGATGTATAGATTTCTAGCAGTGGTTGGCAACCTTTTGATTTTTTATAGGCTAATGGCCCCTAATGGGCGTTCCGCGTATGCTTTTAAATTCATTCAGCGTGCCACCATACGTATTTTTTATTACAGAAGAGACTTAAATTAATTACGTTTTGAGAGTCTTCCGCGTGCCATTAAAAATAACCCAGCGTGCCAAGTTTAGCACTCGCACCGTAGGTTGCCGATCCCTGGTCGTATAGCCTAGAAATGCCTATGTTAAAGGCGCTCCCTTCTGTACAGAAAATTATTGCGTCATACGGTTATGAGTTGTTGTTTTTTCGGGTTTGTTCGGGTAGCTCATTTCATGTCAGGGTGCCACTCGGGATCATACAAAAATGTTTAATATAAATTGTAGGCCTGTTCTACAAAATGTTGGTCTATGTATTGAGAAATAAATTAATGTTTCACTCTTAACTATGAAAATTAGTAGCATCAAGATTTGTAAGCCTTGATATTACATTTGTAGGCCCTATCTTTCTATGTAGGCCGAGTTTATGTAGGCTAGTCGACTGGTTGGGTAGCACGACAAATGGTCCACCAGTTGGGTAGCAAGACAAATGGTCCACCAGTTGGGTAGCAAGACAAATGGTCCATCAGTTGGGTGGCACGACAAATGGTCCACCAGTTGGGTAGCAAGACAAATGGTCCATCAGTTGGGTGGCACGACAAATGGTCCACCAGTTGGGTGGCACGACAAATGGTCCACCAGTTGGGTGGCACGACAAATGGTCCACCAGTTGGGTGGCACGACATATGGTCCACTAGTTGGGTAGCACGACAAATGGTCCACCAGTTGGGTAGCACAACACAGGGCCCGCCAATCGGATAGCACATGACAGGGTCCGCCAGTCGGGTAGACAGACACAGGGCCCGCCAATTGAGTAGCACGACATATCATATGGTCCACTCTAACAGTTGGGTAGACAGACTCACAGAGCTAAGGTCTCGATCCATATTAGCCTATATATATGTGTGTCTATCATCTCTATTCGTAGGCCTAAGTCAGTTTCTCTGTAGGCCTATGTCCTCACACAAGACATACAACATACCAAACACAACTCTATAGCCGTACTACAATGTTGTTTCGCTATTACCCTAAAGCAGGACCTATACGTATTTAAGGCGGTCTTGACCATGGGCCACTTCCCAAACAATATGTAGGCCTACCTTTGACATTTGACCACTGTCCAGATTTCTACATCTCCTTCCGCGCGTATAGTATAGTCCTATTGTCTACCTTTCGGACTTTTTTGTGGAATTTTAGAAATGTGTTTGAGTGACCCCTGAGGATGAAGAAAGAGAGAGAGGAGAGAGAGAGAATGTGTGTCGTGACCTCCTTGACAGAGCCTCTCCAAACTTAGCCCGTGGAATGTACAGCGAAACAATGGGTAAATAACTGGGTTTAAAGAGGGGGGGGGGGATAATTCTTCAGAAATAAACAACCCGACTTCTTGTAATAGTACACTGCTTTTCGTAACCCAGCCCCTTTTTTTCATTATAAAACATGGCAGACCGCCTGATAACATTGTTGTCTGCAAAAGTGGCCCCCCTTCCCCTTATCAAAAGTTGTCTGCCCGACGCCCATGCGCGATAATCGAGCAAAGGTTAACCCCGCCCTCCTTCCACTTTTTTTTTGTCAGAAACTTTAAAATATAGGCTAAGTAATATAGTATAGCAAACTACTATAACCTCAGAAATAAAAAGTTCCTAAATTTTAATGTTATTGATAACCTCTATCACGGAAGTGTCTGCTTGGCATTCCCACTAAATAATATCATATTGTTGTTCCACATGATTAATGAATAGAAAAACTTGTATAGACCAACAAAGACTTTTTTGTATAGAGTGTAGCAGGCAGCAGTAGTAAATGTAGCGAGCATCTTTCATAGAACAGAGTTCAGATATAACAGACTTATACGTTTACAGACGTTCCTTCTAGATAGAAGATTATTACGTCCCTTTGGGGCCCAAAACTCGTGCAGGGCGTCAGGGATAGAACCCTGGTCGGGATGTTGATAGTCCCGTGTACTAACCGTTGCTGACAGACGGATGCCGTAAGCCTATATATTATTGTTTGAAAATTCATATATTAATCATATTATTTTATAGGCTATGGAAAGGGTGATAAAAATTGGAAGTGGTTCGCGAAGCAGAAATATAAAATTAACCGCGTCATGGACAACGAGAAAATGTATTGGAAACGTTGTCTCGAGCTTTTACAGTAGGGATTGGCAAGCAGCAATTGACTTTGTGGTTACATAGAAGTATGTAAGTCAATGTAAGTCTATAAATAACAAAGTGCCAAATACCTTTCCATACAAATGTAAGTGTCACGTTCAAACAATGCGTATTGTTTATGTTGTGTGTTTTTGTACCGCCTTGGTCTACGGTGTGTTTGCAGTTGGCAACTTCTTTTTTTTTCTTCTTCCTTATTATTAACAGTAGTATGGCATGTTGGAGTGGAGTTTTAGACAACAAGTCCAATACTTGTTGTGCGTAGTGGCTGTCAAGTTGGTTGCTCCAAGTCCAATATAATTATTATAGTCTGTCACTTGGGGAAAGTTTCTTGGTGGCCATATGTTTGACCGGGTGGAGTAGAACAGGATGGCAGGTGTGAAATTCATGTTCTGGAGTTACGCGCTCGGGTATATTCTCACTTGTTCCAATTTGTGGTTTGCGGAACACATGCTGTGGACTTGCCAGTGACGTAACAAAAGTGGAAGATTTATGTGTTCTGTTGGCAGAGGTGTTTATTGTCTTTTTTTTTTGGGGGGGGGGGGAGGGGGGTTGATTATATTTCTTTTCTGGTGTAGGCATTATATGTAGGCCTATATATGTATGCCTATGTTGTATAGGGCCTATGTTTTCTGGATATGTATGGTGTTTATGTATGTTCGCATGTTGAGGACATAGTCGATAGCATGTTTTTCATTATTTTTCCAATGGGATTGTGCGACTGGCACAATGCCCAGCCACTTTGTGTGGAGGCCTTATATGCTAATCTCAAACAGATTTTGGGCACCCATTAGTTAGACTTACATAGACGACCCCATCTCTTCCACCAAACAAGTAAAAAGAAAATAAATTACATGCGGGTAACTTTAGCGGGATTTGAGCGCTGGGCCTTCAGAATATATCTCCAACTCTGCCTTTATGCCCGCTTGACAACAATGCCTAGTATAAGACAGATTAGCAAGTGTCTCCTTGTATGGCTATAATAAGTTATATAATTTTACTTTAAAAAAAACTGAGGCCGGCTCGTCCTGTGGATTAGCACACTGGACTGTCAAGGAAACGGCCCTAGGATTCTAGCCTGCCGGAGTTTTAGGCCTAGGGCGTAATAATCTTCTATCTAGAAATGACTTCTTTAAACTTGTCTGTATATAGACACGATACGACAAGCTAAACACTGTGGTCTTATTCCCTCTCATATCTCTTTCTCTACTAACCGAAAGGTCCCCCCCCTCCTCGCTCGCAGATGGCCATGTCAACCCCGTCCACTCTTTCTCTCTCTCTCTCTCTCTCTCTCTTGGTGAGTAGTCCAGGTCAAGATGAATGGACTTCCGTTGACCAGCTGTCATGGCGCTCACCTTAGAGTGGTCTCAGCCGATAGGTTGGTGATGAGGCGACAGATGTCTGGGCGTGCATTCACTGTAACTATTTCACACAGACTTCCGTTGAAACTTGTCTGTCTATAATTTTAAACATTTTCTATAACTCTGTTGGTAAATCTGTCTGTTTAAACTTCAAATCTTACTACCTACGTTTGTAATTGTAACATACCCCTCTCCCAATTCAAAATTTCAATTCAATTGTTGTATTATTAATTTATTAGGCCTATCTTATCTTATATATTACAGACGCTTCTTCTATAAAGAAGATTATTGCGCCCTACGCTCATCCGTGGTCCGAGTCTAGTTACTGGTTTTCCTGGTTTGTTCCGGCAACCCATTCCATGCCTGAATGTCACTCGGCCTATTACAAGATATTTCCGGTTTCCATTTTAACAAAAAAACTAAGATCTACGTTTAATGTTCCACGCAATACACTGGCTGCACTAATCCTCAACCACTAAACTGGTTCTATCTTTTGGTTTCATAAAGCATCCCTCAAAACATGATATGCGTACGTCTTTATATAGGTCTACCAAATACACATATTTACTAAATCATCTACTCTCACTTGGGCTACCGACAATTCCCGTAATAGACTCCACAAGAAATAGGCACAACATAGGCCTACTGATAACATAATATAGTAGTACCTGTAACAGTACTAAATGAGCTCAACAATACAATTTTAAGTTAACACTGTGTCAGCCTAACCCCATTTACACGGATGAATGACCACCTGGAATTTGTTTTTTATTGGCCCATTCTTCTGTGTCGGAAGTCACACGGTCTGTTGGTCTAGATGTGGGAGAAGAACGTAGTCTCTACAGTAGGCCTATACACAACATTAGGAAAACACATGTATAGTGGAAGTGTCATTGAGTTTCTCTTAACAATGAGTGCATAGGGCTATATAAAACGGCAATGACACATAATGAAAGGTGATTGCATATAGATATTTACTAGATATACACGTTTCGTTACACTGTTTAAATTACATACAGAGATTTTGTTCTCAGTGTAGGCCTATTTAATTCATAACAGCTGAGAATAGGGTCCTGGGTTCAAATCCTTGAGAAGGCTAGGATTTGTTCTCGTGTCTGGAGGGTGTCCCTGAGTCTACCAAGCTCGGATGTACAAATAGGCCTACCTGACTTTAGTTTTGGGTAAAGTAAAGGCGGCTGGGTATTGTGCTGGCCACACAACCCCCTAGTCTGCCGTGGCCAAAAAAACTGGTGAACGCTGCTTTACCGGCCCCATGAACCAATTAGTTCCGACGGGATGACTAACTTACTGATATAGCACACAGATTATTTCTATAACAATACATTTTTGACTATCTAAAAACTCTTAGAAATCCTTAGGCTATATTTATAGCCATCTAGACTAGAGGTCGGCAAGCTTTTGATAATAGTGTGTCAAAGTGGGATTTCTAATTCTTTCAGTGTGCCAACGTTGTCTTGCACTGAGTTTCTTGTAAAAGAGACTTGAATTCCTATTTTGGAGGTCTTTCGCGTGCCACTGCAAATGGCTCTGCGTGCCAAGTTTGGCACGCGTGCCGTAGGTTGCCGACCTCTAATCTAGACGAGAAGTTGGCAAGCTTTTGGATTTGTAATTAATTCAGCGAGACAACAGCCTAAAAGTCACCTTCCTCTTGTCTTGTATCGTAGAAGTGACTTGAATTGCCTTTTTGGGGGGCACTTCCGCGTTCCATTGAAAATCTCTCCGCGTGCCAAGTCTGGCAAGCGTCCGTAAGTTGCTATTTTCGTGCCCCGGTTATTTGTATAGACTACTTTTGCTCCGTGACCCATCAACTCTTTTCTTTATCGCCTACTAGTTTTTAAGTAACTAATAAGAGATGACGGTTTCCACGTGAATTCTTTTCTCCTATCGCAGGGCGACCCGGTAATTTTGCTTTTAGTGACCCGGTACTTGGACGCGACTCAGCAATCGAGAAACGCTGATCTAGATCTATAAAGTAAACAAACGAACGAAAAACGACCCAGTCAACCGTCGCATTGACGACTTCGTTAAATTGATCGGAAACACTCGGAAGTACTCCGTGTCAGTGTGGTAGCAGTATTTAAAATTGTGCAGCGCTAGAGCTTTTTGACATAATTTAATGTGCCCAAGTCTCGTGCAAAGCATAAGTAATAGCTAATTAAAAAACTCGACGCCCAGCTCGCGTCGCGAGGAGTTTAATGACAAGCCTTGTAACAGGGGAGATAAGCCGATTTATTTTGTATGGCGGAAAATAATTGGCTCTTACACATGTCAGTGCTAATAATTACATCTTAGCTTGTTGTTCGGGTTATCTCATGGGCGGCCACAGGAATTTTTCTCGGGGCTTGGAGAAGATGTGGTAGGGCTATGTTTACATTTTTAAAGCGAATCTAGGACAAATCTTTATGGCGTATTAATTAATATGAAAATTTGGTATAGGCCTAGATCTACACACACTGTAGGCCTATATGTATTCTATCTATTCTATTCTATCTATTCTATCTATTCTATCTATTCTATCTATTCTATCTATTCTATCTATTCTATCTATTCTATCTATTCTATCTATTCTATCTATTCTATCTATTCTATCTATTCTATCTATTCTATCTATTCTATCTATTCTATTCTATCTATTCTATTCTATTCTATTCTATCTATTCTATCTATTCTATCTATTCTATCTATTCTATCTATTCTATCTATTCTATCTATTCTATCTATTCTATCTATTCTATCTATTCTATCTATTCTATCTATTCTAGTCTGTCTAAAACATTTTCATAGAAGCTACTATAAAAGATGACGAAGGTCAAACGACGTGAAGAAACACACAAAAACGTTACACGAGTTGTTTCCCTTCTTCTAAAGTTCGTCTGCTGCCTTGGGGGCGTCTTTTCTTTTTTTCTTCCGGGTAAAATTTGGTCTTCTTGTCTTGTAATAAAAACAACACAATACAGGGGTAGGGCTGACTAGGGCTTGGTTGAGAGGGTAGCCTTACTACTGTAGTGGTTTTTTTGTTTGTCTTCTGATTGTTACACGGTCGAAGGAAAGGCTTTGTGATTCTTTCCAGCACCTCTCGCGCCCCCCTTTTGTCGGCGCAGACGGTGATCATGAAGTTGGTGGGCGTGTGTGTGTGTGTGGTGGTTTGAGAAAGACCGGTGGGGTGGAGGGGCGGGGGTGGCCCGGGAAGTAGGTGATGTTTATGTCAGTGTGATTTTGAAACATAGCCCGCTGTGTGTATCCCCACAACAATATTAAAAAAAAAAAAAAGAGTAACGACCCGGAAGTGTGAAGAAATCGGAGCGTGCGTTCAGTACAGGTGTCGCACCTCTAAATCTCCCCCCCCCCCCCCACCACCACCACCCCGGTCTCCTTTCCTAGTGGCATTGTTTTAATTAACGGCAGTCCTGGTGCTGCATACGCTAGATATGTATGCAAGTGTCTGTAAAATTGTGTGTTTGTGTGTGTGGGGGGGGGGATTGGTCAGGGAGAGTGGTGCGGAGGGGGAGTCGGTACCCTCCCTATCCTTCCCTCCCGCCACTCTCTTTTATCTCAACGCAGTTTTAGTTACCGGTGGGAAGGAGAAGAGTGAACACAAGCAAAGGTGGAAAGGGGGGGTGGTGGGGTGTATAGAACAAACTATAGTACTGCTGCAGAAACTAGAACAATATGTGAACAGTGTTATGTCTGTTGTTTGTTTGTTGTTCATTTGTTGTTCTTACTGCACTGTCACAACCGGTGTACTTTTGTTTGTTTTCTTTCCGTTGAAATGTAATCCAAATGTTCTCAGGGTGCTCACCCCCCTTTAGGATCTGTCAGTCCCACGGTGCAGGAATTATTATTAACAGTTTCGCTGGTACAACCCCCCCCCCCCCCCACTCCTTTGCATCTCTCAGTAGGCCTAACGTATGCACAATAGTTTTTTTCCTGAATACAGGAAAGCGCGGGAAAGGAGAGAGCGGAATCAGTGTTCCATCTAAGCCGTGCGCGTGTCAGCGCGCGCACAAATGGACGCGAACAAATCGACGCACACAAATCGACGCAACACAAATCGACCCACACAAATCGACGCACACTAATCGCCCTTTCTCAAATCGCGCGCGAGCCGGCACAAGCATTTATATTATTTTAAAAGATGAAATAAAAAAATAAATAAACCTTTTGCTATAGTAGACCAGGCCTATACCGTTATGTAGCCTACACATTTATTTTCACATTTTATTCGCACATGTCTTCCTCCCCACCGAGTCCCGGCGGATCTCGCTTGTCTACTGGAATCTCGGTCAAACGCGCAACAGGGGGATGCCCACCGTGCGTTACCTTTTCTGTGGTGCGTTAGCCCACCGGTGTACGTTTAATGGGAGCATATCAGTGGCTTACACACTTCGCCATTTTCCATGTGCAATAAGTTGCTGATAAGATTGATTTAAGGGAGAGGTTTTGAGTGGGGAGGGACAGGGGGGGGGAGAGAATCCAAATATCTTGTTAAGAATGTGTCACGTGTCAAGTTCAACATGTAGGTGTGATCTGTGCTCAGTGTTGACCCCTGCAGTCGTGGTCTCTCGCGCAGCCGACACCAGCATTTTTAGTTTCGCATAAGTTATATAATATTATGATATATAAAGTAGACTGCGTGTGTAAAGTCGTATTCCCATTGGTTAATTTAAAGACACTTGACTTTATTTTCTTATTTATTCCTTTTTCGAGTTCGCTTCACTTTTTAATTTTCTTTAAAAAAAAAAGCCCCAAACTGGCACACAGTGGCGTAGCTAGGGGAGGGGGTTCCCAATTTGAAAGTCCCCCCGGGCCCCTACTTCAGGGGGGCCCCCAAAAGAGTGTCCGAATTTTTTTTTATCATGTCATAATGTCAAATGTCAAAATGCAGGGGCCCTTAAGAAGCCAAGCCCCCCGGGCCCCCAAAGCCCTAGCAACGGCACTGCTGGCATTCATTATAATTAGCTAAATTACCCGGCGTTGCCCGGGATAACAATTAAGTAGGCTATACATTGACTATGGAAGAAAAAATGGCACACACTTTTTATTTTAAATTTTATTATATACATAACATTAAATAAATAATTTTGATGTGTTTATTATTATAATAATAATATAATAATAATAATAACCCCCCCCCCCCCCCCCCCCCCCCCCCCCCGCGAAGAGCTTCTTGCGGCATTTACGGCATTGATAATGCAAATAAATTTTCAGACTGTGGCCCGTCTTGATGTATAAAATTTCAAATGCGGCCCAAAGCAGAAAAATGTTGCACTCTCCTAAATCTAATTGGTATTATAAAAAATGGAATGTAGGGTCTAAAATATTCCATCAAGATCATTTTCTACCATATTCCGCCAAGATAAATTTCTACATTATTCTATTTAGATTTTTGTACACTATTCCATTAAGATAACTTTGTACAATATTCCATTAAGATATCCTTGTACATTATTCCATTTAGATAACCTTGTACAATATTCCATTAAAATAACTTTGGACAATATTCCATGAACATAACCTTGTACAAATCGTCCGTTAAGATAACTTTATTCCTATTCTTCCAACATTGTTCATTTTGTTTATAAAAATGTTCTTGGTAGGACATTAATTTCTCGCCTCCACTACAAACCATACACCGCTTTCTTTCTTCATCTCGTCCTGCATGTAGTCTATGTATTTTTTATAATGTACTTCGCTCGTCGTACACAAGATTTCTTTCTAAAACCTTACATTTCAAATATTCTAATACCACACCCTTAAAATCTTTTTTTTTTCTTTGGATTTTTCGGACTATCATGCATGTGCGCATCCACTTCTGCTGTTGGCTTCAACCGGAAGTCGATTTCTTTTTTTCTTGTGGAGTCAGTGGTTAAAAATGTTTATTTGTTTGTTTAGTTTGAAAACCCTCTCTCCCCCATTCACCTTTCTTCTTCTTCTATTTGTTCATATTTTTTTTTTTTGCTGGTCCACATCTCACGTTTTAGGCCAGGCTTGTAAGAAATTCCACGCTTTCTGTCGTAACGGAAGCTTGCTCGTTGAATAATCGTAAGATTACAAAGCAAAGTCTTCTGTGCAAATATTTGAAATGTAGGTCTAGACCAGCGGTGGCGAACCTATGGCACGCGTGCCACAGCTGGCACGCAGAGCCATTTCTGTGGGCACGCGAGCATTTACCAAAAAATGGAACAGCTAAGTTATGGTATTTGATTTTAATTGCTGTGTTGGCACGTTGAAAGAAATAAGTTGGTCTTGTATTGCTATTTGGGCACGCGGCCTCAAAAAGGTTCGCCATCTCTGGTCTAGACTTTAGACATAGTCTAGACATAGATCTAGAGGCCAGGATCGCTCCTATGGATTGGTTTTAGTTTTCGTATTTATTATTTTGTATTTTTGTATTTTTTTTTTATAACACATTGAAAAAAACAACAGCAACAGCATGGCTTCCGCTTTGTTTATTAAATAGAATAGATAAGAATTATAGATCTAGAAACAATAATTATATGGTTCCCAGTAATGATTTAGTATACGCCTTAATGTCATACAGAGTACAGAGCTGTAAAATTTGTAGCTTTATTTTTTTTTTAGAAGGGGGGGGGGGGTGAGGTGGAATTTTTATTGTCTTTTTTTTTTAGGTTTCCCTTACAAACCGAGCAATAGCCTATAATATAAGCTTATACATTGTTAAGTTGCTATACTCTTATTAGTTAAAGTGTTTCTTTTTTCTTCTTCTTGTTTTGGATCAATAAAGCAATCTTATCTTATCTTATAATGGCCCTATGGTTTATATAATAAATACCGCGGTATTCGCGTTTAAAAAAAATAATTCTAAGACTATGTTGGTTATTATTGAGTATTGATTTTATTATCATGTCATATTCAGTGAATAACAATGAACTGTGTGATTAACTTTATACAGTGTCTGAAGTTTAAAATAACTGAACACTGAACACCCAAGCGATGTTGATAAATACGAGAAAAATGTAGTTGTAAAAACTCCAATACAAGGACAACATGTCTGTATGTCTTACTTTTGGTTGTAGGCAGTAAAACTAATGATTGACAAAGCATAATGAAGAAATTAAATTATATTTTAAGCGAATTCTACAGTGGTGCGTGGACATGTTCTTACATTCGCAATTTTACATCTCAATTATGACTCTTTAAAGCCACTTCCGATTGATGCAAGGTTAAAGGTCAATTAAACTTTCCAAGATGGGGCGCGCGAAGGAGTTCAAAATATGTGTTTGTTCGTTATTGTTGCTGCTATTAATATTGAATTTTGAAACTGTGTATGCCCAGCAGAACACAACACCCACACCCTCAACATCAGGTAAATAGCCCGTTTTATTTTTTATATAAATGTTTTTATTGACTAACAAAATGTTGATTAGACTAGACTAGACTAGATCTAGATCTAATCTAGTATTATCTAGACTAGATGTAGATCTATTCTAGTCAATCTAGTGACACTAGTCACTAGAGATGAATCATGCATGAGATAGAAATAGAAGGCTTACTATTTCAAATAGATACTAGATAAAAGTAGATTATTATTATTATTAGATCTAGATCTAGCTAGATCTAGATGATCTTTTATCAAATTACTCTTTCGGTCAAATTCAGATTCCCATTCAGAGGCATTCATTATCATTAAGCAATTTTTATTTAGCCATTAAACTTTAGTAACTTTAGGCTAAATAATTTAATGATTAAAGTTAAAGCTAAATAAGAATTATCCGAATTAATGAGATATCTAGGCTACTATAGGCCCTATTTCGTAATACTTTAGAACTTTAGGCCTTAGGCCTAGGCCTATTCAGGCTATATTATTAGTCCTACCTACATGATTTTAGGAACCATGCAAGGAAACGGAATTTACAAACTTAAATTAAATGATATTAAATGTCGAGATAAAAAAGTAGGCCTATTCTATAGATTTAAATTTTTTTATCTTATATTAAAGTTATTTTTGAACTTTTATAATATAATAATTATATCACTATCACAGACGCTTCTTCTACTTCTATAAAGAAGATTAGTGCGCCCTACGCTAATCCATGTCTAGTCTTAAATGATGTTAAATTACTGGTTTTCCTGGTTTGTTCAGGCAACCCATTCCATGCAACTCGGGAAGAAAGAGACTTATATTCATTTGTTCTCGCAAAAGGGATAAGAAAAGTGGTTTTGTTCTTATGTTTATCAGAGATTTGTAGCAGATTGTTATTGGGTTGTATTTCTAAGTTAGAATTTAATGCCTTGTGTATTAAGTATTATTACTACTTTAGTTTTTGCCCTACTTACCCTTCTGTCCTCTAGTGTTTCTAGGTTTAGTGATTTAACCCTGTGAATATTCGCTAGCAATGAACCTTTTTTTTTTTTTTGCATAGGACACGTGTCATTATTCACTATCACATGTAAATGTGACAAAAAGCCAAGAGATGCATTGACTTATTGAACTGTTTGTTTGGCCTTGGTGGACCCTGACATTGAGACAACCATTGGTGATCAACCCCCCTCTCCAACCCTTTTGTTTAAACAAGTTAAGACTCTTAAAGCCGGTTGGGTTGGGTCTACCCATAGCAGACCCCTGTGTGTTTCCTGAAGTCAAGGGTACCGAGCACCGGTACATCAAAAGACTTGGTTCAAGATACTGTTAAAATAAAAATGGCGAGAGATGAAGCAGACGAGAGGAGTTGTCTGGGTCTGCCCTGCATTTTTTCTGCAATTTCTTAGGGGAAAAAAGCGGGATGGTGGTTTTCTTTACTTGTCCAACTACATCTAAGCTTACACCCACAAGACTTTCACAATCTTTTGTATCGTTTCTTTTAATTAAAAAAAAAAAAAGACGTAGAGTCTAATAGATTAGATCAAAAACGTGTTGGCTTGTCTTTAAAGCTAATGAAAGCTTTAAAAACAACAAAAAACCAAAACAATTAAAACACTTGCTGTTTTTCTTGATACATAAAAACAAAATGGATGGTTGGAATAAAAGTGACCTAAAAATATATAAAAACTCATTCTTGGTTGAAAACCTTTTTTTTAAAGTAGGCTATAATGTCCGTTATACTTGTACGTACAAAATCAATTCAAATAAAATTGGACACATAGAAATAGCACACACATGAAGCATATAACCTGATTATAATTTTGGGTTAATAATTCATAAGCAAGTCTTTACTATTAATTAAATTATTTCTAAAAGTCCTTTATGTCTATAAAATAGTTAGACCTCTTGCTATTCCAGTTGAAAATGGAGGGTGCCGTACGATTTATACCGGTCCTTTGTAAATCTCTCGCATTTTATCGTATTTGATTAGCGTGTTTATCTTAAGTATTTCTCATTTAATTTGCGTATTTTAGACATTGGTAGTACAAGTACATAGTTTGTTTGATTGGGTTTTTTTGTAAATAATAAATAGATTTAGTAGTCGCACTAGACATCTAGTAAAATATTAATTAAAACTTGTGTTAAAAGTTAAAAGATAGCAAACGCTGAGAAGTATATATATAGTTCAGTGCAAACAAAATAAAGGAAAATAAAAAGAAACGGAAGTTTCTTAGTTTGAATTCTCTTGCACCCTAAAAATAAACTACAAAACAAAGTTATGGACTAAAGTTCGAATTAAAATTAATTATAATATAGACTAGGCTATAATACTATAATATATAATATAATATTGCGGTCAAAACTGGTGTAACTTGGAATTTGCTTTTGTAGTTTGTAGACAATGCACATTTTACTTCGAAATAGAATTACAATTATAATTAGCCTGTAGTGTGTAACTGTGACTGTGTTACACTGTGTAATTGTACGGCACAGATGGATAGCGTCGTGTATTAGTTCTACTTTCTTTGAAGTTTGGTTTATTTAAAAGTTATACATAAACTAAACACTTCGATATTGCTAAGATTGGTACGGAATGTCTTCTTTTAATTATGAAGTTGTTGATATTCGTCGTGTTTTTGCAACCATTAATGTCCAATACTAAAATCGACAACCTTTCCAGTAAGTTCTAACTTTTTGTAAAACTTTGTTTTAAAACTTTTTTTTTCGTTTGCTACATTACGACACTACACGAAGGTCTGGGTTGGAGGGTGTCCCTGAGTCTACCCAGCTCTGATGGGTACCCAACATTAGTTAGGGAAAAGTAGACATAGTCGACATAGACGACATAGACATATAGGCCTATATATTATATGCCATATACATATAATGCCTAAATTCCTAAATTAAACCTAAAAGCCTTTACCTAGGCCCTAGGCCAAATAAAATGGTAATTATCGGTAGATTATAGTAGATAGGCAGATGATCAGAGGCCTACAATGTAGGCTACATTTATATAATACAATACATATCCTAAAAGCCTACTAACATTTAACATCATTGGCATTGGCCTAACCATAAACTAAGACTAAGGCATGTACTTTTAATTTTAGTTCTGATTAATTAGCAAAGTCATTCATCTGAATTAATGAATAGATCTGCTTAGATAAAGGCTATAGATTTACAATTTATCAAATGTCAAATGATTTTATAATAGTTAGAGTTCGTGTTTATCTTTAAAGTGTCAGCTATGATTATGATCACATTGACATATATATCTATTTTTAGATAAAGGAGGGGGCACGGTAGCAGACTGGCGAGCCGAAGGCCCCGGGTTCGAATCCTGGTGCAGGTTAGGATTTTTTCCCGGGTCTGGAGGGTGGCCCTGAGTCTACCCAGCTCTGATGGGTACCTCCTGACTTTAGTTGGGGTAAAGTAAATGCGGCTGTGCATAGTGCTGGCCACACAATCACCTAGTATGCCGTGGCCGCAGAAACTGGTGAACGCTGCTTCATCGGACCTATGGATCTATTCGGTCCGACGGGTACTTAGATAAAGGAATATCAAATGTAAAAAAGATCATATTTGACTTGTAGGCCTATTCAGATTTCATTTTGTTATCTTGCACTTTCATCCCTGGTAAGCCTGGTAAAAATATCTATACACCGATCCCCCGTGGCATTATACCCCATAGAGGTTTTAGGCCGGCATTTAAATTCCTTCCTCCTCTCAATCAAACCTATCAGATGTCTTTAAAATGCCCCAAAGCTGATGTTGATTTTAAAATTATATCGATGCTCCATCTATATTTACATCTGGGTCTCTCCTCTGCCTCTAGGATTCTTATTATGTCTTATACTTTATACCACTTTCACCCTCTGTCATTTGGATTCTTTCTTAATGAGTACAGTTAGCCATTTTCAATATTTTTAATTAATCTTTCATCATAATTACATTGTTATGTGTAAACAATTTGAGGAGTCATAGGCATGTCTTCTATTAATTATTCTTTTCTTTTTTTTAATAAATGAAAAAACTTGAGACTACTTTTTAATGACTTTTGCTAACATGAAACTCATTTGTTCTCTTTAATGTTATAATCTAATACTTGTGTTAAAGGCACTTGATAAAACCTTTCTTCCTAATCCTCCATCATGCCAGAAATTCATGCATAAAGATGGTTTAGAGCAATTGTCAGCATCCTTTAGACTATAGTGTGTTAAAGTAGGATTTCTAATTCATTCAGTGTACCAATAGCCAAAATTTTGTCTTATTCTTTTTTTTGTAGAAGAGACTTGAATGGTCTTTTTGTGTTTTTTCGCGTTTCATTGAAAGTCGTTCTGTGTGCCTAGTCTGGCATGCGTGCCATAGGTTGCTGACCCCTGCTTTAGAGTTCTGTGCTTAACCCCCTTAAGGCTGAATTGTTGGGTATTGGTTACATTTTTTAACATAACAGCACGGACACAAACATAACAACCTGACCTATTAAGGAAAAGATTTTTCATTGTATAAGACTTAGATGTTATAGATGAGTCTAAAAACAGCATGTATTCTGGCTTGAAGCCCATCACACATTCATGCAGTTACATATGAGAAAAACAAAACAAATGACTAGATTTTATTATTCCACCCTTTGCAGGTGGCCCAGTGATAATGCAACGCCCCAGCAACATCACAGTGGTGGACGGGCAGAGGATAGTGCTGCCCTGTGTGATTGAGGCCTTCCCTCAGCCCATAACCTTCACCTGGTACAAGGACAACGTGGACATTCGGACCACAGATAGCTTCAGGGCGCAGAGAATATCGTAAGTGGATCATAGTTTGTGTGTGTTTGAGCTTGGTCAGGTCTCCCCCTTATGATCCTTACATTGAACACTTACAGAGAAGTTGGCAGCCTAATTCAAAAGCATTATATTCCAGAATGCTGCATACATATTCCAATATGTACACATTGACAAGTCTTAATTAGGCCTGAACTTTCCAATAGTCATTTCTAGCTCACCATTCCCTTTGAGTCTGCATTGTATGTAACACCTAAAGAACTGCTTTGAGACAAGTCAGGAAGGATAACTCTTTAAGACATTTTATAAGGCATTCGCTAAGTATTGTGCTGCTTGAATAGCTTGAAATCTGTGTCTAAAACTATATTTGTTTATTTTGTATGTATAAAATTGACTTATATATATATATATATATATACATTTTCTGTTGTGTTGTTTGGGGGTAAGCCTTGGGCAAAAGATTTTTGAATGCATCAGATCAATTTAAAACATAGACTTAGCTACTTAGCTTATATTTGAATTTTCATAAATCATTTTTCGTTTTACGTTTTATGATTCACGTTTTATGATTCACGTTTTTTGATTCATGTTTTTTTAAAAATGTTATTTGCAAAGGTTCTAAAATACTCTACCTTAAAGATACATTTTGAAAGAAATTTCACTAAAGTAATTCACTTGTTTACATATTGTCTTGTTTTCTTGTATTGCTGTTTAGAATCTTAGAGGATGGGAGCCTACTCATAAAGCCTGCTGTCAAGGGAGACAAAGCCTGGTACACATGCAGGGCCAGCAACTCTCTTGGGAATGATGAGGCCAAGGGGTATCTCAATGTTGTGTGTAAGTTATCAGGAACCGCCTTACCTTTTATAAATAGGATATCCAGCACCTCAAGCTGGCAAGGTTGCCTGCTTTATGAATGAACTGTTTAACTCTTATTTTACATAATCACCACATTATAATTATTTTGCATTAGATTTTAAAAAATTACTTTCCAAAAACTTATTCCAAAATTTCAACAACTGTACAGTTACAGTAACTGTTACTGTTACATCTCGCTGTCTAGGGTGGGCATTTGATCTCAATGACTTTTTGATACCTTTGAAGAATTGATAACTCTCGCCCCAACTTTCATCCAAGCAATTTAAAAACGACGTCAGCAGGAATAATTAACATAACTTTAATTCAACATAGCACAATACATCGACTCTCAGTACAAGTCAATAATGACAGGATTTAAGAAAAACACATAAGCAGCCTAACAGTCTCTCAATACTACACTATCTACCTAAAAAAAACTACACACCACATTGTACACCCCCCCCCCCTCTTATGCCAAACGGACAAAGGTCACCCAGGCTCACCAAAAGAATGTGACCACCAATTACAAGGGAAGGTAATCACGACTTAAAAAAAGGGAGTTAATTAATTCTAACCTCATTCTCATACATCACATTATCAAATAAAGTAATGGTAAAAAAAAAAAAAAACGACATCTTCTCTTCAAATGCAGACAAACCAGAAGTGATAGTACAGAAAATGCCTGCAGAAATCATCTGGGCCAAAGGTTATCTTCAGCAAATTGATTGCCCCGTGGACTCGAACCCTCCTCTTACAAGTGTCCTCTGGACAAAAGATCAGAATTCTGTGGTCACCACTGGGCGATTTGATGTTCTGAGCAACGGAACTTTGCTGGTGAGTTTGTGGGATAGTTTAACATTTTCTGAAAGGCCCATTTTTCTATCTTTTATAAATTTTCCAAGCTTATTTTTAGTATAATAATAATAATAATAAGACTTGTATAGCGCATATCCAGTTTTAAACAGTTCTATGCGCTGTATATAGAAAAAACAATGCTAAATTTTACTTTTGGTTAATGGTTAAATTTGACTTTGGGTAAATAGTGCCAGTATTTTAAAAGATGCACTAAAAAAAAAGGGTAATTTTTAGATCCACCTGCCCGTGTGTCATGATAGTATGACCATGCTTGTAAGATGGTTGAATGACCTTGCTTTTACTATGATTATATGACCATGCTTGTAGGATGATTGTGTGACCATACTTTGCAATGATCGTTTTGGTCATGCTTGAGCTATGATAGTTTGGCCATGCTTGTGCGACTATTGCAGACCAACTGTTTTTATTTTCAACAGGTGAGCAATGTTGAGGAAAGCGACGCCGGCAGCTACAAGTGCACCCCTTACAACCAGATGGGCAGCGGCCCGAGCTCGCCCCGGGTCCAGGTCCTGGTCAGAGGTGAGTGCTGTTAGACTTCTTGTTGTCTCCCACCGCCCCCCCCAACGCCAAATGAGAAAATGGAACAAACAATAAGATAAAAAAAAAGCATATCTGACAATACACAGCTTTAATACATTCAAAAATCATTTAGTTTGATAACAAGAATAAGTGAAATAGAAATCTATTTTTATAAATTTAAAAGATTAAAATTACAATCTATCTTTTATTTAACTTTATCTCATTTCCTTTAAGAAAAATGATTTTTTTTTTTCATGCAACTAAAAGTCTCTTGTCTTTTGAAGCATGGTTAGACATGTCCCCATATCCCTGTAGTTTCTGCATGCTGTTATGTTTTTTTATACCCAACTCTCTTCATCCAGCGTCCACTCTGCCCCATCCCCATTAACTATTTTCTAGTGCAGCAAAATATGTGTGCGTGCGTGTGTCTGAGCTTCTCATGGATCTATTTTTTGTAGTCAAATGGTTTCATGTGTAAACGTCTTGTCTCTCTGATTATGAACTGCAGCGGGTGTCTTGTAACTATTTCTTACGTCAGAGAGAGCCGGGTTGTTGTTTGTTTTTCTGCTGCAACGAAACACTTTGCACTTCTTGTTGTCTTTCTTTAGAAGTATTTTCTCCCACACTGTTGCCCTACACAACCGCCCCACACACACAAAAAGTCTTATGAAATATTTTGTGTGTGTGGGCGTGGACTGCTTTTTTTGAGACGCTTTGTGCCTGAATTCTCTGTGGCTGTTTTTTTAATGTTTATATTTGACTGATTGTTTAGTCTCTGAGTGTATTTGTCTCTTTGATACGGATCTGTGTTGTTTCTTGTGAACGGATTCGTGTTCAAAGTTGAGCACATGCCTTCTGTGTAGCACACCTGTTTACTAGACTTTTCCTAAGTGCACCGTTAATGAGCATGGGTTTTTACACACATAAGTCTATGTTTTTTCTCCAACATTTCTTTCTTAATTTGAAATTTGTTCATTCTTCTATTTTTGTATTCTCTCACAAAATCATAGCTAAATAGCTAGAGGCAGCCAAATTTAAGAAACTGGCTTTTAATATTGCCTTGGGCTATTGTAAGTAAGAAAATTATCAGTTTCAAAATTATCAGTAGAGAGATGTTTCATTACATTGTGAAAGATTCTGAGTTAGGTAATAACACTTACATCTGGAATTGAGGCTAAGCATTAGAAACAGAACTTTTCCACTTCCCGTGACCCCACCCCCAAGTAAAGCTGCAGGTGTTGAAAACATTCTCCATTTTGCCCTTCCCTAAATTGTTTGCCGATCCCTGCCATGCTACACGGACTGTCTTCTTAAATGTTTTTATTTTCTGATTCGTTGATATGAATATGTTTATATATATATGCCTGTTGAATTCTTTCTATCAATTGCTTACACTTTGGACCAGACAAACCAGGTAAGATTTTATGAGAAAAAAAACTACCTATTTAGTCTTCTTTTAAATTTTCTATTCTTCCTTCTACACCTTCAACCTCTCCTTGTCTCACTATTAAACCAGTCTTTTTCTTACTTCACAATTTTTACCAAAAAAATAAATGAAACAAAAACAACAAAAGAGAACTGTCATATTTCTATGTCTGCAAGACAAATGCATATCATTTCCAAATGTTGGTGAACATTTTTTATTTATTTAAAGAGGGAACTTTTAGTTTAACAGCAACAGCAGAAAAATTAAATAACAATTTAGCCTTGTTGTATCAACAGTGTGCACAGTCACGGAATTATTTATTCAATATGGTCATCTGTGTAATAAGTAGGAGTTATATTGGTCAGTGACATGGGAAAATTTATTTTTAGAAACGCACAGAGGCCTCTGATTGGCTGAAACTGTAAACTGTTCTAGCAGCAGACTACATTTCTGAGGGTCTTTCATGAACCTAGCAAGGCTTATTAATGCCATCTGGGGATCATGGTGGCCACACTATCTCATTGTATACCATGGCCACAGAAAATAGTCCTTTAGAAATGTCGTAAAAGGGAACTTAAATTTTTACTCAACCTTGCATTGTTTTTATCATACTTTAGAAAACATGTAAACATTAGTTTGGAAATGAATCACTTATTGTATAAATAAAAAAGTTGCTAGATTTTTATTTTCTGCTTTCAAATTGTCACTTGTATTATCTCTTACTAGACTGGCTTTTAACCAGGGCAGTAAATGGGGGAATAAAGGGTAGTAACTGGGAAGAAAAGTATTTGATGAAATTAATATAAACAAAAATGTTTTGTAAAAAAATTTCATTTAGTTCAAAGCACAAGCAAACCTGGGAATAAATATATTAGATTTACTAACTCCGCTCTGAGGGGGCAGAGCGGCAGCGCGTTTGGCTGACTGAGCCAAAGGTCCTGGATTTGAATTCAGGTGGAGGCTATGACTTTTTCCCAGGTCTGGAGGGTGTTTTTGTGTGTACCCAGCTCTGAAGGGTACCTGACCATAGTTAGGGTAAAGTAAAGGTGGCTGTCCATAGATCACCTAGTATGCCGTGGCCACAGAAACTGGTGAACACTGCTTCACTGGCCCAATTTGATCAGATGGGATACTTTACTTTTCAAAATGCTAGCAAATTTTCCTGTCTAAAAGTTTGGCTAGCCTATAAAGTTAAAGGTTTAAAATCTATATTGCATGACATGTAAAACCAAATTGATTGAAATTGCTTAGAAATGTGATCTATTTATTTTTTCATCAAAACTGTTTTAAGTGTGGCTTTTGTATTGACAAGCATTTCCTCTGTGCGAGTTCTGCTTGTTGAGGTCACTTGTTGTTAACCCCGCTGTCCCTTTTTTTCTTTCAGATCCTCCTCAGATTATTGTCAGCC
Source organism: Anisus vortex (assembly GCA_949126835.1). Lineage (NCBI taxonomy): Eukaryota > Metazoa > Mollusca > Gastropoda > Planorbidae > Anisus > Anisus vortex. The sequence goes on from OX421503.1 coordinate 39,427,401, forward strand.
CACAGCCTCTGTACATTAGAAATGTTGGGGAAACTGTTCAGATGGCATGTCAGGCAGCTGGGAAGCCAACTGTCTCCATCCAATGGATAAAGGTCAATTTTTAAATATATATATTATATATTTACAAGCTAAATTGCCTTGGGAAAAAAATACATAGGCAAATACCTACTGATAAAAATGTTATAAACTACAATGTACAGAAAGCTATAATAATTAACAAAATATAATTAATATAATATAATAATTATTAACTGAAAACATATAGGAAAGGAATTTGAAATAAATATTTTAATCGGTTTAAAAAAGGGCATAACTTTTTATTTAACAAAAATTATTAGATTTTACTTACTGAAAACATTTTACGGTAGCTTTAAGTCCTAAAATTCTTTGCAATTTAAAAAGGAGTAATATGTATGGAAATTTTAAAAAGTAGAAAAAGAAAGTAATCAGTGGGGAATGGGACATAAGTAGCCCGCATGATAGTTAGATATGCTTACCATTCAGCTAGGGAGGACACATGCAGAAAGCGAGATTGCAAAATCAAAACATGAGACAAAAGGGTAATGTGTCTTAAAATTAACCAATGGGGATCGGAATCCACGCACACAGTTTATTTACTTTATATGTAGGCCTATATATTAATAGCTTTTTTTTCCCATCCTGTATATTCAATCATTAGGTATTGAGGTTGATGCCCCATTTCTAAATGATGCTCACATTTACGACAGGGTTCATATAGCTCCTGGAAACTCCTTGAAAACAAAAAATTGTGTTCCAGGACCTTAAAACTCCTGGAAAAACTGCATTTAGTCCTGGGAAAATACTAAAAATTCCTTATTTTTTTAGGGAGATTAATTATTAATAAAAAAATCTTAATCACTGCTCTTAGATTGTACTTTCACTTTTCTTGAAAGCCCTATTGGAGTTAACCCTCTTTGCCGCTTTCTATTTCCGTGCGCAATTGTTGATGACATCAGTGATGCCACTCTTTGTTGTTTTTTTTACTAGATCTTGTTTTTTTCTATCCAAACTTGGGATGTTGGCTATAAAAGTCCCCATAATGTCGTAAAACAAAAAAAAACGCTGTGTAGCGAGGTGTCTGTTTTTTTTTTTAAAGAGCTCAGCTTGGGTTTTTTAAATAATATACTCTTGAAAAACTTCTGGAACACACCTTGAAAACTCCTGGAATTTAGAGGACTCCTGGAATTTAGAGGCAATTTTTCTGTACAAACCCTGTACGAGAAAACATGTTGCGATATTGAATACTATAGGCATAAACTGCGCTTGGAAAATAATCGGGACAGCGTCCTGAATGTACTTGCACATACTCTACAAACAAAGTCATGTTTTTATGAAAAGGGCGCGTTCAGCACGTCGAATTCTTCATTAAAATAATAAAATATATATATATAAAGAGTAAAACAAAACATTTTTTTGAGCTGGTGTTTGTTTTTTAATAGAGTTGGCTAAACCTGGCAGTAGAGATAGAGGCAGAAATGTAGATGTATATTGAAATAAAGATGTTAAGTGTTTGAGCTTTTAGAATTAGCAAAAAGCAAATAGAGCTCACCAGAGTCTTTTGGTCCATAGAGTTAAAATAGCAGAGATAACAAGTTTTTGTGCCCAAGGGTAACAAGGGGATTGTTTGGCCAGTAAAAATGCCAGAATAAATAGCTTCCCTTGGCTCTTCAGAGTTGGGTGTAGACTTTTAGGGACACATCCTAACACAGAAAATGCAAAAGGGCTTTTAAAGAAATCTGAGCCAAACACCTTCAGAATGGCAAAGCAATGGTCAGTGACTAGACCTCTGAAAGGCCAATGAAGACTTTACACCACCTCTGCAATGTTTTGTGTGCCGTTAATCAGTTTGTGTTCATTTGTTGTAATTTTTTTTTTTTTGCAGGTTGGGAGCAAATTAGAGGGCGACCCCAGGATCACCCCAACTGACAAGTACCTTGAGATCAAGGGCTTGACCAAAGACGACCACGGCAAGTATGAGTGTCGGGCCATCAATGACATTGCCACAGTGGTCAGTGTGACAGAGCTCAGGATTGACAGTAAGTTGACTTCTTTACTCCAACGGAGAGGGGGGGGGTATTTGTTAGGGTTTGGCCTAAATTTCGTCTTATTGATATTGTATCCAACACCCTCCCCCCCCCCCCCCCCCCCAACTCTCAGCCACGGCTTAGTTAAAAATAAAAATTAAAAATTCATGTAAGTAACGTTTTGAGCGCCTTATCCAGATAGCGATATTAGACTTCAGTCCCTCTCCATTCTCTTCGTTATGGGAGCGGTTGCAGTTGGAACCCAAGTGCGCGTTACAAATAAATAAACAGTTAGTCGAATGAGGATTTTTAAAAACTTAATTTTAGACTAGTGCATGTAATTTTTACTAATTTTTTACGTCCCTAGATGACTCAACCTAGATAAGATAATAAAAATACTAGACACCGTTCGTTAAAACGTTGCAGGCCGTGAACCTTAAAGCAAATGACATGCATGTCATTTAATTGGTAACCCACTTTCCACTAACTCTACGTGGAGTAAGCAGTGCTTACCTCTAATTTAATATCCTTGGTTTAAAAGCAGGGCTCTAAAGTCGAAGTCGTTAGTCGAGTTGTCAAGATTTAGAAAAAGACGATTTCAAAGTCGAAGTCTGCATTTAAAAAACAAATTACGACTTTACGAAAAGTCGAAGAAAAGTAACAAAATATAGCTTATATAATTACCAAACCACTTCCTTTTTCTTATATTAAAGCATTTTAAATCGTTTTGTTTAATTTCATTTGTTTGTTTTTTTTTTGCTTCGCGTTTCTGCTATGTATTTGTTATTGTTTTTACCGGCATTTTTAGGAGACCCGATATAGTTAAGCAGTATAAACATTCTTTCTATGAGATTCACACGATAATTTTTTTTGTCAATGAACCCAATACTACCAAAGAACTGGGCCGTTCTTATGTTAGTAAATGGCGCGTGTACCTACCAATCACGATCCCACAGTGCTTCAATTCCTAGTAACGCGAGGTCAAAGTTATAGTTTTCCGCCATGTTTTTACACCTTTTTTTTTTATGGCAAAAATTTGATTTCAACTGATTTTACATTAATTAGCACACTGTGAGAATTAAATATAATGCTTTATATAAAAATGCAAGGCGCTAGAGCAGGACGCGGTCTTCTGGTCTTAGTCCTAGTGTAGGCGTAGCCATAAACAAACCTTCAAAGCTCAACTTGTAACGCTATGCAAGGTTTGCAAAGACCATAACAGCAAATACCATGTGCATATTATACATCCCAAACAAATTAAAGAAAAGCTAGTACCAAGCTAGATATCCATGTATAAAAATGCAATTAAAAGCTGGCCATTGGTCATAGGGATCGAGATAACAAACGTTAACTCATTTGCTACTAACCTACTTTCCAAAGACACCCGGGAAAGTACTAGCCAAAGGGAAGGAACTCCGTATTAAATTTAGTAAATTTTTTTAAAATATTTTTTTTTAATAATTAAATATTCCCCAAAGTGAATAAAAATTACATCATAAAATAGATAAATATCTTAGCTTTCTGGAAATGTATACTTTTATACATAAAAAATGCCGAATTATCGGTAGAATCATTCGCTGAGTGTTGAGACCCTATGATTTGGCTAAATATTTTCTCTAGGCCTAGCGTCAAAGTCCGATAAAGTATAATAAATCCCAAAAATCGAGTTGAAATGGAAATTTATCTAAGTCTATATCTGCAGCATCCTTATTATCAGAACTGTTGTTAAATGTTATATTCGGATGTATAGAGCTATCGATTAATAAAGTAAAAAATGAAAGACGAAGGCTATAAAAAAAGTTTTAAAAGACGAAAGGCAAGTGAAAAATACCCAATTTTTTGACGCGCATAGCAAAAAAAACGAAATTAGATAAAAACATCCGGTTTTTATTAACGAAACAGACTATATTCCTACTTTTTAAAAGCCGTTTTTGCAGTAAAATAAAACCCCAGAACGCATGTCGAAAAAAAATCTAGAAACGACAAGGTTAGTCACACACGTGGCGGCCGCGTTTGGGCGCATTAGTACGGAGGGGGGTATGACGCATTCAGTCGCGGTAGTAACAAATGAGTTAAGTAGCAAATTTGGCCCTCTTTTATGCTCGAGATATTACGGCGACATAAAAGAATCTACATGACAGATGAGAAAACGCTAAGACAAAAAGATAATTTGGCTGTTCCACTTCAAAAATGTCAACTTAATAGGGTTGGCGAGTTAACCGAGGTCGAGATAACCGGGTTCAACTGTATTATTTCTAATTTTAAACATAACAATAAAAAAAAAAATGACATAGTTATTTTACTGACTTAAACAAATCTTGTTCAATTTAAATGAAATCTTATTTAACGGAAATATTTATTTAAAAAACACAACGTCAACTTCAAAATTTTTTTTAGCCCACTTTTTAATTTCTTCATTAAATAAACAAAATCGGTGATAACTAGATTAATGGCGACTTTGACGTGCACAGAAGTATTGATATTGAAGTCGCTAATACTATTATAATAAACAAAGCAAGTTAATATGTTTACAATACGTTTTTAGCATTAGCATGATCATCTACAATGTTCTAGTGGTTAATCATTACGTAGGTAGAACTGCAGTCAAATAATGAAAAACCGGCCACTTAACTAAAAGTCGAAAAAAGTCAAAAAGTTGACATGCAAAACCCAGTTTAAAGTCGAAGTCGTGAGTTTTACCGCCGACTATACAGCCCTGTTTAAAAGGATGACTATTCCCAGCTTTCATAACAATGCAAGCTTAAGCCTGGTCTAAATATTCCAATTCATTCTAATAGTCGCCATTGCTAATTCTATATGCCGTTTAGATTTTATGTCATAATTTGTTTGTTCTTTAAGATAAATTACTATTTTTATTTTAGTATACATTTTCTGAAACATACTCTCTGTAAAATAAAGTATTTATTTAAAAGTTAGATTTTCCTTGTAGTTATTTAACTGTACTATTAGATGAAACTTATGATATTGACTTTGTAAATTTTTTGTAGTAAATTTGTTTTAATTTTCCCCCCAGAAACAACCCCTTACGCCCCCTACAATGTCACTGTTGTACCAGGGCTGTTTAATGTCAGTGTTTCCTGGGAGCCGGCATACGATGGTGGAACGCCTCAGTATTACTTTGTCTGGTATGAAGTGCTTTGACTTTACAGTACTGTTTCCCATTTACTGTAAACTCTTTTTTTACAGCTGCATCATTTTTTAGCTTCAAAAGCAGTTTAGTTGTAAAGCGTTTGATTCTTCAAGCATTTTCTGATAATTTTGTTTTGAAATTAGAGTTAGCCAATGAGAGTTCAACAAAGAAAATAGATTTTGCAAATGAGAGTTTGACAAAGAAAATAGATTTAGCCAATGAGAATTCAACAAGGAAAATAGATTTTGCAAATGAGAGATCAACAAAGAAAATAGATTTTGCAAATGAGAATTCAACAAAGAAAATAGATTTTGCCAATGAGAGTTCAACAAAGAAAATAGATTTTGCAAATGAGAGATCAACAAAGAAAATAGATTTTGCAAATGAGAATTCAACAAAGAAAATAGATTTAGCCAATGAGAGTTTGACAAAGAAAATAGATTTTGCAAATGAGAGTTTGACAAAGAAAATAGATTTAGCCAATGAGAGTTTGACAAAGAAAATAGATTTAGCCAATGAGAGTTCAACAAAGAAAATAGATTTTGCAAATGAGAGTTCAACAGAGTAAATAGATTTTGCCAATGAGAGTTCAACAGAGAAAATAGATTTTGCCAATGAGAGTTCAACAGAGAAAATAGATTTAGCCAATGAGAGTTCAACAGAGAAAATAGATTTTGCCAATGAGAGTTCAACAGAGAAAATAGATTTAGCCAATGAGAGTTCAACAGAGAAAATAGATTTTGCCAATGAGAGTTCAACAGAGAAAATAGATTTTGCCAATGAGAGTTCAACAGAGAAAATAGATTTTGCCAATGAGAGTTCAACAGAGAAAATAGATTTTGCCAATGAGAGTTCAACAGAGAAAATAGATTTTGCCAATGAGAGTTCAACAGAGAAAATAGATTTAGCCAATGAGAGTTCAACAGAGAAAATAGATTTTGCCAATGAGAGTTCAACAGAGAAAATAGATTTTGCCAATGAGAGTTCAACAGAGAAAATAGATTTTGCCAATGAGAGTTCAACAGAGAAAACAGATTTTGCCAATGAGAGTTCAACAGAGAAAATAGATTTAGCCAATGAGAGTTCAACAGAGAAAATAGATTTTGCCAATGAGAGCTCGACAAAGAAAATATGTTGTTGTAGTTTTATTTACTATCAAATTAGAAAGATATTTAGGGATTAAATACAAAATTCTGTACTTCAAGAGTGTAAAATGCAAACGGCTTTAAAATTGGGAATACTTGAAGGCTTATGAAAACTTAAAATGACAGACGTTTAATATTAGCCCTGGTTTTGTAAAACAAGATTGCCACACACATAGATGGCATGAAAGAGTTGGAAACAACATGCACAGAAAACCAGGAAGAAAGGAATCATTGGGACTGATGACTAATAGACTAGAGATTGCTGTTCCCTACATTTGCAACTCAGAGTGAACTGCACTATACAAGTAAAGTACCCATAGAACCAAATTGATAACAGGGCCAGTGAAGCAGCGTTCACCAGTTTCAGTGGCCACGGCATACTAGAGGATATGTGGCGAGAACAATGCCCATCCTCCTTAACTCTACCCCAACTAATGTCAGGAACCTGTCAGAGCTGGGTAAACTCAGGGACACCCTCAAGTACCGGTAAAAAATCCTAGCCTGCACCAGGATTCTAACCAAGAACCTTCGGTACGCCAGTCTAGCTGCTGCCGCTCCGCCTTTTTGCCCCATGCACAATTCAAGGCCCATGTTAAACTAAACAACTAAGAAATGAAAGCACAGTTTTAGAAGCATTAATGCTAAACTTTAACTTGGACTCATGCAGAAAACAATATTTGGCTAAATGTGAAATGCTAAACTGTAAACAAAACAGGAGCAATGCCAACTTAACAACAGTCAGCGTGTCAGGAATTGCCATTGGAAATGGAAACTTGTGTACAAGAAGGATTGTGGAGTCAGCATAATGACATGACATTAGTTGGGTGTATTGTAAAGGTGGCTGGGCATTGTGCTGACCACACAATCCCATAGTATGCCATTGCCACAGAAAATGATGAATGCTGCTTCACCGGTCCTATAAATCAATTTGGACTGACGTGATTACTTCACTTCTTATACTTGCCTCATTGCAGTCAGCTGTTGGAACACGGCTTGCAATTTATTGCAAAAGGAAACAGCTCTGTTGAGGTTGGCGGATGGATGTTAGTCTAGAACCTACACAGCACTTGTGCAAGGGATAAGGGAGGACTACGATTTGTGGGTAGGTCTGCTCAGCCACATGAAAAAGTGTCACAAGAGCCCTTGATGGTGCAACATCGTCTCCCAAGGCAGAAGGATGCTTGCTGTCAACAGTTGTGCAATAGACTCAATAATTTCTCCATTGGACAAAAAAAATTTCATGCATTCTTAATTAATTTGAACATTGTTGGGTAAAGTTTTCAACTTTAGGTTTGTGTGTTAAATCAGATACCCTTGTAGCTCAGTAAAAGACAGGACATATGTGCTTGGGTCTACGGGAACAAAATCCGCTTGTTTATATGCATGAGAAACTGAACAAGTTAAATTTAAAGAAACTGTCTACCATCATATTACTAGAGTGTTTTAAATACCCGGGAACCAATGTAAATCAGTCAAAAAATTTACTTGTGCTAAAACTTTTAAAACCAGCTGTTGTTGGAGAAGAATGAGTAATTATTGCAGAAGCAATGGTAAACAAAACTCTAACCCACTGCATACCTAGGGATTGTGTGGACAGCACAATGTCCAGCCACCTTAACTTTTCCTTTTTAAATTACTATCAGGTACCCATCAAAATTGGGTAGACTCACTGACACCCTCCAGTCCTAGCAGAACACCATGGTGTGTTTGTACGTGGATTCACTAACACCCTCCAGTCCTAGCAGAACACCATGGTGTGTTTGTACGTTGATCACTAACACCCTCCAGTCCTAGCAGAACACCATGGTGTGTTTGTACGTTGATTCAAGTCAGAAGCCACTGAAATGGCAATCCAAACATGCTAATGCTTGGGCGCTGTAGCACATACATAAATACTTTTTTTTTATTGTAAGGATTAGTCTTTATTTTAATTTTCTTCGATTCTGATTATCAAAAATGTTGATTGCTGTACAACTTTATTGTTTCAGGTTCCGTCAAGTGGGAGACGCGGAGTGGACACCGATGAAAGTAGAAGGTGCCTCCATTACGTTCTTTGTACTGTACGGGCTTCAGCCGGACACGGAATACGAATTTAAAATTGTGTCTAGGAATTCTTACGGTGACGGATCCTTCAGCTCTGTTGTTAAGCAGCGCACCTTGGGTAAACTATTTAGAAAAAACTTTCACAATGAACCACTCTCCCCCCCCCCCCCCCAACCGTTGCTGCTGTGAGGTTTAGCCGAGTTTGCCTCTTCCTATAACTGCTGCGTAGACCCTCCCTCCTTCCCTCCTTTCCAAATGCTTTTAAAAACTTTATTGGCCAGGTATATATAAAAGATGGTTCTCAAATCTTTCTTTGCTAGGGCTTGTAGGTTTTTTACTTTGTTGAGTTTGATTACTGAAAGGTTAATCCATAAAATGTGATTTCCTATACTTTTTTCTTCAAGCTGGATATAGTAATAATTGCCTCCTGGCTTTAACTCCATTTGTTAGAGTTGTTCTGAGTTTCTATTCATGAAAAAACTCAAAAGAGAGAGTGTTATACAATAAACATTTCACTTTGAAAGCTCTTGCTGTCAGCTGTTTACCTGCTGGTTTTATCTTTCTTGTAAAAAGTAAAGTATCCCAGCATACTAAGGGATTGTGTGGCCAGTTCAATGCCAAGCGGCCTTTACTCTACCCCAACTACAGTCCGGTACCCATCAGAGCTGGGTTGACTCGGGTCCACTCGAGTCCAGGGGTAAAAATCCTAGCCTTCGCCAGGATTCGAACACAGGACCTTCGGCTGCAAGTCAAATGTGCTTCCGCTCTGCCACCATGCCCCTTTGAAATGGAGTAGTGAATGAGAATCTATTTATAAAGTAGCTGTGTATTTTTCAGAGAGCTTCTATGCTATGTAAATACATATAGAATACTTGTCTGCTGCAGTATATAGAAATGCAGACTTGTTTTTTTTTTTTTTTTTTTTTTTTAGACTTGTGTACTGTTTAGTCTTTGATGTGTGTTTGTTTGGCTATGGTCATGTAGCGCAAGGCTGGCCTGCAGGCTCACAGGCTGTCGTTGTTGTTTTTTTTGTGGCGATGGTTGCTTAGGTGCAGAAGATGTGGGTTGATGGGGAATGGGGGCCTGCACTCCCATTAATCGCTAAGCACTTAAAAAGTTGTTTTAAAATGGATTGGATAGTTAAAAATAGATTCTGCGGTCATTCAAAACACCTGTAGCTTTAAAAATAAAATTAATTGCTAAAACACCTGTAGTCTTCTAATGTATTTATATTATAAATATATCTAGGAGCCTAGTTCTGATATAAAACTTTTCAGAAATATATACATGTAGATCTATGTATGTGTCAAACACATGTAGTCTCTCATTAGAAGGTGAGTCTTAAAACACCTGTAGTGTTCTGAGATCAAAATCCAAGATAATGTCTAGATTCTATCCCCAAAAAATGCAACAAAAAAAAAAAAAAAGAAATGAAAAGCAGAAATAAAATTAAAGTTGAAGCAGTACTGTAAACCATTTTTTATTTTTGGATAATTTAAATTGGTTTGAATATTTTACACTAATTTCCTTTGTTCTCAAACAGTGATTAAATTTTTATGCTTCAATGTTTACAGTGTTCTATTTAAAAAAAAAATGTTCTCACTTTTGTAGAACAGAAAACAAAATTGTCTATGTTTTTTTTTTTTTTTTCTCTCTCTTGAAAATTTGATGTGCATGACACATGGGGGGAAGGGAAACATCCACCACCCCTCCCCCTTCACCTGCTTCAGCAAAGCGCACACCAACTCTTGCTGCATCCTTAGATTTCTCTTCTTCATCAACGTCGCACTGTGTGTGTTTTGTTTTCTTTCTCTCTGTGTGTTTCACTTCGATCTGATGATCATTTTTGTTTTGTTGTTTTTTTCTTCCCTTCGTTCCACTTCACCATCCGGCACTCGCAGTTACGACTGTTTGGCATCTTGCAAATTATAATGTTTTTAATAAACAAAACAGAATAAGTTTTTTTAAAACGTTATTTTTCTTCATTCCGCTATTATTTTTTTTATCTAAGTGTTGTAAGAATTTTTCTGACACGTTATTTTCTTTGTCCGTTTGTGTGTTGGTTTGCTGTTTTCACTGTTGTAAATTTTTCTCACAACCATTTTTCTTCATCGCGCGATGTGATCGCTCGGTCACTTCGCAAACCGCAGCTCCCGACTCCAGCGGCGCCAGCAAGCGTGACACAACTCCTTCGCTTATGGGTACACTTTGCATTTACTCCCTCCCTTACCAAATAACCCATATAATTTATTTATTTTTCTCCTTTTTTTTTTCTGGAATATACTTTGAGCATAACATTTTTTTAGTTGAAACTGATAATTTTGTTTCATGTCTGAGTATGTTATTATTTTGTGTGTGTACTATTTATGTTCACTACTATTTACATTTTATTTTTTTGTGTGCCTTGTATTGATGGTTTTAAAGATGCAATTAAATTAAAATTTCTGGGGAATTTTTTTTTATGTTTGTTTGTTATATTATTAGATACAATTTAAATGACTTTATTAGCTGTGCTGCTCAGATTCATTAGAAGGAGGGAATTAAAATTAAATTGCTATTCATTATTATTATCATCATTTTGAAATACGTAGCTTTTTTTTTTAAAGAAATATTTTTCAAATATAAATTTTAAAAAATTATCTAAATACCAATTTTTAATTGACATGTTAAAATGAAACATTACAATTGCCATATTTCAAGGCCTTGTGTAAATATTATTTATTTATTTCTTGATGTTTTATTTTATATTATTTTGGTGTGGAGTTTCATGGTCTGTTAAAGCCATGTTATTTATTTTGAAACTTTGATTTTCTCATCGGCATGTTATATCTTCTTTCTTTATTTTTAAAGCCTTGGAACCAGTTTGATATTTCTTGTTTGATATTTATTTTATGATAACGTTTGCATTTGATAATCAAGTCCGTGGACTGTGCATAGTTATGATTTGAAATATTTCTTTTATGATTTCTTTTTATTCCATGCTATGTGTTTTATATACTTTTTTTAATCTTATGTTCATTATAATGCATACATTTTATTGACGTTCATGAATGATTATTTTCTCAATTGGATCTTGTTGCATTGTTACTGGTTCCTTTAAAAAAAATATAGTGTCAATATACAAGTGAATTGATTGGTCAAAACCATATCATCAGCGCCAACTATCGCTACTTAAAAAAACAAAACTTCCTAGATTTAGTTTGTTGAAACTTATAGATGTAAATTAAGAATCTCTCTCTCTCTCTCTCTCTCTCTCTATATATATATATATATATATATATATATATATATATATATATATATATATATATATATATATATATATATATATATTATTTCTCAAGCTGTCATAGTTTTTTAACAAAAGAGATACATGCAGCCACATCACACTATTCACTTTGCATGTCTTGTCGTATCCGTGTTATCAATGTGAATGCTTTACTTTTCTGTTGTGTGCCGGTCGTGTTAACGTGTAGCAGCAAATCCCTTAAATGTTTATCCAGCAAGCACACCTGCCTGTATGTGTAGCACATGGAACTCCCTTCTTAGATGTTGTTTTGTGTGTGTGTGTGCTGTCATTTGATTTGGCCAGGTGCATAGCTTTGAATGAGCTCAGACGTGGTAGTGTCATTGAATGGCTTGAACCTGCCATTATTTTATGTTGATGCAATAGGAACACTGCTACTTATGAAACTTTTAATACACTTTCAATTTCACCAACATTTAAAAATGCTCAGACAAAAAAATTTATTCAAAACTTAAAACATTTTTTTATGTACGTTTTTGAAATATAAATGGAAAAGTTTTTTTATTCATAACGCTGTGTGTGCCGTTTCAAATAAACTTTAGCGTAATACAAATTTACAGAGTACATCTGGTACTTTCAGGGTCTAATTATGGCTATTGACTAAACCTAGTATATTTCTGTAATCTTCTATGTCTAAATAAAAAATCATTGTTTGAGTTATAAGTATGACCATCTCAAAACTACAAAACAACAGCATTTTGAAGGAAAAAAAAAACTTTTCATCTAGCAATATATATTCATATATAATAATATATAAAATTCAAATTGTGAATTATGTCTTTATATGTATAAAGACTTTACATTATTGAATTTATTGTTTATATTTAAAGAAAAATTTATTTGCAAATTAAGTAAAGATAAAAGCATAAGTGAAAAAAGTATGTTCAATATTGTGAATTATCTTGAGCATTTGTTCTCGAGCAATCGGAAATGTTCCCACGCAGCAAATTTTTGCCTTTTAAAACAAGAAAGTCCTTTTTAGGGCCATGCACCGTCTGCTCGCTGCACAGTGCCCTCTAATCTTTTTTACCATAAACATGCCCTTACCCTTTTAACCTTAGCTGTCGGCTGCTTGGGGAGGGGGGGTTTTGTTAAATAAACAGAGATTAAACAGCATTTAAACGGCATTCAGATGTAAACTTTATCAATTTCATATTTCTGAAATAATGAGTGAGTCATAAACCAACTTTTGCTGGCTGCTGAGGTTAAAAAGAAAAAAACATTTTAAAAACCAACAAAAACTTTGATTGCAATATATATTATCTGGATTTGGAATAAGTTAATTTATAATAACTTGGTTTTGTTCATTGTTTTTTTGTTATTTATTTTTGCTCTTTTCTAGAATTTGATCCAGTTGCTGTAATGAGTTTGCCGGTGAGCAGGGATGGGGTGCCATACTACCCTGAAATCAGAGAAAATAAAGGTGAGGGAGTGTTTGGCACGGACTGAGGGTAAAATAAATTTTACAAAAAAAAAGGGTTTACATGTTTTCAGTGAGCTAGGGAAAACCTATCAAGTGTTTGGGAATTTCATTATAATCAGGGTTCGTACAGCTCCTGGAAACTCCTTGAAACTCCTGGAAATCAAAAAGTTGTGTTCCAGTACCTTAAAACTCCTGGAAAAACTGCATTTAGTCCTGGGGAAAATACTAAAAACGCCTTATTTTTTGAGGGAGATTAATTATTAATAAAAAAAATTGTAATCACTGCTTTTAGATTGTACTTTCACTTTTCCAGAAAGCCCTATTGGAGTTAACCCTCTTTGCCACTTTTATTTCCGCGCGCAAGCGTTGATGACACCAGTGATGCCACTCCATGGTGCTTTTTTTTACTAGATCTTGTTTTTTTTTTCGATCCAAACTTGGGATGTAGGCTATATAAGTCCCCGTAATGTCGTAAAACAAAATAAAAAGCTGTGTAGCGAGGTGTCTGTTTTTTTTTAAAAGAGCTTAGCTTGCCTTTTTAAAAAATTTACTCCTGAAAAACTTCTGGAATTTTGAGTCAATTTTTCTGTACAAACCCTGATTATGGACAAAGCAAAGTGAAAAATTATTTTTATTTTACATTTAAAATAAATGTTATTAAGTTTTTTATTATGAAATTTTTCAGTGAATTCTATAATCACTAAAAGAACAGCCACAAATACTTGATGTATAAATTACCAGTTAACCCTTTAACTACCGCAGGTTTTTAATATAAATACTTTGCCGACTTTGCATATTTTTACCATTTCTTTATTTATATGTGACGTCCTCTGTATTTCAATGTAGGAAAATGATGACTTCAATGTGACGTCCACAGTATTTAAGGGGTTAATAATAAGTCATTTAACACATGCTCGCTGGTCTATATTGGTTTGTGATATTTTTTTTTAAGGTTTGACAAAATTTCATGAAAAGTTCAGGAATTTTGAAATCATTTTAGAGTAATATAACAAAAACTGATAAAAAAATATCTTTTAAAAGTTTAAACAAAACATTGCAAAGAATCAAACATGATATTGAAACAATGCACAATGTTTTGGTCTGTGCTGAAGAGTACTGTGTGTTGTGCTGCCTGCGGAGCGAAAGAGTTAAACCTGAATTTTCACTTGCCCCTTATATATTAATGCATGGACCTCCAGTTTAAATTAACAATGAAATAGTCAATATAAAACAAGGCCCAAATATTATGATTGTATAGTGCAGGGGTCGAAATCCTTTTGCTAATGGTGTGCCAAACTAGGATTTCTAAATCCTTCAGAGTGCCAACAGCCTAAATGTCAAACCAGTTCTTTATACTTGTACTTGTTTTATTACTTTGTATAAGACAATTTAACTCCGTAGCAAGACCAAGGCCAAAAGCAAAGGAAATTTCCTTAAAAGTTAACGTCTTTATGATTATCATCCTTTTTATTTGCATTTGTACTGAATACAATATTTTATTACTAAACTATCACATTTATGGTAATTATTTTGTAAACATTATCATTTGGCTGTCAAGATGAGAATCTAACAACTTCAAATTTTACTTATATTTTTGTTCTCAGTTCAAACAGATTTTATTTAATTTGTTCAATCCAGACGAAGTTTCAAACTAAACCCATAAGCTCAATTAATATGTGGTAATAATACAAACTGGGTAGTTAATGTAATTTTTAAGAAATATACATACGTTTTAGTCACATAATATGTATAAAATTTTCAACTACTTTTTACAGTTTGATTATTATAAAGTTGTAAGTTGTAGGCCATTTAGTCTTTTATTAGGAAAAATAAGAAATAAATTTGCGCAAATAAAAAGTGTTAATTATCTCCCTTTAATTAAAATAAAGTTTCTAAATTTGATTCAATAGTGATGCCAAACAAGTTTTGTTTTGTAATATGACAAATATTACTGACTAATTATTATTTCTTTATATATAATTCCAGCATTATGGTAACAGTAACAATTCGTAACAAGAATTAATTTGAGAGATACAATTAATTTAAGTTAAACATTTCTAAACAAACATTTCCTGCATTAATTGTTTGTCCATTTAACCTTAAGGAGTTTTATTTTTTTTAACATTAGCCTAATATTACAACAACTGCATTATATAAAAAGTCTCTTATATTTATAAAATGTATAAAGACTCATTTTGTTTAGAAGAACGACTTTATTTATTTTTAATTATAGAAGATAAGCAGAAAAAATTATTTTAAATGTAATTAGTCTGTGTCAATTAATGAGTGCCTTGAAGCTAATTTATAATGGCAGATACATATTTAGTCATTTCTGAGTAGTGAACAGCTTTTGTGTGCAATAAGTACTGTTCACACGTGAAAGTTGAACATAAAGCTGAAAGTAGAGCGAATGAATGCCTGGCAGTTGAGAATAGCAGATGACTTACTTAAGCATCTTCCTTCTAGTTTTTCCCTCAAATTGGCATTTTGGTACCCATTGTTTTTGGATGTTTAAAATTCAACTGGCTGCGTTTTAAAATCGTCAATATCCCTCACTTAAAATACATCTACATCTAAGAAGTTTGTAGTAAGATCAAGCCAGCTAGGCTTGATGAGGTATGACAAAATGATCCCATGAATTTGAAAGTCTTGCCTTTGTTTAGAAAACTCTGCTTTGAGTGCTTTGAACTATATACTAACAAGCCCAACTATATATCTTAGTACATGCCTTAATAAAGGGAAGTACTTTTAGTTAAATGTTTTTAAATTGATTTCACTCAAGATATAAGTAAATCCATTCCAGTGATCTAACATTTCAAGTGCTGTTTGACCCCCATCCTTGTAAATGCGTTAAACTTACTGAAATGTGTCGCTATGTCATTCACAGATTATGATTGTATAGTGTAATGGAGGTCTGTGTTGCTATTTCTTCTTGACAGGTCCACAGCCTGCTGCCCCTCAGAACCTGACTGCCCAGATAAGAAACAAGGACATCCTCTTAAATTGGAAAGTGCCGCCGGCGACACCTGTCCCTATATTCTCGTGAGTTTCTGTTTTATTGCATTTTGTTTTTTCAAAGACTTTAATAAGATGGACCGCTTGCTCTATTTTTAGAGCATATATGTTCTTTTTCCGTGCGCATCCAATAATTCTGTCTTAAATTACTTCTACCCTTCAATGTTAGCCTAAATTTTTCCTCTGTAAACAACATTTGATTTTAATTTTTCATTGAGAAAACAAAGCGATTAAATAAAACGGAAGTGCACACTACAAAAGGGAATCAGCAATTCAGAAAAGAAGTCATTCGTGTCAGTTAGTCCGGATGTAAAAGCTAGAGTTGTTTACCTTGACAATTAAAAAGCATCAAAGGTTCTACTGTTGTTAACTAATTTGTTTATCTTTCAAAATCTCATTATTAACTAACTAATTTAGCTATCTTCAATTATTTAGTTGTTAACAAATTTCATTCTTATCTAAAGTAGTTCAGCTTTCAACCTTATTACAGGGTTCATATGGTTTGGGAAGGTTTGGGAAAAACTGACTTGATTTTTTAAGCTTGGGGAAATTTTGTAAATTTCATTAAAATGAACAAGACATCTTGAAAAATACATTAAAAAAAATTTTTTTCTTTTAAAGTGAATCACCGTGCAGTTAAGTTGATAAATGGTTAATATAATTCCAGGGAAAAAAATATTTTCTTTTAAAAGTACGTCAACTATTTAAAAACATTAAGGACTACCTATATACGTTGTCACTTAAAATATATCAATATTTTTGAAGTATCATTTTGGCACCTATGCCTACTTTGGTCCCTATCCATTCTTTGGTGCCTATCTGTACTTTGATAACTAACCATTAAATAGGGCCTGGGGCAGCCCACCCTCTTGTTACATTACTGCCCTGAGACTACCAAGCCATGATAGATGCCAAACATTAGTTTGGGAAAAGCTGTGTATTGTACTGGCCACACAATCCTCTCATATGCTGCTTATATGTGAACTCTTGTTTCACTTGCTATAAAGACTAACATGACCTTAAAGGGATATTTTACCTTTACACAACTGTTAAGAAATAATGTTGTTTTGTTTTTTGAATAGCAAATTTTTCTTATTTCCTCCTTCATCTTGAAACAGTTACAAGATCGAATACGCCCATGAGAACAGCAACTGGGCCATTTACCCGGAGAGAGTGATAGGTGGTACCACCAGCTACACGGAGATGAAGGACATGGCCAGTGGGGCCTACAGCATCCGTCTGAGGTCCTATGGCGTCCTGGCCTTCAGCCCGTCGTCCAACATTGCCCGGGTGGTTGTGCCTAGTGGTGAGTGTGCTGGTTCCGCCGGACGGTTGGGTTTTGGCTAGCCTAGCTATATATATAATCTGTACATATTAAAGTCATTTGTCCTGACATATGTTAGTTTGTTGTAAGTTTCTGGTCCATGAATCAACTGGTTTTAGTAATTTTTCCAGGTCCATTCTTATAGTCTTATAAGTTTTACAGACGTTCCTTCCAGATAGAAGATTATTAGGCCCAATAGGCCCAAAATTCCTGCAAGGCGGCAGGGATCGGTCGGAGCCAAGAATTGAACCCGCGACGTGTCGGTTGACAGTCCAGTGAACTCATCTCAGGACCAGCCGGCCTCACTTAGCCGGCCTCTGTACTATCTTAGTTACGCTAATAATTTTAATTTACCCATTTACCACTAAGGTAGTTTAATTTTGAAAAAAAAAAAACTTTTGTAGCAATAGATTTTGAGAAGATAACTGTTGATAAAAGACCAGGGAAACTTTAACAAAAAATTTCCTATCATGGACAAAGCCGTGTGAAAATTAAAAAAAAAATTGAGTCCTACCAATACTGAAAAACATCCAGACATAACAATTTTTAATTACAACTAACTTTATTCACTATCAGTTAACGCATGTTACACACACACACACATACACATGTATATTAATTTGTGCATTAAAAAAAGTTGTAGAATATAGAAATGGAAGATTAGAGAGGAATTAGAATCAGAGTTATGAGCAAAATTGGTTCCAAAAGGAATTGTTCTATGATATTTGATAACGTTACAAAAAGACCATTTTTGATGACCATGACCTTTTTTGATGACCATGATGTTTTTTTGATGACCAGTATAGTTGTTGATGTCGCCTACATTTCTTTTTTTATATTTACATTTGCTAACCTCCTAGGAAAACCCAAACCTCCAGGGAATGCAAATGCTGATGCATCGTCATCTTCCGGTATAGTTGCCTCCCTCTAACACACACCCCTTCCCCCTCACCCCTACCTCTGTCAGAATGGCTTTGTAATTTCAGTGCCCTGTTTTTTTTTTCATTTACTTGGTTTGGTTTCTTTTCTTTTTTTGTTTGCTAAACGTATGATTTCCGTTTGCCTTCTTTTTTTTTTCTTCATTGTAGCAGTATTTATGTATTGTTGCATCCATTATTGATTTTTACAAAAATCTGTAAACACACATTAGTAAAAGAAAAGGAATCACTACTATTTATATGAATATTTATTTGGATGAGGATATAGTTGGTTGCATATGTTTAGTTCATTGAGTTTACTGTGTGGCCTTGGTTGCGATGACAACAATTATAATTATATATATATAATATATCCAATTAGTTGTTTTTGTTTTTTTGTTGTTTTTCTTATGTTTTTTTCTCATCCAACACATTCTGCTCCTACTTGATCTCTTTTGTGGTCC
Source organism: Anisus vortex (assembly GCA_949126835.1). Classification (NCBI taxonomy): domain Eukaryota; kingdom Metazoa; phylum Mollusca; class Gastropoda; family Planorbidae; genus Anisus; species Anisus vortex. Next base: position 39,446,235 of record OX421503.1, read on the forward strand.
GTATCGTGCATAAAATTATATATGTCAGTGATCACTTGATGCATACATAAAGTAATATGACCGGTTGTCAACAAAAATTAGAAACATGTTGTTTTTCTGACTTTTAAAGTTTCACATAAAATGTTTAGAAAGGACTATAAGGAGTACGGAATCTTTCTTTAATACCTTACTGCTCTGTAATAAGTCAAAAATTTCAAAATATACTTTAATTCCTCACTGCTCTGTAATAAGTCAGAAATTTCAAAATATACTTTAATACCTCACTGCTCTGTAATAAGTCAGACATTTCTAAATATACTTTAATACCTTACTGCTCTGTAATAAGTCAAAAATTTCAAAATATACTTTAATACCTCACTGCTCTGTAATAAGTCAAAAATTTCAAAATATACTTTAATACCTCACTGCTCTGTAATAAGTCAGACATTTCTAAATATACTTTAATACCTTACTGCTCTGTAATAAGTCAAAAATTTCAAAATATACTTTAATACCTTACTGCTCTGTAATAAGTCAAAAATTTCAAAATATACTTTAATACCTCACTGCTCTGTAATAAGTCAAAAATTTCAAAATATACTTCAATACCTTACTGCTCTGTAAAAAGTCAGAAATTTCAAAATATAAAAAGATTGTGTTTGTGTCCCCACAAATCCTCATTGGTCAATTTGAAAACATGTGAGTTTGTGTCACTGACCTAGGCCTATGTACTGTCTAATAATTTTTCACATCGAACATGTGTCTTCGCTAGCTCAGTGTTTAACGTAGCGGACTGCTATGGGGGCGACCCGGGTTCGATTCTCCAGTTAGACTAGACCAGGGTTCGTACAGCTCCTTGAAACTCCTGGAAAACAAAAAGTTGTGTTCCAGGACCTTAAAACTCATGGAAAAACTGCATTTAGTCCTGGGAAAATACTAAAAACTCCTTATTTTTTAATTAAAAAATCGTAATCACTGCTCTTAGATTGTACTTTCACTTTTCCAAAAAGCCCTCTTTGCCACTTTTTATTTCCCCGCTCAAACGTTGATGACACCAGTGATGCCACTCCATGGTTCTTTTTTATACTAGATCTTGTTTTTTTTCAATCCAAACTTGGGATGTAGGCTATATAAGTCCCCGTAATGTTGTAAAACAAAAAAATAGCTGTGTAGCGAAGTGTCTGTTTTTTTTTAAAGAGCTCAGCTTGGCTTTTCCAAAAAAATACTCCTAAAAACTTCTGCAACACTCCTGGAAAACTCCTGGAATTTTGAGGCATTTTTTTCTGTACGAACCTTGCTAAGACCTTTTTTTTGTACATTTGTTTTTCAAACTTTTAAAAACAAAAGACTTTCTAAATGTACTGGCAATTTAGATTTTTGTTAGATAAAAATACTAGCCTATTTTTTTACCGGATTACAATATTTATTTTAAATTACTTTCCTAAGTCTTCAGTAAAAGAAAAATAATTAAATATTAGATTTATAGCTTTCTTTTAATTGTAGTTTATAAAATTTTTATCTGCACTTTATACAGTCCTGTTTTTTTTTCACCCGGGCAATGCAGCTTGTTTCAAAATAAAAACAATAGGTTGTAATAAATTTGTGCTAAAAAACTTCCTAGTAAATTTAATCACGACTAGAAGAAATTTATATACTGGGCATTTAACTTTAAAATGTCATGAATGACACTTGATGGAAGTTACTTCAAAGAGTTTTACTTCAAAGTGCATCTTTCTTTGCTTTGCTTATCAGTTATGTAAACATTACATGCTTTGTGAGCAGAATGGCCAAATGTTGAGCTTGCACGGCCAGTTACTGATCATGTGTTAAATAATTATCCTCTCTCGCTCTTTCGTCTCTCTTTCTCTCTCTCTCTTTCTATCTCTCTCTTTCAAAAAAATTAACACAAGTTGTTCTCTCCTCTTTTTTTTATTTATGTTACTGTCTCCCTTTATTACTTTTGTATACTATTATTGTTTTATATTATTATTACTTTGTCATATTATTATTTATATTTCTTTATCTAATTTGCTATATATTCTCTAATGTTGCATGTTATCATGAAGGGTCTTAGCCACAATATCAGCATTTAGAAAAAGCATTTATCATAGACGACTATTGGGAATTATTTGATAAACTATACATAACTATGGCACAATACTTAACGGTGCATGAGCCATTGTTAATTAAATAAAATAACAATAATAATTGCTGTGGTGCATGGGAGATTACTCAATATTTCTCATAGGAATCCGGGAATAACTAATATATCATAATAATAATACATTTACAAATAACATTAATAACTGTAAAGATTTGTCGAGTCTAGAGCAGAGCACTCTGTAAGATTTAAAAAATTTATTTAGAGTTATCTCTTACTATGTAGGCACACAAAAATAAGTTATTATTTTGCCTTTAAGAAAAGAAAATAATTTGTTTTTTTCTAAGACTTCAAAAATGTAAGATTTTGGCCATAAAAGCTTTATGATATTTTATTGATTTATTGTTTGTGTTTAATGTTTGACCCCCATGTTGTTGTGTTTATTTATGCATCATTGTTAGCAAAGGGTTATAGTATTCTTGTCTCTGCATCTTTCAATGTCCTCACTGTGTATAGTAAACGATAAGTTTATTTCTTCATTGCGTGACTGAGAATATATTTCAAGGACGTGTTTAACTTTAACTGTTCATTTACAATCAGATGACCTTGTCCTGCCCGAGGCCCTGATTGGTGGAATCATCGGGGGCGTCCTCTTCCTGTTGGTGGCCGTGCTTCTGGCTCTGGTGGCTATATTCCATAGTAGGAAAAAGGACAGGAAAGCCAAGGCAAAATACAGTAAGGATTCCTATTATAGTTTTTTAAATAGCATTTTAGCTTTATTGTTCTTGTTTTTTCTTCTCAATTTCAATGAAGCGATTGAATAGATTAAATAGAATGGAATATTATTCATGTATTAGTTTGTGATGAAACTTTCATACATAAATATACATCAAGCCCTTCGAAGACTTTTTTTTTTGGTTTAAGGGATGTGACAATGTCGGTATACGAGCAATGTCACCTTTGTAATAAGCCGAGGGGGCATTCCGCAGGTAGGCAAAAATGTGCAGTGCATTTTGTATGCACAGACTATTCTAATGCCGCAGGGTGGCATGTCTCTGACAGGGTCTTGGTGTTCCTCCCTCGACCCACCCCTCACCGCATTATGCCTTGAATGAAAGAGCCTGAAGGCTAGTACGGTTTTTAACAAACATCTTAGACAGATCAAAAGGAATGTTTAACCAAATGCCCCCAGCTACTTAAAATTTTCTATGCTGATGTTGTTGTGGTGTTTTAAACTTGTGTCTCCTAAAATGATTTGTCATTTGATTACAAGCTTGTTTTATTTATTTAAAATTTGCATCAGAATGAGATGAAAATGTCTATTGTAACTTTTTTGTTTATTGATTGTTCAACAGATGATGTGAACTATGGTAAACCTGATGAAATGAATGGACGCCAGTAAGTAAAATATCACACGCCCCATGTCCTTCATTATAACTGTTTGTATGCTTCGTTTCAGGGCCTGTCGGGGACAATTGAGGGGCGTATGGGTGGGAGCTGCTCTTCACTGAATCTGTGGGGTGTGGACGCTGCCTACTGGGGGGAATGTGTGACCAACACACTGTGTTGAGCTTTACTTCGTATATGTTGCTGTCACAAGCTCTTTGGTAACGGTCGACGAGAGCCAAGAATTAAAAAAAAATCCAATGCCCAGAATAAGTGGTACTCACCAGCTTAGTGACCACTGCCTTTGGAGGCTGACGTGTGGCCGGAACATTTTCTGTGGGAGCTTCACCTCGTTATTCTGGCTGATGTCATCTAGCTGTGAGCTATGGGGGAGAGCTCTTCTTGATTGAGGTTTAAATCATTTGGCGGATCGGTTATCTACTGTATTCCAAACAATGACATGTACCAAATTCATAAATATACAACCTTTTTTTTTCAATAGTGCTTATAGCTTGCTTTAACTTTAATGTTGAAACTCAAGGGAACAAACAAGGGAACAAACAGGGGAACAAACAAGGGAACAATCAAGGGAACATGTCTTGAAGTCAATGAAATGTTAAATGAACACATTTTTTTTAACAAGGACAAAACAAATTTAGTCTCAGATTAATTTGTTTTGCTTTCAAATCTAGTTAACCCTTTGACTACTGCAGGTTTTAAATATAAATATTTACAGACTTTGCATATTTTTACCATTTCTTTATGACGTCGATGTGGTGTCCACTGTATTTAAGTGTACGGAAATGATGTCGTTGATGTGGCATCCACGGTATTTAAGAATTAAAAGACAGAATAAAAAAAATTATACTTGATAATAATTCTATTAAAGACATGTATTAAAACTTGCACCAAACATTAAACATGAAAACTTTTGTCTAAAATTATACATGTAAAAACTGTTTACTTATAATGTTTTGCTTATTATCTCTCTCTCTCTCTTTTTTTACAATCTGGCATTGACCCCTATAAGGATTAGGAAAGGTAATGTAACCCATGAATGTCTGACCTCTGACCCAAATCAGTTTTTCTCACACACAATAAAATTACTAGGAATAATACCGTAAACTGCATGCCATTCTGTTTATGTATTTATTCTTTTTTTTTTTTTGGTGTCTAGAACTTTTTATTAGAGAATGGTGCTGACATAAAGATAATTTTGTTGTCTTGTGGTTTAGTTTTTATAATTTGTTTTTTTGCTTTACCTTTATATTAATGAAAATAATAATCTGCTACGTTTTTTTTTTAGGCTCCGTGTTTTTAAGTTCTGTGAAAAGAAAAAATATGTCTTTTTAGAAATGGAAACATTCGTTTCCTTTTGTGTGTGCAATGATGTTTCATTTTTAAAGTTCTCCGCCCTAAGTGTGTGTGTAGGCGTGTTAAAATGTCTTGGACTAAACAGCTCAAAAAAGTTAAATTAACCCATTGTTTCTATTAATAGCATTGATCCCATGATTCTTACTCTGGCAGAAGTTGCGCAAGCGGAGGAAGAGTGTGAACTCTCAATTCGAAAGTTTTTTTTTTTTTTTTTTCAGTTTTTACTTACCATCCTTAAATGTTGACTTGATAAGTAAAGTAGCCTGTCTGACAAATCTATCCATAGGGCCGGTGTAGCTGCGTTCACCAGTTTCTTTGGCTGCGGCATAGTAGGGGAGGTGTGTCCAGCCGCCCTTACTTTATCCCAACTAAAGTCAGGTACCCATCAGAGCTGGGTAGACTCAGGGTAGACTCGAGTTTCCGGGAAAAAATCCTAGCCATCACCAGGATTTGAACCCAGGACATTCTGTGCGCCAGCCGAACGTGCTGCCGGTCAGCCACTGTGCGCCTCACACTTGATAAGTCCTGGCAGTCCGTCCTATTAATACAATGCATCAAGATTGTATGCATTTTCATTGTGATAATCTGTTGTAATACTGCTCTACAGTAAGATATCCTTTAACTGATGTCCTCCCAATAAGTAAAAATTTCTATAATATTTGTGACTTAAATAGCATACGTAGAGGAAAAAAGTTTTTTTTTTCTTTGTACCTTGAGACTAAACAAGCACAAACGTTTTGACCATCTAATTTCACTAAAATAAAACATGTTTCCGACTGGATGCCTTTTGTTAGTGGTGACTAACTATTCTTAACTTTGTTGTTTCCTGAAAACATGTATGTGCTTCAGAAATATGTAGGAAAATTTATGTCTTCATTAGCCTTAGTGATTTATATCTGTATGATTTGTTTTTGTAGCAGCACTCTTTACCTGGGATCATCAGATCATCTGTTTTTTGTTTCATTAAGTTTCTTTTTTTTTAGTTTTCACCGTGTACTCTTGATTATCCTGATACAGATAATTTTTTTTTTTTTTACCATTGGCTTAAACTTTGTTTTTATTTAAAATTTTTTTTTTTATGAGAATACTTGTCTATTGTGATTTTTAATACCAACGACTGGTGTACAAAGTGTGTTTTTTGTTCGGAATTTTTAAAGTTTGGTCTGGATCTATTATGGATTCTTTTAATACATATCAAGAAATAAGAAACTTTGTAGTATATAAGTAGCGTAAAATTTATATATTTTTTTTTAACAATATAGAAATAAATAGTTTGCATTACCTGTGATTTAAATTATCTGTGCCGGCATTAGACCGGGTAATTGAGAGTACACTATAATTATATTTTTCCATCATTCATCACAGGCGCTTTGTTTACTCTATGGATGTTTAAAAATATTTCTGTTGTTTTTCCTTTTTTTTTTAATTATACATTATGTTGTAAGCAAGATAAGTTATGTTTACATTTTTTTTTTTAAAACACTTCAAATATTTCAAATGAAAATTATTATTTTCTTCTCTCTTGCTGCAGTGAACCTGCGCCAAAATGGGATCGCTGGCAATACAATGGAGGAGGAGACTTTGTGACATCACCAGACAACCGGGACAGCATTTTCTTTCTACCCCAGACCCGCAAACTTGACCAATCAGCCGACATGAGGTCCACGCTGCTGAACGACATGCAGGAAGCTCGACGGCGCAGCCTTGGCAGGAGGGAGGGGTACGACCAGAACGCTGGTCGTCAGGTGCCTTTGACTCACGACGCTAGCTTTCGGAGCGACAGGTCGCAGGCCGGGTCGTTCCGCGCTCGTTCAGACATTAAGAACACGACCTGGCCTGACCAGCAGCAGAGAGGTGGGAGTGTTGCTCAGCCGCCTTTATCCAGATCATTGCCTCTGAATTCAGGCCAACATCCCCAGCTTAGTTATGCCCCATTCCTTGACCACTCTACTGCACCTCCGAAAGAGAGCCTCCCGCCATCACAGGACCATCAAACCTTACCGAAATCTCTCTCATTCCCATCTCACCACTTGCCCGCAGAGCTCCCCTCCATTCTAAAACAACATCCAAGCCAGTCCGCACAATTCCTCTCTCACCCGTACCATCGCCAACACCATCGAAGCCACTCTGGTTCGTCCACGAGAGACGCCCAACAGCCAAGCTTTCAAAGTGACGACGATGATGTTTTTGGCGCTGTTGTTCAGCCGCCTGGGCACCCTCCCCCGTTCCCTCGCCACAGTTCCATGAAGCCCAGTCAAATGACCTATTTAACCGACGATGGCACCAATCATCTAAAGCCTGGGGCCCCTCTCTTTGGGCTCGAGGACATCAGCTCTGTGCTTGAGCCAAACTCTGAACAAGTTTCTCAGAACCAGCAAAACCATTCCAGCTCACCATCGAGTCACCCCATCAACAGCTTCAATTTCGACAGCAACATTCCAGTGCCCGGCTATTACATCAATACGGGAGACACAAACAGGCCGTATGCCATGGTCACCCCTTCGCAGAAGCACAGGGCCCCCAGTGACAATGAAAGCACCAACAGCAGCGGGCGGCCCCTGGGCTACACCAGGGACGACCTGCAGGGAGTGGTCCAGCGCCTTCGTGGTGCGCCTCGGTCACATTCGGCTGGGCCCCATTCCAGGTATGCCAACGTCTCTGGGTACTCGGACCCTCTCCCGCAGAGCCGGGCAAACCTGTTCTCCGCGCCGCAGGTGTCAAAGTCACATTCCAACCTCCAGGACCCCGAGTACTACAACACTCGGGATAGCAGGAAGGCACCTTACTACATGTCTGACTTGATCAATGACGACTGGCCAAGGCAGAGAGCCCAGAGCGATGGGAATCGCGGTGCGGAGACCTCTCATGACTGGGAAGGGAACAGAGATTATTCCAGAAGTAGGCCATCATCATCCTATCCTGACATAACCTCTCTCCCAAGAAGAGAAGGTGAAAGGTTGTTTCATGAATTGCCGCACACTCAGAGAGATCAGCAGGGTCCAGGCTTGAGGCCGTATACAGCTGAGAGAACTTATGGGGACCAGCAAGGCAGGCTGCCTTATGCCACTCAACAACGGCCAGCTTACCTAAAGGATGCTCGTTCATCTTCCAACAGGTTTGACCCTAGAGAAGCGTTACCAGCGAGGTACACTGCCCAGCTGCCTGGCCATCCCGACCCAGGCGGTCACTACCGGGACTATCCGGCCCAGCGGTATGGTGACGACACAGCGGCCCACGACAGTGGCAGCCACAGTAGCGGGCTCGGCAGCAGGAACACGTCCCAGAGCACGGGCTCGTTGCACCCACACCGCCGGGGGAGCGGGGGCAAAGGCAGCGCCTCCTTCAGCTCCGCCCATGACCCTGACCTTAGCCTGGAGGCGGGTCACGGGTTCGGGGCACCAGCGCACCACCGCAGGGACACGTCCGGCGATGAAAACTATGAGTTTGACTCTCTGAACGCGCTAGAGAACGACATCATCGATGACCTGAGGAGGTACTCGAGACTGAGCGGAAGTGCAGGTGGGTCAGCCCAGTCGCCGCATTCACATTCCGGTATTGGCCCAGATGCCAGTTATCTGCCGCCCAGCCGGTACCCAGACTCTGACAGGCGGTTCATGAAGCTGAGGGAGGAGTTTAAACAGTACAGACAGCAGCAGCTCCGCCCAGACGAGGACTTGCAGCCGCCGCCGACAGCCTCATCAGCATTGCCCATTGGTCTGGACGGGGAGCCACTTTACCCAATGGACAGCGAGATGTTATAGAAATTCAAAACTTATATATTTTTGTATCATAATAACAAAAATTTGTCCAATAAGATTTTTTTCATGTTTAGTTAGGAAACAGTTGAAATAGTTTGTAGCTCATTTGTCATTCCATAAAGTTTTTTGGGGGGGATTCTTCACACATCAGTCATGAACAGAAAGTTTAAGAATTTTTTCTCTTGCTTGTCAAATTTGGCTTTGTTGTGACTTATGCTAATTGATATTTTTTCTTATCAGTTAATGTTAGTGATATACTCTCCAATGGTAACTTTAATGGTTATAACGTTGCTAAGAGTTTATTTTTATTTTTAAGGAAGTTAATTTACCAGTAGCCAGAGTAGCTTTCTCTTTGTATTGCCCCGCTGATCATCAGCTTCCTGTGTCACTCTGTTACCTTGACCCTCCTTCTGAACTCTGAAGGGAGGTCATCGCCATCAGACGGCAAATTTGTATGTGTCATTTAGTAGCTCCTATCCACCCACCTGGACTTAGAGACGCCTTCTTTGCCATGGAAGGCAAATGTTATCTCTCAATTATATTTAGACAGAAGCTTTTTATCTCCCCTATTTTTTTTTCTATGATTATTTCCCTTGACTCTGGTACAAGTTACTATTTAAACCTCTCTACTGGCTGTGCAGACCTGCCAAGTTGAAAACTTCAAAATTAGTAGTGACCCACCTCAAAATTCGTATTTTGACCCCCAAATTCGTATTCCTTAGATAGACCCCCAAATTAGTAGTCAATTAGTTGTAATATTTTATGCATTTTTACACGACGTTTTACACGGTGTATTTATTTCACTCATGAGTCATACTCATATCCATTTCAAAGAAGCCTAAGAAGCTTCATAAAGTATACACTATTTAATATAACATAGAATAGGCTCATAGGGGCCTACTATTTTAATTCAATTGTAAATTAAATGAGTTACTAGAACTTTAGAATTAGACTCAATTTTAATTAATTTGGAACGAGAATTTGAAAGAAACCTTTAGCCAGGCTTGGGCGCTTGGCTTTATCCACCTAGCCTAGCCTTAGTTATAGTCATTAGCATGATTAGCGCATTAGTATTCATTAGCCCTACCCTCTTGCCTGGCTCATGGAGCGAAAGATAATGCTATTAAATTTATTCATTTGTTGATAGAAACGATACTGTATCCCAGAATAATCCCAGTTTTAACACATGTGAACTTTTTTTTATATAGATCAGTGAGGGACACAAATATTTATTAAATGCAACTTCCGGCCGGAAATAGTAATTTTAACTCTGAGAGCGTCGGCATGTGTCCCATTCGCATTTTTATATAAACGGAATTTGTATTTTTCTTAGAAAATCAGAAAAAAATCGTAGTTTTTTTCTTTTTAGCGAAAATCGGAGAAAATTCGTAGTTTTTTTGCCCATTTCGTAATTTCGTAGTCGGACCTTGTTTTTCGTATAAACTACGAAAAATTCGTAGTACTTGGCAGGTCTGGGCTGTGTATCGAGTTGCTGGATTTGTTACTTTGTTATTACATTGCTTTAACCCCTTGTAAGTTTTCAGTTGAAAACCCAGTCATCTCTACACGAATGTCAATTTGTCAGTTGAAATTTTTTTTTAAAAATGTTGTGAATGTTGAATCATGGGTAACTTTACCGAGTGACATCTATCTTGTGTGCGTTTCGCTAAGCGTCCTGCGGAAGGTGATTGAAAGCTATGTGTGTTAACGGCCTTGAATGAATCCATTTAGACTTTCACGCAGCCCGTAGAGTCGAAGTTATTGTCATTGTAAATTGTCAACCATGGAAAAAGAGATTTATAAATATTTATATATAAAATATATATATACGTTCATCATATAAAACAATATTTTTTTTAAAAAAAGAGTTGTGATTTGCATTTCTCGTTGGACATGTCATGTAACACATTTCTCATTTGTTATCACAGTTGTTGTTGTTATTATGATGAATTTGATGATGTCGAGGAGAGTATCTCTTATATTTTGTCTTTTGTAATTTATTGACTACCTGCGTAGCCAGCCTGCTACACCCCGTTTGTGTCAAATTGTCATGCGCGTGATTCCACCCCGCCCCCCCCCCCCCCTTCCCCTTTATTAGGACCAGAATTTACCTTTGAATTCAGCTCATGTCTTTAAATAATGCTATTTCTATTTTCTGTGTACACAGCTTCTCATGATGACCATGAATTAAGAAATTATTTTTCTTTGTAAACAAACAAACGTATTTGACTACCTGAGATTATTTGTACAGATTGTTTCATTAGTTTTGACCAGTTTCACATTTTGTTTTTTTATTTCCACACAAAATTTGATTTTTTTCTGCTGTATTTTCAGTTGTTGTTTTGTATGTGTGCTGTTGGTTTGAACACTTGTTTACATTGTACGGGGCTGTTTTTTGTTGTTTGAACCAAGACCAAATTTTTGCCAGTTTGTTTTTGGTTTGTTTTTTTAAATGATCAAGTCCATTTGTCAGTTGTGTTGAACTGGGAGCCATAAGAATTTTCAGGGAATTTCCTACAAAAAATGTTTCAATGAATATTATGTTTGTTTATTAGTTTTATTTAAGAATGTTTATATAGAAATAAGTTGTCTTTTTAGAATGGTCCTAAACAAATAAATGAAAGCATGGCGGAGATTGGTGACTTTTTATCCAATGGTAAATCTTGTTTTAGTGCCGACTCAGTACAGTATTCTTTTTTATTTATTTACGCATATATTTTTTTTGGTAGGTTCTTTTTTTCAATGGGTGTTCAAAGAACTAATGACCTTGGATTAGATTGGTTGCAGATTTTTTAAAAATGTTAGTTGGCACCATGTAAATGTGTAAATCTGATGGTTTTCAAAAACAACAAATTTTGAATTTGTAAAATATTTTTTCAAATGTAAAGTTAGTTTTCAGGTTTGTTTTTCTGTGACCTAAAAATATGATATTTTTTTGTTGTCCCAAATGTATGGAAGACATTCTAAACATAGAGACAATCAACCATTGTTGTACATAATTACAAGAAGTATAAAAAAAAGGTTCTAATTTAACTGTCAGTTTCAAATAAGTTTGAGCAATTTTTGAGTTGGCAGTACGAGTGTCTCATTGTTGTTAATAGTGGAGACCAACTTGGACGAGACTTTGGGCAAATAACTATATGACTGTTTGACTAATATTCTGGAGTAAAATCCTGATTATAAATCGTGATTTGAACCCAGGACGACCAGAAATGTACCCAAATACTCTGCCCCATTTACTTTTGATTGTATGCATGACTCGGATGGACTATTATGTTTTGTAATGTGAGAACCACTCACCTTTAGAAGCCATCTACCCCCGCTCCCCTCCCATGCCTGTAACTCTTTGAATAGAGAATATTGTCTGTGAAATATTGTCAACTACAAGTAAATAAATTCTCTGATGTAAATAGCTAACAATAGTAACAAAATGTTTTCTACCAGAAAACTTGTTTGAATATGAGACATATCAGTGTAAGTATTATTTGTGGGATCTATGCTCCTCCCGCCTACTCCTCCCGCCTACTCCTCCCGCCTACTCCTCCTGCCTACTCACCCCTTGCCCCAGGACATTTTGCTTAGTGACTGTGTATGATTGGTGATTGCCAGTTTAGCAGACACTGGGATTAGTCACATCCAAGTCTGTGGTTAATTCAGTCGTCTCTGTTAGAGTGTCAGATTACATGCAGGGTTGCTGTTCTTTATCCTCGTATACTTTGAAGACACTACCCATATGTTACAATTGTCTCTTACACATTTAAAAATAAAACCCTAACACACAGAAAGAAATTGTTTGTTTTGTCTGAATTTTTAGCCTTTTGATTGTTGTTTTCTTCTGGTTCTCCCCAAACTATTTCCACTGACCATATTATTTCAATTGGTGTGATTTGAAAAAACATAACTCTGCGGGTTGCGAGTTGTACAGGTGTTATCACCAGCTGCTTGTGTGAGTGTCCAGTTTGTGTTATTTATGGGTGAGTTATAAATGTAGAGAATCGCATTGGGTCAATTAGTATTAACCAAACATCTTTTATTTTTATTATTTTGTATCATAAAAACAACACATAAAATTTTAGTGGGTGTTTTTTTTTTTCTTATAAAAGGAAGGTGTTACTTAGGTCACCTTGACTGTTATTGTTTACGGTTGAAATTTGTATTTTTTTAACTATTATTTCTGTCAAAATGAGAACAACTTGAGCATTCAGTTTGTCCTAACTATTACTTTTGAGGTCCAGCGGTTACTGTAAGGGTTGTGAAGATTTCTTTTCCTCTGTAGTTAGCGCAGGGGTTTGGTGAAAGCTTTTCCGCCTCGCTATTACGTAACATAGTTTTGGTTTGTTACTATTGTGTTGTTGTTTTTTTCTGAGCCATGGACCAAAATGTTATAGTAGTAACTATAATTATTCAGGCATTTTTATTTAAATGTTGTTTTTTGTAAACTTAATTCTGATTTGAAGTACAGTTTTCAGTGACTTGAATTATTTCTTTTAATAATTACTTTTAATTTATGGAACATTAAGATTAGATTATTATTTCTGTTGGTATTCTATAAATATGATTCTTTTTTTTATCACTAACTGTGGATACAAAAGTTACACATTCCATAATATTGTGAACATAAGTGGGAAACATTATCAAACAGATAAATTATTCTAATTTTTTTTTGTGCGTGTTCATTTCTAAATGTTGTTCTTAAAGTTATTTCATCTTTATTTGTTGTTGTTTTATTTTAATTTAAAACAATGAAGCGCTGGGTATGAAACAAATTCAAACTTGAACAATTTTTTAAATGTCAACTCTTTTATTTTTATAAGTGATTGTGGTTGTTTTGTTTTTTTATGAGAGTTGACAATATGTAAAAAATTTTGAATCAAAATGTAATTTTTCTAAAAATTGAATTTTTACAATCCTGCATCTATTTACTCTGTTTGTTATTGCCAAATACATTTGATTTATTTTCGTCTTTTGTAAATGCTATTATTTTTTAATTTTTTTTATCTTTATATGTGTGAACACAATTGAATCAAAACATTTATTTGAGAGAATTGTTTCGTTGTTTTTTTTTTTGTTTGTTTCTGATTTTATTATTTTTATAAAATGGTTTCAATTTATTTAAAGTGTTCACTAAAAGTGCAAAATATTTAATTTGTTTTTTGTTTTTTTTATCTTGGCAGTTTATTTGTTGTTTTTTTTGTTTATTTTTTTTAATGAATAGCTTGTTGTCTCCCTTGGTTTAAATTAAGATTTATCTCCCTTGGTGCTTATTTTTAAAAAGGCTCAACCAGGCTTTGAAAGTTTGTTTATAATAAATATACAAAGAAAACATAAACGAAAACATTTTTAAAAGACTTAGTTTACTTCAATTTCTTGTTTAATTTTGTATCTAACAAACAATTTTTTAATTGTGTTTCTGTATAAAAAAATATAAAATAATTTTTATATCATTTTGATATTATATGGAAAGAACAAGTTTCTGTTAATCTTTTTTAAAACCAGAAAGACACTGTGTATCCATGCCCCCAACATACATTATCCAACTCTGTATCCATGGTCCATGCCCCCAACATTATGATATCCAACATTTTGTTGTAGATTTGTGTACGCCATTCATTTCTTTTCTTGTAGTGTGTCAATGTCTTGCTTGAAACACCAACATGTTAAATATTGACTTGACTGAAAATGTACAAATTGATATAAATATATATAAATAAATATAATAAATATGTTTCAACAATGATTCTTTGAAAGACTTTTTCTGGTTTGTTTTGCTTTTTTTAAAATCTCTTTTTCTTTCCTTGTCTTTCTTTCATCATCCCTCCTTTGTATTCCTTGTTTTTCTTTTCTTTCTTTTTCTTTCATTGTCTTTCTATTTCTATGTCTTTTCCTTTCATTATTTTCTTTCTTTTTCTTTCATTATTTTCTTTCTTTTTCTTTCTTTGTCTTTCCTTGTCTTTCTTTCATCGTCCCTTTTTTTTATTCCTTGTTTTTCTTTCTTTATCTTTCTTTGTCTTTCTATGTCTTTTACTTTCATTATTTTCTTTCTTTTTATTCCTTTTCTTTTCTTTCATTGTGTTTTTTTCCTTGCCTTTTTTTATACTTTCTTTTTAATGTTTAGATGTCAAAATGGGACACTTGTATACTTTCAGTGCCTTGTGATTGCCTTCCAAATGTCTTTGGTACAAATCCAGATTTAAATAGGTGTCTGTTTAGCTCCGATGGGCAGCTGACATTATTTAGGGGACGACCAAAACTATAAGGTCGCTTGGCATTGTGCTGGCCACACTAAATTCATGGTGTGCCGCTGCAATGGAAACTGTTGATTGCGGCTTAACTATACCTATAGGTCAACGTCCGGTCTAAACGAGATACTTAATTATCTTATTACTTTAATTTTTGGATTGGGTGCAAGGACAAATACGTCATAATCTTCTATTTAGAAAGAACGTCTGTAAACTTATAAGATTATTTCTATCCTGAGGATTATTGTGGTCCGGGTAGATTTCTTTTATTAAAAAAGAAAAAAAATATAGACCGGTACAAAAAGCATTCGTCCCTGGGTGGGCTCGAACCACCAACCTTTCGGTTAACAGCCGAACGCGCTAACCGATTGCGCCACAGAGACACATAAATAAAGTCATGTGACAGATTAATTCCCAGAGATTATGAAGTGATTATTTTTTGTTAAGCGTTTCCCTGTTTTATTCTCTCGCTGGCTTACCTTGCGGTTTTGTGAAGCCTTTTGTTCCGGGCTATGATGCCTGTAATGAAGCACATGGGCCCTTTCAGTTTAGTGCCATAGGTAAGCAGGTCAATATGGATTTCGTTAGATACCAATCCGACACTTTCTTGTCTTAAAGCTTAGGCTACTAATAAAATAGATCTAACATTACGTCACATGTCTCGAAATAAAAATAAAATAGTAATGAGATGGGGGTTGTCTTCCGATGTACTCCATCGATACTGGAAACACTATCTTATAGTATATAAAAGGAGATTATATTGTTTGCGTCCTACGCTTAT
Organism: Anisus vortex; assembly: GCA_949126835.1. Taxonomy (NCBI): domain Eukaryota; kingdom Metazoa; phylum Mollusca; class Gastropoda; family Planorbidae; genus Anisus; species Anisus vortex. The sequence continues at coordinate 39,461,853 of OX421503.1, forward strand.
CCGCGATTGGAGTCTATTAGACTAGTCTTGCATTTCTATTAGTGTTTTAAACGATGATAAGTTTCTGGTTTTCCTGGTTTGTAAAGGCAACCCATTCCATGCCCGAATGCCTTTCGGGAAGTAAGAGTAGGCTACTTATATGCATTTGTTCTCGCATAAGGGATAAGAATAGTGTTTTTGTCCTTATGTTTATCTGAGCATTGTAAGAGATTGTTATTGGGTTGTATTTGTAAATTAAAGTTTAATGCGTTATATATACATTAGGCTTGGACATTTTATGCCGAACCAGTTAAAAAACAAAAAAACAAACAACCCTCATCATCATTTAAAAAGTTAATCAAAGTACAAGACTAGACTCAAACCATCGTCGGCATTTTACGTCTCGAGAGAGGATCTATTTCTCTTGTAGGCCCTCATGTCACGGTCACACTGGATGCATATGAAGGTAGCGGAGGGGGGCATATTTTTCTCCACCTTCTTGTGCCTTGCGCGATCCTCTCCTGCAAGCCTGGAACATTCTTGTATCCCTGCCCTCCAGGTAGGTCTACCCTGCGCCATGTCCTCCAAACTGTTGGGGTCAATTTGAAGGTGCTTCATGTCTCTTTTGCAGACATCCGCAAATCTCAGTTTTGGACTCTCTCCCGAAGCTAACGTTCCATATAGGATGTCCCGCGGGAGCCGACCCTGTGGCACTCAGTGTGCATGAACTTGTCAGCTGGGACGCCTGCTTCTGGAGAGTAATGCGGATGTCAGTGCCGTTGCTAGGGATTTGGGGGCCCGGGGGGCTTGGACTCTTTAGGGGCCCCTGCATTTTGACATTCGACATTATGACATAAGAAAAAGAACAAAAATACACTCCTTTGGGGGCCCCCCTCAAGTAGGGGCCCGGGGGGACTTTCGAATTTGGACCCCCCCCCTCCCCTAGCTACGCCACTGTCGGATGTCTTGACACCCTGCTCTGTAGAACCTCTGCATATGAAACTTTGTCCTGCCATCTTATGTCTAAAATACATCTGAGACACCTGAGGTGCCAGGAATATGGATACTCAGAACGCATGTTCGGTGAACTAGTGATTTAGTGGAACGAATAAGCAGCGGGTTCATTTTTTTTAAATCTCGCCATAGTCATAGTGCCCATGGCTTTAGCTATTTTACTTTTGATCTCCCCTGCTAGAAGCACATTGCTTGAGATTTTGGCCCCAGGGTAGTAGAACTCGTCAACTACTTCTAGTGGATGGCCACCACCAAGTTAGAACTCGTCAACTACTTCTAGTGGATGGCCACCAAGTCAAACCATGCATAGGCGGATAAGCACTGGTTAATTTTCTTTAGCTTTTAAATAGTTTTTTTGTTTAAATATTTATTTATAAAAGTCTATCTATCAAACGTAAAACCATCAAAGTAATATATTTCTATCCTGATGATCATGTCCGGGGTTGGGGAGTGGGGGGGCGGGGGGCTATTACTTTCGTTCCCTGTCCAAAGATTTCAATTATTTAAAAAAAAAATAAAAGATAAAAATATAGACCGGTACAAAAAATACTCGTCCCTGGGTGGGCTCGAACCACCAACCTTTCGGTTAACAGCCGAACGCGCTAACCGATTGCGCCACAGAGACAGATAAGTAAAGTCACGTGACATTTGACAGATTAAATCCCAAAGATTATGATTATAACAAATATTTTTTTTGTTAACCGTTTCACTGTTCTATTCTCTCCCCTGGCTTACCTTGCGGTTTTGTGAAGTTTTGTTCCGGGCTATGATGCCCCCGTTACGAGCAACATGGGCCCTTTCAATTTAGTTATTACATATAATATGTAGCCTTAGCAAGTCAAACGCAATAACTTTATCAACATAAGGGCGTCATTAGAATGTTTATTTAGCCTAAAAAGTAATAAGACAAACAACACCATAAGAAACATTGACCAATATTTAAAAAAAACACAAGAAATGGGCCTAGAAGTTTTAATTGGAAAAAAACAACAACCCTGTCCGCTCCCGTTTGGTTTGTAAATGTGCGTCTCAGAGAGTTTAAGAGAATAATTTAGTTTGACACAATGCGAGAGAGAGGTAGGCATATGCTTTTTTTTCTTTCTTTTTCGCTACGCCAGTGTAAAGAGGTTGCAATTTGCAACTCGTTCAGAAGACACAAGAAAAACACGCACGCGATAAAACCCTCTCCAGTTGCAAGAAAAGCCAACTCTTGTTTACACCTTAAATAGTGAGCTCAAACAGAGTTAAGGGCCGTTACTTTTCTTCCGCGACCCCTCTCCTCCCCACATACACACACAGACACACACACTGGCACACTCACAGACATACACACATACACACACAGACATACTATTCGTCACCAAATCAACTAAAACTGAAAGCGTATCAAAAACTCTATAAATAGATTTTGTGTTCAATAAGGAATTTTGTTTATGCCCCTCTCCTCCAACCACTCTTTCTCTCTGTCTTTCTCTCTCTGTCTTTCTCTGTCTGTCTTTCTTTCTCTGTCTTTCTCTCTCTGTCTTTCTCTCTCTGTCTTTCTCTCTCTATCTTTCTCTCTCTGTCTTTCTCTCTCTGTCTTTCTCTCTCTCTGTCTTTCTCTCTCTGTCTTTCTCTCTCTCTGTCTTTCTCTGTCTCTCTTCCTTCAAAACCGTGGCACTGCCAACATTCGTCGTTCAAAGAGGGGTAGGGGTAGGGAGGGGAGGGAATGCGGTGTCGAAGAAAGCGCTTTGGCGAGGCAGAATGGAATGGGGGGAGGGCGTGTGTAGATAGGTGGAGGGGACTCATGGTGGAGGGGCGTTTGAAAGGGACGTAAGTATGGAACACACGGGCGACTTGTGGCAAGACATGTCAACAACAGACCGAAAAAAAAAAGTTTTTCATTTTTTTTTTCATGTGTCGTTGGCAGTTGGAAGATTAAAAGGTCTAAAACCGAGGAGCCAAGCGAGGGCTCCGAGTTCTTTAACTTTCTAGAGATAACACAGCATTGCAACAATTTAATTTTTATTGACTTCTTTCTATAAGGTAAGACATTTTTTAAACTGAGAGGTTTCACTTACTTGATCATATATGTAACGTTATCTTTTCAGCTCTAATTACAGTGATTGTAATTAACCAATATAACAATTAACACTGTAAGAATAACAGCTTTGTTTAAAAGATTAAATGAATTTTCAATTGAATATTATTGAAATTTAATTATCAAATGATTATATAAAACTTTGCCAGTTTATCCATCAGAACCTAATTATGAGTCTAAAAACTTGGTATGTTTAGAATCTAGTCTTTATCTTAACTCTAACCTCAATTCTGCTACAAATACGAGTAAAAATTTATTCAATGGGGACTTCGAGAAATGTATGCGCATTTTACTCAGGCAAAATATTGATTAAAATTATCCTAAGACTTTTTAAAATCCGGATTGTGCGCGATATTTATTAGTTTTATTCCCCCCCCCCCCCCTTTTCCCAGAGAATAATACATTGTGGAAGTCTTACATTATATTTATATATATTCAATCTATCTTTCTCTATATTTATATATATTCAATCTATCTTTCTCTATATTTATATATATTCAATCTATCTTTCTCTATATTTATATATATTCAATCTATCTTTCTCTATATTTATATATATTCAATCTATCTTTCTCTATATTTATATATATTCAATCTATCTTTCTCTATATTTATATATATTCAATCTATCTTTCTCTATATTTATATATATTCAATCTATCTTTCTCTATATTTATATATATTCAATCTATCTTTCTCTATATTTATATATATTCAATCTATCTTTCTATATATTTATATATATTCAATCTATCTTTCTCTATATTTATATATATTCAATCTATCTTTCTCTATATTTATTTATCTGTATATGCCTATAGTATCTATTTTTCTTTTTATCTATCTATCTATCTATCTATATTATATCTATCTATCTTTATATCTATCTATCTATCTTTCTATCTATGTATCTATCATTGCAATGTTGATGTTCAGCAATTAAAATCTTGCCTCTCCTACTTCTCCCAAATCCATTGTACACACTATTGACATCAATATTTGTACCTATAGCCATTGTGTTAAGATATACAGTGCATTAATGTCACCTCGCTGTGTTTGTTTGCTTTAAATTGAAATTATTTCTTCAACATGTGACTTATAGACTATACCATCCCACATTTCTCAATAAGACATAACGACTTGATTAAGCCATAGTCTGTATTTGTGTGTGTGTGTGTCTTTTTTTTATATTGACTATTTAGACACTATTGTGTTTAAGGAATACGTTAGATGAAGAGTGACTTAACCAGTTTGTCAAATATGTGCACCTAACCCCCCTCAATACACTTCCCAACAAAAAAACAAAAAAAAGACAAGATGACCTTCACGGGCTCCCATATATTGCAGTTGCACTTATTTTTACACAAGTTGTTATAATTATATAAAGATCTTGTCATGAGTGTATATGCAGTTGTGTGTGTATGTGTATGAAAACTTCTTTATATATAAGTGATCTTTCTGATCTAGATAAAAGGAAGATAGATATGCAGTAATACGCCCACGATTAAAAACCAGTGCAGGTTTAAATAAAGGGGCATGTGTATATGGTATATGGATATTTAAATGTGTACCCCCCCCCCCCCCCAAGCCGTATGTGTTTCTTTATGTGTTTCTATTAACGTGTATATTCAGAGTAGGCCTATGTGTCATAACCTTTTTTCAAGTGTATCGAGATAAGCTTTAGATATGATCTCAATAAGTATCTAGATTCTAGATACACTATAAGTGTCTTTAAATTATGTGTAGCCTATGTTCTAAGTATATGTTTCTCTAAATGTGTATAGACCTATGTTTCTCTAAATGTATATCTCCTAAGTAGGTATATATGTTTGAAGTGTTTCTTTAAATGTGTAGGCTCTAAGTATATGTTTCTCTATATGTGTGTGTTCTAGGTATATGTTTTACTAGTGCTGTCTACTTTAAACTGTAGGCTCTATGATTCCCTTGCTGCAACCCGATCAGGTTCGATTTTTGTGTAAATAGGTCACCATTGACCTAAATTTACCGCCCCCAAACACACAACAATAACACACAGCTGAAAACTGAGAGTCTAAGAGGCACATTGACTTGAAATCTCGTTCAATCATTTTATATAATGGTTATATATATATAAATATATATATATATATTAGAGAGAGAGAGAAAAAGAGAGAGAGGGAAAGAGGAAAAGAGAGAGCTAGAAAGAGAGAGAAAGAGAGAGAGAAAGAGAGAGGTATAGAATTCGTCTATTCATGCACAGATTCAGAATTTCTTCTTATGTCCCGCGATGCCATGGACCCCCCCCCCCTTTTTTTTCCCAGAATGGTTTCTCCACCAGCCATCAGGCTCTACTCTAGTCCAGGGGCGCCGTACCTCTAGGTGTCACTACCGTCATAAGGTTTTTACTTGCACCCACGGCTCGCCGCCACTGTCCTTGGGCAACTGACACCTATAACTGAATTTTAAAGTTAAAAAAAAGATAATTATAGGAAATCCCACCCTCCAAGTAAATCACACAAGTTTCCGATTTCGAATTAGGGGTTGTCCACATAAGGGTCATTACGTAAAACCCGAGGTAAAATCTGACGATGTGTGATGTGTATGTTACTTTACATAATTTTTTTTTAAAGTTATTGACCGGAGTTAGCAACAAAAGAAGTTTTTACTTTAGTTTATCAGTGTTGGTGGGATTGTGGTGCGATCTTGGGGTAGTGGGTTTGGTGATCTTATATAGATTCTGATATAGAGTTTATTGGATAGGTAAATAAACATAGATATAGATAGATTCATGAATTATAATATATTATAAAAATGGATAGACAGATGGATAGATAGATGCATAAACATTTATATAGATAAACAAATGGACAGAAATATCAAAAGACAAAATTGAGAGATGGATTTATTATAAATTACAAGCTACATTGCCCGGCGTTGCCCGGGTGAAAAAAAAAGGAATGATTAAGGTGCAGATAAAAATTGTATAAACTACAATTTAGAACGCTATAAATCTAATATTTAAAGAATTTGTTTTACTGAAGACTTTTACTAATTTTAGGAAAGTAATTTAAAATAAATATTGTAATGGGGTAAAAAATAGGCAAGTATTTTTATTTAACAAAAATCTAAATTGCCCGTAGATTTACAATGCCTTTTGTTTTTACAAGTTTGAAAAAAAATTGTCACAAAAAAATCTCTAGTCTAACTGGAGAATCAAACCCGGGTCTCCCGCATAGCAGTTCGCTACGTTAACGACTGAGCTAGCGAAGACACATGTCGGATGTAAAAAATTATTAGACAGTATATAGGCCTAGGCCTAAATAGGTGAGAGACACAAACTCACGTGTTTTCAAATTGACCAATGGGGATCCGTGGAGACACAAACACGAACTTTTCATATATATATTGATATATATATGGCTACCTTCGTTCCGTGGGCGCTGAGCAAGAAGACTAGCAACGATGATATATTCGCCCTAAAACTCTTTTATTGAGTCTTGCTTTTACCGCCGCTGCCTCTGCCATCCTGTTTGAGACCACCTTTTTCCGGGGAAGCGTGCTTGATTGACAGAGATGTATGGGTGGCTAAATAAGGTATATAGAGTTAAATGGCTAAATACATGTAGATTGTTAGATTGATTGGTTGCTATAATGCAGGGGCCGGGAACCTTTTTGTCTGAGAGAGCCATGGACACCACATATTTTGAAAAGTAATTCTGTGAGAGCCATACATTTAAAACTAATAAATCAAGTAAATGTGTTCATTTTGTGTAATTTCATCACTAAAAGTACACTAATTATGTCTCTGAATTCTTCTGATGCTGAGCTGCAGTAGACTTTAGTTCATTTGTAGAATGAAATATTGATATGTAATTAATATGTAGATAAAAAAGTTAAAAAAAAAACATTTTTTAATAATCGAACATTTGTCTGCGAGCCAGATGCAGCCACCAAAAGAGCCACATCTGGCTCACGAGCCAAGGGTTCCCGACCCCTGCTATAATGGATGGGATTGGAGATGTTTCTGCCAAATAGCACGTGGCGTCATTTATGAACAGCGCTTTTCTATAATATTTTTTTAGAAAACAACTAAAAGAAAAACCATGGGTTTAGAAATACGGTTCTACAACAATACAATTAATTATACAGCGTTTAAAGGGCAGAGAGGGGGGGGGGGAGAAAACTGAGATTGTTATTGTTCTTGACACGTTGTGTGTCACCCGAAGACCGTGGCGAGTGTCAATACTTGAAATATCGACCGAGTTGTTTATTTGTTTATAAGTTAGCAAAACATTTACTGCTTGACTGTAGTCTAGAATGCGTTAAACTTGTGCTTATGCACATGAAGCTAGTGTATCTTGAGTTCCACGCAATAATCTTCATTAGAGAAGGAGCGTCTGTAATGTATAGGATAAGATGTTGGCTACTAGTGAGAACAAGTTTCCATGGTCAAGGCATACCAGGGGATTGTAAGGCCCGCACAATGCACAGCCGCCTTCACTTTGCCCCAACTAGTGTTAGGTGCCCAGAAGTCTCGTTTCTTTAAATTTATCACATAACTTCTCGAGTATCCGTAGCTTCGTGAATTTTTGTTTCCTGTTGTCCGCGTGGATTCTCGTTATCTCGTGTCGTCGAGACTCATCCGTTTCCTCTGTATTGCGTAGAATCTCGACTTTCCTCTTATCCCTCCCTCCTCTCTTCTCATAAACTCTCATTTATACTCTTGCTTTTTCTCCTCACCCAAGAAATTCTCGTTTTCTTCTCGTCACACATTACCTGTTTCATGCCTCACCACACAGACACATACTCTCTCTCTCTCTCTCTCTCACACACACGTATCGAGACTCGAATCGTCCACACAACTTTATGATTCCTACGTTGTATATAATACATAAGGCATTAAACTCTAATTTAGAAATACAACCCAATAACAACCTGTTGCAAAGCTCAGATAAACATAAAGACAAAACACCTTCCTTGTCCCTTATGCGAGAACAAATGCATATAAGTACTCTTTCTTCCCGAGTGGCATTTGGGCATGGAATGGGTTGCCTGAACAAACCAGGAAAACCAATAACCTAACATCATTTAAAACATTAATAAAAATGCAAGACTAGACTCGGACCACGGATGAACGTAGGACGCAATAATCTTCTTTATAGAAGGAGCGTCTGTAATGTATAAGATAAGAAGATAAGGTATATGTTTATTTGAATATTAATTTTGTGTGTACTTGCACAGTGGACACCCCCCTCCCGGGCCCACCCCGCCCTTAGCCTCCCCCCCCCCCCCCACACACACACTATATTAATAATATTATTATTGATAAACCAACTATCTAAGAATAAAATGTAAAAAAAAGTCACCACTCTTTCTCCAGTCAAAACATCGCGATTCATGAAGAAAAAAAAACATATCGCGCGGCAGACAGTTTACATACACACACACACGCATACGCACATTTACCAAAAAAATAATAAACCGTTTAAATCATGCTCCATATAAACTGTCAATACTTTCTTTCAAGCCGCATAAATTTCCGATATTAGAAAAATCAATCAAATCAATTCGAAGCAGCGATCAAAGTTTTGTAACGTTCGATAACTCGCGAGGAAAACTCAGCAGACGTGTTATTCTTTTTAAATACATATATTTTTTTTACTACAATTTTTTTCATTAATAGTAGCAACGACTTAACCGTTTAAAAAAAAAATACAAAATTAGGTTAATCTATTAGAGACGTATTTTATTATAGTTTTTTTTATTCAAAGTGTTCTTTATATTTTATTTAAATCGTTGATAGCAATGAAGCAAGGCCATTAAAGAATTACCGTACATTTTTATGGTTGCGTTATTTAAAAGCTTTCAACGCCTGTATTGTAATAATATTTTAGTGTTATTACTTTTAAATCGCTTGTTGTTTGATTTATGCATTTATTTGCAGTTTATAAAATGTTTAAAGGCACAGGGGCAATAACTTACGCGTCGAGTGTTTAATAGTGGGAGGTGATCCTTGGCAATTAACGCTTAAACACCAATGACGTGACCAGGGGAAAGAGAGAGAGCCCGGTAGAGGGGGGGGGGGGGGCGATTGATTGCTCTCCCCCCCCCCCCCCCATCCTAACATTCAACTTCAAGTCGTTTTACTAAAATTATTGAGAATTATTAATTTTTATGAATACAATTTTTGTTCAGAAAATTACACTTTGGAATCCTGGCTACGGCACTTCTTTAACATCCACTGTACAAATTATATTCATAGTTCAAAGGTCATACTAAAAAATGTAATCGTAACAGTGCCAGTGAAAATGTTGGCGTTTCCGGAACAATGTTTCAATGATGCTAAGCTCTTGTGTATCCCATGGCGCCCAGTTCACCCCCAAACTCAACATGGCGCCCAGTTCACCCCCAAACTCAACATGGCGCCCAGTCTACTCACCAACTGAAAACCACTACCCCTTCATATTCAACTGTAAAAAACACATTTCAAATTCATTACAAGTTAGTCATAAATAAATAAAGATTTAAATTCTAACTCAAAATCATCATCAATCCCTTGACCGTTGTGGTCGTTGTGGGGGAGCGAATGGACACCACAGCAGTCAACTTTCTCCACTTTTGCCTATCTTGTGCGGATGTCAATAGTTGAGTCAACTGCAGCCCTGTCCAATATTTTACATTGTCGAACCAGCATCTCCACTGCTGGCCTCCGACGTCCACATTCTACCGTGCCCTGGAGGATTGATTTTGACAGGTTATAACGACCTAATAAATGAATAAAATAACAATAAAAGCAGACAAATATTTCATATGCAAGGAAAGAGGCAAATAGACTTTTTTTTCTTGGTGGCATTCCGGCATGAAATGGGTTGACTGGACAAAAGAAAAAGAAAACAAGAAATCGTCATAATTTAAAACCATAATCTTAATCTTATCTTATACATTTCAGACGCTCCTTCTATAAAAAAGATTATTGCGTCCTACGCTCATCCGTGGTCCTAGTCTAGCCTTGCATAGTTATCTAGTTATTTTAATCCAACTATACAACTTTGGATAAATGTTGAATGCAATAATCTTGTGTACAGAATGAGTGTTTGTAAAAAAAAGATAATATTATAACGTGGTGCCAAAGAATGTAAGTAACAAATAAATAATTGTTACTTTGCAAAGATCTAAATTTTTTGCTCAACACAGCACGTCATAAACATTGACTTCTTAACCCTTGCTGTACCATTACTTATAAAGGAATGTTACTATAGTATACTATAACCATTCAGGTTCAATAATCAATAGAAGGTTTTTTTTTTACTTAGAGTTAAACTGATACTAATCCCGTTAATAAGGGCGCAGTGTTTAAGAAACGTGAAGTTTTTATTTTAATGGTTACGGAAAGATTTCACGACGCACGCACACAAGCACATCTACGTGCGGGATTTGAACAATAGAAACTGGGGATAGAAGACGTATAGGCACCCTGTCTATACACTCAAACGAAACGAACGCCCCATTCGCTCCCCTCCACCTAAGGCGCCCCATAACCACCCTCTTACACCGCGACTTCCTTGCCAAACAATTAAAACCGTGTATCAGTTATCCCATTAGTCGATCGGGTGTCGAAGTCCCGTGACGGATCCGGTCGACCCACCTTAAATACAACTTTGTTTTTGGCGGGTCCCTCCTTACTTGGCACTCTGACTCGTCATGTCATGTTTTAGGCACTCTGTCACACCTTCACGCCCCACGATAAGGACACTAACCACGGGCAATGATATTTTGTACACATCACGATCTAGAATTTTTTGTGTGTGTTCAAACCTGTTTCCATGTGGAAAAGAAGAGGTCTGCAATCAGAGATTCCCACTTTCCATCGACACATTCTGAGACTTGCATTTTAAAGGCTACACAGATTAAACATCAAGGATACTTAAGCAATTCCCGAATTCCATGAGAAATTTCAAGGTTTCCGCTTTGTTCATGAGCTATTGCGATAGATATTGTCAATTTTTTGTTTTAAGTAAGGGACATTAATTTCACATCAGACTTTTGGTGAATTCTGTATTCTAAATCAGTATTAACTTGTCTTTAAAAAAAAATTAAAGTATCCAGTCTGACCAAATTTACGCATCAGATGTATGTAAACTCAGGGACACCCTCAAAACCCGAGAACAGGATTCGAACTCAGGACCTTTAATGTTTATGTATTATTTGTTAGGATAAAACAAATTGAGAAGCCCTGCTCTAAGTTATGCATAGTCCAAGGTCTAGCACAGGTTCCAGACTTTGGCTCTGTGGAACACAAAGGCACTCAAGGATATTATGTCTGGCACGCTGTTTTATCTGATTTAGAGTTTTCGCGCCTGAAAAAAAAAGTTTAAGAAAAATACACATAATTTATGGTGCGATGAGGATTTTTAGTTAATTTGTGTTATGCATGAGTAAAATGGCTGTTACGTCAATAAGTAAACAAAAACAACAAAACACCAGCAAACTAACAATCTCCATATGTAGCCATAGATATATACAGAAGATCTATGATATAGTTTTCTATTTGCTTTTAGCGTAAAGTACCTGTGGAATAAATAGTATATTTAAACAATGAAATCATTCAGCGTTTTCCCCTAGTGTGTGTCGAACTATAAGATTAGACTATATAGTAGTAAAGTACCATCGGACCAAATTGATCATTGGGCCGGTGAAGCAATGTTCGCCCCTTTCACCGAACTAAGGCATATTAAGGGATGTGTGGCCAGCACAATGCCCAGCCACCTTTACTTTACCCCAACAAATGTCAGGTACCCATCTGAGATGGGTAGACTCAGGGACACCCTCGAGTCCAGGGAAAATATCCTAGCCTTTACCAGGATTCAAACCCAGGAACTTCAGAACGCCAGTCGAACGCGCTGCCGCTCGTCCACTGTGCTCCATATAGACTATCTAGAATGTTCTATCATTTTTTAATGCAGCCACAAATGTGATATGTGATTATATATAAAACAAAATAACTCTAATATCTTGTAACCCATAGAGAGAGAATTATATCAAATTTTTCACCAAGATTTAATGTTCGCCTAAACGTGTTTTCTCACAGGAATGAGTTGCAATTGAGTTATTGTGTAATTGGTAGCCAATGTAATTGCAGCACTGTTTTGAATTCTTTGTAGTTTGTTTTTAAGATCGCACTCTATTAGTCCAATGTAGATCTATATGCTGTTCACATAATTTAAATGTCAGTACGCAAGACCTATTACCTATTTCCAAAGACTATAATAAGATGGACCGCTTGCTATATTTTTAGAACTGAATAGTTAGTTTGCGCATGCGCGGCCTTCAATACGTCCTCAAGTTTTCCGGTGCACATCAAAGATTATAATGAGATGGACAGCTTGCTCTATTTTTAGAGTTTATCGCTTGTTTTTTTTCCGTGCGCTCATTGTCTTTAATTTTCTTATCTTATCAAACGCTCCTTCCATAAAGAAGATTATTATTGCGTCCTACGCTCATTCGTGGTCCGAGTCTAGTCTTGCATTTTTATTAATGTTTTAAATGATGTTAAGTTACTGGTTTTCCTGGTTTGTTCAGGCAACCCACCCCTTGCCGAATGCCACTCGGGAAGAAAGAGTACTTATATGTGTTTGTTGTCGCATAAGGGACAAGGAAAGTGTTTTTGTCTTATTACTCCCTTTCTATTAACTTGCATTGTCTGTCTGTCTGCTTGGTTGGATGTTTGTTAGCAAAACTTTGCATCGAATTTTCGACCACTTCCCGTCGTCCAATCGAGTTAAAACTTGGGCAGCAGACTTGCTCCGAGAAACAACAATATATTTTATCAAATTTTCAGCATCATAGCCTTTGGAGAAGTCACTAATACCTTCGACCAAATTGCGAATCGAATAACATTTGATGTAAAACATGGCTGCCTCTACCGGAAGAGACGGAAGTAAATAATCTTTTCGGATTTGTTCGTTTTAAAAAATTAAATAGAATGAAAACGACACAATGTAGCCGAAACAAAGCGAGTTATCTTTTTATGGTTTTTGTGGGCCAAAGCTAGAAAAAAAAAGGATGCGCAAAATTTTAGTGTGGAAATTCATAAGGTATAATATCACTTATATTTATTTTAATGTATCAAAATATTAATTAAAAATAAACTTAGTTTACAAAGAAAGGGAGGTTAGTTTTTTTGTTTATCTGAGCATTGCAACAGGTTGTTATTGCCTGTTATTGTGTTGTATTTCTAAATTAGAGTTTAATGCCTTATGTATTATTACTACTTTACTCTTTGCCCTTCTGTCCTCTAGTGTTTCTAGGTTTAGTGATTTGACTAATGGTGTTACTCTTGTTAATTGGGAATATTCGCTAGTTATGAACCTTGAAGCTCTTTTCTGAATTCGTTCTAATTTTTAAAATATTTTCTTTATGTCTCAAATGTCTCTTTTGTTAAAATGTTTTATGTGTAGGGTATGCAACTCGTTTTCTTTCAAGATATTATTTTAGTACACCTTGACTTGTTAGACTTTGTATATTTTATATAGCTTCGTGATATAATAATATGCCAAAGTCTTATCTCTGTAGGCTATATCAGATTAGATGAAAGTAAAAAGGTGAACACTTGTCAATCAGACGCGTTCTACAAGCTAATTACGCACCATGCGTTGCGTGTCGCACGATTTCACATCATAAACAAATTACCACGGTACCACCATAAGGGCCGTTCATAAATGACGTTATGCTGCTAAGGGAGGTCCGTGGGCCACTTTACGGTCCGCCCAAACCTTTTAGTATGCCACCCTCCCCCGCAGAGCTTCTAACGGCTATAATTTGTACGCGTTGTAGTAATAATGTAAATAAATAAACGTTCACTATATATGACCCATCTTGTATAAAAAAAAATCTTACACGGCCCCTTTACGAAAATTGTTGTACGCCCCTGCTAAACAGTAGGCTATCTCCTAACAACGCACACTCCACACTAACCCGGAAAGAAATTTAACAATACCATTTTGTTTATGTATTCATTATGGGCCCAATGCATACGCACACAAACACACACACACATAAACACACATAAAGAAATATAATACTTTCGCCTCTTCATGCTAACTCCGTTTCGATGTTGTTTTTTGTGAAATCGATTTTGTTTAAGTCAACAGGTCGCGGCAACATTTCTTTTATAGATCCTCTATTTGACATATTACAGACACACACAAACACACACACATTTGTGGCTAATTTGTCGTCGTCGATAAGTATCTCGTCTGACACTGGATCTTGTGTCCCTCCATTTCTATACAGTTCCGTTATCACATAACTCGTTCTAGCCTCGATCAGCGAAGGAATCCTCAATTCAAATAACGAGGGGGGGATATTATGACACCCGATGCGTCTCGTTGTCGGCGGGTGAGGTTCGGTAGCTTTCGTCAATCCTCGGGGAACAGTCGTCGGAGCCTATCGTCCGTGACAAGAGTTTCCTGCCAGTTTGAGTATATTATGTATACACACACATAATTATATATATATATATATATATATAGGAAAGAGTTCATTTATATGATCTATTATATAGTGTTAAGTGTATTATATTATATTTCGAGGCACATGTTTATTTTTTATACTTACAATATAATGTCTAATGGCTATAAATATAGTTCTATGTAAAAAAAAAACAGCGACAAACTTGACAACATTTTTGTTGTTAAATATAGGCAAATATAGATCTATAGACCGTTGCCTAGTTCAAGAAACGGGCATAAAGTTCTTGAGCTGGGTTACTACACTATCTGTGTATTACACAAACACTGACTTGTTTACTTGTCGGATGATACAGACGTGTATAACTTCCCTTTAAACCGTAACATTTTCAATAATTATAAATCATATCATGAGCTAAACGTCGAGAGAAATAAACGACACCTCACCCCTTCACTTAAATATTGATTTGAAAATAGTTTATATTTTTGGCTTTGGGGTAGTGAGTTAGTAAATATTTAGAGATATCATTGGAAGGAATAGAGAATTTAAAAAAAACGTTGGGGAGGGGGGGGGGGGTCTAGAGATTAAATGTGACAAAATTGTTCTTTGAAGTTAGATCAGATTTTTTTATTTTTTTTTGTGGTTTCTGACAACTTGAGATAAGTGAAATTTGGGGACTTGATTTACTGCAGTTTGTTGTACTTGGGGACTTATGATGAATAGTTTATAAAATGCCATTTCCAATAAAATCCAGGAAATTCGCGTTTCTGAATCACGAATCAGTTTTCTCTGAACTTTACCTGCATTAATTATTTAAGAATACAGTACGCAGGCCTAAGACAGTAGGTTTGTATACAATACAGTATGCATTAACGAGTATTGAAATGACAATACTGTAAATTACAGTATTTGAGCCCTAGCATAGTATTAACGCTTCTCAAACTGTAAAGCCTTGTATGTAATAGACATTTGTTAATTGCCCTTTTCTGAAAAAGGTTTCGAGCATTTTCAAAATGTGCGGGTCTAAGAAGTTGACATTCCACCACACCTCGTTTATTATAGGATTGATCTTAGATCTATATGTTGGGTTCACACTATTGAAAAGATACTATAAAATTTGCATAATATTTATGTATGTTTAACATAAAAAAATAAAACATACAAATATCCGTGTGTGTGCTTTCCTCTCCTTGTAAGTCTTTAAAAGTCTACCTACTAACAGGGGGGGGGTGGGGAGGGGGAGATAATTCTGGTAGAATTGCATACGTCTGCCGATTCACAGAGTGCTGGGGGAATAAACAATTTGTGTGGAGTTAAAGCTTTCAATTCAAAAGTATATAAGCGTGCCGCCGTTCATTATCCACAGCAGAGAAAAGAGTATGGACGTTATTTCAACTCTTTACAATTTAACCAAACCAGGTAAACTTTCAAAACATTAGGCTCTTACACCTTCTATAGTTTATCTCTTTTTTTCTTATTTATCTTCAACTCCATCTATTTCACTCTCTCTCTATCTACTTAAATAAATCTCTTTCATTATTTCTCTAGTTCTTTCTATTTCTCCTTCTCCCTATCACTTTCTATTTTATTCTCTCTCTCTCTCTCTCTCTCTCTCTCGATATTTTTATCCTCTTTCTCTATCTAATGATCTTTAATTGTTTCTCGCATTCTCTCTCTCTCTCTCCCTCTCTCTCGATATTTTTATCCTCTTTCTCTATCTCACGATCTTTAATTATTTCTCGCATTCTCTCTCTCTCTCTCCCTCTCTCTCGATATTTTTATCCTCTTTCTCTATCTCATGATCTTTAATTATCTCTCGCATTCTCTCTCCTCTCTCTCTCTCTCTCTGTGATCTTTCTGAGTTTTTTAAATAGATCTTTTGAGTCTTTGCAACATGTAGTATAACTCTCCCTGCTTTGTTTAACCATCTTCCTCCATCTCTCTATTTCTTCCCCCTTCTTTCTCTCCCTATAACTGTTTTCTCTCCCCACCCTTCTTCACTTTTCTTAAGGTTGTAGTTTTTTTTTCTTCCATGCTAGGCGTTACTCTCTCTCTATATATAATTTTTATATTGCCTTCCCTCATCCCAATTCATACATTACACACAGACACTTTCGCAGAAATTGTGATTGATTTATCGTTATACAAAATTGTGATTGATTTATCGCTATACAGAATTGTGATTGATTTATCGCTATACAGAATTGTGATTGATCTATCGCTATACAAAATTGTGATTGATTTATCGCTATTCAGAATTGTGATTGATTTATCGCTATATAAAATTGTGATTGATTTATCGCTATACAAAATTGTGATTGATTTATCGCTGTACAAAATTGTGATTGATTTATCGCTGTACAAAATTTTGATTGATTTATCGCTGTACAGAATTGTGATTGATTTATCGCTATACAAAATTGTGATTGATTTATCGCTATACAAAATTGTGATTGATTTATCGCTATACAAAATTGTGATTGATTTATCGCTATACAGAATTGTGATTGATTTATCGCTTTACAAAATTGTAATTGATTTATCGCTATACAGAATTGTGATTGATTTATCGCTATACAAAATTGTGATTGATTTATCGCTATACAGAATTGTGATTGATTTATCGCTGTACAAAATATAAATAAATAACTCTAAATTTAATGAGCTAGCGAAGCTATTCAAATAAATACAATTTAAAAACTATTACAACATGCAAAACATGTAACACCTGCCAACTCTAATCTTGAACATCGATTAAAAGAAGTGACGTCACATCTACATAAGGCATGCATTGATGCTGTAGTTGCTTTTTGCCTAACGACAACAAAAAATCTACTTTTTATTGACCAGTGAAGTTGAATGTTATTATTGTACACAAGTTCAAACATTAAACTCTTCTTAAAACATTCATCGGGTGGCTTGAGTGTATTATTTCCTAGTGAAAACAAGATCCTATTGACCCCTAAACAGACGACAGAAAAACCCGGATTTATAACACACGGAAAGAAACAGTTATCTTTTCCTTTAAGTGACGTCATACATATTCAAATGATCAAGTTTCGAGAGTTTTTCCTGCTTAGCAAAAAAAAAAAAAAATTGTGGTAATAGTTATTGTCTGAATAGTGAAGCATGTGAGGTAGTGTTATTGACACGTGAGAACCACTCATTTTTAAATGCTATCTACACCCAGTGATCGTTTTTTGGTTTGTGTGTATACAGTGGACCTTTTTTCATTTACAGAGAATTTTCCTAGAATTAAATTTGTATTTTTCATTTGGGTGATGGCTTGTGTTATATTTAGACAGGTTATTGGCCTAGCCCGGGGGTCGGCAACCTACGGCACGCGTGCCAGACTTGGCACGCAGAACGATTTTCGTTGGCACGCGAGATACTCTCCAAAACGGCAATTCAAGTCTCTTCTTGTCCAAGAGCAAATGAATTTTAAGCTTTTGGCACGCTGAATGAATTAGAAATCTTACTTCGGCACACTATTATCAAAAGGTTGCTGACCTCTGAGTCCTAGCCTACAATTACATTTTCCGACTTTAATGCCAAAAAAAAATATACATTTATCACCAAATCTGTCCCTATCTCAGACCTATCACGTGGAAAACATAAAAAGAAAACTGGGGCATAGGGCCTGCACCTGGATTGTGTGTGTAAGTGTGTATGTGTGTGTGTGTGTGTGTGTGTCAGTGTGTGTGTGTTTGTTATTGTAGTTGAAAGTTTGAACGTGAACGCTTGTTTACCTATTCTAACAATGAAAGTTTCGGAAACTATAATTTATGACCCTTCGTTTGAATCAATTACACGCTCTTTTCTGTATGGATTTCTTCCCCGTGTTAAATGACAAACAAAATGTGTGTGAAGGGGTGTGTTGTATAATCTAACTTCTAACTTCTAACTATCTCACACACCAGTGTCTGACTTTCTATAAAGGCCCAAACATACTTACCTACCCCAGTATCTGTGTACTATCTATCCACGTGAAGAAAAGAAGTATTTATTGTTCATTAGTCAATCTATTATATCTATTCTATCTATCGATTGATTTATCTACCTTTCTTTTATCTGTCTATCTTTTTTTAACTCTGTTATATCTAGATCTATCTATTTATCTGTCTGTTAACTTATCAACCTATCTATCCATCTGTCTATTAAGCTATGTAATAAAATATATGTCTATATAATATCTATTTATTATATATCGCCCCTAACAAGCACGCTATATTGGCATAATCTTGGCCCAATATCTGTCCGTCTATTTGTAGGCAATATTATATTTGTGTAACTGTAATTTTGTCTGTCTTTCCCTTGGTCTATGAAGACAACCAACCGTGTCAATATCAAAGTCCCTCTATTCTAAATGTTTTTTTTTTTAATGCATCCTGGCTAGTTCAGACAACCCATTTCTTTCACATATTTGCCTTTGAAAAATATAAACGTATAACAAACGAAAACAATGTTGTCTGTTTTTTTAATAAATTTAATGTATTTCTGAGTATTGTATTCGATTATTGTGGTGTAGGTATAAAAAGAAAACCTGACGTTGTGGATAACTACCCAGCGGGCACACCACGTCGTATCGACGGAGATAATACGTGGTTTGAACGTGTTTTCGTGGTTTCCAAGTTTTCCTCCCGTCGATACGACCTCGTGTGCCCACAGGGTACAGACGCTATGGTATCAATTTTGCTGCTTTAACCCTCACTACGAATTAATTTTATCTTTACGCTCCCATCCATCTTTATTTGGTTGTTTTTTTGGCTTCATTTCCCTCAATTTAGTTTGTGTGTTTCTTAATTTCACTATAAATACACCAGTTGCTGTGTGGTAATGTTTGCCTTTTTTTTTCTTCCAGAAGTAATTCTATTGGAGTTAATTGTTTAAATAGTCATTTGAGAACCTCAGGTGTCCGGTTTTCTCCAACATGGATACCGACGACAGGTTAGTTTTAATTACAGAATAGAAATAGTTATATTCTGAAAGTTTAAATAATAATATGAGTTTTAAAAAAATGGGTTTAGAAACCGTCCCTAAATGACGTTATGCACCTCGGGCGGGAGGGAGGGTAAAACATTTATGATTATAGCCTATGTGAGAGGAGTGTGCTTAACTCGATTGACGTCACGTATGAACGGCCCATTTGGTTAGTCTATGGGTTGGCCTATTAATTTTATTTTCTATTCTATGTTTTTGTTTCCCCTTAAAATAATTAACTTTTTTTAAGTGTCTTGTGTATTAACAGTTTGTCGAGCCTATTATTTTTTTTAAAGATTGTGGGTCTAGTACGTGGATTCATTGAGGTATATAGTAAATCTGTGTGACAATCCAGGGAAGTATGTAGGGGAGGGGGTGGGGTTGTTTGAAAGAAAACACCCAAATGAAACAAGAGTAGAAACAAATAAAAAAAAGTCAAAACCACACAACGTCATTTGTGGACAGTACCTTAAAAAACTCATTTTCAGAGAGTTGGTTTTGTATTTTTGTTTTGTTTAGTTGTTGTTTTAGATCAGGGATCGACAACATAAGGCACGCCTGCCAGACTTGGCACGCAGAATGATTTTCAGTGGCACGCGAGAGACCTCCAAAAATTTTGTCTAATGCAAGTGAAAACAACGTATGTCAGCATAATTAGTGGGTGCTGCACGGCGAACTACATGGGACTCACACCGGACGTCGACTGTTTTAGTTCAGGAATGTTTGTATGCAAAGCTCCCATCATTAGACTTGCGATATGAGATTGAATCAATTGTTAAGATAGTCAATTGTATAGTCATACGGAGTAGCCTATAGGTAAAGTCTTGGA
Source organism: Anisus vortex (assembly GCA_949126835.1). Classification (NCBI taxonomy): domain Eukaryota; kingdom Metazoa; phylum Mollusca; class Gastropoda; family Planorbidae; genus Anisus; species Anisus vortex. The sequence goes on from OX421503.1 coordinate 39,482,183, forward strand.
TAGATTCGTTTCTTGTCTGGAAGCAATTATGATGTATCTTAATGGGGAAAAAATCCGTTATTGAATGAGGAGAACTGACTGTTGTAGCCAATGTTTCTGAATAACATGGCGCCACGTTTCAGTGAGTTAAACTTCCATTTACAAGACTGGCTCCAAAAGCAATTGAAGTGTTGGGCCACTGAAATGGATTTGCATTGAAACTGGAATATCTTTCCGTGAAATCAATTTCAAAACATATACATGTAACTATTTTCCTAATTTAAGGCAAATTAAGATAGATGAGCATTTTCAGAAGTACATTAGCTATATTAAAACAATTAACTCGCTAGGTATCACTAGCATGAAATTTGGAGAATTTAATTGAAGGGAGATAATTAACCCTTTTTCTTTACATTAATATTTCTAATATATTTTTTTTTGTTTCCTTTAAAAAAATTAATGGCTTACAATTTATAACTCTAAAATGATCAAATAACACACGCTAGTTTATAATTATATAAATATTATATGACCTTAGAATTTATATGTGCATTTTTAAACATTGCATTAACTACCCAGTTGGAATGATTACCACGTATCTCTTCCATTTAATTGGAATATTTGATATAGATCCAATGTCTGCATTTAATTAATAGGGCGTTTGCAATCCCGTGACAAAAAGCACGTGATTTGTGTTTACTTTGAGTAATGGTGTACAATTAAATATGGCCGCTGTATTAATAAAGTTTCATTAAGGCTCGAGCTTTTTTTAAATGATGTGTTGTGTTTTAAGTCGTATTAAGATTTAAGCTGTATTATGTATGTTAAATAAAATAGGCTATTTTATTATTATCATAGACATAGATCATAGACGATGTGAGCCTAATAGTGACTTGACTAGATAGCCTATTCACCAACAATATCACTTGACATCGTAGCCTAGCCTACGAAACATTAAAAGTGTAGGCCTATAAAGTGAAATTGAAAGTGTAAATAGGTCTAGCCGGACCTAGCCTAATCATATTAGTCAATTAATCTACAGTACTACTATTTACCTCCTTATTTTTGAGTAGGATAGCCAATACTCAGATGTGAATTTTGCATGATAAAGAAGTAATTTACTTTCACCACGTTATGTTTGTACCTCAAGTGGGTTCTATATTTACACAAATACGTCACTAAATGTACACAAAAAAACTTAAGCTCCGCCTACTGAGAACGCTCTATAGATAAAAAATAGCTCTATCTATTACCACAATAATATCTAAACAACTAAATTCAAATGTTGACAACTATTAGATCTAATTATCTAATGTGTAAGTTGAGTAATAAAATTGTGTATTAGCTATGAATGGATTTTAAAAAAAAAGATAAGATTTCTTTATTGATCCAAACAAATGGAAATTTGTCTTGATTACAAATGTTTTGTCATTCAGCATAGGCTATTTGAAAAAATACATAACAAGTTGTACTCAAGCACAGCAATATAGGCCTAGGCCTACTTATCAAAATAGACATACACGCACACTATCACACAATTTAGCCTATCAAACAAGAAAAAGTTCATTAGTAGTCAGCTATTGTATTTTGGCTGACTGAAGTCTTGACGATATATTTCTTGTTAGGTAGATTATATTTTTAAAATGTAGTGTATGGCATCAGGCTGAGCGCACTTTTGTGATGATAATAACAAACAGGTTTATTTGTTATTAAATATAGAGTCTAGACTTAAAAGGCTTTAATGATTTTCTCTATTCCTCTACTTTTTGCTACGGCAATAAATAGCCTAAATTGTCTTATTAAAATAATATAGGCCTAGTTGAGTAGTTTGACTTTCGTGCTGTTGGCACTCTGAATGATTAAAAAAATACTAGTTTGGCACACTATAAGAAAAAGGTCGCCGACCCCTGTTTTAGATGATTATTCATGCCTAACAATTAAATGGCACACGAACTAGAGTCCGTTTTACATTTCCAGATTCCAGGCCTGTCTTCCTGTCTATAGCATCTCCCGCCTGTTGTTGTTTTTTTCTAAAGGTGAACTAAAAGATACCAATAGTGGTATTTTTCATGAAACACAAAACTCCATTAAAAAATATACTTTAAAACGAGTCGCAAGACTTATAATAGGCTATATGCCTAGACTTTTGATAATGGCCTATCCGATTATGTGATTTAAATGTAAACTTAGAAGTCGAAAAATACCGATAAAAAGAACGAATTAAAGATTTGAACGGTAATGACGTAGATCTATGTTTAAAAAATAAAGCTTTGCTTGATTTACGAAATTACGTTTGAAAGACGAATTTGTGAAAAAAAAAACTGTGCCCAGTTTTTGCTTATTTGTTTGATTGTGGTATATTAGAAAATGTATTTGTATATAATTTGATAAATTCACACCAGATCGAGTTTTTTTTATCTACTTTTTGTACATCTGTATTGTATTGCAGCTTAAACTACTTAAACTTTAAGTTAAAGAAGACTTATCTAGTGTTAAACTGTTTAAGTTTTCTTAAAATTTCACGCCATCAATAACAGTAATTTTCAGTAAATAATTAAACGACATGTATGGTATTGTATTTTCAAAAGCTTTATGTGATGTAGAAAAACATTTTAACTAACTAAATCTAGATCTATAAAATTATACATTTTATATAGAATATAGATCTAGGCCTAAAAAATATGCTGGTCCAGCGGTTAGATCACCGGACTGTCAACCAAAAAACCAACTGACAGGTCGCGGGTTCTAGCCCTGCCACCGGCGGATCCCTGTCGCCCTGCAGGAGTTTTGGGCCTAGTGGACATAATAATCTTCTATCTAGAAGTTAGAAGGAACGTCTGTAAACTTATAAGAATTTTAAACATACCAAGACAGCCTGAAAATAACAAGCCAAGGGAAGCAATTCAAATAATTATAACCCTAATAAGTCAGCATCAGTTTTCCTTCCTTGTCTTTGTTTCTCTGATTTTATAACGTTTTCATAACGTTTTTTTTTTCCAATTTTAAGAAATGATGTACTAATGGACTCATCTCTTACTCTCTTCATAATAACCTTTCTATTGATATATAATATTATATATAGCAAAATATTATATGTTGTTGTTTTTTAATTTCATGTCACATAACATAAGGAAAGCTTGTGATTATACTTTTTTTTTAATGTATTGATTGTGTTCTAGATTTGTAAATTTTATTCATTTCATATTAATGTGTCCACAGATTCAAAGATGTCATAGAAAAACATTGCCGGTGTGTTATCTGTTGTGGTGTTCTCCGTCTTCCCAGATTATTGCCATGTTTTCACTCGTTCTGCACAGAATGCCTAGAAAATTACATTTCTGAAAAAGTAAACTTAGCATTATTTTTTTTTCTTAATGAACTTTACACTGAAAACTATATTTAAACATCATATTCTAATTTAAGATAAATAGGGCCTAAAATGGCTTAAATAACAACTCTGAGGTAATATGTTTTGTTGATCCAAACAAATGGAGATTCTCCCGACACTTACTTACAAAGTGGTTTTAATTTTAGCATTTATTAATTAGTGTTATAAGCCTCCATTACTAAACATTGTAAATAGCCTGATAAAGGATTATTGGATTGATGAAAAATTTAATTTTAATTAATAATTTTTGTCCTGTGCACTCTAGACAAAGGATTAATTGTCTTTGTGTTATATATATATATATAGGCCTATATATAATCTACATCTGTTTATGTTACAACAAATTTTTACCAACACATGTCATATTTTATTGTTATTGTTCCAGATATCAGAAAATGGACAGAGAAGTTTCCCGTGTCCAAAATGTTTCAATATAATCATTGTATCACCAAATGTAGATAAACAGAAATGTGTGGAAAGTTTTAAGCCAGATGGGTTTGCATCCAAGCTGACAGAAGTCATTGAAGCATTTAGGTAGTTTGGTTTGTACAATTTTTAAACAGACAATAATTTATTACAACTTTATTTTTTCTAAGGACCGGGCTAAGTTGTATTAATATTGAAAGTTTGTTTTTTTTTAAACAAAACTTTGAACATAATATTTTTTGTGTGCTTATTTTCATTACTATTATCAATTAACGAAAAAAAATAACTCTTTTGACGCTAACGAAAAAAAATTGTGTAACTTCTTAGAATTTTCTAGTTGGGTTATGTATAAAATGTATATACATATCTTTGCTCTCTATATTCAGTTCCGACAAGTCATGTGACATTTGTAAACGAAGGGAGGTAACTGAGGCAGCCACTAACTGGTGTATGCAATGTTTTGATGCCCTTTGTGAAGGTTGTCTCCAGGTAAATGAATATCTTATCTTATACATTACAGACGCTCCTTCTATAAAGAAGATTATTGCGTCCTACGCTCATTAAGGTTAACTCTATTGGTACAAAGGATTTGCAGCATTTAAATAAAACCTATGTGTTTGTAATGGTATTGAATCAGAGGTCTTTAGGGCAGCTAGTGCCCCAAACAACTTATGTTTTAATTAAATTTACTTAGCAACTGTTTTAAAACATTGTTTGATTATAAATGATACATACTTAACTGGGTGTTGTAGTAACTCACCCATGATCCCAAGTCCTAAGCTTATCTTAAACGACTTATTCCCCTATCTAAAGTTCTAGATCTTGAGAATGCTTAGCAGTCCTTGTTTCTTTCAGTAATGAACAATATTATTTTTAATTTACAGTTTTAGATTTCATTTTGTTTACTTAATTGCTGTCTTTATACATATTTGACACAAACATAATTCACTTTATTCATTAAGTATAAGGTCAGCTAACAAAAACGTTTTCTTTAATGCAGATGATTATGTCCACAATCAAATAGTTGAAGTCTCTGCTTTCTAACCTGTCAGGTCCATTTATGTGGGAAGACAACTTCTGATCACACAGTTCTCTCCCTTGAAGACCTCCACAAGTTATCTCTGGAGAATGTGCTGAAGAAGAATGTTGTAGACAAGTGCAGTAAGCATGAAGGGGACATCAAAATGTATTGCGTGACATGTAGAGAGCCTGTGTGTTTAGAGGTGAGCTCCCTTGCCTGCTGCTGAATTTATCATCACAAATGTAACATTTTATCAGAGCTCAAACATAGATGTTTACATCATCTTATCTTCTTATCTTATACCTTATATTACAGAAGCTCCTTCTATAAAGAAGATTATTGTGTCCTGCGCTCATCCATAGTGCGGGTCTATTCTTGCACCTTTATTAATGTTGTAATGTTTATTAATGTTTTAAATGATGTTAAGTTACTGGTTTTCCTGGATTGTTCAGGCAACCCATTCCATGCCAGAATGCCACTCGGGAAGAAAGAGTACTTATATGCATTTGTTCCCACATAAGAGATTAGGGAAATGTTTAAACGATAGTTTATAATAAAAAATATAACATTTTGTTCTGTGGCAAAACTTTGAAAATAATAACTTTAGCAATTAAGTACTGTACCATCTCAAACATTGAATAAACTTAATTATGTAGGTGGGAGGGAAAAATTGTACATTCTATTTTTTTATATTATTTTAAAAACAAACTTAAAAAATTTCCTTTTAATAATGTTCATTTTAAGTGACTTGTTTACTAAATAATTTTTGACTTTGTATGGCTTTTGGTGGATAGGCTATATAACTGGTATATTACAAAAAGAAAATTGTATTTCAATGATTAATATTTAAAATATATTTTAATTTAAAATATATTTAATCTTAAAATTGTTGAGCAATTTGTTTTCTGTATATTTCAAAAAGATTTGATGTTAGAAGATGTACCAATTATAACTATGTAGCCTACAAACTCAAAATGTGGAAGCTTAGAAGAAAACTTTACCAAATGTTTCAGTGTTTTGCTGAGGCTCACAGAAAGTGTGACAACTGTGTCATGGTCTCTGACGCAGCGCAGACCCTGGAGGCGGACGTGGCTGAGGTCAGCTTGAGGCTGAAGTCCCTCATGGAGGAAGGAGACGATGCTTTTCCCGCCCCTCGGGCTGGCCAAGACGCTTTCGAAGCATCATTGAGAAAAGCTGAAGCAGATATAAGGTTTGTGCATTTTCAGAAATTGTATGTGTACCATATCTCATAATGTTACAGACCTTTCCTTCTAAACAGAAGATTATTGCTTCTTATGCTATATACTAGTTGTAAAAATGACTGCGACAAGAATGACAATAAAAGTTTTTTGCCCTCCAGTGAACCAGTGTTTTTAGCTTTCTATTGATGTTAAACTTTAGTTGTGAAGATTCACTAGTAATGAACCTTGCAGCCCATTCTTGAATTTGTTCTTGTTTTTTTTTTATAATGTTTTCTTTAGTGGATGATATTTTGGTATGGAGGACAAAAGCCAATAATTGCCTAAAATTAGATTTCTTCTAAAGTTTATCAATTTTGGAAAAAGAAAATCTAATAATAACCTCCATACTTAACATTATTCTATTTTAAATACAAAATGATTGGCCTGAACTGATTTCAATTTCTATTAAAACACTGAACATTGATTTAGAGAAGAACTAGCCATCCGGTCTTTTGTGTGTGAAAGGGTTAATAAGTTGTTGGTCATTTCTTTATAATTTTATCTACATTGCACTGTTTTCAAATAACTCTGTTACCTTTTTTTTTTTGCCTAAGAAAAATTGAAACCCCATTTAGACAATCCAAGGTTTATTCCTTAAGAAACAATTTGCTTTGATAAATGTAAATTTGTTTTGTAACATTTCAGTAATTATGGGCATGTTTTTTTTATTTTAGGTCACTAGCAGACGAACTCAGAAGAAAAATTGACATGAGTGAAAAAGATCTTTTAGAAGAATTACATTCTGCTGGGAGACATTTAAGAGAAAAAGTGAGTAAGAAGAGTCGCAATACTTTTTTCCTGTTTGTAAAAGTCAAGTAAAGTACCCATCAGATGAAATTGACCATAGGTCCGGTGAAGCAGCGTTCATCAGTTTCTGTGGCCACGGCATACAGGACCTTCGGTACACCATGTCCCATTAAAATTTTTTTTTTCTGTTTGTATGTGTTTAGTGTTTTTAAATGTGGGATGGCATAAAAACGCATGAACTGAACTTTGCCTCTTCACATTGAAAGCTATCAATTTATAATAATTTGTAAAATTACTATTTCCACTAAGCTAATTTTTATTTATTATAATAACTTAGTAGGCTACTGGTTGAAATATAAGTTATACTTTAAGTCAGGGGTCGGCAACCTGCGAAGAAATTTTCAATAGGACGCGGAAAACTACTAAAACAACTTTACAAAACTCTTTTAGACCAGAATAACTTTTAGGCTGTTGGCACACTGAATAAATTAGAAATCCTACTTTGGCACACTAATATGGAAAGGTTGCTGACCTCTGCTTTAAGTAACAGTAATTTTTTTAAGCTGTTTTCATTTGTGTGTTATTTCAGTGGTCAGATAATAGGCCTTCAAATGATGTGCCGGATGCTGCTGACCTGACATATTTGACATGTGCTCAAGACAGGCTGGACACTCTACTCAAGTATGGCAGTGATGTTGAGGTCTTGGATGTCTTTAACAAGATGAAGGAGATGCTGAAGAAAGCAGAGGGGAAGGACAGTAGCAATAATGATGACCAGGTAGAAAAAAAAATCTTAAATTTTATTACACTTACAAAATTATTGTTTTCTTTAAAGGTCAACTTAGGAGGTTTTTCTCAAAGTGGCGAGATCTGAAATAGCCTCTTACCGTAGTGACATTTTGCAGGGGAACAAAATAAACTATTGTACTAAATCTATGCTTAATCATTTTGTTAAAAATAAGAACCGGGTAAAGCTTCAAAACTTGTGGCATTATGAAATTTTTCCTAAACGGGTTGCCAATTAATGATGTCGCATCCATTTGCTGCTGGAAATTAAACATCTCAAATGGATCCGAGATGTGGATTTTTTTCTCCACAAAAACAAGCACAACAATTACTTGAAAGTTGTGTTTAATATATTGTATAACAGATTCTATTAGCATTTGGATACTGAATACACTATTTCAAAATCAACCGTTAACTCAGTTATGATAAAAAAAAGCTCTTCACTTGGTCTTTAAGCTCCTCCTGTCAATATCTGTAAAAGTAAAGTATCCCGTCGAACCAAATTGATCCATAAGGCCGGTGAAGCAGTGTTCATGAGTTTCTGTGTCCACGGCATACTAGGGGATTGTGTGCGAGCACAAGCCCAGTCACCTTAACTTTACCCCAAAAATCTCAGTAGGGAGTAGGGACACCCTCCAGAACCGGGAAAAGAATCCTAGCCTGCACCAGGATTCAAACCAGTACCTTTGGTATTCCAGCCGAACGCGCAGCCGCTCGACCACCCCGCCCCATCTGTCGATACCTGGGCTTCTAACAATGTTTTCATCCTAAAGTCTGTCCTGTTAACTTCTAATGTTGTTGTTTTCAAACAGAGCATTTGGAAGGTGAACTTTGATGTTGATAAAAAGGTCAGGACTTTCAACCATGACTTTGACCAACTGGGAGAGATCAGGGTTGACGATGGCACAACCGACGAGGGTCTTTCATCGTGGGGTGTCACTGTTACCTCCAGAGATGACATTGTGGTTATTGATAGCAGGTATGATAACCACTCATCTGCTACTTTCAGAACATTTTTATTGTCAGCTGACTTAAATTGAATCAATGATTGTGCCATCACTTTTTTGTTTCTTTATCATTGGCATCAACATGTTTGTGGTTTTTGTAAGGCCCAAAGCTGACTCATTTAAGATTAGTTAGCAAGAGGGCTCACTATTTTTTTTTTTTTTTACATCTAAGCATGCACTATTGACTGGGACTAGAAGGCAGATCTGAGATTTTCCCTTGTAAACTGTGGCCAACAAACAACTCTTCTTTTATACATATTTGTCACAAACATAATGCACAGTTCTTCTTCGCCAACCGTTTCTTAAATTTCATTTTCACAACCAGTGATTTTTATATTTCTCCTGCCTTACCCACATATATATATCGCCTATACTGGCCTGTAAGTTGCTTAAAACACATATGAATTTCCAGCACGTCTTCGACATAAAACATTTCTATTAAAAAAAATGTTGTAACAAATAATTAAACTGGGCTCAAATATCACAAAACACCCACTTTGGGTGAAATATACTTTTATCAGGCTTTTCATTAGCACTTCATGATAACTTTTTCAATATTTTATGGTTTAGTAATTCTGTTTTATCATGTCATGAATTGACATTTACAAAACTAAGCTGTCCACCACTAATCTCTAGGATAATCATCATTTCATTCAAATATTTAACATGTCATTAAAAAAATCTAAAATGTCATTCAAATATTTAATGTCATTAAAGAAATTTAAAATGTTATTAAAATATTTAAAATGTCATTCAAATATTTAAAATGTCACTCAAATATTTAAAATGACATTCAAATATTTAAAATGTCACTGAAATTTAAAAAATGCCATGCAAATATTTTAAATGTCATTTAGATATTTACACCACATCTTTGGTTTAATTTTCAACCAGGAGTCATATCATTCAAAAGTTTTCCAGCAGTGGGGAGCGGGTGGACCACCTGGCCATCCCAGAGGAGCCCAGGGACATTACAAGCTTCGGGGAGGACGAGGTGGCCGTCTGCGTAACCGGGAAGCAGATACTGATTCTCTCCTCCCTCACCAAGTTCCTCCTGAGGAGGAGAATCGACACTCAGAGGCAGTACGACGGCCTGGCCTACTCCCCTGGCATCCGACACTTCCTGGCCTGTTCCGTTGAGGACAGCTGTGTGGATGTGGTCTCCAGGCAGGGGGATGTAATAAAAACGCTGTCAACAAATGCATCCACGGGAGATCCGTTGTTTCACATGCCCAGATATGTCGCCATTACCAAAGATGAATCATATGTAATCAGGTCAGCTTTGTTCTTTAAACTCAGTTGCCACTAACCTAGATACCCACTTCACTTCTTAAAGTACTAACCAAAGGGAGGTAGCTCTTAATTAAATTTATTATTAAATTTTAAAGCAATTTTTTCAAATGACTAATTATTATCAAAATTTAACAAAACTTACATAACAAAATAGCAAAATGTCTGAACTTCCTGAAAATGTATAATTTAATATACTTTTATTATAAAAAAAAATCAAATTATCATTACTAGGATTCATTTATAGTGTTGGGGTCAGGAGTTCGGCTCATCGCTATCCCTGGCATCTAAGTCCGATAAAGCTCGTTCATTAAGTTGTAAATGGAAATTCATCTGTCTATATCCGAATCATCCTTATTATCAAAGTATTGTCAAACGTTGCATTTGGGAATATAACGCTGTTGATTAATGAGAAATTAAAAAATAAATTACATGAACGAAGGCCCATGAAAACTAGCCTTCCATGAAAACTACGCTAAATTTTGTAGCACATATAAAAAGAGCATGAGTTTTTTTCTAACAAAACTGACTCAATTCCTGCTTTTTTAAAGTTTTGTTGGTATTAAAACAACGTGGCTGGCGCTTTGAAGGGCATTAGTGCAGACGGGTGTGTGTGTGCGCATTGAGTCGAAAATTAGTCGCAAATGCGTTCGTTATCTGCTCGGAATTTTCAGTGTTTTAGCTGGATAGCTAATCTAGAGACCAAAGGCAACTGACCTCTTCCGAGTCTGCTTTGGTCAGAATACTTTTCTCTTCCCCCCAGGGGTTCCTGTCTGTTGCTTGTTAGGTCACAGTTTCCCCAATTTATTTTTATTGTTTTATTTAATTTAATTTTGTGTTTAAATAATTGTGTCCTTAATTACTTCCCTTTTTTTAAAATTTATTTTGTCTGATTACTTTTCTTTAAACCTTTAACTATACTGTTTCAGCGACTTCTTTGGAAACAGCGTCGTGTGTGTATCTCAGAACGGGACATTGCTGCAGTCCTACCCATCAGAGCAGGATAGCGACCTGAAAAAGCCGCAAGGGGTCTGCTGCGATAAGCTGGGGAACTTGTTCATTGCTGACTATGCAAATAGCAGGATCCATCTGTTGACTTCGGATGGAATTTTTCAAAGGTAATTAGAGTACTGGGTACTGGTTTTTATTGACTTTTGATTCAAAGGCAGTTTGGTATTTTTTTTATCTGTATTGAAATGTTGATTTAAAAGACATTATAGGAAGAACATGACAACCAGTGTATCAGATGAACTTGTTGAATGTTAATGTCATTATTCTAAACTTGACAGGGTTTAACATGGTTTGAGAAAGTTTGTGAAAATTGACCAAAGCTTGGGAAAGTTTGTGAATTTTACTAAAATGGACAAAACATTGTGAAACAAATACTTTTAATTATTTTTTAAAAAGTGAATAACCATGTAGTTGATAAGTGGTTACTAAAACTCCATAATGTTTTTTTCTTAAACAAGTACATTAATACATCCTCATTTTTTTGTTATTTGAACTATCTATATACACTGCTAGTTACTATGAAGATATGTCTCACATATGGGTGAAAATTGGTTTGTGACTTTTATGTAAAGTTTGTGTAAAGCTTGTGAATTTTAAAGTGTTTATAGAGTAAGAACCCTGCTTGAGTTTCTGACAGAGCTATGAAATTATAATATAATAATAATAAATCTATTTGCATAGCGCTGCCAACAAAAATAATGTAAGCTCAGAGAGCATTTAACTTTGAGCAACAAACAACCAAGAACATGGATAGCCGGCTGGTCCAGCGGTTAGTTCACCGGACTGTCAACCAAAAACCACCTGACAGGTCGCGGGTTCTATCCCTGCCACCGACGGATCCCTGTCGCCCTGCAGGAGTTTTGGGCCTAGTGGACGTAATAATCTTCTTTCTAGAAGGAACGTCTGTAAACTTATAAGATAAATTCTCTGCGCTAAAAACAATATAGAGCTAATTAATCAGCTCAAAACATAGGACAAAGCCAAGAAATAAGTTTACAAAAACATATGAGATGTTATGGGAGGGCTTTCTGTTGCCTGTTGGTGTTATTGATAAAATTATACTGATTCCTTAATGCCTTCACCTCAACCCATTAAGAAGGCTTCACCTTCACTTCCCTCCTAGACTCAAGATAATATAAACTGTACTTCTTTTTAAAACCCACAAGAAACATTGAAGTTTAGCTGTGAATCTGAAAAGCATTTATGTTGCTAATAGTATGTTTCTTATTGCCAGAAAAAAATTATGTTCTTTTCTCATTTCCTTAGGTTTGTCGTTGGGAAGGAAAATGGCCTCCAAAGACCAGTGGCCCTGGCCATGACTCAGACCAGCAAACTTGTCGTCGTCCAGTCAGACGGCATGGTCAAAGTGTTTAGCTATGAGAGTGACGCTCCTTCGCCCAAGAGCCCAGGCCGCTCCAGCCACATCTCCGAGGAGGAAAAGGATCAAACCGTGCTGCACCACTATGGCAGCCTGGGCATCCGGAGGCTGAGCAGCTTTGGCCAGGGCAGCGGCCAGAGCTACGCGAAGATGTTTGGGAACCCCGGGGCCATGCACAGCGCAGGGCCAGGATTCCACAGCTACAGGAGGCACAGCGAGAGCTTCTCACCCAAGTCCCCAACCCCGCAGCAGCCCTCCTTCCCCAACCTGCCCAACAGCTTGAAACCCAGGCATGTGTAGCCTTTCTCTGGAACATGCCAACGACCAATTATATTAGCAGCGTACCTAGACAAGTCAATTTACGGAGAACTAAAGCGTCACATGGACTACAGCAGATTCTGAACATAACACTCTTCTTGTGTTTATGCTAACAAAGTATATCTTATATGTCAACAATATCTCTACATATTTAATCCTTAATATATTGACAAGAGTATGTGCCCTTTAACTTTAACAACAAAATGTCCTTTTCCTCCGGCTAATTGATTTGACTTATTAAGAGACCATATTATTCACACCTGTATTTTGTTTTAATTGATTTAGTTTTAACCTAAACAATGTATAGGTGCTTTTGTTTAAGTCTTCAAGCTCATCCAAGATAGGCCTACTAGTGATTTAGACTTATCAAGACTTTTTTTCTCTTACATACAATGTATTCTGTCTTTCATGTGTCTATTTTCTACATAAAATGTGACATGCAGAAAATAATAGTCTCTATAATATTTAAATGACATTGTATATCAATTTTGTTTTTTACATATCTGAGATATATGGGTAGAATTGCATGAATATGTCTTGACTTAGATTAAAGAAGCTGTATAGTTTAGTTTTATTTATGTAGTTTTTTTAAAATGAAAACTTAGTACAGGGTAACCCGGTTATCTCGACCTCGCTTAACTCACCAACCCTATTAAGTCGACATTTTCGGAGTGGAACCGCCGAATTCTCTGTTTGTCCTAGCATTTTCTCATTGCTTATGTCAATTCTTTTATGTCGCTGAACCCCAATATCTCGACCACAAAAGAGGGCCAAATTTGCCACTTAACGTTGGTTATCTCGATCCCCATGACCGTATTCCTCAAGGAAGGGTGTCTATTTAAAGAACAAAATAAAAGAATTGTACTTTCACCATAGTCTCGGGCAGAATATTTTTTCGATGGCTGAATAGTTGAATTTTATTTTGCCTTTTAAATTACGAAAATTTACCAATTACTAAATTATTATTTTTTTAATTAAAAGTGCGGTCCTAATGGACGCTACCAAATTACCTTCTGTTATTCATCAAACAAATAACGGCAACGCTGTTGTGAAAAAAAACAACTCCAAAAACCTGTGCATGTACATTCTCATTTATTAACGCACATCATGTACATAAAGAAATATCAAGCACATGTTAATATTTGGCCGCCACATTGGTTTTTCGTTTATCTCGATAATCGGTTATCTCGACGCTTTTTGGCAAATCAATAGGTCGCCAACATAACCGGGTTACACTGTAGTGTTCTTCTTTTTTTTCCCTGTACATATTTATGTACGTATTCTATGTATATTATAATTGTATGACTAAATGCTATGTACATATTTATGTACGTATTCTATGTATATTATAATTGTATGACTAAATGCTGTGTACATATTTATGTATGTATTCTATGTATATTGTAATTGTATGACTAAATGCTTGCAAATTTTACTAACATAATCATTTCAATATTATTGTAATTCTCTACACAGCTAGACATGTATGTAATCCACAAGCTTCTAAGGCTAAAGCTAAAAATACAAATAATCTAAGTTAACAAAATGACAATTATGTGCCAGTGTTTACTTTTAGATTTTAATCATTTAGACCTCAAGCCAATCATAGGATGCAATCATAGTTTTCTCTTTAGTTGAGTCTGTATATTATAATTATAAGAAAAGTCATCCATACATTTGTTTTCATGAATGGTCAAATTTTAGAAGTAGGCCCTAGATGAAATTTTTTTTCTTCAAAATTTTAGACCTGTCAATTTTTTTAAAATATCTGTAATTGGTTTCTTGAATTCACAAAGCCTTGGAATTATTTGTTTTAATGTCATCAACTGTATATAATATATATAAACTTTGTACAAATACTTATGCAGCATTTCTCTACATTAAGTAGGGAGACTATTTTTACATTTTTTTAAATCCCTTAACATTCATGGTTGTTGGGAGGAACTAATGGACATTGGGTGTTCATTAGTCCTTTCAGTGGGCTTGGTAGACTTGGCGGCACAAATCTCATCTACAAGTCCTAAGGTGGATTTTTTATTTCTGATTGTCTGCACCGCTGGTCAAACCCATGATGTCGAGCTTGTGAGTCAAGGTCACTGTCCACTTTGCTATCCAGCCAACCATACTTCCACTAGGCCCAAAACTCCTGCATGGCGGCAGGGATAGAATTAGCGATGTGTTGGTTGACAGTCCGGTGAAATAACCGCAGGTCCAGCCGGCCTCACACTCAGATTATAATAAACAGGTTAAAGTGAGCCCAAAACGAATGACCTGCTGGAGACTTTAACAAATAAATTGATGACTATATTTTATAATAGTTGCGGGCCCTTGCCTTTAGACAATGTATAATATTGTAAGTTGTTGTTTTTTTCACTTTTCAGTTACCCGTAGCGGTTGATTAAAAATACATTTAATTTGAATGAAACCAGCAGTCTCTTTAAAAAAATATATCCGCAATTTAGTTTTTATTCACATAGTACCGGTATGTATTGGTTATCCAGATACAAAAATTATTGTGCAGAAATCTGATTGAAATAAATTAGTTGAATAAACACGTCATCAATGACAATACAACATAAAAAAGAAAAACCAGTTTTTGCCATGAATATATTTAATATATGTGTAGTTACTAGTACATGCTTATATTGGCATTGAAAACACTGTCTTACAAGTTGCAATAAATGTAAATCAAAAATAAAACATGGAATCACCAGTTTAATGTTTTGTTGTTTGTGTGTGTATATAAAACATCCATCAAAACATCCACCTTGTTGAATCATCCTGTCACAATCAGTCAAATGTCATCAAATGTCAAGAGACAATTTATCACAAGTGTAAGGCAATAAAGAAATATTCAAATGACTTAGAAAAGTACAAAATGATACAAAAAAGTAGAAAAACAACATGGTTATATTAAAAAATGAAAACAGCATGTTTCCTATCCTGTTCAATATTGCCTGTCCCCTGGGCTTGGCGGTCAATTATTTCCTGAAAAGTTTTAAAAATGAAACATTTATTTAATTGTTGGACTATAAGTTTCATTATCAACGTATTACAAATGTGCTCATAATATGAAAGCAATGGTAAGGGTAGTATTACCTTTTATGTGCATTGTTCATCAATTTCTGTACAGTTTTTCGGCAATGTCCACTTGGGTCAAATTTGTTAGTGTTTGTCCTAGCTTCTTTCTGGAACAAAAAGATTGGAATACAAATGAAAAATAGAGATCTATATTCAAGGAAATTTGAAATTAGATTTTTCTTTTACAACACAGAATCAAAAATACAACTAAAAAAGAAAAATATTGAAATCATGCAGAGAAGCTAAGTTATGGTTCTCGATAATGTTTGTCTGCAGGGAAACAGTTAAGAATGAAAGGCTAGGAAGTATTTTGCACTCTAAAACATCACTAAAGATTTGTGGGTTTTATGATAGAATTCTTATCTTATATATTACAGACGCTCCTTCTATAAATAAGATTATTGCGTCCTACACCACCACAATTTTTTTTTTACAAAAAGCTCATGTGGAGTGCATAATGTCTGAAAATCACATTTTAAATGTTGAATCAGATTCTAAAATACTATTGGACTATTAAATATATATATAAATATATAATAATATATCAATAATGCGTTTTTTGTAAAGGATATATATAACTTTTTTTCTCCAATACAAATATTATTCCTTAAGTATCATTAACATCATCACCTTCATTATGTATCAAAAGGTTATTACCACACGCCTGTCCTTCATAAGAAATCCCAAGATGAGTTATCAATTCTTATTACAAAAGTGATATATCAGTGGTCATCTATGCACTGTCATATATGCCGCAATAGATAATTTTAGTATTGCACTGGTCAAGTCGCTTTGATATACTTTTCAAGTATTAATTCAATAAAAATGTTAAATGACAAGCCAGCTTTTGTTATCTTTTTGTAGATGATTATTAAGAAGTAGATGACTGTAGAATAATGATTACCGAATTGTAGACTGTATTATTTATTTGGCTAGAGCCCCCATTCAGTTGAAGAAATATTTATTTATTACGTTGTCTTGTAGTTATTATAATTACTGCTTCAATTGGTAGTATCATTATTAGTTCATTTTGATATTAGTTTAGTGTAGTCTAGGTTGGTCCAAATTAAAAATATCCCCATCAATCTTTATGGCATTGATTAGAGTTTATTTGATTTATTCAGGAGTATACTTTAGTTGGCTCAGATACACAGCATGTATCGTGTTGTTATTGTGTAGTGTTGGCAATTACTATTGTAGTATAAATAAAACACACACAATACTGGAACGTGAAGAACTGATATAAATCGAGTTTTGTAAACAAACGAATTATTGGTTTAATCACAGAATCATCACTTAAAATCCAAAAAGAAAAATGATATTTACACAAGTGGTTAAGAATAGCACATTATCCATAGAATATATAAGAGAGATATTCAATAGGCTATGAATAGCATTGAAACTACTGGTAAAACAATATTAAAATCTTTGTAGTATAAATCCGTAAGAATTATATCTCAGAGCATTAAAAAATATGATCATTAATTGTTGATAGATGCCAAAGAACTGATGTAATCTTGTACTGATTCTTATGGGTCCATGATATGGGTCGATACAATACCATAACCGAATACAAGATAATACATTACATTATGGCTGATGTAAACAGATAATATATAATAAAATACTAGCTTGCGAGGGAATATTCGAGTACTACCACCAACAACGTTGAAATCCTCCATGTTGTCTGGTGACGCTGTTGGAAAAACCACGGCTTTGGCTTATGAAATACTTTCTATCGTTACTACACCAATTATTATGAAAAGTTAGTATTCATTTAATTGTGGTACAAAGTATAAATTTACGTTTCGTAACAAGGTAAACAATAAGTGCAATACTTGTAATGAACTGTGATGTGGTTTCAAGGTGAGTCGAATCTCCATAGAATCAGTCTTAAAGAGGGGTTGGACATCACGGTTAAGGTAGTGGAGGAGGTAGGAGACGGGTCTGTTGTACAAGATCTGTATTTTCTGGAGCCACAAGGGCATATTTTACTCATTCCAATCTCCAGCTTGTGGATCATATGTTGCTCCAGTCTGTAATGTCTCATCCTATGTCTAATAATAACTCGTTGGTACTGACAGAAAAGACGATTCACAGTGCTTTTGATTATGTAAAAAATTTCTTCTACATAGTTATGTGTAGAAATTATCTTTGCTAATTGTTACGGGATGAAGTTCTTCCATTGTTACTTGTTCTTTTCTTTAAATATTATTGTCAAGTGATGCCTTCACTTAATTGCTACATAACACCTAAACATGCAAATTGTGACAAGTACTTGACTTAACTGCTGTATTGTTGCATTAGTTAATACATGTATCAGCATATCTACCATCAGCAGTCACATTCATGCATCCAAGATAATGAAACTCAGTTGATACAACGTACAAATTTTTTTACATGTATCAAACCATTTATGTTACTTCCCATAACGGCCAAAAAGCTACTGGGGGAGGGGGAAATGAAAGAAGATTTATGTCCTATGTGTAACCGGACTGTAACACAGTAACCCAGGTTGTGATCCAGCTGTAACAATACGGATAAATTTGTCTGTTTATGACGGTCTTAAATTTTGGCTATAGTTAACCTTTTATTTGTTACAGATCCTCCTTTTATACAAATGATCCTTTCGTGCTATGCAAGTCTAGTCTTGCATTTTGATTTAGTGCATTATACCATGTTAAGTTGCCGGTTATCTTGGTTTGTTCAGGCAACCCATTCCATGCCCGCATGCCACTCAGGAATTAAATCAGCTGATCGATTTTACCTCATCAAAAATTTTTGTGACTTGTGATCTATCATTTATATTTTTTTTAGTTTGCATTACTTGTTCAGGAACGGTGAGAAAGACAATTTAACTCTTTGTTGAGGAGGGATAGAAAACTATGATATTTGGACTCTATTGCTTTTCTGTCTGCTCTAAGATTTTCAGTCTCATAATTTAAAAAAAAATGACATGAAGATTGTATAGGCTACATTTCCTAGTTATTGCTGAACCAGAATCTAAAACCATTCAATCCATACCTTGCTTCTTCCTTTACCACTGTGTGCAGATCTGATGTATTTGTGATGGTCCATGCTCATGAAGTCATACTTGTCTAGATTGTTGTCAATATAGTAGGTTGATACTGTCACTGGCATCTGTTGCGGACAAGAAGAAATTATATACAAAACAACAAATATATCAGGTTTTCAATGTAGTAGGTTGATACTTTTGCGGACATGAACAAATTATATACCAAACAACAATAACAACAAATATATCAGGTTTCTAGTAGGCCTACCCTATAACTACTAAACTCTGCCCAGGATCAAGACTGAAAATCGGTAAAGCTCTTTTCATAAACATTTAGGCCTATTTAAACTTTCATCTTAGTTTGCAGCTTTAAAAGTTTAGCTAAGACCTTAGCCTAAGGCTTAAGCTTATTAGGCTATTATAATCTGTACATAGCACGGCTATGCACATGAAATAGGGGGCGTGAAGCAGAAGGGACAGGCCCTGCCATGATTTTCTATACTAAAAAAACAAGTGACAAGTGCCTTACTGATATCTTCCTTGACTGACCTTGACTTGAAATGTGTTTTTTTTAGATTTAGAAGATCACAAAGATAGTCAATACAATTTTTGTTTGTTATTTTTTTATGACAAATATTAGTTCAAAAGTAAAAGATGAGGACGTTGAATCTAATTATTACAAATAGCAAATAGCCTACACGTTAAAGCCTAATGATATTTATTTATGTCATATGCTTATGACTACTTATGACTTATGGTTCCTAGGCCCTATACTATAATTACTATATGATAAATGAGCCTATGGCCCATGGCCATGCTATTGATAATTATAATTTTATAACATTTATAACAATGAATGATGAATGAGTTGAAACTGAACTGGCGAAGGTCTTTTATTTCTCTTTACTAATCGTTGTAGATTGTAAACAACTTTAAAAAACTAAAAATTCTAACATTCAAAAGTCAAAACTCAAAAGCAAACATTGCAAACAAATTGCTCTTTACCTTCTTTTTCTTCTGTCTAATCTGCTCTGTATAGAATATAAATTAAAAAAAATAAAGTTGAATAATAACAAACTTTTTCAGTTCACTTTTTCAGCTCTCTGTGGCCGATGTTTACAATGAATACTGCGTTGATTCGTCTGCTACAGTTGTGAACTTGAAAATGAGACTTTGACCTACTTTTATACTCTTCTTCTACTTTAGTGACCCGTTTACCAGCAACTCTTTTTTATCAACGACGATGTCGCATAAGTTGTCGCGTTTTCTTCTGCCTATAAAACGAATTTCTTATGCAACTCAAAGGCTTGCATATAAAAGCTAATTATAGTAAGCGAACTTCGCTTTAAAAAACACTCATTTTGAACCAGTCATAGGGTTTTCTCGCAGCCCGCAGCTGTTGTTTACGTCGCAATGAAATCACGTGGCCTTGAGCTATTTATAGAACATACGACTTTCTTCGTCAAAATATAAATCGTGTCTTCACTGAGTCAAGCTGTTTTATTATAAATAAAAATATGATGCAATTTTCAATTGAACTAAAAAAAAAGTAATTTTAAATCATAGGCCTAAAAACAATAAAATAATATAAGCCTAGTCTGTGAAAATATATTTTTCACCCATGTTTAATTAAGTTTAACTGGTTCTCCTAGATCTAGTTTCTGTTACAGACATTAGGCCTGATTGGCCTTGTCTAACAAGTCTAGTTAATACAAATTTGCATAGTAGACTACGCAGTTGTGTTATTTTTTCTAAAATGTTAAATCAGATTATATTATTGGAGCTAAGGCAATTTTTACATTCTAGAGTTTAAAATTAATACGCTTAAGAGAAAAACTTTGAAAAAAAAAACCGCAAAAACATTGTATTTACTTCATGCGCAAATGTTTTAGGGGACATTTTTTTTCGGATAACGCGCAGACATAAACATGTCGTCTGCCATCACTGCGAGCAATCCACAGCAGATAAAATCAATAGACGTCACCCTCAAACGGTAAATAAGCGGGTCAGACCTTTACTGAGCTAACAGACGAGCCACCGATCGAGGGGAGGGGGGGGGGGGGGTCACAGGTGAGACGTTTAAAACAAAAAACTTAACAAACAGCATCCCACTTTACAGTAACCTTATTGCAATAAATTAAGCGCTCAGACATGACATCCACCACTACTCCCATCTTCAACTGAACCCAAACACGGGGAGGTGGGGGTGGGTATAGTGAGAGACAGGGCAAGACCATCGTAAATTAGAAGGCTACTAACGATGGCCTTGGCCAGGGGCGTAAGCTTACATTATCCCGCCCCTCTCCCTCCCGCCCAAACTATTTTTTGTTTGGCGGGTAGAGGCTCAAACAGCCTCCCCCCCCCCACCCTTTCAAACTTATCCCTCCCAGGGCTATTCGATTTTGACGTCACCACTGCGCATATGTAAATTAATTTATGTATCTTTGCTTTATCGGTTTCTGACATTTGAAATCTCAAAGATGACCAATCCAAGTGGAAGACTCACACAGCTTCCAGACAATAACGTTTGGCATTTGGCACTGCAGTCCCTCCCCCTCCCCTTCTTTTTTACTTTTTGTCAGCACTGTAGCCTACTGCTGAAATAATATTTTTAATGAGAACACAAAAGAAACCAGCTTTTTTTGGTTTTAGAGAAATGATTACTGACTGGATGTATGTGAGTGCGTTAGAGAATCGGATTATTTGGCAACTTTAAAAGCCTTTTGGAACTTTTATTAAGGCAAAAATGGTTTTGTAGAAGTAGAAACCGTTTTTTTTTAAACTTTATTCGTTATAGCAACTGCATTTGATGAAAAAAAAATGGACCTATTTTCACATAAGCATAAAAAATGGCAACCTTGTTCAATTTTAAAGTAGGTAAACTCAGTAGGATTCAAGTTTACTTAGTTGTTGAATTATGTTAATTCAATCCAAACAATCAACATCACAAAGGCGATCTACCTACAAGAGCATTAAAGAAGAATTGCCTCAAGAATTAAAGGAATGCTTAATGCTAGTCATGGGTTTTAAAGTCATAGTCGGGGTGAATGCAGGGTATAAGCTCCCTCATCTCATGAAATGCTCCACTGGCTTGCGACTCTAATTGCCTCTGACAGCCAAATCCAGCGCCTGGCTTACATGAATGACTTTGCAAAAAAGTCCGTAGAAAACAGTTCTTAACTAACAGGTAAAGGGAGCGGACCACTGGCGCGTGAAAAAAAAAACAACATTTGCATGCAGCAGATGTGGCTCGTCAGGCGTGGGTTGCTGCTCATCTCTAGGAGAAGGAAAACTCTGACTACAAACCTCCGCTGACGTGCGGCCTCACTTATTCATGAGAAAGTCTAGGGGAGTAAACTTCAACCACAAATCCGAAATCCCTAAGACAGTCTAACGTTATCTACAAGGTATTTCTGGCAATTCCTGTGATGCAGTTGATGCCATGATGTACTGGCCCCGCCTTTCCCTTGGACCCATCAGCTGCGCGGAGAGAGCGATTCTGCTGCATGGGCAACAGCTGTTTCTCTACACCACCTGCCCAGGCCTGTGCTCTGGAGAGGTCACTCAATTGGAGGAGAGGTGGCGCCAGGGATTGCCTCCGACGGTGGGAGAGATGACAATATCTCATCCGACAGCTGCCGCCCGCATCAAGCTGGGCAGCCCCCCAGTCAATCAGGTGCTAACCCGCCAAATTTTGAATGCTCTCCTGGTGCGTAGGGCTTAGGGTACACACACATACCCGACAATTTGACTGCAACTCACGCACCAACCAATATAAATAAAAAAAAGCCCTCCAGCTGGAGAGCTGGGATGTGCGGACACTGACACTCGGACTATCAGATGACATTTAAGACATCAGCGATGCCCGGAAGACATCAGTCATCAACGAGGAATTTGTAAGGCTACGGGTTCATACTGTCACATTACAAGAGACACGAAAACGTCAACTCCAATGGCTAGGACATATGTGTAGGATGGAGGATGGCAGAATGCCCAAAGACATTCTACACTCAGAACTAACCACAGGAAAAAGGACTGATGGTCGGCCCCACCTCCGCTTCGACTATGCTTGCAAGAGGGAACAGCCATAATTACAAATAGCTGGAAGGAATTGGCTCGAGTCAGGTCCAGCTGGAGACAAGCGCTGATCTGTGGTCTGGCAGTAGGAATCAGTAGAACAAAAGACAGAGTCAACAGACCCTAAGACAAGCAGAACAAATGACCGAATTGTAGATTGTTTACACTTTAGTAGCCTAATCCAGACATTCTCAAAATAATTTATTCATAGTAATATTTTTTTTTTCCATTTTTAAAAAATATGAAATCAATACTACACAATGAGTCAGTAGCTACAGATGTTTCACCAGGTCAAATGACTCAATCCTTGAGTAACTAAGTGTTGAATGTTTTTATTCCCACACTGAATGCTGTTGCCAATGTTTACATTATATGGTAACATTCTTGTAGTGTTACATCGGCCCCGAGGGGGGAAATACGCGTATTAGACGCAGTAAGTGTATTCATTGAGATTTGGAGATATTCGCAATAATTGTGTGATCGCCCTGACAGGCAGACGTAAAGATTGACATTTAGATGTGTGGATAGACTGGCAGATGGGTGGACAGACAAACAGACAATCAGATAGATAGTTCAGTGAGCAGGAAAATGGGTTCAGCCATAAGATATATAGTTATATTATAGAAGAGATAAACAGATAAATAGATACCGTAGATAGATATGTTGATAGATAAATAGATAGATAAATAGATAGATAGATAAATAGATTGATAGATAAATGAATAGATAAATAGATAGATAGATAAATAGATAATTAAATGGATAGATACATAGATATAACGATAAATAGATAGATACAAAGATAAATAGGTAAATAGATATATAAATAAAAAGATAGATAAATATAAAGATAAACAGATAGATAAATAGATATATATATAAATAGATAGAAAACATTTAGATAAATAGATAGATAAAAAGATAGATAGGTAAATAGATAGATAGATAAATAGATAGATAAAACATAGATAAATAGATATATAAATATATAGATAGACAGATAAATATATCGATAAAAGGATAGATAAATAGATAGATAAATAGATAGATATATAAATAGATAAATAAAAAGTTAGATAGGTAAATAGATTGGTAAATAGATAGATATATTAATAGATAGATAAATAGACAGATAAATAGATAGATAAAAAGATTGATATGTAAATAGATAGATAGATAAGCAGATAGATAAATAGACAGATAAATAGATATATTTGTATATATCTGTCTATTTATCTATATATTTATATATCTATTTATCTGATAAATAAATCGATAAAAGGATAGATAAATAGATAGATAAATAGATAGATAAAAAGATTGATATGTAAATAGATAGATAGATAAGCAGATAGATAAATAGACAGATAAATAGATATATTTGTATATATCTGTCTATTTATCTATATATTTATATATCTATTTTTCTGATAAATATATCGATAAAAGGATAGATAAATAGATAGATAAATAGATAGATAAAAAGATTGATATGTAAATAGATAGATAGATAAGCAGATAGATAAATAGACAGATAAATAGATATATTTGTATATATCTGTCTATTTATCTATAAATTTATATATCTATTTATCTGATAAATATATCGATAAAAGGATAGATAAATAGATAGATAAGTAGATAGATAGACAGAAAAAAAGGGAGTAAATAAATAGACAGATAGATTGGTAGACACTTCTGTACCCATGGGCCTCATCGCTGACCAAGTTTGGAAACCGCCGATACGCTTACATTAAGAGCACAACCTATGGGCTAACGCAAGGGGGAACAGCCCCTGATGCGCGTCCGAGGATCAGTGAACTACCGAGAGACTCCGAGACTCATTGGGGGGAAGCAATGAGCACAACAGCCCGTCTCAACCCCGCCCTGGTGACTTGATGTCCAGGCCTATAGTCTGGAAATTGTGCTGCTGAGACCTTACCTCTCGGCATGCCGGGGGTTGGCTAGTCTCGGACAAGATCTTGGTGTACCCCCCTCCCCCTCCCATCCCTTGACATCGTTACGTCTGGAATTCAAGAGCCTGAAGGCTGGTCCGATTTGTTGTTTTTTTTTTGTTTTTTAGTTAATTATAGACATACAGAAAGATAGATAGCTTGATTTATAGATAGACAGAAAGATTGATAGATTGACTGATAGAAAGATAGAAGGCTAGAAATATAGAAATATAGAAAAATAGATAGACAGATTGATAGATTGACTGATAGAAGGATATAGAGAAGGATAGAAAGAAAAAATGACAGAAAGATAGAAAGATGATAGATAGATAGGTAGAAAGATATATAGATAGAGAGACAGATAGACGGATAGACAGATAGAGTCGTCACGCACATTCAACGACTTGCAACCACATACAAAATCCAAAAGCGTGTCTTGTAGCCTTAATTGACAAGTCTTAATTAGGCGTGACCTTTTCCAATGGAAGAGATCACAACTTCCGGTTCTATTTTTAAATTAGTAAACAAAAAAAACAACATGCTTTTGCTAGTGTTTGACAATTGATTTCAACCTCGACGGCCAGTTCTAGTCTTTTAGAATTATACTAATTATACAAAGGATACACTGTTAGTTATGAGGAATCCGTTTTTAACATCAAAAGTGAGTAGGCGATAATTAATACCCAAGAAGAGTAAAGGCTAAGCCACACTATACTCAAGAATCACGTTTTGACTAGAATCATTTTTCACCGAATCACTAGAATCTTGTTTCGGTGCGAATCAAAATACTATGTTTCACAATCAGCCATGCCACACGTAAAAGCACATTCAGAGAGAATCATGAATCACGGAAAGTGTTGAGAGTGACTATTCTAGACGCGCCAATTTAACTTTGTTTATAAAATAAATTAGTCAAGAGTTGCGCTTCTTGGTTATTAAAAAACAAAATGAGTAGATTCATAAGAACAAAAAACGAAATTTATTTTCCATTAAGCAATAAGTTTGATATTATAAAAAGGTGAAATTTCACTTCTGACTTTCACAATCCATCGTTATCTTTTTGGCAACATTTTTAGGAAATGAAATAAAATTTAATCTCCTACATCTTTTGGTACAATCAGTTACACGTTTTTTTAATTAAATTTTAATGATCGAATATAACCGGAAATGATTTTTTTATCGACTTTTAAGGCATGCACATTTGTTAAGACTTGTCAATTAAGGGAGATGATCCAATAAAACATGTTTGTAGTTTGTATAATAATTTCCTGTATTACCTTATCCTTATGGTGAAACGTTCGACCTTATTTATTTAAAGTGTTATTCAAATTTATTTACACAGTGTTTTATATCACGTTTATTAGCCCGGAAGAAGGTTATCAAAAATGCTTTCATATAATATATATATACATATATTATTTCATATAGTACGTAAGTATGTTTTAAATGTTTAAACAAAAGTTTACGTTTTTTCCTACACGAAGGGAATTAATCAGCGAATTATTACAATATAAAGTTGTTGTTTTTTTATTTCATTGTCTCCCTTGATCACAATTAATTGGAATATATTATATTGTTATGGGGTCAAAGATGCAAAACTTACACCAGCAACATTTGGAAACAATGTAAGAGTATACCAGACTAGAACCTCACATCTCTACGAGGGAATACGAGCCGAGATTACTCTCTTACTCATAGGGCCCTGAGAACGGAATACGGTTATCATGCAGTTGTGATACATTCCCATAAAGGGGTCGACGCAAACGGTCGGACGTCCCCTGTCCACTCTAAGATCTACACACTAAACTGGTCTCCAAAGCCTATAGATCGTGCCAACATTCTCGGCGTCGAAATATGTTGTCTGCTATGTTGTTGTGATGCCTGTGAGACCAAAGCCGAGAAATAAACGTCTCGGTGAAGCTCGCTCCCAACCGAGTCTCATGGAACCTCTCGACAGTGCAGTGATTCCCGGTCGTTTTCCCTACGCCCATTTTCCAATAACTCTTTAAAAATAAACATGTTTATTTTTCCAATGCCAGAGAATGGTGCCTTTTTTTAATTTTAAAAATAAAAATGTTTAGAAAGGACCTTTTCGAGAACAAAAACGGAGGTCTCTTAATGAATTTTTAAAAGTCGGACATTTTAAATGCTAAGAAGTTGGGCCTTTATAAGACTGAAAAGAGGGGTCCTTTAAGAAAACTCTGGGGTCCTTTCAATAAAAAAATGGGGGTTTTTCAGGAAAAATACTAGGGAAGGTGAGTAACGGTGATGTGCAAAGTAATGTCTTTCAAGCTTAATGACAGTGACTGCCAAATGCTGCCTCGTCTTTAGCACTCCTGGATACTAATGAAGTCTGGCTTCTCATACCTAAATGTTTCTGAAAGGGCACCTTCACGTATATGTACTTTTTTTCAGGGTTCTGGTCTCCCTGTGTCTTATCTTATATATTACAGACGCTCCTTCTCTAAAGAATATTGTTGCGTCCTACGCACATCCGTGGTCTGAGTCTAGTCCTGTATTTTTATTAGTGGTCTGAATTATATTAAGTTACTGGTTTTCCTGGTTTGTTCAGGCAACCCATTACATGCTCAGATGCCATTAGGGAAGAAAGAGTACTTATATGCATTTGTTTTCGCATAAGGAAAGTGTTTCTGTTTTCTGTCCTTGTGTTTATCTGATAATTGCTACATGTTGTACTTGTGTCGTAGGCCCTATTAAATTTTGATTTATTACTTCTTTACTCTTTGAGACTATGTCCTCTAGAGCAGGGGTTGGCAACCTTTTGAAAATAGAGTGCCAAACTAGGACTTCTAAATCATTCAGCATGCAAACAGCCTGAAAGTAGACCCGCTCTTCTATATTTTTCTAAGACAATTTATTTAGCGCCTTGGTAAGAGACAAGGTCAATAGCAAAGGAACTTTTATAGAAAAAAAACCGTTGAGAGTTTTATATTTAATTTAAAAATTAACAAGGTTGTGATAATCAACTTCTTTTTTTTTTCATTTATTACAAAAAACAAAAAATTTTCTTTGTTTTTTATTACAGCTTGTGATTTCTTTTTGACAACATAATGTCGTACAACTATAGTTCTGTGGTAGATTTACGTAGTTATCATACGTAGTAAGTAGTTAATGTAATGTTTAAATATGTACATATAATATTTTATAACTTTCAACTATATTTTATAATTCTTCATTTATTGATATAATTTGTAAGCTTTTTATTGCTTTTTATAAAGGAAAAATAGAAAACATTAGAAATATTAACGCAAATAAAAACGGGTTAAATATATCCCTCTAATTTAATGAAAGTTTCATAATTTGATTCTGTGGTGATGGCAAACAATTTATGTTTTGTAATATTTAACTATTATTTTCATTTCTATATTAAAATCTAACATCGTGGTACCGGTATTTATTTATTTCAACTATATAGTCATTAATTAATTTACGTTAAACAGTTGTAACCTCACATTTACTGCATTAATTAAGTGAGATTAAGTACTTTTTATAGAATTAGTAATTACAATGACAACAATTACATAATATATTGCTATTATATTAGCCTCTTATATTTATTTCAATAATAAAACTAATTTTATAAAATTTATTAGGCTAAATTTATGCTTAATTAAAGAAGCCGACCATAAAAACTATTTTAAATGTAATTTGTATTAATTAAAGAGGGCCTTTTCTTTAAGTACCCTTCGCTAACAGTTCAATGTCAGGTACATATTTAGTTACTTCTGGGTGTTGCGATAAAATCTGTTCACGCGTGCCGTAGGTTGCCAACCCTGCTCTAAAGTTTCTAGAGAGTTTAGACATTTAACTATTGGTGTTACTTTTATCAGTTGTGAATATTCGCTAGTAATGAGCCTTGCAGCTCTTTTCTGAAATTGTTGTAATTTTTTTGTTATAATATATGTGCATCCTGGAAATCAGCAGTATCAATCAACTTTGCAGAATTTTCCGCCATATAAACGTTGCTCTGAAAAGAATCGTCAATAGTGAAAAAAAAAAAAGCTGCAGTAATACACATCGCCTGTAGCATATCCCGAGGCACAGGGTATTATTGTAAGACTTGATATTTACAAATGTTTAGTTATTCTGTTAATCTAGAAAAATTGCTAAAAGTTGGGCCTTCTTCTTAAAAGTTCGCTCCCCCTAGCGCCAAAACCTGGCTACGCCACTAGATGAGGCCATTAAACAACAGGGAAAGGGCGCCTTTTTCACATTGGCTGGTTACCTCTGTCAAACAATATCATGTGACGCAGGTGTCGGCAACATATGGTACGCGTTCCAGACTTGGCACGCAGAGCAATCTTCAAAGGCACGCAGAGGACTCCCAAAATAGCAATTCAAGTCTCTTCTACAAGAAAGTGAATACTAAAACAGGGGCACTTTTAGGATATTGGCACGCTGAATAAATTAGAAATCCTACTTCGGCACACCATTATGAAAAAGGTTGCCGACCCCTGCTGTAATGAGCTACGCGTTAGCGTATAAGACATGGGAAGTTAGGAAACGTGGGGTGTGCCCTTTTTTTCTCGCTACTTTCCACCATAACACAGTAATAGTTGAAAGCTTTCTACACCGATATTAACCCTTCCTGTACCGACCTACTTCTATCTATGCTGCCTTCAGTTCCGCTATATACGCGCCCGGGACTGTAAGGGTTAAGATATTAAAAACGATATTAAAAACGGGATAATTAATAAGGAGTTGAGGAATTTTATATGGCTCCTATCTGTCTCGCAAGACGATAGATGCGCCCATTTGGATTTTAATGAGGGACTTGCTGTGACTCAACAGCCCGATTCTCGAATGACAGTCCCAAGAGTTGAGGTATACTTTTGCGCTAACAAATCATTCCACATTATGCCACCCATTATCTGTTCAAGAAGTGCAATGATCAGCTCTATGTAAGAAAAGACCAAGATATAAAGTCATTTCTCCACTAGATCTGTTACCGAACAAAACCATGATGCTTTTATTTACTGAAGTTGTTCATTACAGTTTTTTTTCGCTTCTTAAAAAGGCTACGTACGCTTTGAGTTGAATTTCTTGTATAAAAAATAAAGTTGAATTTTCATTATTGTAAACCACAAAGTCTCGTCCACGGTGACATAAAACACACAATGACATAAATACACGATGACATAAAACACAGACATAAAACATACAATGACATAAATACACATGACATAAAACACATAATGACATAAAACATATAATGACATAAATACACCATGACACAAACACAGGGTGACATGAACACAGGGTGACATGAACACAGAATGACCACCGACGTTGGCTGAGAGTCCCTCTTTGTGACAATTCAAAACTGCCTGGGGGGGGGGGGTTGCTTAAATGAAACAAAACCAATTAGTGATTGGAATAGTGTCTCCCTGAGTTGATAATGAAACAACAACAGCGACCTGTTGGTAAAATCAATAAAAAGAAATTTATGACGCAGACACAAAGAACACACCGAAACAAAAAATTATTTTCTTTTAATTAAAGGTCAAAACTCTTTTTTTTTTTTTTTTGGCGGATTGAAAGGATTTCAAACTTTTTTTTAGACTAAAAACTATCTGGATTTGTTATTCTTGGTGTCGTGGTTAATGAGATCATTTTGTGCAGTTGTTGTTTTTTAAATAAGGTGTTGGAGTGGGTGTTTGGGGAGGGGGGGTGGGTGAAATTAATGTTTGATTTAATCCTACCAACGCAGAGATACAGTAGTGCCTTGACTTACGAGTTTACGAACATAACGAGTTTTCAAAGATACGAGCTTGCTTTACGAATGAACTAACTAACGAGTTTTCAAAGATACGAGCTTGCTTTACGAATGAACTAACTAACGAGTTTTCCAAGATACGAGGTTGCTTTACGAATGAACTAACTAACGAGTTTTCCAAGATACGAGCTTGCTTTACGAATGAACTAACTAACGAGTTTTCAAAGATACGAGCTTGCTTTACGAATGAACTAACTAACGAGTTTTCAAAGATACGAGCTTGCTTTACGAATGAACTAACTAACGAGTTTTCAAAGATACGAGCTTGCTTTACGAATGAACTAACTAACGAGTTTTCAAAGATACGAGCTTGCTTTACGAATGAACTAACTAACGAGTTTTCCAAGATACGAGCTTGCTTTACGAATGAACTAACTAACGAGTTTTCAAAGATACGAGCTTGCTTTACGAATGAACTAACTAACGAGTTTTCAAAGTCACGTGCTGTTGTTTGGTGTGTTTTTTTCTTTTCTTTTGATTCGAATTGCGAGGCAAAATTTCAGCTAGACTACGAGAGATATTCTGGGTACGTGAGTTAGCGCTGTATGAGGACCAGGGCCGCATTTAGGATTGTGGGGGCCCTGTTCCCAAATTTATGTGTGGGCCCCTCGTGGCCTCTTCCCTGCCTTCCACATACCTCAGAAAAGGGACGTTAATAAATGTTGCATTCTGTAAAATCATAAATAAATTTGATGTTATGCTTATTAGCTTGGTTGGAATGGAGAGCTTAAAATTGTAGGGGATTAAAGTAATTTTATTTTATATTTTCAACGAAAGAATGGGGATGTCACTTAAAAATGTATTTTTGTCATGTGTGGGGGCCCCTTTTCTGTGCTGGCCCCTGTTCCAATACACATGTGGAACATGCCTAAATACGCCACTGTAGGCCTATATACACGTGGATGGTGGCCGAGCCGAAAGTCCTAAGTTGGAATCCTGGTGATGGCTAGGATTCTTCTAACCCAGGTTTTGGAGAATGTCCCTGAGAGTCAACCAAGCTCTGGTAGGTACTTGACCTCAGTTGGGGGGAAATAAAGACAGGCGAAATAGTATGCCGTGGCCATGGAAACTGGTTTGGGGAAGGGCAGCACTTGTTGCGCTTCCAATGTTTCATCCTACTGCCGAGAGGCCCCGAGACTCGGTGCGGAGGATGCAATGTGCGCAACAGTCCGTATCACCAGGACCGGGTGCCTTTATTTCCAGGCCTTTAGTTTGTGCTACCAGGCGACAGTGTAGGAATACGATCGAGTCATACCCTAGGGAAATCCCCTGGTGGGGAGAAGCATAGTAGTACATGTGATTGGGGGAGGCTGGTACACTCTTGTGGCTAGTCTAGGACAGGATTTCGCTGTGGTGCCTCATCGCATTGATCCGCCCCTTCACATCATGACGCCCTGGACATAAGAGCCGGAAGGTTCGTCCATTTTTTTTAATGAGACATGTAGGATCGGTGCTGTTTCGCCGGCCCTATACATTAAATACTAATGGCTAACTTTACAAATATACACAATGTAACAGTTACATAGCCAATAAACGTCAAGGAACAGTTTTTTTTTTTTTTTTTACAGCGTATGATCATTCGATTTTAATTAACGAAAATCTACATTTTGTAGTACAGTAAGTTGTGTTTTTTTTTCTTATTGTGTATTGAGTTTTTAAAGTTGACTGGTTGGATGAGAAGGATAGCGAGTTTTATTTCTGTTATGGCGTTCCCGGAAATCTATCACAGGGGTCGGCAACCTTTTGCTTATAGTGTGCCAAACTAAGATTTTTAATAATTCAGCGTGCCAACAGCGGGAAAGTCGAACTGCTCAACTATATTATTTTTATATGACAATTTATTTTGTGCCTTAGCAAGACCAAGACCAAAAGAAAAGGAGCGTAATAGCGCAAATCATTAAAGCATTATATATTTAATAACAAATTGGCATGTTTGTTATTATCATCTGTTTAAATAAGTCCATTCATAGCTAATACACAATTTCATTACTTAACTTACACATTAATGGTTATTAGCAAACGTGTCAAGTTTAAGTGAATGCAAAGTGAAACAAAAAATGTGTAGCTAAAACTTTCATTTCAATGAGGACACTTATTGATTTGATATGCGATCATGGCGACCGAGCCACAGCGCGTTCGACTGGAATTCCGAAGGTTCTGGGTTCAAATCCTGGTGAATGCTAGGGTATTTTTCCTATGACTCAATGGTGTTCCTGAGTCCACAGCTCTGATTGATACCTGGCATTAATTGGGGGGTAAAGTAAAGGCGGATGGGCATTGTGCTGGCCACACACCCCCTAGTATGTCGCGATGAACGCTGCTTCCGTGGCCCGATGATCAATTTAGTGCGACGGGAAGCCTACCTTAATTTTCTTTTTTTTTTCTTACTTGATTGATTTGATATGATATATGATATCATGTTGAGTTACCGGCACAGAGATGAAACGAATTAAACTCCTGAATCAACGCACCGTAGGGCCGGTGGGGCAGATGGGGCGGCGTTCACCGATATATAAGTCTCTAAAAGACCAGGGCGTAACGTATTAGGTGTGAGCCATGGGGGGGGGGGGGGCACACCAAAGCTCTGTACGGGTTCCAGCTACCCCACGCCGAAGACGTGTCGTGCCGTTTAACAGGAAAGGTTTCCGCAGCCCAGCGATTGTTCACTGCGGTTCCCCTAGAATCATTATCGTGGTGGCTCGCCCGTATACCTGATAATGTCACCCGGTAGCACAAATCCTATACTATAGGTACAGGCATCCAGGCACGCGGGTGATTCTTGAGACGGGATTGCTGCGTCCAATGTTTCAGCGAGACCCCGTGCCCTCTCGGCTGTGCAATGAGTCTCGGACCCGCAGCTGGATCGGCGTCCACCAGTGCTGGTTTGTGACCACGGTGAAACGCCTAGCTGCCTTTACTTTGCCCCCCCCCCCACTACACACACACCCACCCAAATAATGTCAATGTCAAGTACACTACCAGGATATGGGGCACGGTAGCCGAGCGACAGCGCGTTCGACTGGCGAGCCAAAGGTCCCGGGTTCGAATCCTGGTGCAGGCTAGGATTTTTTCCAGGGTCTGGAGGGTGTCCCTGAGTCTACCCAGCTCTGATGGGTACCTGACCTTAGTTGGGGTAAAGTAAAGGCGTCTGTGCATAGTGCTGGCCACACAATCACCTAGTATGCCGTGGCCACAGAAACTGGTGAACGCTGCTTCATCGGACCTATGGATCAACTCGGTCCGACGGGTACTTTACTTACTTTACTAGACTACCAGGATAGGCTCAGGGACAAACTCCACATCCGGGAATCAAATCCTACCTCTTCCAAGGTTTAAATTTGAACCCAAGACCCTGGGCACACCAGCAGAACGCGCTGCCGCTCGACCACAGTGTGTTATAATTTCCCCAGGTTAATTGCTTTGAAAAAAGCTCAAGGTCAACAAAAACAACACAAAAATTCTTCAAGTAGGCGGCTTGTTACGGATATCCCGAGGAATACAGGACTCGTTTCTAATTCCTGATAGACTCCTTCCTCCTTCCTACACAGCCAGAGTTCAATGGCTGGCTAGAGTTCAACGCCTGGCTGGAGCTAAATACGTCACTAAACTAACCAGCTGAAAGTATCACAATGCAGTTTGTCACGAACACAAGTCAGAAATGTATTTTTAATTGATCTAACTAATGCAGGCTTAACTTTTAAAAACGAAGTAGGCTGTCTGAATGTCCAAATGTTAATTTATAATTAATTAAACACATTAGTGATACATTTCTTTTTAACTCACGGTTTTCAGTTAAAATACATTATTAAAGAAACGAAATTAATTAGACTATTTTTGTACTATAATTAGGTCACTTTGATTACGCTTGTTAAAGTTATTTGCGTAGTCAATGCGTAGGCCTATACGTGAAGACTAAGCTGAAAAAACGGGAATAGTCACATATGTTCACTTTTAAGAAAATCAAATTTTAAACTTTGAAGACTTACCAAAGAAATAATTATTAAAATATTAAGGTGGTTTTTATGTTTACTAAAATGCCATTCATTTGTGAATAAAAAAAAAATATTAATTATTTTTATGAACAAATAAAAATTTTAGGGTCAAATTTCAGAACACACCGTAAAGTGGACTTTGCACGTTCTTCCAAAGTTTTCAAACAAATTGGCGATATCTGTGCCTACATAACAACAAGACACCGTCCTATCTCAAGAAACTAATCAAACCTAGATCTATGTTCCGCAAGAAACACTCCGTTCTGCCGACTCATAGCTTCTGGGGATGCCCCGTTTCTCTCTGACGACTGTTGGCCTGAGAGCTTTCTCAATATCTGGCCCGAAAGTATGGAATCTACTTCCCATCTAACTCAGGCGAACAAGTTCTATCGTCATTTTTAAAAAGAACTTAAAAACACATTATTTTAATATTTACCTTCGTTAAATATTTAACATTTTTTTATACCCTTACTGTTTTACTTTTCATTGGGTCGGTTAATGTTACTTTATTTTCTTCGTCCTATATTTGTCAAGTTTATTAATTAGCTTTACATCCTTTTTAGCCTAGAAAATCATATCCGTGTTCTTACGTGTTTGCCGCTCAATGTTAAATGTGCTTTGAACTTACATTAGCCTATGTTTGTCGTCAGCGCTCTACAAATAGAATTATTTTTATTTTTAACGCTAATTTAAAATGTAAACTTCTGAGTGGGTAGTTTTAAATGTAGCCCGTATTGCATCGTGATATTTTAACTGAATTCACATTGCAGATTCTAATAATTAGTAATAGCAATAACTATAATAAGATGGACCACTTACTCTATTTTTAGAGCTTAGATGTTCTTTTTTCCTTGCGCATCAAATAACGCTGTCTTAAAATGACTTCTATGCTCCTAAGTTTGCCTCTAAATGTTTCCGCTGTATGCAACTTTCGATTTTAATTTTAATTTTTCATTGAGAAAATCATAGCGATTAAATAAAACGGAAGTGTACAGTGCAAAAAGGAATCGGGAATTCCGAAAAGAAGTCATTCGAATAATCGAATAGCAGAAATAATAAAGCAAGCGGTCCATCTCATTATAGTCTTTGGTAATAGAAGTTAAAACTCTTTCCAACTGTTGAACCAAGTAAAAAAATATAGAGTTTTTTTTTTAATGCATTTATAGGCCTATCTCAGTTCCTTTTAAGGTTAAGTTGAAAAGTAAAACTATTAATTATTAACATGCTACCAACCCCCTCCCCCCTCTTTCTTATGTTTTAGGCTATTATAACAATTGTATCCCTTTCCTTAATTTGTGTTTGTCCATGATGCAAGTGAGGCAGCGTTTACAAGTTTCCGTAGCCGTGGCATATAATGGGATTATGTGGCCGGAACTATAAACCAGCTGCCTTTATTTTATTTTTTATTCCACGACTCAAGACCGGTTGTCAACAGAGCTGGGCAGACCCGGAGATAACCTTCGGAACTGAGAGAAAAATAATTATGTCATTAAACTTCAATCTGTGTTTATGTTATCTTGTTTTTATGACATCCTGATGTCTATGTCATCGTGTAGTTATGTCATCCTGGTTTCTTGTCATTTTTTCCGAAAAGTAAAGTAAAAAGTATCCCGTCAGACCAAATTGATCCGCGGAAGCCGTGGAAGTCGCGTTCACCAGTTTCTGTGGCCACGGCATACTAGGAGACTGTGTGGCCAGCAGAATGCACCGCCGCCTTTACTTGACCCCAGCAAAAGTCAGGTGCCCATCAGAGCTGGGTAGACTCGGTGACACCCTCCAGGCCCGAGAATAAATCCTAGCCTTCACCAGGATTCGAACCCAGGACCTTCGAAAGCATTGACGCTCGGACACCGTGTCAGCCAAACTTTAAGCGTAACCCTCTACAAAAGCTTCTAGCGGCGATAATTTACAATCGTTGTATCAATAATGCGGGAAAAAATATTTTGAATAATATTTCTATTATTTGAATTGTATTGATTGTATTGAATTCCTTACAGATCTCACGGTCTGGTAAGGATAAAAAGCTGCACACCCCTTATCTAAATAGTAGACTGATTTGTCAAAATAAACCTAACAATAATTAATAAATTGACATCCGTAAGAACATGTTTTCCCGCCTTTTTTTAAATCTCTTACCTCACATTGACACTGGCTGTAGGAGTTACCCGCCCTTGTAGAGAACTCTTCCTAGCTTGTTGCATAAAAGCAGATAAAAAGAAATACACTTTCAAGAGGAGTAATAATTATGTCAACTTTTGTTGTTTTAATGATGCGTGAAATAAAAAAAATTACATAAAATTAATTTTGATTTATATTATTTACCCTCGGCTTGCATCTCGTTACATAACTAATCCTGTTATTTTCCTGTTTTTTGATGTAAGAATTTTATAATCTTACAACTCTAAAAATACACTAGGGAAAGAGTTATTTTTTAGGCTAAACATATTTTAAAAGCGTAATAAAAATCTAACCAGTTGTTTTCTAAGTGCAAACTTTTATTAAAATATTAATATATGAGTCGGATCAAGGCCGATCGGATGTTTCAATGAAATTATTCCCCATGCTTTTAGAAATCATCTATTCATGTATTGTACATGTAAATGACACTGTGTGGTATCCAATGGTCTGGGGCGGTTTTGGGCGGTAACACGTATAGTATAGTAATATATTGTCTAGTTGTCTGTAACAGGGATCGGCAACCTACGAAACCCGTGCCAGACTTGGCACGCATGGTGATTTTCAATGGCACGCAAAACAAAAACTCCCAAAAAAGGCCATTCAAGTCACTTCTACCAGAGGGATGAGAATTAGGATGTTGGTGCGCTGAATGAATTACAAATCCCACTTTGGCACGTTTTTATTAAAAGGTTGCCGACCCCTGGTCTATAGGCTAGCATGGTAAAGTACGGTATTGTATGGTATGACCATAGCGTAGTCCAGCGTAGTTTGGCATAGCTTATCGTCGTAACGTAGCGAAGCGTAATGTAGGAAATTGTACCGTAGTGTACGTAGTGTGCCGGCGTGTAGCGTAGCGCAGTGTAGCGTCGAGGAGCGGAGATGAGCGTAGAAGAGCGTAGAGGTGCGTAGAAGAGCATAGAGGAGCGTAGAGGAGCGTAGAGAGGCTTAGTGTAATATAAATATAGTACAATAAAGAACAACATGTATCGCTGTATCCTTGATTTCAAAATGTTTAAATAAACCTAATAAAGCTATTTCCAAGTCCCGAAAACATCATCATTGAATTTTAAATTGTCGCCGTTTAATTTTTTACCGGATGCCCTTTCATTGTTTGTGTGTATTTATTGTCAACCCACACTAAGATCAACTTGTTTCAAACAAGAGATGATGAAGAAAACTTCAACGCCCCCCCCCCCCCCCCCCCTCCTCGACTCCACAACCCTCAACTCCGTCTTTTCACAACTCGGATGAGCTCGTGAATCATTCTTCTGTCAGAAAAAGACAAAGATCGGTCTTATTATGGCCGCTCGTGACTTCTATCTATAGACAGTGACGTAGTTTTCCTGGTCTCTAGATGCTATGCGAGGTGGGGGGAGGGGGAGAAGCAACACACGATACTGCAATGAGAGTTTTTGTTTTCAGGTAATTTCTTGTTGGCGTATTGTCTTTTAGGAAAATTGTCTTAGTCTACAGTGCTGACGTTGCAGCATCGTGAGTTTCTTTGACTATAAACTTCTGTCACTTACGTTAAGTCATGTGGGTATGGATAGCAATGATCTTGACCATATTAGAGTACTGATTCCCTGGCACGTGTCCTCAATGAAGCGGCGCTTCTCGTCACAGTCCCTAATCAAAGTTCTCAGTGTGGATAAGTAAAGCAGCGTTCACCAGTTTCTGTGGCCGCGGTATACTAGGTGATTGTGTGGCCAGCACGATGCACAGCCGCCTTTTATTTACCCCCCAACTAAGGTCAGCTACCCATCAGAGCTGGGTAGACTCAGAAACACCCACCAGGCCCGGGGAAAAAACCTAGTCTTCACAGGGATTCGAACCCGGGACCTTCGGTACGCCAGTCGATCGCACTGCCGCTCGGCTACCGTGCCCATCAGGTAAGGGTAAGTCCACCATTTCTGAGAGAAGCGAGTAGCTACGAAAAAAACAACAACACTAAATTCCCTATCCAGATGGACGAAAGGTGATAGTTTACTTTATTTTACATACTTTCTTGTTGAAATAGTATTTTACAAATCAGCATTTCATCAACTGCAATACAGCTGAGTTTCCCTAATGGTCTTCAATATTTTAAGAACACATATAGGCTACATTAAATTCGATAACTAAAAACAACAAATCGCATAAAAACCAAACAAAAGGTAGCGTGTAGCAGTGATATTGACTTGACTACCGACTTGGCGACCACTGGACAGTCTAATTTGGGAGTTAAATTTAGACGCCTACCTTTTTTTTTTTCTCTCCACTCAGGTAAAACCGCCTCACGGAAGAGGAAAAAAAATATGAGAGACCTAGACCTATAAAAGAGACTGAACTTCAATAGAACATTTGGAAAACTTTATTGGACAGTGGAACAAAAGAAGGACACTCGTCCAGAACCAAATTAAACTTGTAATAACTAGTTTTCCAATTAGAACTTTTTTATATAAAGTTTTTTTCCCATATTTGACCACTTTGGTAAGTATATTATACAATAGTGTGTATATTTTATTATATGTTTATTATATTGTATTATATTTAATAGGCCTATGGTCTATATTTATAAATGTTGGTATGCAGCTTTATTCAACAAATTTGTTGTAATTTTCATTCTGCTTTCTTGAATGAAGGCGTTAATGTGACATGTAACCCATAAGGATCAGTTTGAAGAAGTAAACAGGGTTTTTGTGTGTGGCATTGGACAAGCATTGCACTGGCCACACAAGCTTCCATGTGTAGAATGGTGGGCCCATTTCCCTTCTTGTAGCTACATACCCCGGGCTAGGGAGAAGTAAAGGGTCTGTGGGCATTGCTGTGGGCATTGCTCTGGCCACATTATCTCTCTTGTAAGCTTTGAGCAAGCAGTAAAACATTCGCTTGTTTAATTAGTCCTATTAAACACTACGCTAATCATAATATTTTACTGTTTAATTATACATTCTTTTTTTTTTTTTTGCGCAGTAAGGTTTTGTACGTGTAAATGAGTTCCCTGACAGTGAGACTGTAACTTTCTCTCTCTTTTCCTCTTTCACCTGCCTACCTGTCTACATATCAATCCAGAGGCCGGATTAAGACCATAAGAAGCCCTTAGCAAAAGGTGATAGAACCCCTGACATCTCCCCTGATATATTTAATTCAAACAATTAATTATGATAATTAAACTGGATTTTCAATAGAAGCATTATGCAGCTACCAACTCCGTGATTCTGGTTGGTGCACTGCTTGCCACATTGCACCAAGTGTTTGAAGGATTGAACTCGTGCACGAGAAAATGTCTGTTGTGCGCCCCCCCCCCCCCGCCCCCCGTTTTTCTTACCTTGATGCCCCAATCAAGTGCTTTGTTTAGCTTAATGGTTAATTGTCTGTCTATCTGTTTGTCTGTCTGTTTATCAATGTATCAATCTATTCACCGATCTATCTAACTATTTATCTATTATTACTCTTATCTTTAGGACTATATATGTCTTTCAGTATCTATCTGCCTATCCATA
Organism: Anisus vortex; assembly: GCA_949126835.1. Taxonomy (NCBI): domain Eukaryota; kingdom Metazoa; phylum Mollusca; class Gastropoda; family Planorbidae; genus Anisus; species Anisus vortex. Next base: position 39,522,353 of record OX421503.1, read on the forward strand.
TATCTGTCTGTCTATTTTGGTAAATGCCAGTCGACATATGGGCCTTTGCTTTAATTTAGTTTCTGTATAGGGCCTATAATATGTCTTCAACATATTATGAATAAACACTATATTTATTATTTTCTTACATTTTTTCAGAAAATTCTAAAAGGATAACCATGGCATTCAAACTTTTACTCAGTAAGTTGCATTCAATCATCTAAATACTAAATATTTCTTGCAATTTGTGATTTCATGTGTAGATCTAATTCTTTGCTTATTATACAATTTTAGTTTTGAAGTTATTTCGGTTTATATGTTTTTACATTTTTTTATGTCTTTTTTTAGCATTTAATTTTTTGTTACCTTTTTGCTTTGAATTAGACATATCTATTTTTTTTTTAAATTAATTACTGTATTAAATTTAATATTAATTCTTATTTCAATGTCCAAAGTTAACGTTTGAAGTCTTCTTTATCTATGGATAAAAGTTTTGAGTATACTAAGACTTTACCGATAGTATTCATTAATAGCATGGATTTATTACTATTATTTATCATTTGGAGACCTGTCTATGTAAAAGTGTGTATTCGTGTAGGGAAGGAGACGGGGCATTTTCAATTACTAGTATCCACACTACACACGTAGAAACTTCATTAACCCTTACAAGACCAGTCATTATTCAAAGAAAAATTAATTTAAAAAATGAAAAATTTCATGAAAAGTACCAATGATAGAAAGGGGTCAAAGGTCATTGTAATATCGCCAAGATTTATATCCGGGTCTACTCAGCCCAGTCAGTGCCTGACATTTTTTTTTGGCGGGGAAATAATTTTAAGGTTTCTGAGCATTTGGTTAGCTATTTAGCCCCCTTGTATACAGTTTGCTCTGGACACTTGTAAACGCTTCTTCACTAGCTCAACAGTCCTACGTACCATCCTGATCTCAAAGGGTTAGGCCTACATTTAGCAGCTTGTGTTTGGTGTTTTCATTGTAACATTTATCTTGGAAAGTGTTGTTTAGTTTGTGTATTTTTGTATTTCTCCATAGTCTCAATTCTCGCCGCGGTCGTCAACTCGGGCCTGGTGAATCAGCCATCGGTATCCAATGAAATCGCAGAGCGCCGAGATCCGGTTTTCCACTCGCTCTCTGTCGACGACAACAACTTCAGCGACGAGCAGGATGAGCTGACGGACTTCCTGGAGAACATCTTCCGCAGTGAAGACGCAGACAGGTCGCGGGACAGGGACAGTCAGGACAGGTCGAGAGACAGGGACAGCCAGGACCGGGACGAGGACAGGTCGAGGGCTAGGGACAGCCAGGACCGGGGCGAGGACAGGTCGCGAGACAGGGACAGCCAGGACCGTGGCGATGGCAGCGACTCCAAACCCACTGACTTCCTGGAGAACATCTTCCGCAGTGATGACGGTGGAAGGTCGAGAGACAGGGACAGCCAGGGCGACGACTCCAAGCCGGCGGATTTCCTGGAAAACATCTTCGGCGTCGGCGCTGGCGACAGTTCCAGGAACCGGGACGACGGCGGCGAACACCAGCGGGAAGGGTCCGCCCCTACCGGGCGCGTCGACGACTCTCGGGACGATTCCAAGGAAAACGACAGCAGATCCACGGAGAACGACAGCAAGCAGAGGGAGAGAGACGACTCCAAAGAGAGAGACGACTCCAAAGAGAGAGACGACTCCAAACAGAGAGACGACTCCAAAGAGAGAGACGACTCCAAAGAAAGAGACGGGAATGAGCGGGACAGCAAAGAGGAAGGCAAGGTAGATCGAGATGACAACAAATCCAATGAAGACGGTAAGTCTAGACGTGCTACACGTTTTAGTTAGACAGTTACAGATGTATAAGCAAAAAAAAAAAAAAAGCACATTCATTGATTGAATTCAACCCTTTTAAAACAATATGTCATTTTTACGCCGGACCTGAAATGGACCGCGGCCTTGAGCTTGACACCTGTGATAAAATATACCCCCCCCCCCCCCCAAAAAAAAAAAAAAAAATATATTCAATGTCTTTTCTTCACTGGTTTCACAGTAACAACCCCTAACAACAACAAACAAACACTCGAATAGTCGTAATAAAGGTCGTGCGATGGTCACTCTCCATGACATTTACAAAAGCTCTGGGTTCGATTCCGATTAAAAAAAAGGATTTGCGTTCCAACGATACTGGACAAATTGACTAATTTTATTTTTAAAAAAATGTTTCATAATATTTATATGCAAAAATCTTCCATAAAGCTTATATCGCCTTTTAGGTTATTAAATCTTAAAGAGTTTTCAATTCTGAATAAAATGATTTATAATGCATATATATACAACTGAATATTGCATGTTCTATGGTTTACATAAATAGAATACCCATAAACTAGTTAATTAATATTACACAAAAATGTGCAGTCTTTTTCTTAAATTTCGTTCGGCAATTTCGTTTTATCTTTCGGCTTCGGTTTCTGCCTATGGTGTCGTGAAACTTTCGGTTTCGGTCGAAAATCAATTTGTGCCTTTCGGTATGCTTTCGGTCAGCCTCTAGCAACGACAATTTGGGGCCAGCGTCGTGTTCACCTGTTTCCCCTGTGGACTAAAAAAAAATCTACTGAGATTGGAGATCATTACTAATAGCGTCGTGGATTAACCGGATATCGTGTCAAAATTTAGTTTTAAACGCAAGACTATATTATCTGTGAGAAAGCGATTAATTCCACAGATGACAAATACTTATAAATGTTCTAGGTAATCGTGACAGTTGAGTGACAGGTGTGGGACACCGGATAGAACTCATGCGTGACAGTGTGGTAATTATTGTGACAATGTGAGAAACAATGTTTAGGCCTACTTCTAAATACTAGGACAGCCCTTAATTAAATAATGATTAAAATAAGATGACAGCTCATAATTGGGGGAGGGAGTTTATAGGTTAATAAAAAAAATGTCTTACTTATCTGACAAGTGACAGACGCTCCTTCTGTATAAAGAAGATTTTATTGCGTCCTACGCTCATCCGTGGTCTGAGACTAGCCTTGCATTTTGATATCGGTTTATAGGTAGAAAATAAAAAAGATGTATGTAAGAAGTTAGTTCAATTTTAAAACTTATTTTACACAATTTAATCAATTGTTTAGAAAGGGGGGGGGGGGGAGATTTTTTGAACAGTGTGCATCCGCGCTGGACAGGCGTACCGAATGTCCCAGGTTCGAATCTTGGTAACGGCTGGGTAGACAGGGACAGCCTCCCATACCAGGGAAGCAATCATTGCCTTCACTAAGATTCAAACCCGAGATCATATGTGCGTCGGCCCAGCGCGCTGTCGCAAGGCCACCACATATTATGGTCTAGAGGCCAACCGAAACCAAAAAAGCCGAAAACAAAACCAAGTTATAAATTGACTTTCGCCAGAAACCGAAAGATAACCCGAAATTGCCAAACGGGATTTAAAAAGACTGCACATTTTCGTGTAATATTAACTAGTTTAAGGTACTTTATTTAAGTAAACCATAGAACATGTATTACAGTTGTATATTGTATTATTTTTTTTTTTTTCAGAATAATCAATAAGCAAAGTAATATATGCAGCACTAAATTTTGAAAGTTAAAATAGATGTTCCGCTGATGACCGAAAGTCAATATCAATTTCGGCCGAAACGTAAGGCAAACCGAAAGCTAAAGTTTTTGGCTTCGGTCGAAACCGAAACTACGCCGAAAGAGATTATTTGCATACGTTCGAAACCGTAACCGAAACCGAATTTCGGTCGGCCTCTATCATGTTCAATGATTGAAACCATTTCCATTGCAGTAGACTAGTAGAGTATCAGGAAAAGGAAGGATTAAAATAAAAAAAGTAGAATAGATCTAGAAGTAATAAAAGAAAAAACAACTTCCGGTCCACATCCTACTTTCATGGTGGTCTATCGGCAGCGCGATGAGATTGCCGTGCCGAAGGTTCCTGGGATAGAATCCTAGTAAATGTCAGAATTTATTTTTTTTAGGGTCTGGCGGCTGCCCATGATCCCAGTGTTCTGAATGCTCCCAGACGTTAGTAATAGTAAAGGCTGCTGGGCATTGTGCTGGCCACACGATCCCTTAGTGTGCATTGTCGACGGATCGTCTCGATCTAAAAGGGATACTTTACTCTATCCGCCCCCCTCCCCAATCAGTGGACGGTTAAAAATGATAATTAAGGAAAACTAATTATCTCTGTTGAAAGCTGTGAGCGTCACAAAAATCTCAGACATGAAAAATTACGCAATTCGGTTAACTGATATACACTTTAATTAAAACAAACTTGTTTAAATAAGGAAATGTCAACCAAAAAGAAAAAAGTAATTAATTAATCTCTTCATTTTTTTTCTATTTCTGTTCATATAACTAAGCTTTGAAAAAATAATTTACACGTTTTTTTTAACAGGTTTTTATGTAACTTTTACTTGTCAGTAATTTTTTTTTTTTTGGCGTCTGTCATTGCCCTCCTATACAAGTCTTATAATTAAATTTAGACCAATCTTCTCAGCAAGCTATAGCTATAGCTATGAAATGTGCAATCTAAGCCAAGGGGTCTCAACTCGGATGAAGGCACGTGTCAAGGGCCGCACCCCCACCCCCGTCCTCAAAACAACCCGACCCTAGTAAACAAAAAACACATACATCTGAACTCATTTTACTAATTATCATTTATAATAAGCCAATTTACAATTTAGACACAAAGACTTATACCAAAGTGAACTATCATTATTAAAATATTATTACTAACATAGTACATTTTTGTTGTAAGCTTACTGGCGGGCCGCAAAGATCCACTTGGTGGGCCGCATGTTGCCCGCGGACCGCGTGTTTGAGACCCCTGATCTAAGCTTACTGCTGGGATGACCAGTAAGGAAGTAGCAGTAAAGTATTCCAGTCAAACCAATTTAATCCATTTTGATGTGAAGCAGCGTATCTATGGCCACGGCTTACTAGATGATTGTGTGGCTAGCGTAATGCCTAACTACCGTTACTTTTTCCTTACTACTGTCAAAGTTATCTATCTGATCGTGTTCTATGTTGTTGTTTTTTAACCTAATGGCCGCCAATATTATATCATTTATATCTTCAACATTTAGTGTTAATAAAATGTTTCAAATATCACTTATTGGTGGATTTTCTGTTTTATGTAGATCGTTGCCTTTAAAAAAATAAATTTAAATAGAACACTCAACAGTTTTTAAATTTTTCGGGACTCTGGGTTAAATTTTATGTCGACATCCATGGCAGTGTCGCTACTTCGAAAATGGGTTGACTTTTGCTCCAAGTGCGGGGGCGTCCCAAATCCTTTTCACTGACTAGGCTCGGACTACGAATGAGCGTAGGACGCAATAATCTTCTTTAAACAAGGAGCGTCTGTAATATAATATAAGATATAAGATACGATAATTCTTTTTTTTTCAATGAACAAAAGTACAAATATATCAGATTTCGGAACCTTTGAAGTTGCTATCTATCCCATAATTCACCACATTATTTTATTTCCGTCCACAGATTCGGGCACGTGTCAGGCTTACAGTGTGGGCGTGGCTAACCATGAATTCACCCTCAACACACCCGACGGATGCAAAATGTGAGTACACATCAGTTTATTTTGAGCAATCACGTGATCTTAAACCGAAAATAAGTATTGAAAAGGAGGAGGGGCGACTCAGACTCTCTCGATAGCTAATATGATTCATCATCATCATCAGACCCTTGATTGTTGTGGTCGTTGGGGGTGGGGGGGGGGGCGAATGGACACCTCGATAGTCAACTTTCTGATATGATTATCACATGGAAAATATAGACTAGGCCTAATGTCTTGAGATTTTGCACAACAACAAGAAATAAACAAATCTCACCCCCTCATTCTCTTACACATACTCACACCCCTTTTCTCTCTCTCTCTCTTTCTCTCTCTCTCTCTCTCTCTCTCTTTCTCTCTCTCTTGTCTCACTCGACCCCCCCTCTCTATTTCGCCTATCTATTTCTCTATCTCTCTTCTAGCTGTTTTATCAGTGCCATCATCCCATGATCATACCAAGACCATCGTAAATACTCAAATAGTTACGATGGTCTTGATCATACCCATAGTCAAAGGGAAGTAATCCAGCTTTTTATTGTTTAAATATCTCGATTATCCTTCTTTGTAAATCATTCTAAAAAGATCATTTTTATCACGTCCACTTTATGTCTGCCTCCAAAAGCCATTTGATTAAGGGGTCGTCCAAGTCTGACGTGACATATTTAATGGGAATGGCTGTATTTTTTTTAAACGCTAATAACTAGTAACAATAATATTATATAAGCTTATTCGTTTGGCTGGCGTACCGAAGGTCCTGGGTTCGAATCTTAGTGAAGGCTAGGATTTTTTACTGGGTCTAGATGATGTCCCTGAGTCTACCCAGCTCTACCCAGCAACAATAGTTGGTGTAAAGTGTAAAGTAAAGGCCGCGCAATCCCCTAGTATACCGTGGCCACAAAACAACTGATGAACGCTGCTTCGCCGGCCCTATGAATTTATTTGGTCCGACGGGACACTTAATATGAAAAACGAGAATAATTTAACTTTACTGTCTGAATCTCTAACATAAAATAACAGTTTCTAGAACAAGAAACTTATTAAATATCTTCTGGAAGATATAATTTGGCTATCTGGAAGAGTGGCTAAGTTTGGGAGTTTGGCGTATTACGTTTATTGATTTGCATGCCGTATTTTAGTGCATCGAATGCACATAATTTGAAAGGCAAAATGCAAGCATCACAAAAATAAGCAGGTCTACAGCAGGGCAGGAATTTGTATTTTATAATAGAGTAAAGGGGGGCTGGAGGCAGGGGCGAAGCCAGATATTTTTTCCAGGGGGGGGGGGGGGGCTAAATTTCGCGTGACAAATATTTACTAAATACATGGGGGGGGGGGGGGCTTAACTTTCACGTGACAAACATTTACCAAATTTTTAGCGAATTTATTACATATTTTTTTAAAATCTGTCGAAAAAGATTTATTTATTTTAATTCCAGGGGGGCTTAGCCCCCCTTAGCCACCCCCCCCCCCCCCTGGCCGGAGGTGTGTGTGGTACGTACCTTTGTGTTTGAAGAAGTTAGATCACTTCTGTTTAAAGGTAAAGAAGAACGTGGTAGGAATGTATTCAAACAGGCATGGGCGCATCTGGGGGGGGGGGGGGGGGGGGGCGCGGAGCGAAACGAGGCGGTTTACCCTGCTCGAGTAACCTTGCGGATATTATTTGCCCTCAAGGTTGTCACCCCCACCCCACCCCCATCATCTCACATTAACCCTGTCTCTTGACCTCTGTATGCGTGGGGGAGGTTGTCAAACATTTCGCCACCGCCAAGTGGGCTCCCGAGTGCCACTTGAGTGAATTGACCATAGATACTCCTTGAGCAGGCACAAGAAACAATAATATTATTCTGACTCCTTCAATGGTTATATCAAACCGTTAGCTTTACGGTTTACTGGGTCTGTTTTATAACCTTTATATAGTTTTAGCCACTTGGGGAGAGAAGGGGGAAAAGGCGCGGGGGGGGGGGCTTCTTGGTTAAATTGAAACTTGTTCTTTTTAGTTTATCCAATATTGATATCTCTTACCCCCCCTCCTTTCTCCTCCTCTATCTTCCCTCTCTTATCCACGCTTGCCTCTTCAGTTCTGCCACAATTCTCCGTCACTTCATTCCGTTACGTAACGCACAGCAGGTATTCTTTGCTTCCAAAACAAAAGGTCATGGAATGGGCGGGCCGAGGGGAATAGATGATTCGGCAATCGCTGAATTCCACCTGTCACCATAATCCACCACAATCCACCGCAATCGCGTCAGCCCTTAAGAGCTCTCGATCAATTCCTTGGGTGTTTTCAAGCCATAGCGTTTTCGCGAATGGCGAAGAGGTTTTTTCATCTTTTGTGTAGGGCGGGAGTTCAAGTCTTCGTTGTTTTTTTTAACCGTCGGCTGCTAATTTTCACCACAGGGGAGAGAAATGTGTTTGTGTAGAAGTGGGGAGGAGGGTGGTATTGACCTCTTGACGCCTTTGAGAGGGGGCCCAAAAATGGTATTATACGAGGGCCCATTGAAACTTCTGAAAAGGAAAACACTTCAGAATGCGCAACATCTTCTTTTAATTACGAAACGCATAGACCCGAACATTCTTGTAGATTTAGTTTTTGAAAAAATTCCGTTTCAAAGTAACGTCCTGGGATTATTGTAGATAAAGAGATGAGATTTACCCCCCCCCCCCCCATTTTCCATTGAGGCCTGGAGGTTTAAGTCCCAGGAGAGACCAATGTTAAATGGGTTCCCAAGACTCAGATCGGCAAACCGAACATGAACCTCAGACAGGGTGTATAGCACTGAACAAAGACATTAAGTTATTTCCGGAGAAGACTTCTTGTTATAGAATGCTGAGCAAACCAGATCACAAAAGCGTACCTTATCTTATACATTTTATATATTATAGACGCTCCTTTTATGAAGAATATTATTGCGTCCCTACGCTCTTCCGTGGTCTGAGTGTAGTCTTGCCTTTTTATTAGTGTTTTAATTGATGTTAAGTTACTGGTTTTCCTGGTTTGTTCAGGCAACCCATTCCATGTCCCGAATGCCACTATGGAAGAAAGAGTACTTATATGCATTTGTTCTTGTATAAGTAAAATACGTCATCAATGTAGGGCCTATATATATAGATCAGTGTTGACATTTTCCACTTCTAATTGCCTCAATCTGGTTGCTTCCTCATCCTGTCAGGCAAAACGAACAAAAATGATTATAATTTATAAATAGACTTAGCGACCATCATAAAAATAAAATGTGTGTCACTACTGTCGCGTCACCTTTTTTTTTTTTCAAAATGACCTGGCTAACACCTGCCAAGGGGTGTAACCTGTTGCATAAAATTGTAAATTTCACTTTTTATTAGCTGTGATGAATTTGCTCAACGTTTTAAACAAATAAACGAAGGGCCTAATAAATTTAAGGAACGAGAGGGTTAAACAAAAAAAAAAATGAAAACAAAAGCTTAGGCAATGGAGGGGAGGGTCGATTTTACCTGCGTATTAAAGTCTTGTTTCTGTATATATGCTTGGTCCAGTTTTGTATGACATTGTGCTGTTTGGGTTTACCTGCGTATTAAAGTCTAGTTTCTGTATATATGCTTGGTCCAGTTTTGTATGACATTGTGCTGTTTGCGGAAGAACAAAAAAAGAAAGGGGGGGGGGGGCCTCTTGTTGTCAAAGCATTCCAAGATTTTCTGCAAAAGACTCGTTTGTTTCCGGAACCATGCTCGCTCACCTAAAAGATTCCGGACACGCGTCGGTTGTTTCCGGAACCATGCCCGCTCACCTAAAAGATTCCGGACACGCGTCGGTTGTTTCCGGAACCATGCTTGCTCACGTAAAAGATTCCGGACACGCGTCGGTTGTTTCCGGAACCATGCCCGCTCACCTAAAAGATTCCGGACACGCGTCGGTTGTTTCCGGAACCATGCTTGCTCACGTAAAAGATTCCGGACACGCGTCGCAAGAATTTGAAGTTAATCCTCCTTGAACTTGTTTTCTGTCGTCATTTATTATGATCACCTGATAATTTATTTGAGAGATATTGTAACGGCCAAGTTTATATTATATCACTCTTCGCCATTATTCGACCGCCATGTTTAACGTTCCATAACCGGGCGCGTCTTAAGTCCGGAATAGAGAGAACAATCTGTCTTTTTTAAAAATTATAAATACTGAACTATGGCTGGAGGATAATCTCCTGTCTGAGGCATGCCGTAATGTGTCCTTGCCCACAGACCAGCTAATCTGCGTCCCCCATATACGTCACCTTTCGGGTCTGTGCGTGATTGTGGAAGTTGGCTCTATCGATACAAGTTAAAGCTTACTTTTTGGTGGTAGTTATATTGCATAGAGTTAATTTTAAATTAGATTTAATTAATTAAACAATTAGAATTTTTTTGTTTCAAATGCCCTTTTTTTTTGCTTTTGCTGACATGTAGATTCTAAGGAAGTTAACAATTAACAACTTTACTAGATCGTCTGCTGCCTGTCTTTTGGGTGGAAAGATAGTGGAAAGATAGCGGGTGGGTGCGAATGAGAGAGGGGAAGGGGGGAGGGAGAGCAAATTTTGGCATGTTTTTAAAACACTTTGTTTAGAATTCATAGCTCTTTATTACTTTCATTAATTCTGTCTTAAACTATTTTCATTATGGCCAGATTAAAAAAAAAAAACAACTTAACTTTTGAGCGGACACTATTGTCTAATAGAGTATTGATTATAGTATTATTAAAATTCTTTAAAAAAAATAAGCAGCAACTGTTACAGAGATTGGTGGAAACTATCGTCTGCCGTTAAGAAGATTGCTTGGAGCCCAAATGATTTACACAACCATTTCCAGACGACAAATTTCCTTGTGTTTACTTAAAGACGCCCGCTTTCTATTTTAATTTCAGTTGACATTTTTTTTTCTTCTTGTTCAAGTTCAAGTGTTATTATTTTGTTGCCATATTATCACTTGACAAGTTTGTAACGTCTTGACTTCTATTTAAAAAAAGATTGTAAAGGGCGGGCGGCATTTTAAAACATTATTAAAGTTCAAAACTAGATTATTGTCCTTTTATGTTATCAATTTTCATTATTTCTTGTCTTTCTTTGAGTGTGTTTTGTCGTAAATTAATTTTTTGAGTGGCGTATTTATTGCATTTGGTCTGTTAGTGGAATGGGGAACTCCATTTAGTTTTCGCAGGCCTCTTGTTTAATTAATTTTCATAGATCTTATGGATTTTAATGTAAAATACACAGTCTTATATATCTCTATGTTTTTATCGATGATCAAAGCGTCTAATCGACAACCACCTGAGCATATATATCTATGAATAAAAAACAACTGAAATGATTCGGCGTCACTTATATTGGATGGCGTTACTTATATTGGATGAAATTTCTGACGTCTGACCTATGTCAGACTAGACTAGAGCTCCAAAGGCTCCACTGACGTCACTTATCCACTCCGGGCAAACGTTATCGAAATTATATCAATACACTGTGTTTCAATGACTCCGGCAATACCGCGCGTCATGTTGTAAATAACTTTTGCTCCTGGTGACCTTATTTCACATACCGAGTTGTCTCTCTTCTGTTGTTATGGTTGCTAGTAGTTACCGCACGCTGCTTCACCGGCCCTATGATCAGTTTGGCCTTGTCTTATATATATATTACAGACGCTCCTTCTATAAAGAAGATTATTGCGTCCTACGCTATCCGTGGTCCGAGTCTAGTCTTGCATCTTTATTACCGTAATTTGTTTTAAAATAATGTTAAGTTACTGGTTTTCCTGGTTTGTTCAGGCAACGTATCGGGTAGCAAGAGTACTTATATGCATTCGCTGTCGCAGTCTCGCATAAGGGATAAGGAAAGTGTCTTTGTCCTTATGTTTGAGCATTGCAGCAGGTTGTCATTGCATTGTATTTCTAAATTAGAGTATAATGCCTTATGTATTATTACTACTTCACTCTTTGCCCTTCTGTCCTCTAGTGTTTCTAGGTTTAGTAATTGGACTTTTGTAGACTTTTACTTACTTAACTACAGTTTTTAATTATTGGTCGTTTTTATTGATTGAATTTAATTAATAAAGATTTTTCTCCTTTAACCTTTAACCCTGTTACAATGTTGTTCTCGCCCCCCCCCCCCTTTCCATTACAAAAACGAAAAAAACAAAACCAGCGCTTGTATTCACACTAAACACTGTCTTGTCTCATGCGTATTCCACACAATGATGTAGTTGATATAGTTTTGTCGTATTTGTTCAAAGATAAATATTTTTTTTATGTATATATCTTGCGTTCTTTGTTTACAGAGTGATCAAACTGAATGGACTAAAGGCCAACCAGAAAACAACATTCCATGAAGACATTGAACGGTAAGTGCAGAACTGCGTGAAATCACTAGAAGACTTGTAACGGTATTTTTGTGAGGTGAAGAACATTAGGAGAGAGGGGGGGGGGGATTCCTCTTGTGCAAGAATCGGCAAGATAAGACATAAGGCACGCATAGCTATTTTCAATGGCACGCGAGAGACAACTCAAGCCCGCCCCCCTTCCACACACACACCCAAAGGCAAATCAAGTCTTTTCTACAATAAATTTAATGCTAGAGGCGAATGTCTTTTAGGCTCTTGGCACGCTGAATGAATTAGAAATCCTACATGGCCCATCAAAAGGTTGTCTACCACTGATCTAATGGCTCAATCCCTGCTGTATCGATTCCCTCTCTGTTTTATTCTATCATGGTGTGCACAATTCAATGCTAAGGGCGGGGTCTTGGTGTAGAGAACTGGACTTTTATTCTCTCTCCCCCCCCCCCCCCCAAAAAAAAAAAAAAAAAAGAAAGCCCCAATTTCAAAATATGTCATCAACGCCAAAATCATCCCCTCACACACAGGCTGGCATTGTGTTGGCCACATTATCCCCTTGTAGAGAGTGTCAGAGAAACTAATGAAAATGAAATGGACTATTATTAATTTTACAACTTTTCAATTCTCTTTTTTTTTTTCACCTTCAACAGTAATGTGAGAACAGTAGAGATTACTTACGAAGACTAAACAGACTTCACAGTACCAGACAGGCTTATTGCGTCTTTCGCTATACCGTGTCAACATGATCACTACACGAGTACCAATGTATATATACAGAAGACAAACATCATAGAACGAGACTAGCGGCGAGTGCAACTAGTTTGACCCTTCACAAGATGGAAAATATCATTGTAAATAGTCTTGATAGTATTTAGAATTCAAATAAAATTACTCAATCAAGATATACAGTGGTTACTCAATGGCTCTGTCTTCGTAGTATTCATTTGAATACAATTAATAGTAAGTTTTTATATTTACGTACAATATATATTTCACAATATAGTCTAGTAAACACGTTGGCAGATAGAAGACAAGACATAATTATAGATTTATTAAACACGGATATTTGTGTTTCAGTGACACCATCGGCGCCTGTAGTATTATTTTTTTTATGTTTATAAATCTTCATCGTGTTTTTTCTTATTCTTTATGTTATCATTGAAAAATTTTAAAAAGTCCACTTGTCATATTGTTATGTTATAGTTATACAAGTTATAGTTTCAAAATGCCAATTAAAAAAAAAAGAAACAAAAAACTTAAACAAAACATTTATTTATTCATTAATAAATTAATTTATTCAACAGTAAAACAAAATGAAATATTAAAATAGTAGCATGTCACAAAAACCTCATTGTTTAGACCTTTTATTTCTGATTGTACTTATAAGTATCCAACTCACAATCACAATCAACAGATTATATAATATACTTTTTCTTCTCTATCATTGATCTTTCAAACATTCACAAATATTTCAATTTCTGGTCAACTAGTTCAGAAAACATAGAGTTTGAAGTATATATTTACAGCTTCATTGTAAATTGTAACATTACTGGTGTAAGAATTTTAAAATTATTAAACATCATCGTGACCATTTTTGAAAAACCAAAAAACAAATGAAATGAAAGAGGAGGTGAAATAACACAGTTAATTTTAAGTGCGCAAAATATATTTTCGGTTGTCTCCCTCTCAAGCTACACACCTTTACCTGAGTTGAATAAAATGTGGTATTAATGGTGTTTCTTTTAAATGAATATGCGCTACATGTGCAGAGGGAAGGGATAAGGGGTGGGAGGAAGGGAGAGGTTAGGAAAAGTGAGAAGAGGTCATGTGTCAATTATTTACCTGGAATAAAAAACTCCTGCCCTCCAATTCCGGAACATCACAAATGTTTAAATTATAACAAATAACAAAATGTTAAACTAGTATGACGTTTTATATACTATTGTGATTAACTATGGGAATAACCTGTTTGCCAGATGTTCTCTTTTTACATGGATTATTGTTTTTATACGAATTATTTCTTGTATTTACCCATTCAATTAGTCCAATGACTATAATAGGATAGAACGCTTGCATTGATATTTCTGCAATTTGATAACTTGAAACACTCTGTTTCGGAATTTCCCATCGCACCCTGCCCTATAAACTTCCGGTTTAGTAATTCGCTATAATTTTCTCAAAGGAAAATAAGGATTAAAATCGCAAGTTGCATACAGCGGGAAACTTTAGGTACTTTTTAGCACACCGTTATTGGCTGCGCAAGGGAAAAACAGCACTTAAGCAGACTTAAGATCTAAAAATAGAGCAGGCGTCCATCTTATTATAGTCTTTGATTAGAGACGCAGCATTGAACACAAAAGGTGCTTTATTAAGTTTAGTTTAAGTATTCTCTATCCATTGAAAATATCTTGTATTTAAAAATGTCAATGTTGTCCATTGTGTGAATATGCTATGTATTAATACTTTAAGGAAACAACCATATTTGTTATTAAACTAAATGTCAAAATATTTCTCACGTGTTTGCTTATCAATATTTGGGATGATTTTTACTATTGGGTAGATTATACAGATAAAAGATTTTTAAAAAAAACTGATGATTTTGTATATATTATCTGTATAAAGTCAGGATTTAGCATGTCTGAACAAAAATCATGGCACAACCAATCCTCGAATACTGATAGAGATTTATATCAAGTAATGCAGGAATTGATAGATAGATTTAAACTAAAATTAAACATTTCTACCATCTATAAATGAATCATCTATAAACATAACAAAAAAAAAACGGCTTTGTCTACTTGAACGATTTCAGATCGAAATTACTTGCTGTACTATGAATCTATTTCATACTTTACCATGTAGGGGATTGCGGGTGGGGGTGTGTGTTGTCTGGGTGGGGTGGATGTAAGCCTCAAGATGAGCTTAATGGGAGTTGTGGGACCGGGGGGGGGGGGGGGAGGGCGAGATCACTAGATCTGGAAATTTGTAGGGGAAAAAATGGCGACTGGGGTCGTTGGGAGCACAGCAATAGAACATGCAGATTGAGCAATCTTTACTATGCAAGATCAGGAAATACATATAAAACAAAATGTCGGCTTTAGATTGTCAATATTTTGTTACTGCAAGAGAAATAAAGTATTACTTGAAGACTTGCAAACATTTTTAAAACATGTTTTTAACTATTGGTATTTTTTTTTTCAAGCAATAAAGATATTGATTGAAGTGCAAAAGAAATGAATTTATAATCTGAGGAGACATTTCGTCTGGTGTGAAAACATGGGGGAAACTCGGGTACAGTTTCAAGACGACATTGGACATTTCTGCTGTTGTGTGGAGAAAAGGAGATGGGGTGATGTAGGTGCGCTGAATTGCTACACGAATAGCTTGTGTCTATAGAGAGATCTAACTACCCGTTTTATGGATGAAATGTACAGCGTTATCTCTCATGAAGCATCAGTAGGTGATATAGAACGTTATGGGTGAAGATATTATGCTTCAATAGAGCAGAGACAACAGTAGTATTATAAATTAATAAATAACAGGATCAATAAATAACATTAACATTGGCCAACAAACTATAAACAAAATAAACAAACAACTGTTCAAAGTTGAGCAACAGGGAAAGTTGGCATTAAGTCAAAATGTTGGCATTAAGTCAAAATGTTGGCATTAAGTCAGAATGTTGGCATTAAGTCAGAATGTTGGCAGCATGCCGGAAATGTTAACACTAGTGCCGATAGCTTGATATATGAAATAGGGTAGACGCGAGGGGTAACAAAAGCAGCGTGAAGACTGTGTGGTAAATGGAGGCGGTGACGGGGCGGGCGGAGTTCGTGAGGTGGCCGTAGGCCGCGGTGGTCTGCTGCAGGCTGCTCGGGGCCGCCTCCTGCGTCCGGACGTGCACGCACTGCGACACGTTGACGTCCGAGGAGAGGAACACGGGGCTGACGCAGACGTAGTACTCGGCCCCAGGGGCCAGTCCCGCAACGGTCGCCTGCGTGACGAAAGGTCTGAGGGTCGACTCGTACGCGGGGACCCAGCAGGAGTCGTGCGGCGTGACGCAGGCCACGGACAGCGTCCAGTAAAGCTGGGACCCCTCCGTGTACGGCCACGTGACCTCGACCGACGTGCCCGTGGACTGCAGCAGCGTGCTGTTGGTCTCTATGTATATCCGGTCCGTCAGATTATCGTATACGAACCCGGCTAGCTTCCGCATCGGGTTGCACACCAGCAAAAGTTTCCTCAGCCCCGTCGGTCCGGAAACCGTGTCCGCGGACAGCGCCGTGAACTTGTTTCCGGAGAGGTTCAGCTCTTCCAGTTTCTCCGTATCCCGGAAGCTGCCCGGCTCCATGCTAGAAATCAAGTTCCGGGCCAAGTTTAATACCCTTAGTCTGCGCATGCCTCGAAACATACCCGGATGTACTGAAGTCAAAAGGTTGGATTGCAGATCCAAGGTCAACACAGTTTCCCGGAAGCTGTCAAAAGCGCCGGTGCTGACGTCTGTAATCCTGTTATTGGACAGGTTGACCTCCGATATGCGTCTGGCACCGTCGAACATCTCCCTGCTGACCTCCGTCAGGTTGTTCCCCTGGAGATGGACGGACTCCAGGTACAGGTTGGCGAAGGACTGACCGCCCAGGCGGCGGATGGCGTTGAAGCTGAGGTCGACCCGCTTCAGGTTCACATTGTTCGGGAACACGTGGGAGGGCACGTCATCGATGCCATTTCCGGCCAGGGAGACCGCAGTCAGCGAAGCGTAGAAATCGTTGCCGAACATGAACAGCGGACTGCCGATCTGGTTGTTCTGGAGAAGGAGCTCCTCCAGGCTGGACAGACCGCTGAAAGCATCCGTGGAAAAGTCTGAAATGAAATTGTCCGTCAAGGAGAGCCTTCTCAAGGATTTCAGGCCAGTGAAGGTGAAACCGGAAATAGTTTTAAGAACGTTTTGACTCAGGTTAAGCCTCTGCAGACGATCGAGGCCGAGAAACGACCTTGGGAGAAGATCTCTGATAACGTTGTCCTGGAGTTGAAGTTGCTCCAAAGAAGA
The DNA here is from genome assembly GCA_949126835.1 of Anisus vortex. Taxonomy (NCBI): domain Eukaryota; kingdom Metazoa; phylum Mollusca; class Gastropoda; family Planorbidae; genus Anisus; species Anisus vortex. The sequence continues at coordinate 39,539,313 of OX421503.1, forward strand.
CATGTTTTTAAATACGCTGGTCGGAAGAGAGGCGATTTCGTTGCCGCCGAGGTGTAGGTCTTTCAGACTGGGCAGACCCTGAAAGGACGCATTGCGGATGAGCTGTATTCTGTTGCCGCGTAAGTTGAGCTCCTCCAGCTTGGTGAGTCCATTGAAAACCCCCTCCTCGATCTCCATCAGACTGTTGGACGCCAGGTTCAAGAACTCCAGCTGCGGCAAAGTCCGGAAAGCGTCTCGGGTCAGGCGTCCGATCTGGTTGAAGCTCAGGTCCAAGAGGACGGCCGTGGGCGGCACCGCAGACACTACTTCCGCCAGACGGCCGTCGTCGATTCCGGTGGACTGGCAGTAGACGTAGTACTCGCTGCTGCACTGGCACGCGCTCGGGCAATTGGTCGCCGGAAGTCCACTAGCCATGCGCAGAAGTGCCACGAAGAGCAGAAATCTGACTAGATAACCTTGAAGCATTTTCCATTGTTCCTGTTGTAAGTAAACAAATATAATGTAAACAAATATAATGTAAACAAATATAATGTAAACAACAAGAAAATGTTAACAATTGAACAACATTAGAATATTATTTTTAAAAGTCGTAAGCGATCTTCCTTTCAAACTAAAACAAATCGAAATACAAAAACCTCAACTATACACCATTTGGATTCACATTATGTTGGGCATTCATTTACATTGTTATATGTTGCATATACATTCTTAACATAGCGATCTTTAATATCATGTCTTGCAAGCAATGTGATTAGAATCTATCTATGAATCAGACAATAATGTACATTTCCATATAAGGAAAAGCTAAAGTATGGCGTGGGAAAAAAAATCAATAAACAAATGAATATTTCACCGACGGATGTCGCGCTTTTGGATATTTTTCCTAGTCAGTGCTTTGGCCTTTAAACAAATTAAAGACCAAGTGAAGAGGTTTTTCTCAAAGGAACGAGATTTGGAATAGCCTCATACGGCAGTGACGTATCACAAGGGAAATAAATAAATAAAAATAGACGCTATAAATCTATATTTAACCATTTTGTTAAAAATAAGAACCGGGAAAAGATTCAAAACATGTGGCAATAGATTCAAAACACCTGACAATATTCATTTTTCCTAGTCGGAATCCTTTATGTTACGTCACTTTCCTATATTGCCGGAAATAAAAACATCTCAAATGGCTACGAGATTTGGAGTATTCCTCCGAAAAACACACACATTTAATTGCAAATATTGAACTAATTACTTAAAATTTATCTTTGATATTTTGTATAAATGTTTTTTATTAACATTCAGATACTGAATACACTATTTACTATAAAAATCAAATGTTAACTCAATTTTGATAAAAAGCTCTTCACTTGGTCTTTAAGTTTCAGATCTTTCTTGAGGATAAAAACACTTAAATGCACACATCACACACACGCAATATACTATATGTAATAGTTACACACATAGTTGTGTCTTTTTTAATACAAACTTGTTTTTTTTTTTTTAATCTTTGTATGTTAACTTCGCAAAACTTTGTATGTGTTGTTCTAGCTGGTTGGCAGACGACCGAACCTGGTAAATCATTATCGAACTCTATCTTTAAGTAGCCTACTGGAGACGATATGGCCCAATGCAAAGTTTCCCAAACGCGATGGTTTGGGAGGGGGGGGGGGGGTTCAACCCGGTACCGGGCCGCAAACAGGAAATTAGCGGGTTGCAAAATAAAACAGCCAAAAATCTGGTTTATCTTTATATACCGGCGACAGACCTATAGCACTAGAGATTGCCATGTAAGGATCTTTGATTCTAATATGATTTATTCATAGCTATGACTATTTATTCGTAAATGCTTCACTATAATCTAAACGAAATTGTGGAAATTCGTATGAATACATATACAATAGTACTATTGTATATGTATACATATATGTTTTGTCGGCAATATAAATGTTACGGGGTTACGAAAAAGAGGTATAGTCTAAAAATGCGTGGCTCAGGAGAGAAAGAAAAAGAACGTTTTAAATTATTGCTGGTCATATATTATATGTCAATGGAAATAAGATTGTACATTTTTCTCTTGTTAGAAAACTACAACCTTAATTTTTTTTTAAATAACAACTTAAAAACGATAGATCTAGTATTTATAATCATTGATAAAAAAACAACTGAATAGCAGAAAGTGAAAGTTAAGGGGAGATTAGTGTGTCATGGGCGCGAGCCAATGGAGAACTCTTTCTGTTGCTTTTTTTTCTTCTGTTTTATGGACGGTATAAACATTTTTTGAATCCCGAAGGATTTACTTTCAAAACTAATCGCTGGATAAACCCAAGATAATCTTCGTGCAAACACACACTTTCAGAATGCCCCCCCTTCCTTTAATCTATTTGGAGATAGAAAGAAAAAAAGGTGGGGCGGTGGGTGCATCCGGTTGAAATACACTGTCACTGACCTACTCACGAAAGCCTTTTGTGGGAAGTAGGGAGGAGGTTAAGGCACTTGTCCAAGACCATCGTAGAAACTGACGATGGTCTTGACTTGTCCCTCCCACAAACAGCCTCCCCGGTGAAAACATTTGTATTTAGTAAACTTGTAACAACATGGGTTTTTGCAAACTATGGCGTCCCACTCTCTAAAATAAATTTTTACAGACTTCCGTTTAACAAGTAGGGGAAAAAAAAGGGGGGGGGGGGGCAGAAACGCGTGTGAAGATGGTTAATTATTAAACTATACACACACATACCTTAGCCTTGATGGTGCAAAGGATTCTTCTAGCTAAAGCATAGGTTCTCAACGGGGGCGTTATCGCCCACCGGGGGGCGGTGAGAAGCTTTAGGGGGGCGCTGACGTTTCCGGGGGCGATTGGGGGGCGGTGAAGGGCAAGTGGGCGGTACAAACGTACCTGATATAATTTGAACACCTCATCTATTTTAATGGATTAGTTTTTGGATCAAATGTGATGTAAACGCAAGTGATGCTAAATATCTGATATCCCCCAACAGTAGGCCTACATATTATTATACTAATAAGAGATATGAATCGCATGTACTTTTCCAACAAGTAGGGGTCAGTATTAGACGATCCCTGTCGCCCAAACATTTGCTAATATTAATGATATTAATTGATAGTTGTTGTTTTTTTTCAAATATGTTTATTCAAGATTTTATATGTACAATCTCATATATTTTACAATGAAGAAAAGAGGATAGAAGAACAGTACATACATATTTATCTCAGTTTACTGTGATGTCCTAAAACACGTTCGCAATCTGCCACCATTGCAGATACTATCGTTGAGCGGAATGGATACGTAGTAATCATACAAACTGGGTAGTTAATGTAATGTTTGAAAATATACGTATAAATTCTTTAGGCATTTAATATTTATGTAATTTTCAAATACTTTTTACAGTCTGATCATTTCAAAGTTATAAATTGTAAGCCATTTATTCTTTTAAAAAGGAAAAAGAAAGAAACATTAGAAATAATAGCTCAAATGAAATGGGTTAATGATCTCCCTTTAATTAAAGAAGTAGCTCGGCTACCGTGCACCCCCCCCCCCCCCCCCCCAAATTAAAGAATCGTTCTACATTTGATTCAATAGTGACACCAAATAAATTCTGTTTTGTAATATATAAAAAATTACTGACTAATTATAACCAACGGGCCTCTTGTTTAGATATTTTGTTGATCTATTAATTCTTAAAATATGTTTCCTTTTCAGTTCTTTTAAAGATAATAAATAAGCACACAAATCTAGTCGGCCTAAAAAAAATTGCGGAAACTATATTGACCTTTTACGTCCAGATGTGTGGGGGGAGTGGGCGCTGAAGTTGTGGGGGGGGGGGCGATGAGCGGAAAATAAAATTAAAAGGGGGCGGTGAACCGAAAAAGGTTGAGAACCTAGGAGCTAAAGTAAGCGATGAAAACGTTGACAGTGATACTCGCTTGGGTTTTTATCAACATAGACCCATTCACGTTGTTTACTATGTTCATAAACATAGACTCGGTTGTTTAAATGTTTTTTTATTATACTCGGTATATTTGGCCAATCGTATCGATTATCCATAAATGGCGTTCACTGTTCAGTTATTACTCGTAATGATTTCCAGGGCGCCAGCAGTTTAGGGCCGGCCCTGATATTATCGCTAAGCTTATGGAAATCCTCGCTATTTATAAAAACTTAACATTATCCCAGGATCAGTAAAAGCGTTGAGAACATTTCTGAAATGAAGCCATGTATACTTTCCTATTTGCTCAGATGTAGATCATCCCTATAGTAACAAAGTGCCATCTACTCGAGAAACTCAAGTCTCGTGTAATGCTAATATCCTGGACAAAAGCTCTTCATATATTTGAAGTTAACCAACGCGCTATGATTTCAATGGTTGTCCTAATCCATGGATATTTGCCTTTTAAGTCTATACGGTAAATATGAATCCAAATTCCTTGCACCCCAAAACGAAAAGGCGTTTTAATCCGCCTCCCCTCACACATGTTAAATCAAATGTAGAACAGCGCTATAACCTGTAATAAAATGTATCCTTTAACGTGTTTTTTAGTCTGTACAAAATATATAGTTACTCGTGTCAAACTTCCTTTCGGCTAAAGAATGCCCCGCGTCTTCAAAGGGAGGAAACAACCTCAGTTTAAGCACATAAAACTATAGGATTACGTCCCTTCCCTTGATCTGTCTTCACCCCCAATAGAGAGCAGCCAAGACACGAGACGGGCAGGGTCGGCAGAAGCAGGGAATAGTCACGACCCAGGATGCAGTCACACACACACAAACTCGGGACGGACACGGCCGACTTGAAAGGGCGCTCGCGCTTTTGCAAAAGTGCGAAACTAATATTTAACTTTCCTCCCTCACGTTCAAAACGTAAAAAAAAAAGAGTTTGCGAATTAAGTGGGGGGGGGGGGGGGGTGTGTGCAGATAATACCCTGAGTGGTGAGGTGCGCGGTCGGGCGCCTTCTTTACGATAAAACCAATCGTAATATCCTTTAAAATGTCTTTATGTAAACTTCATGATGGACGGATTACATTTTGATTCAGTCTAGAGCTTTAAATGATGTCAAGTTAGTAGTTTTCCCAATTTGTTCAGGTAACCCATTCCATGGCCGGATGCCATTCGGGGAGACTACGAAGGTGCTACGTTTATATAAAATAAAATGACATGTGACATTTAACTTCTGCAAATCTTAATATCTGGACTACTGGACTCTCCTTTCTCCATCTCTCTCTCTCTCTCTTTCTCTAATATATTATATACAACTCATAATAACTGTCTTTATATATATTTTATATGTATGTGTTTTTTTATGTTTTTTTCGACGGGTATAACAACCAAGAATATTGAATGAAATGCATTAATCAAGATGATAAATCAAATAACAGTAATCATTTTTTAAAAATGCTTTTAAATCTACTATCAGTCTGGGTGATCTATCAATGGAAATTACTGAACACAATTCATCGAAATATCTGTAGATACCTGTGGGTGGTTTTTGCTAAACAAGCTGTTTGATTTGTTGTAGTATCTTTACACGTCTGGAAATAGTCACTAAGTTTTTAATGTGTACCTGGCATAGGGGATAGTAGTTATACTGACCGCAAAATCCCCAATGAAAATAAAAATGGTTAAACGTTGCATCACTAGTGAAACGGACCAAAATGGGGCTGAAACGGTTTAATTTAGTTTAATTTCATGCCCAGTAGAAAGTTTAGTGAAAAAAATATATACATATCATATATATTATAATATCCATCTTATTTAGACCTAGCTTACGTAGTTTAAACAAAAAATATTTCATTTCAATTACACATGAATGCACAGAGAGTTATCTATATTTATACTGCCTACAGATGTGACGCGTTGTGGAATTTTTCCCGATCGGTGCTTCGGCCTTCAGATGTTTAAATAGGTCACGCCGGTGTATAGCCTCTACAGTACGTGTGGAGTTTTGTAGGGGGTTGAAAGAATGGGGTGCAGACAAAAATGGGGAGATTGTGGGAGGGAGTTAAAAGTATTAACTCTGTTGTTGTTTTTTTACTTGGTGCCAAACCATCATGAGCCCAGCAGTCAAAACCAACGACGGTCATGTGGTACTCTTTGACTTTTTGGGTTATGGTAGCTATTTAATTTTAATCCCTTGCAGTTACGGTCCCTGATAAAAGGGGAGACGATAAGGCTGCATAAATCAAAAGTAACTTGATATGTATCATAAGGTAAGTTACCTCCCCTCACCCTCCATCCCCCCCCCCCCTCCCAATATGTTTTCTTTTCCCTAAGTTTCCATTGTCCGACCCTTTGGTTTTGAGGTGTCATTATCAGACTATAAAAGTACTTACTGTAGTTTGATAACAGAACGTGGGGGAAAGGGGGAATGGTATGGCGGCAGGAGAGGCGCCTTATCTCCCCGACCTATGTTAACGGCTGGGAGGAGGACCTACTGTCGCCTCCAACGGTATTAGTTACTATAGAGTACGAACAGCGGATTTGGTTTCCTCTACAAATTATGTACAAAACGTCATAACATTGAACTTAAAGAGTAAAAAAAAAACGTTACAAAGACACAACCTGTGTCTTTATCTCAGCGGTTCTCACGTTACAGAGACACAACGTGTGTCTTTATCTCAGCGGTTCTTACGTTACAGAAGCACAACGTGTGTCTTTATCTCAGCGGTTCTCACGTTACAGAGACACAACGTGTGTCTTTATCTCAGCGGTTCTCACGTTACAGAGACACAACGTGTGTCTTTATCTCAGCGGTTCTTACGTTACAGAAGCACAACGTGTGTCTTTATCTCAGCGGTTCTCACGTTACAGAGACACAACGTGTGTCTTTATCTCAGTGATGCCTTATGCATTTTTATTACTTTACTTCATGCCTTCTGTCCTCTAGTGTTTCTATGTTTAGTGAACTATTGATGTTACTCTAGTGTTTCTATGTTTAGTGAACTATTGATGTTACTCTAGTGTTTCTATGTTCAGTGAACTATTGATGTTACTCTAGTGTTTCTATGTTTAGTGAACTATTGATGTTACTCTAGTGTTTCTATGTTTAGTGAACTATTGATGTTACTCTAGTGTTTCTATGTTTAGTGAACTATTGATGTTACTCTAGTGTTTCTATGTTTAGTGAACTATTGATGTTACTCTAGTGTTTCTATGTTTAGTGAACTATTGATGTTACTCTAGTGTTTCTATGTTTAGTGAACTATTGATGTAACTCTAGTGTTTATATGTTTAGTGAACTATTGATGTTACTCTAGTGTTTCTATGTTTAGTGAACTATTGATGTTACTCTAGTGTTTCTATGTTTAGTGAACTATTGATGTTACCCTTGTGTTTCTATGTTTAGTGAACTATTGATCTTACTCTAGTGTTTCTATGTTTAGTGAACTATTAATGTTACTCTAGTGTTTCTATGTTTAGTGAACTATTGATGTTGCTCTTGTCAGATGTGAATATTCACCAGTAATGAACCTTTCAAAAACATTTGAGGACTATCTCCAAAATACTGAAAGTTGTAGCAGTGATGAACTCATCAGCGACCACTGGGAATGCCTTTATGTTTGTATATATGTATCTATGTGGCAAATAAAAAAGTCTTTATTGTATAATAATACTCAGATAACATCATAACAACAACTCATAACTTAACAATGGTCAAAAGAAAAGAGAAAAAAAATTCACAGAACTCTCTTATGCCAGTGGTAAAAAGAACTCCCCCCCCCCCCCCAAAAAAAAAAAAAGACAATACTAACACTTTCAAATCAAACTTTACAACTCTTCAATAGACCAACGACCTACTTTAAAGAATTGTATTTCCTTTTTCTATACGTATAATTTCTTTCAATTTATAGAAGGAAAACCATGCAGATAATATTTCAAATAGATTGAAGCAGATAAGTTTTTGTTTTTTTTTTGACTCTATTACATTTTAAATTGCTTTTACAAAAACTAACATTGCCCAAGAATAGAATAATAAGGCGATAAAAGTCGCGTATACTGACATTATGCAGCGACAATTTTGCCGCTTACAATGATCAGGGCACCAACAGTATTTGGGGCGGTGGAGGGGGGGGGGGGGAGCTCATCGAAGCATGCAATAGTAAATCTTTCAGCAGACGTCAGTTTTAAAACACACAAAAAAACTAAATGGTCGCGCGGAATAGTCGCGACACCATTTCATTGTTGTTCGTGTGTGTCTGAGATGTCATAAACAATGTGTTATTACTTCTGCAGCATACAGTTCTGTTCTGCTGTGTGTGTGGTTGTATGGTCAAAATTGTCAGATAAGAAGGGCAAACGTGTTGAAGTGGGGCATAAAACATTGTCTTTAAATTGACGAACAAAAAGCACAACTGCAGTTTATATAAGAGTATAATAAGAGAGAAGTTTGGCGAATTGAAAAAACAAAGAATGAAATAGTAAATTACGAGATGGATTGTTTACTGAAAAATAAAAGTAACGTTTGCTTGGGCTTGATACCTCACCACACGCACAATCATTTTTTTCCTAGCCATTTTTCCATTAAATTAAGATTGTGATAATGGGGGTCGGGGGGGGGGGGGGGTCGACCACTCAAATCGGGCATTTCGAACACTTTGTGTACTAAACAATCTCCACAAGTCACAGTTACAGTTTGAGTTTTTCAATTCAATATTTGTTGCTGAGGAAAACCGTTTGGTGGTTTTGCAGTTATGGCAAAAACAAAGTAATTTAGGTATAAATAGAGTGTATAAATATATATACAAATGTATACTTATTCAACAAACAAGTATATCAGGGAAGAAATATAACTATGGCCAGTAAAGTAAGTATATATTAAACGACCAAATAATTGTATAGAAATGCTAAAATGCCAGGCCTGTATAAGCTACGGATAACAATTTTATCAACTTCAATAAACAGAAAGCTATAAATCTAATAATTAAAAAAATATAATTTTAATGAATACTTTTGGAAAGTAATATTTAAAGGTAAAGACAAACTGGTCGCCCTCATGGCCGGCCGATATGTTATCCACTTAGCTAGTGAAGACGCATGTCCGAAGTGAAATCGCAAATATATAATATTAGAAAATAAGGTCACGTGTCTTTAAATTAACTAATATGGTTGGTTGAACACACACACAGTCTACTTTACAAATATAAATAGTCTAGAAGATAACAAAACCATTCAGAGTAAAAAAAAAATTGGTATAACTAAATCACTTAGCGCAGCGTCTATGATACTTGGGTTATGGTTTCATCAAAGGAAATGCACCTAGGGTTTTGGGGGATTAAGAGTCATACAAATGATCTCTTGTGGTGGCGACTTACAGAGGCGCCCTCCGCCCCCCCCCCAGCCCCTAACTTTGCACAATCAGCTATGAACCAAAACCCTGGGCATTGCGCTTAGACATATAATATAGGCCTGTGTATCCTGGACTGTGTATGTGTATGTTGAGTGTCTGTGTGCATTAGAAATAAAAAACCACGTGTTCAACCAACCGACAACACACACACACTAAAAAAAATTTTATGTCTGTGTTGAGAGACCACCTACCCCAAATCTCATTTGAACAATTGCCGAGCTGTGCAGCGAGTTTAAGAAACACATTTTAACAAAGGGGAAAAAAAAAAAACCACAAGAGAGAACTATTCTTTAGATCTTCATAAAGAACAGTGAATATATTTTTTATGTACAGCAATAAAAACTAAAACTTCTGAAGAAACTTACAATCAATTTTTTTTTTTACAAAGATAAAATCCAACCAACGACGGGTTATTGTCGCTAGTAAATATCCCATAAAAAATACAGCGCAGGGTGAATAACTCAATTACACGATTAATTGTCTAATTAACATAGGAATAGAAATGACTTTGGGCTGACAATAAAGGCAAAGGCAATCAAGTCTAAAGTACATTTTATAATTAGATCTGGTGTTTTTTTTTTTCTCTCTGCATAAAAGAAGTGACTATTTTTTTTACGACTGTAGGGGGGTGACCAATTTATTCGGCTATGCAGAGAGGTTTTCGGGCTACTAGGGGTATGGTGACGGGGAGGGCGACGGAAGAGGGCGGGGGCGCTTGAACCTTCCCCCCCCCCCAATCCCATTTGGCTTTATGATTTCTTGTTGTATTTTTTTTGTTACTAATAACAAGTTGAACGTGCTGCCAACCATCTCGAATCGGTTGGTTCCCCAACTTCCCTACGCTCCCAAAAAAAAAATATATAAAAATAAAAAAAAATATAAAAAAATTTTTTTATAAGCTCACTCGCCACCAATGGGAAATATTAAATTCAGAAAAGAGCTGCAAGATTCATTACTAGCGAATATTTAAAATTGACAAGAGTAACATCAATAGTTAAATCACTAAACCTAGAAACACTGGAGGATAGAAGGGCAAATAGTATAGTAGTAGTAATACATAAGGCATTAAACTGTAATTTAGAAATGCAACACAAAAACCACCTGTTGCAATGATCAGATAAACAAAAACGCGAGTACAAATGCATACAAGTACTCATTCTTCAAGCGTGGCATCATGGCATGGAATGGGCTGCGTGAACAAACCATGAAAACCAGTAACTTATTATTTAAAACACTAATAAAAATGCAAGACTAGAATTGGACCACGGATGGGCGTAGTACGCAATAATCTTATTCATAGTAATGTATATGATAAGATCTGAAGACGGCCAAGTGGCCAAATAATGAATTTAGCATTAGCGTCAAGGAGTAAAATATGTACGAGGCAGTATGTTTTTTTTAAGAATAGCAAAGATAAAATATTTAAAAGACCTAGATGAATTGAAGAAAAAAATGGATGATAAATTGTTACGTCCAACCAGAGATGTACCAACTGTTAAAAGTAGGTACGGTGGCAGCGCGTTTGACTGGCGATACGAAGGTTGTATTGTATTGTAGGCTACTATTGTATGTTACATACGAGACAAGATATTGAAATGCTTATATAATAACAAGCCAGCGTAACTATGGCCATCTCCTACGTCCCAATTCACTATTCAACATTGTTCCCCATTTGTTTTTGTTCCCAAAGACCCAAAAAGTATAGAACCGCTGGGAAAAAAAACGGGAACAACGAATTTTAACCCTCGCCCAAAGTTTCAATGAATATCTCATAACATAAGGCTGCAATAAAAACTCGGGATCTCTAGCTATCAACAAACTATCAAGGGGAGATCAGCCGAAGTAATCTTTTATTGCTAATTAACATGCCCTGGTAGCTTAGACCAGGGGTCGGCAACCTTTTGATAATAGTGTGCCAAAGTATGATTTCTAATTCATTCAGCGTGCCAAAAGCCTAAAAGACATCCTGCTGTAGCACTAAATTTCTTGTAGAAGAAACTTGAATAGACTTTTAACATCTAAGGTCTCTTCTGAGTAGGCCTACCATTGAAAATCAATCAGTGTGCCAAGTTTGACACGCGTGCCGTAGGTTGCAGACCCCTTGCTTAGAACTTTAAAAGGATTTAAAAATACGACTACATGAAACGTCCTTTGAATTTTGTGACAATTTTGTTTCTGCTATAGAGTCTTATGGGGCTAGGTGGCGAGCGGCAGCGCATTCGACTGGCGATCAGAAGGTTCTGTGTTCGAATCCTGGTGCGGGCTAGGATTTTTACACCCAGCTCTGATGGGTACCTTGACACAATTTGGGGGTAAAGTAAAAGGCGGCTGGGCATTGTGCTGGCCACACATCGCCTAGTATGCCGTGGCCACTGAAACTGGTGAACGCTGCTTCACCAGCCCTATGATCAGTTTGGTCTGAAGGGTACTTTACTATAGTTTACAAATGCTGGTTTTTTTTTTGGTCTTCCCTATTAGAAATTAAAGGACCATAAAGATTAACTCTACAAGGCGCCAGTCTGTCTGAACTAACGCCCCCATTTCTTGCTAATTTCAGCTGCTCCTTTTTTTTTAATCCTTAGTGCTGGGAGTCTACTGTGTTTGTCGAAATGCACAGATTACAAAAAACTTAATTAGCTGGTTCATATCTCTAGCTGAAAGATCTGGCTTATTTTTTTCTGGTTGAGATAACAAATTTGTTTAAAACGGAAGCTATTGAATGTATTCAAGAGTATAGTTTGCTTGCTACTGAAGTCTTAAAATATTAGTATGCAAACAATGTTTTCTTGAATAGAAGTCTGTCTGATCATTTGTGCAATACGCCTAGACAGACATCCTAACGGGAAATCTTAAATCTATTGATATAAGCCTATCCAACTGACTTAAAGCTTGTGTGTCAGAATTTGTTTCATTATATAATGAATAAGAGACAAGTTTGTTTACAGATGATGTTGACAATAGTTACAATATTATATTATGTAGTCTACATGTAGCCTACACAATACCAATGTATCACAATATAGTTGAAGAGGGAAAACACAGTTAGACATAGACTCTATAGTATACATTAATATATTAGCCCAACAATTTATTTTATTGAAACTGTGTAACCCCCCCCCCCCCAACCACAATAGGGACGCCCTAAGATTGCACCAATTTCTTAATTCTAATGTTAGTAAATTTAAGGGTGCTATAAATATAGGCCATATATTCCTATAAATATTTTAGTATAAAAAAAATAATGCTTATATAAGTCAAATGTCAAAAAATAAAAATAATTTAAAAACCTGTTTAGCCTGGGCCCTATAACTATAAGTCAAAGTATTCACTTTAAAATATACAAAAGCGTGAACTACTTACACGAGTGGTACATGAGTATTCCTAGAAATTGACAAGGGCAAGCAACTAACTCACCATAAATAATTTCCAACACGCCAGAATTGAAAGAAATAAGTTTACGACCCAGTTCACGTCGTGTTACGTCAACACGGTCAAGTACGAGCAATAAAACTTTCAGCTCAAAGTGAATCATCCAATCAGCACACGAAGAAGTCCCCTTTTGAATCCGGCACGAAATAAGCTGACCCGTTGAACAAGCAAAAGTCACAATAATAAAGAGAACAACTGAACTAAGAGGTCTTGGTCAACGGTCGAAGTGTACGCTGGCTCAGAGTCCCCGGAACAAACACCATAGTACTTCTTGCGTGTGAGTTTTTAAACTTTCTTTTACTAGAGGAAGAGGAGAGAGGGGGGGAAGTATAGGCTTGGAGATTGACACATATTGTTCTGGTGTGTTTATTTATAAACCGCCTCCCTCCCCCAGCCCATCGATGTATTGCCCTTACACCCCTCCCCCCCCCCCAATCGTCAAATAGAGAAGTCAACAAATCGAAGTGGACTTTTAAGCCAATTAGAATGCTCGCCGACTTCGTCACGTGGGCAAACGTTATAATCCGGTGAGCCAATCAATTTCCCCCTTTTTGTGGAACAACAAAAGTAGAGGACAATGGAAGGAGAGGGTGTAAAATGGCGGGCGGGAGGGATCGGAAGAGACGTAGGTGGAAAAGAAAGGAAGGGGAAGGCGTATGTGGGGGAGGAGGAGGTAGGGAGGGTGAAACAAACAGAGCGATAAAATAATGAACGACTTCATCAAAGTTATCCGGGCCCCCATTGTTATTATCTGGACGACCCTTCAACGTGTGTTGTTGCCGACAAGAGATGGTCGAGTGGTCAAACGACCAGGTCAAGCCCTCCTTAGATTAAAAATATGTTCCCTCTGAACATGGAGATAGCAGACGATCCTCCAGAAAAAAAGATTAAAACAGTTTGACGAGTCGTACAATAAGGCGCCCCTTTTCCCGTCACACAAAAGACAATCCCTTATCGACGGTCCTGTAAAAACCTGGTTGGGGTTAATCTCCCTTTTAATGATAGCGCTAATGCCTTCTTCTCCATTTAGAATAATGGAGTTACCTCGGATTCCGCCCCCCCCCCCTTTCTCCTTTCCCAACCCTTTGAAGAAAAAAAACGATTTGAAGAAAAAGATGTTTATTCCTCCGGGTAATTATGGGACAATACCGGTAAGCAGAGATAAAAGGAACAGAAGTACCCGATTGCATGAATGATACAATGACCAAACGACAGAGGCTAATGAGACTTAGTGTAAACGTTTTCTCAAGACTATGTTAAAAAAAATGAACGAGGGAAAAAAAAGCCCTCGACTATAGGCTCGGGACATTCCCGATTGTGCTCGGAGAAGGGTTTTGTTATTTTACAGCGTCAATATTCCATAAACACCTTTTATATGGAGACAATAACAGCAAGCTGGTTTCACTATGTGCTAATGTGGATTTTATGAGCTTATCAATTAGCATGCTCGTCATACAAAACACGCCCAAGTCTTGTCTATCCTTCAGTGATTTACATTCAATTTTGTATTCCTTTTCCTTTTCTCATGTTGGCTAAACCATTTTACATCATATAATATATTCTTTATTGTGTAGTCCATTTCAAGTAGTTGCCATTGATTCGACGTGTCTCACAAGAATTAGTTTGCAATATATATTATATCATTAGAGTAAAGCTTTATGTGAATAAGATTGCTTGATGTCCATTACGTGGAGGCTGTTTATATTTATGGTTGGGATTATTCACGTATTTTGGCTTGATTTATTTTGACTGTAGTGTTGATGATCTGCACGGATGAGCTTTGTGCCGTCAATGCGAGATTATGATAAGATGAGAATCGAAGGCAGCGCGAGGGGTTAAAGTGCCATGTCTATACAAGATAGTTCTGATATATTTTGATAGCTTTGTTATATGATTTGGATTAGTTTTAAAAAAGCGGGAGGGGGTGAGGGGTAAGTGATTGAATCAACTTAAACATAGGATGTAACCTTGACCTACTTTTACATTTTGCAGACTACGGGTTTTAGGGATTAAATCTGACTTTATACATACACACCACAGAATAAACATAGATTAGTATATTTCTATTCTGTTGTGTCGTAACCAGTATTGCAAGGTTGGGGGAAAGGCGGGGGGGGGGGGCGAATGTTGCAATACATAAAGGGGTGGGAAATAACAGAAAAATCTGAACCCGTATAGAATTTTCCTCCTAAACTATTTAAGACTGCAAGAGTGTGGTTTGAAAAGAAAAAATACAAAGGGTCCAAAACACGGCTGCTAAATCGTTCTGAACAATGAAGGAAACTCAACAATTTGTCGGAAGAAATTGCACTGGCAACCTATAACACTTATGATAAAAGTCAAACTTCAGTCTATGCTCTATAAAAGCCTTCATGGTCAGTCTCCACTTCATCAGATCTATGGTCGAGCTACACACATCAGAGAAAACAAGACTGCGTTCAAACAAAACTCATGAACTACAACTCAATGTACCAAAAGTTATTTAAAAAAAAGACCATTTGCTGCTCCCTCCTACAACACCGAAGCACCTCTTCGTGGGAATGAACACAACAATTAAACAAGCCGACAATATTGACATTTTAAAAACAAAATTAAAAACATTCTTATTCGATTTATTTTAATAACATAGGATCGATGTAAAGCGCCTTCGAAGACTAATTGTTCTGAGTAGCGCTATATAAAATATGTCTTTGTAAATACTATATCAACAGTTGAGTAGACTCAGGGACGCCCTCCAGACCAGGGAACAAATCCTAGCCTGCACCAGGATTCGAACTCAGGATTTTTGGTATGCCGTGCCCCCGCAATGGATTTTACTGATTTCTGATTTTTGCATCTCAATTTAGCTTTCTTTTAAAATAATATTCTAAGACATAGGCATCTAGGTCTTCATAGAAAATGTAATGGGAAAAATATTTTGTTCAGACAAAGTAAATCTGAAAGCAAACAATTATTTAAAATTACGTTAACACTGTATACACGGGGGCTAAGAAGATTGTGTCGCTAGGACAGTTCACATAAACCTTTAATTTTTACTATCTCACTTTATTTCAAGGTAAAAATGTTCTAGTTAGTGACACAGTTACTTCCCCTGTGCTATAGAGACATCTACAATGACGACTTAATTTCAAACTCGAGGTTTATAGAGACGATTCTTTTCTCGACTCGGCCTCTATTAACGATGGAAGGAAGTTAAGGGTTTCCCTAAGGCCCCTTGCTGAGATTTAGGGGCAACAGGTCCTATGGTAAATGGGATATACGGTGTCGTGTAAAGAAGCTGGTTATCTCAGAATTTCCCCCCCCCCTTCGCCCCCACCCCCGATTGTCCTCCCTTGAATGTACCGGCAGGTACAATGACCACTAGGTGTGGGCCAAGGGAGTTAACACTTTCATCTTTTCAATCTCAATCCCCACCACACGACTTATCTCCCCCTGAGGCTCATCAAGATAATAGGCGGAGTTACTGGGGGGGGGACCTTTATAGTCCCGGGGAGAGTGCGACGAAAAATGAGGTGGGGAGAGAGTAGAGCATTTGATCTTCTCTTACTTTTGGGTAAACGTAATAAAGTTCCTCCCCCCCCCCACCCTACCCCGTTCCATTCGACCCCCTCTTATCCGCACCCCTGCCGGTGACCCCCAATATGTACGCCCACAAGTGAGAGTTGTAAAGGTGCCGACGCTGGGTTGGCGGTGTCCATCATTTGGGCGCCCTACACGAGTGATGAATGGCTGTGTATGTGTGTGCAGTGGAGCGAGGAGTCGGGAAAGAGAAGAAAAAGGAGGAAGAGTGGGGGGGGGGGGGGGGGGGGGAGACAAGTCAACTCAAGCGTGGTGAGCGAAAGAAACTGAAAGGGGCAGACAACAATTAAAAATAAAAAAATTTATCCAGTCTTATACGAGTTATCCTTTCCCATACACTTGTCAACAACCCAAAGTTGAAAGTAAAAAAAAATATAAAATAAAGTGAAATTGTTTTCCAGGTCATTAAATTCTAATTACAGTTCATTTAGTTTGGAGATTCCATCAAGACGAAAAAAGCTCTTTAGAAAGTATACTGTGCAAGAAATAGAGTCTATTAAACATATTTTTTTTTGGAAGCAAAAAATAGACTGTAGGAGAAGAAGCTTGTCATTTTGCAAAGAAATTTGACGTGTCCTGGATAATTGTGGATAAACTTATGACGCAGAAATGTTTAGAAATGTTTTTATCTCCGGGAAATAGACAGCAGGCAAATGGCAGCTCAGCATTCCAATAACTAAACGTTGTCTATAGGGCGTATACATTTTTACAAGCTAAATTAGGCCTACCCGGCGTTGCCCGGGGGAAGAATAGAACATTCCTGTATAAGCTGCAGATAAAAATGTTATATACTACAATGAACAGGAAGCTAGAAATGTAAACAATTTAAAAACAAAATTATTTGTTACTGAAGACTTTTAGGGAAAGTAAATTTAAAATAAATATTGTAATCGGGTAAAAAATAGGCAAGTCTTTTTATGTAGGCCTACACAGAAATCAAAATTGCCCGGTGTTGCTAGTAGATTTACAATCTTTTTTTAAAATAATATTTATTGAAATAGACAAAATTGTAGAAAAAAAAAAAAGGTATAGAACTCTAGACTAACTGGAGAATCGAACCTGAGTCGCCCGCAAGGCAGTCCGATACGATAACCAATTAATTGGCTGAAATCGTAAAAGTATAATTTGAGACAATAAGGTCAAGTGTCTTTAAATAAACTAATATGATTGGTTGAACACACAGACTGTCTACTTTATATATAGAGAGATATTCATTGCTACATCTCTCTCTCTCTCTCTCTCTCTCTCTCTCTCTCTCGTGGCACTTACATCGTTGTTGAGGCAAGTTGTACTTACGAGTAGAGTAATAAATACAAAATGGCCAACTTTCAATTATAAGTACGGGGAGTTGTTTTTTTTATTCTTGCTTTATATGAAGATAAAGATTTGTCATTTTTTTTTTTTTTTAATAAAAATTAAATCTAAGACTGTCTTAAATAAGGCAGCACGGTTGCCGAACCAGACAGTGCGTTCGGCTTGCGTACCAACGGTCCTGGGTTCGAATCCTGGTGAAGGTTAGGATGTGTTTTCGGGTCTGGAGGGTGTCCCTGAGTCTACCCAGCTCTGATGGGCCCGTGACCTTTAGTGGGGGGAAAAGTAAAGGCGGCTGGGCATTGTGCTGGACACACAACCCCCTAGTATGCCGTGGCCACAGAAAGTGACGCTGCATTTCCGCTGGATCAATTAGGTCCGATGGAATACTTCCCCCCCCCCCCTCTTTTAAATAATCATATAAGAGATTCATTAAAGTATAATTAGACTGGATGCAACTATTGTCAAGAGCTTCTTCATTAAAGTATAATTAGACTGGATGCAACTATTGTCAAGAGCTTCTTCATTAAAGTATAATTAGACTGGATGCAACTATTGTCAAGAGCTTCTTCATTAAAGTATAATTAGACTGGATGCAACTATTGTCCTGAGCTTCTCTAACATCAATGATGGAAAGTTTTTTCTCAAAATATTTTTGAAGACAATGTTTAAATCGTCATTGTAAGTTCAGTCACCATTGTGGGTAAATGAGAGTTATCACACTTTGCCCTAATCCGTATCTATCAGTTGCCCGGATGGCGGCGGCACAATCAAAGCACATTGGCCTCACGTGGCCTAATTACATTTTAATGATTTTCTCTATTACGCTCCTTTTCTTTTGGTCTTGGTCTTGCTACGGCACCAAATAAATCGTCTTATAAAAACAATATAGTTGATCAGTTTGACTTTACCCACCTTCCCCTTAAATAATCGGGGTGGGGGTGGGGGTAAAGTAACCTTAAAATAAACTGAAATAAATTAGCGACCTTACTACGTGGCGGTAACATTTCTTAGCAGTTCAGTTTATCTTCTTTCAATATTTGCCTTATTAGACCTACCAATTATGAGTTGGAAGAACCGTAGTTGGGGCTGCTATGAAAAGTTTATATATTTCGTTTATTTAACCCTTTAACTTTGACAATATTCTAACAAGACAATGTTAGTCATAACGAAAACCTAAAGAAAAAATATTACTAGTAATGATTATACTACTGAAAATACGGTCCGAAAATAGCTCCATGTATGTATCGAGATTTTTTTAGCACGTAGAGTATTCTTTTGTCAGTTTCCAAGGGATATTTATAACCGAAATCTTGATTTTTTTTTACCGTTTTAAAATTATATTCGTTGTTGGATTTTTACCCCGGACGATCTAAGCCGTAATGGTTATCTTATTGAACCACCCACCTCGCTTGGACCTCCAAGCTTCAAAGGAAACAAGATTAACGGTAAGGATGAGTATTCTAATTTAGAAAAATAACATTTTCGAATAAGTGGGGGGGGGGGCGTGTGTAACGAATGCCCTTCTTTGTTCCAATATAAATTATGAATAATTCATGCCATGTTTGTAAAATATAATAACTGAATAAATTATAACTTTGTCCAATATAAATAATATTTAGTTCACAAAATATTTTTCCACCTTAACTTATGAATAATCATTAATATTATAACTAATATAAATTATGAATAATTCATGAAATGTTTATCCAACAGGAGACATGAACACGGAAAGGTGATCTGTCTTTTTTACAAATTAACCAAAAAAGGATCAAGTGATCTTTGGCCTGCGTCAAGTTGAGATAGGGGAGGCAATTCGAGCCGCCCAATGAATACAGTAACCCGACGAGAAACGGTGTGCTTCCCTTTGCTTTCATTTTCTTTTGGCCTTTTCGCCCGCGATAGAAAAGCTCGGCTTATCCGAGAGGGGGGGGGGGGCGGAAGTCAGCTGACACACTAAGGCGAAAGCAAAACGGGGAACGAACGGAGTGACAACACGACTTGCCCCTCCCCCCACCCACTTCCCTTAAAATGTAAAGTAATCGAAAAAAGGTCATCTTATCAAACAATCTAAACACTTATACATCGGATAACAGTTGGCAGTCAGTGTGACATTTTACCAATATTGTGACAATTCACCCACACACCACACACCTGCCCCCCAAAACTCAATCCATCACATGTCCGAAGTAAATGACCTTGTCATAGCTCGTTTTAAAACAAACAAAGACACTACATCACCACATCTCCCCATCCCGGGAGAGAGAGAGAAAGAGAGAGAGAGACAGTGTCGTGGGGGGGGGGGGCGAGGACTACAGTAATTTGTTGATTCTGTGTCACACCGTGTCCATTCTGACACAGGAGATGACCTGTCTAGACAGCTGGACATGTATCCATTTACCGGGAGATGATTCTCCCGTACCTAGCGAGAAAGAAACGTGAAAATATTTAGAAAACTTCGGAGATTCAATCAGTCAGTTATATCATTTAACTCTTTAACAGCAAATGTCTTAGAGGACCAAGGGACGTAACTTGAAACCATTACTAATAATATTTATTTTGCTCTTTTACATTGTTTTTATTCATTGCAGTAATTCGTTTCTCCGTCATTTTGACGAGCGAAAATACTAGTCTTATTAAACAATTCTTTAGTTTACCGAAGTTTTTTCCACGACCCCGGTTCATTTTTAATGAAAAAAAAAATGTTTATTCTGGCCAATGACGTTTCCTTCATCTCGGGACGAAAGTCGTCTGCAACTTTTGGATTGTAAGCGATCACTTTCCTTATCCCTTATACGAGAACAAATGCATATAAGTACTCTTTCTTCCCGAGTGGCATTCGGGCATGGAATGGGTTGCCTGAACAAACCAGGAAAACCAGTAACTTAACATCATTTAAAACATTAAAACATAAAGTATTCTACATCTATGGTAGCAAGAAATTCAACTAAGGTATTAACGTTTTACGCAAGTTCGTTCTTGTGAGATTTTTGTTTCTGTGTCCATAAATAAAACCCAAGCCAGGATCAAATTTTCTTTTATTATACAATTTAACAGACAAATAACTCCACAGATCTATGTTTTTTAATTCAAGAGTAGAAATTGTAGTTCGTTCTTGTGAGATTTCTGTTTCTTTGTCCGTAAATAAAACCCAAGCAAGATCAAATTTTCTTTTACCATACAATTTAACAGACAAATAACTCCACAGATTTATGTTTTTTTAAAATTCAAGATTAGAAATTGTAAAAAAAAAATAATAATTATATTTCAATTTTCTAAGTAGTATTTTTTTATAATGATTAGAGCAGCAGGTAGCCTTATGTGGAAGAATAGGAGGGGGAGAAGGTCCAACCAGTGTTCTTTACTGTTCCTCGCATAAATGCCCTGAAATTTAATACCGAACAGGGTTACGTGGCCTAGGAACAGCGTATGAAAGAAGCGCCCTCTAGCGGACACAAAAAAAGGGGGGGGGGATTCGGGGGGAATAATAACTGTGACATGGATGGGACAATGGCGGAATGTTATTTTGGCAGTTGGACAACTTTACAAAAGAAATATTTTTGTCCGGTCCTTCAATGTAACCTTCTTTATCGCCGAGGGAGACAAGACAAAGCGGGCGTGACGCGTGAACAAAAGGCGCCCCGTGACGGCGCTACCCGTAACAGGTTATTTTTGAACAAAAAAAATTGTTACTGCATAATTTTGTAATTCTTTCAAAAAATGTCTATGGTAGTTAACAAGAATAACACCGTGTTGCGAGTTAACGCATCTAGCGAATAGAAGATACGCGGGGAGATAGTTATGGTTATATACAATGAGAACATAATAAGTGAACTCCCATAGGATATACGCCTTATCGTGTAGGCCTATATACGCCTTATCGTGTAGGCCTATATACGCCTTATCGTGTAGGCCTATATACGCCTTGCCTGCATAGCATTATTATGTATAGTAAAGTTTCCTTTTACGGATCAGTTGAACGCAAAGGATTGTGTGGCTAGGGCAATGCCAAACTGTCTTTACTTCTCTATTTAGCATTGCCATGTAGTCATACATCACGAACACCCCCTTGTAGACACGAGTGAGTGCAAAAGAAAAACAAAACAACTTTTGGCGTGGGTTAACCCGGATTGGAACCAGAGATCAACGGATGGCGGCCATAACGCACTGCCGTATGACCACCGTACCACAGTAAAAAAGAAGTAATATATGCCCGTCGGACAAAATTGACCCATAAGGCAGGTGGAGCAGCGTTCAACAGTTTTCTGTGCCCACATCTGACTGTGGGATTGTGTAGCCAGCACAATGCCCCGCCGCCTTTAGGATTTGCCCCAACTAATGTCGGGTACTCATTTATTAGAGATGTGTAGACTTCGCTTTCACCAGGATTTGAACTCAGGATCTTCGTGTACGCTAGCTGAACGCGCTGTCGCTTGGTCACCTTGCCCCAATTACGGAAGTTCAAATGAAAATTAGGTCACAAAAGAAAAAGTTAGTATATAAAGTGTCAAACCACGAGTAACAAAGGAGGGGAAGGGGTGATCAACTCTCGAGATAACTGTCGAGGGCTAAAAAGGGCCGGTAGTGTCGCGGTGGTGACACGTGACATCGAGCGACCGAGAGAGTTGTGTGCCCATAGATCTGGATAGTCCCTGATAAGCCCTGGAAACACCATCTGTACATTTTAAAAAAAGTCCTTATCTGGCAGTATCATACACATATAATCATTAAGTATATATCAAAACACGCTCCAACAACAAGCAAAAAACAAACAATACTACGGCCACTCGAAACCCGTTCCTTGCCACAAGTGCCTGACAAGTTTATGCCCACACAGATGAAGTGCCCTAACCACGCCTGCGTTATGTTTTTACAACATGTAATTCACAAATAACTTTTTTTTTTTTTAATTTTGACGTTCTGTATCAATGGGAACAAAAAATGTTAGATCTAACTGTGTGGATTCGATGCATTGAAGTATGAAGGATATCCATGTGTGGATTCGATGCATTGAAGTATGAAGGATATCCATGTGTGGATTCGATGCATTGAAGTATGAAGGATATCCATGTGTGGATTCGATGCATTGAAGTATGAAGGATATCCATGTGTGGATTCGATGCATTGAAGTATGAAGGATATCCATGTGTGGATTCGATGAATTGAAGTATGAAGGATATCCATGTGTGGATTCGATGCATTGAAGTATGAAGATATCCAAGTGTGGATTCGATGCATTGAAGTATGAAGGATATCCAGAACGCCAAATATAGTGTGTTATATTATTGCTTATTTCTTTTGGTCAGGGGTGTAAATGGCAGTCGAAAAAAAAATCCGAAAATGCCGGGGTCCAGGGCGAAAATTGTTTTTGTGTTTTAACACTTGAAAATTAATATCTTTTTATTAAAGAATTTTCACTCAACTATAACATCAGTAGATAATATTCCATGGGAAATGCAACCCAGTAAAATAACAGAATGAAAGAAGATTAACAGTGATAGTAAATAAAAAACAACTTACCTTCAACTGTTTACTGAATTACATAACATAATGTCAATGTGACAATGTGTATATATATATTGTCCTCCACATTTTCATGATTTTCATGATTTCATCAAATATGGAACCAATGTATGACAGTGATTGGTAAACATTATAAATACAGTATAGGCCTACAGATCTTCATTTTACATGAAAATATGTTCTAAAGCCACAAGCCCAAGTCAAGCAGTCAAGCTAGTGACGCTAGTCTCTCTTTTTCTTATTGATTTTATAGAAAATACAGTATAATAATTCTGTTACGAGTAGATTTATTTCCATAATTATATTGGTTCTGTTATTATTAACTAAAGTTAAAATGAAATAATCTTAAACCCGAAATGTTTCCGTGTTAGGAATAAAACATGCATATGTCTAGACACTACGTCATAGCAATAAAATACGTCATATGCACGAGGGTTGAATACCGTTAGTTTAGTTTAGTTCTAGTTTGGGCGCTAATGTGTGAGGACTGTTTTTGACCACTTTCTTAAAGATAGGATTACAGCTTAGTTCGTTTTAGAAGAATCTCAACTGATTAAGTTTCATTATATAATACTGGTACATGTATTCTGTGGTATTGTTATATTTTATCATCTCAACTTGTTGGAATAAAATTGTGTTCAATTTCAAACAGGATTGTGGATTTCCTATATATTAAGGTACAGTTTATCTAAATCACTTTATATACAAAAGATTTACATCGCAACGAGTCAAATAAACATCAAATCTAATTCAATAACATCAATATAAATTCTTATACAACCTTGTGAGATCCAAGATGGAAATGAATCAAAAGAATATATAATAATACATTACTAAAAATATCATCTAACGTCAGTAGCTGATTTCGCACGTGACAAAAGATTGGGGGCTCGTGTCCTGGATCTAAAGTTTGTATGTATAAGAAATTGAGAATATACAACTGTTTTAGTGAAAACGATTTACAACAAATATTTATTCAAATTCTGTCTACGTGGGAGGCACTGTCTGTGTTCGGACATACTGTTTTCGGTTTTGTATACAACCATCCTTAAAATTTATCTTCTACAAATTAACAGTGGTGTAAAAATATTTCAAAGGACTTTATAAAAGGTAAAGTTGAAATTTGTATCTTCTATTTACGTCATTAATATAAAAACATGGCGGAAGCTAATCTTACGCTGGAGCAATTGAATATTTTTGCTATCACGTCGGAACAGTTAAATAGCATGTCACTAACCCAGTTAAAAGAGATGGCAAACTCTCTGGGAATAGACATTACTGAAGTTACACCAGTAAAGAGTAAATTGATTCAAGATATTAAGGACTGTTTGAAAAGACATGGTAGAATGCTTGAAGAAAATACTATGAATAATGAAGAATCAGTGGTTCTCAATGTATCAGAAACTCTGAAAACAGACATAAATAACCATGAATTTAAAATGAATGTAAATGAACTAAGTGCGGACATGAAATTCCAGTTAGAAATGAAGAAGTTAGAATTACAATTGGAAAAAGAAAGAATCGCTAGTAATGAAAGGATTGAATTGGCAAAGTCTCGTTCGTCAACTCATACGGTTCAGGAAACAAATAATGTAGAACTATATAAGTTTAAAAAGCATGTCCCAAGCATGGAGAACATAGAGATTGATGAGTTCTTTATGGTCTTTGAAAGAAACTCGATCGATTATAAATTTCCTGAAGATAAGAAAGCAGTACTTTTACGTTCAGCTCTAACAAAAGGCAAGGCTCTAGATGTTGTATTGAATTTGACTCCAGAGGAATGCAATGATTATGAACTAATAAAGAGCAGAGTATTATTGAGTTATGTTCTAACTCCAGAAAAGTATCGAAAGTTATATCGTGAGTACAAGAAGGAACCAGAAGTTTCACATGTTGACTTCCTGAGATTAGAGAAAAAGTATTTTGATCGATGGTTACGTTCTAAGAATGTGAATAAAGATTATGAAAAACTATATAATCTCATACTGATGGAGGATTTTACTGAGAAGATTCGCACTGATATAAAAGTTCATTTGGCTGATCGTGGTATTGAAATAGCAGAACAAGCAGCAGTTAAAGCCGATGAATACGTCATTATTCACCCGCATAGCCATTATTTTCAAAATGACAGAACAAGTTTGAGGACTCAAAACAGTAATACAGAGAGGAAGTTAAGATCGACAGAGGATAAAAGTAAACAAAAAGCCGATAAACAAGAGAATTCCAAGTTTTGTACAAAAGAGAATTACCTGTACATTCTGTAAGAAAGATGGACATATAAAAGAGAATTGTTGGAGTCTACATAAAGAGAAAAGACCCATTAAAAACAAGAACAACGTGGTTTTATCACACAGCGCCGTACAGACTGAAACTCACATAAATAAAACTGCCCACAAAAGAATTAAAGCTGATAGAAAGACATTTGATGTTAGTCACGAAGAGATGGCGAAACACGCATGTCCAAGTTGCTCAAAGTCGGAAAAAGTCTTTGAAATGAAGACCGAGGCTATTGAACATTCTAGTTTCAACTCCAAAGGGAGTGTGACAGATGAACAAACAGTAAATAAAACGTTTACTTATGGAGGCAGTAGTGTAGCAAGAAACTCAGTAGGCAGAGAACTACCCGAGTGCATGCTATCGGATGTTAGCGAGGGCTATGTGTCACCTATAGATAATCAAGCTAGAGAACGGAAGATTAAAATTCTACTCCGGTGCTGATATATCTCTACTGTTGAAGAATACTGTACCAACGTCGAAATTGACTCATACAGGCCAGTATGCCTTAATCAGTACTATGGCTGGAACACTCACGGCACCGTTACATCGTATACAGTTGAAGAGTAATTACTTCACTGGATCTGTTATTGTTGGGATAGTGAAGAAATTTCCCTACAGAGGCATTTCATTACTTTTAGGAAGTGACATTGCCAAGAATCAGGTACATCCTGTACTTAAAGAAACCAAAGACTCTGTTCAGTGTAAGAATACTGAAAATTCAGTATGTGTTATCACCAGAGCTATGGAGAAACAGCAGATGACTGATGAATCGACAAAGAAACCAGAACCAACACCAGAGATTGACTTGCAAGCAACCTTCATGGCGGATGTTCTAGGTGGTCACTCAAGTCATACTGATCAAAATAATTTGTCGCCTAGACAACTACTCATTCTTGCTCAAGGCAAAGATCCAGAGATCGGGAAACTAAAAGAGGAAGCAAAGAATGAAGGAGAATTAGAAACAATGGCCGCAGGTTATTACCTGAGGGATGAGTTGTTGATGAGGAAATGGAGAGGGAAAGAAAACGACGATGAAACATGCAGCGAAGTACATCAAATCGTGGTACCCAATGTATACCGCAAGGACATACTACATATGGCCCATGATTCACCGTATGCTGGTCACCTAGGGATACAGAAAACCTTCGACAGGATTCTTCCATATTTCTTCTGGCCTGGCCTACGTCGTGACGTCACATCGTTTTGCTGATCATGTCATGTCTGCCAGATGGTCGGCAAGCCGAATCAGACCATTCCGGTAGCTCCTCTACGACCCATACCAGCATTCTCAGAACCCTTCAGTCACATCATTATAGACTGCGTCGGTCCGTTGCCTAAAACTAAGGCTGGCCACCAGTATCTGTTCACTATAATGTGTTCGGCAACGAGATTTCCAGAGGTTATTCCTCTACGTAGCATCAATGCCGACAAAATATCTGATGCACTTATCGGATTCTTCACCCGATATGGTCTTCCGAAAACCGTGCAGTCAGATCAAGGTTCAAATTTCACATCGAAGTTATTTCGCCAAGTCTTAGAACGGCTGGGTATTCGTCATGCAGTATCGAGTGCATATCATCCACAGAGTCAAGGCGCACTGGAACGATACCACCAAACATTGAAGAATATGCTCCGTACTTTCTGTTTCGAGCATAACGACGACTGGGATCGTGGTATTCCCTTCGCACTCTTCGCAACCAGAGAGGCTGTACAAGAATCTCTTGGTTTCAGTCCCTTTGAACTGGTATTCGGACACACAGTTCGTGGACCACTAAAGCTGTTACAAGAGACATGGTTATCATCCACTGAAGACACTGGTCTACTGACATACGTGGAAAATTTTAAAAATAGACTGTATCATGCATTAAAAGTTGTCAGATCTAATCTTTTGCAGGCACAAGACAAGATGAAGGTCTATTATGACGTCAACGCAAGAACCCGTATCTTCCAACCTGGTGATAAAGTTCTCATGCTGACGCCACTGTCTGGTCAACCCCTGAGTGCCAAGTTTACAGGACCCTACGAGGTTATGGCTAAGCTTAGTGAGGTTGACTATCTTGTAAAGACCCCTGATAGACGGAAATCGCAACGAGTGTGCCATATCAATATGTTGAAACCATACATTACCAGAGAAGAACAAAAAGTTGTTGCCTCGGTAAACACTGTTATTAAAGTCGGGAATTATTCATCCGAAATTGAACGTAAATTGGCAGAAAGCAAATTACAAATCACACAAGTTTTAAAAACTCTTAATGAAAAGTTGGCACATTTACCCGCTTGCGAACAATCCGCTATCAAAGGTCAAATTTATGAACATATTAATACTGATCTATTTGCAGATGTATCCAATGGAACAAGACTGATTGAACAAGAGAAAGTCAGTTTCACATGAAATGTTTCTTTTATGTCATTCATTGTATTGATTAACATATATATTATTGTAAATATGACAATAAATAAACTATGTTTGAATTATTACATTATGAAACATTACAGAACAAAACTTCAAATTCTACGAGAAACAATCATACGTTGTAAGGTAAAAGGTAACTATTGCATACATCAATTGCACACACACCGGTATTTAACTTGAATACATCCACACTTGTGTTTGTTCAATTGATTATTGATGTGTTTTGCAAATTGTTTGTTTTCTATGTCGTCATGTTATAATTTGGATGTCTTATTTTATGCTATGTAAAAGCTAAATCAGCTGAGATTATCACATTTTAAATATTCTTGATGTCATAATTGAGACATCATAATAATATAATAACTGAAAATCATTAGTTAATGATACTATGATCGGTTATAAATAAATTAAACTTTCTAAAGAATTATCTATCAATTATTAATCGGTTCCACTTATTTGGGTAATTCATATCAATTCTGTGGGAATTGGTTATTGGTGGTAATAGTTTTATGGTCAACGTTGTACACACAATAATCATAATTATTAATCGGTTCCACTTATTTGGGTAATTCATATCAATTCTGTGGGAATTGGTTATTGGTGGTAATAGTTTTATGGTCAACGTTGTACACACAATAATCATAATTGTAAATATTAATTGATAAATAAATGTTTAATTAATAATCATTGTTAAGATAATGTGATAAGGGATTCCATAATAGCGACTTTGTTATTAAGGGGATATGTAATATATGGTTCATTTTAATCTTTAAAAGATTGTCCAATAGTCAATTAAATCTTACGAATAGTTTGGGAATTCGGTTCATTTTATGGGTACTCTACAAAGAATTCCATACTTAACGCTGTCTGTAATTCCTTTGTGTCTTAAGGGGGGGGCGAGTGTTACGAGTAGATTTATTTCCATATTATATTGGTTCTGTTATTATTAACTAAAGTTAAAATGAAATAATCTTAAACCCGAAATGTTTCCGTGTTAGGAATAAAACATGCATATGTCTAGACACTACGTCATAGCAATAAAATACGTCATATGCACGAGGGTTGAATACCGTTAGTTTAGTTTAGTTCTAGTTTGGGCGCTAATGTGTGAGGACTGTTTTTGACCACTTTCTTAAAGATAGGATTACAGCTTAGTTCGTTTTAGAAGAATCTCAACTGATTAAGTTTCATTATATAATACTGGTACATGTATTCTGTGGTATTGTTATATTTTATCATCTCAACTTGTTGGAATAAAATTGTGTTCAATTTCAAACAGGATTGTGTGTTACGAATCTCGGTCATAAATGAATGACGTAGTAAGGCATTGACCTCTTAACAAGTGCGTATCAGAGTCCAAGGCGACCAAGGTTTAACCTTTATGCCCTGAGGGCAGTTTAAATAAAATAATTCGTCCAACCCCGTGGAAATTGGAGGATAATTCTGGATCGTAGTAATTATAGAGAAAGAGGTTAAAATGCGTATTAAGACCCTGTAGAATCTTCGATGATAGTTTTCTTTGGAAAGTCCCGACCTCCTTAAAGTTAGTTCAGTTCGGAAGTTTGTCGAGTGAAGTCGCTATATTCATTTGTATATTGTATGCCATTGTATTGAAACTTATGTTGCCATCAGTTGATGAAGTTTATTGATCGTTTATATTGAGTCTACAATTTAAATAAAATTGTTTATTCAACATCAACAACTGGAGTTGTTTGATCTATCATTGTTGAGAAAGGTGTTGAAGATAATTATCACGAATATAACTACATTGCTGCATAGACCTGTCAGTCAAGGAACCCCTAGCTTGGGCTACAGATTAGCAGAATCTAGAGACTTCTAATAAAGACACAACTATATTCATTGAATCCGATTTAACGAGTCGTAATAACAGTCATCATATAGAGGTCCATAACAGTTTGCGGGCTTCGTCCGATATAGTTGTATAGTGAAACATATATTCAAGTTGTGTTGTGTGTAAAGCCGTGACCTACTGAGCAAGCCTAATAACGCTGAATTCATTCTTCCGATTGGAAAAACGTAAGTTGGAAAAATTTACCATTTTATAAATCTCTTAACTAAAGAATGGAATTTATTGAAAATCCAGAAGAAGAAGTTTTGAAAACTTTATCAATAAAGAAGTTAAAAGAGATCGCTGAGATCTTAAAGATAGAAGTTACTGAAACTACACCATCGAGGACTGTGTTGACACAGCAGATAAAAGATGTGTTGATTGCGAGTGGAAAGTTGAAAGTAGAATCAAGCGCGGAGGGATATCAAGTTGAAGGTCAGATGTCCGAACAGTTCCGATTTCAACTAGAAATGAAACGGATGGAATTAGAAGAAAAACGTCTTGAGATGGAAGATAAGAAAAGTCAAAGAGAAATAGAAAGTCAGGAAAGAGATAAGAAAAGTCAAAGAGAAATAGAAAGTCAGGAAAGAGATAAGAAAAGTCAAAGAGAAATGGAAAGTCAGGAAAGAATAGAACTGGCAAAGATAGGAGCTACTAAAAAAGAATCTCATAGTGATGTAGAGATGGCCAGATGGAAAAAGCTAGTCCCTACCTACATTGATAAAGAAAGTGAAATAGCTAATTTCTTCCAGACCTTTGAAATTTCTTGCAGAGATTTTAAGTTCCCAGAAGATAAATGGGGAATATTAGTCAGAACAGCTTTTACTCAGGGAAGGGCAAGAGATTGTGTTCTATTGTTAAAAGAGGAACATTTGAATGATTATGAAGTCATTAAAGACACTGTACTTAAAGCGTACAACCAAATACCGGAAAGTTATCGGAAAAGGTTCCGTCAGTACACAATGTCCCCTTACCAAACACACTTAGACTTCCTTCGAGCAGAAGAAAAGTTAATGGATCAGTGGATAAAATCCAGAAATATCTCCACATTAAAAGAAATGAAAGATATCATTCTGTTAGAGGATTTTATTAACAAAGTGAGGCCGGATATAAGAATGTATTTATCCGAGCGTGACATCACTGACCCACATAAGGCTGCTGATTTAGCGGAACAGTACACACTGTGTCATAGGACAGCTGGTGAAAAGAATGTTAATAGGGCACAACGGCAAGCAGAAAACACACCACAACAACATCGTGAAAAGGAGCATTTTGTGAAACAAAATGATGTTCATAAGAAACCTGTCAACAAAAACGTCCAATGTACTTTTTGTAAAAGAACCGGACATAGCATAGAAGACTGTTGGAGTATAAGGAAAGATAAAAGACCTAACAAAGTGGTCATGTGTGCCAGCCATGCACAAATACAGAATGTACAAGAAAGCGAAGATACAAACGAACTGAATTCGAAGAAAGATTCTTCTAAACCAGAAACACTGAGGGTGGATTTGCCTGAGAGCAAAAGTCAGAAGGTAGAGAAATCTACAACTGAAGATAATGAGGATAAATATCCTGATTATAAATACAGAATGGCTACTATTGGATTAATTGTCCAAGTCCACAGAGACGAGAAAGTAGACCAAAGTATTTTTGACTCGAACAAGAGTCTGAAGTCATCGAAAGATGAAACAACACCCGAAAGTCATGGTCAAGGGAAGAATAAAATTGACACAGAGACCCTGTGCAGTTTTCAACCGTTCATTAGTGAAGGTTGTGTGGCCTTACAAAAGGAAGGACCACTGAAGTCCGTAAACATATTACGAGACACAGGAGCATCATTAACACTGCTGCTTAAGGATGTATTACCATTGAATGATAATACATTGACAGGACAGACTGTCCTATTGAGAGGTTTTGAATGGAAAGAAGAAATACCTCTACATAGGATATACCTCGCATCTGACTTGGTGACAGGATATGTGACAGTTGGAGTAATATCAAAACTTCCGGTTGAGGGCATATCCGTTATCCTAGCAAATGATTTGGCGAAAGGAAGGGTGAGACCTGAACTGATTGTGAAGGAAAATCCAGACCCTAGTCCTATTGTGGAGACAGGAAAAGAAAAAGAACTTTGTCCTGTAGGTGATGTCATAAATGGTATGACACCACAGAAAAAGAAAGAAGAAATTCTCTCACAAGAAAAGAAAAGGAAAGAAGAAATTCTCCCACGAGAAAAGAAAGAGGAAGAAGAAGTGGAACTTGATACTACTATTTTCTCCATGATTGAAGATTGTCCGAAAGGAAATGATCAATCAAAGAAGTCATCACAAAATGAATTGATTGCTGAGCAGAAAGTAGACCCAGAGTTGCTACAGTTACATGAGAAAGCTGTCGACGAGAAAGAAACTACTACTAATGATGTCTATGAACAGATAGACCACAGCATGAACAAACAACAATGCAAACCTGCAGTTGCCGGTACAGATGAAGATTTGAGGAGCATCACTGAAGAAACGAGTGCGGAGAGCTGGACCGAAACTACCAAAAGCTATGGATTACCACAATCCATACCGACCGATCGAAGGACCAACTTCGCCCCGGAACTCTTCAATCCAGTCCTAAAGAACTTATGCCTGGAGCAGGAGATGTCATCTGAATCCTATCCGGAAAGTCGAGGAGCCTATGGACCAATCTTTGGACCCACTGTCCGAGGACCACTCAAACTACTTCAAGAGGAATGGCAGACCGAATTGGATCTCCTTGGGCTGATCAAGTACCTAGATAAGTACATAATTTTTTTGTCTGACATAACTGTTTTTGTTAGAAAAAAATTGTACACTGCTCACATGCAGATGCCATTGTTGTGTGATGAAAGAAAGGCAAAAATATTATATCATTTGAAAATGATAAAGCCTTACCTTCTGAAAACAATTGGAATAAGCTTGATGTTGTTAACATTGTTACTCTTAATTGTAAAATTTATGCCTGGAATTGAATGACAAATTCACTGATAGTTAGTTACCAAACTTACTATTTTAAAACTAAATCCCTTACTTGTGAAGAAAAAGGAATGAGTAAAAGTATTGTTAGAGTAAATATCATTATAGTGTGATATTTCTAAACCAACTTGTTAGGTTGAGCATTTAAAATAATTGCTATAAGAGAAAAAGATCAGTTTTATCCGCAGAATTGGTTTCTAAATCAGAGGACATTATAAATGTGGACTGATTATAAGATGTGTTTGAGAATCTCTGGAAATGATAATTGAAACATTTGGCAGAGAGGATAATTTGATTGAAAAAGATGTAAATGGTTTTATGAAAAGAGAATTTTTCTATCACTAAAGTATTGAGAAATGTTTTTTTATTGTACTATGGAAATTTATTTTATCATGTACTGTTGTTGAAATAATTGCACTGAGTCAAGATGCAAATTTCTTCTATGTGAATTTATTCATTTGTTCTATTATCATTGAATGTATGACAAAGAAGGGTAAAAAAAAAAAAAAAAAAAAAAAAAAATAGTTGCAGCAAGGCAGAACTATGACTAACAAGAATTCCAAGAAATGGATTATATATGATTTTTCACTTTTAGGATACTGTTACATGAAAAGCAGATCAGAAGTTGAAACTAATGTAAAATAAAACTTATCCTTGTTTTGTAAATTTAGGATATGTGCCACTGACTTGACACTGTAAACCAGAATGGTTGAGAATGTCATGGTTGAGAATTTATAATGTTGACATACCAATGTTCAACTAATGTATGATTAATTACGGATTTCATGTCAAGATTGTAAAACTAATCTATTTTTTCTGTATGAGTTAAAATAGATTGAATGAATTGTACTGACAAGCAAAAGATTGGGTAGACCTGAACACTGTGAGGAACAGGAGAACCTAGAATCTATGAATAATGAATAAAACCTTTGTGGAACATGGAAAAGAGCAATGGATTCCAACCTTACCATAACTGAAAAGCTGGGAGATGGAACCATTCGGACCAGAAATTGTTTTGTAAAAATTGTTAAATTGATTTCTGTCTGAAAAAAATATAGTCTATGCTCTTTAAATTCTAATCTTTTATCTTTTGTACTTCAATAATATTGTATTTGAAATGTCTTTGATGTAATCTAAAGAAAATAAGTACTTACTGTGTAGTACTAAGATTGTATGAAGATAATATAATCTGCTTTGATTGATAGTTAATTAAGTAAATTAACCAATTTGTTTTAAGTAAATCCATGATTGTCTGAATGTGTCAATTTACAACTGCTACGATGTGAACTCTTTTAAAAAGAAAATAATGACGTCGAAAGGTCATGGTAAAATGAGAAATTGAAATATTTTTAATGATTTTTGCTATAAACTATTTTAATTCGTGAACATACTATGTTTAAATTTCTTAAAATAACATAAATGAATTTAATATTGAGATAATAAGTTGTTAAAGAATGCTCATTTAATACGATAACGTTTTGGTCGCGTAGAGATTTATTTTTTTTGACCTAAGCGGTGATGAGGTAAAAATTTGCATAGCGATGTCAACATTATTAGAATCAATTGGGAATGAGAGAGGGTGAAAAAAGGAATAGAGAGAGAGAGTGCGGAATTGACCTACATTTTGGGTTTTGACACAGACAGTATTGTTTAAAGTTTAATGTGTTAGCCAGCCTACAAACATGAAAAAAAATACTGTCGAAGCAATAATATTTTTTGTTGTAAAGTGAAATTAGGTCAGGGCTAGTATTTTTTTTGTTTTGTAATTGAGTTAGGCCTAGCATGTGTTCTATCAGAACGTTGAGTTTTTCTCCTTATGGAAAAAAATAAGTCGTGTCTGAATAGACATTAAGTGATTTTTTCTTTTGTTGGTTGATTACAAATGTAAAAGCTAAGTTTATAGTTAAATGAACGAGAGAGTTTTTATTAACGTGGAATGTTAATGGAATGGAAATTATTAGATTGTATAATGTTTAACCCTATGTATTTTTCTTGTATACAAGATTTAGATAAACAATTTAATTGTCCATTGTTTTGAATTAAAAATTGAATGATTGAATGACTGTAGTTAAGCCATTTGATAAGATGAACTTATATTGCATATATTATATGTTATTGTTATCAGTTCGATTGAATTATTGAGATAGCCAATTGAATGGTATTGTTTTCCCCGGAATATTTTCTTTTATAATTATTCCTTAAAATTAACATTTTTTTTGTATTGTAAAATGTAAAAGAAATAATTATAAATTTTTTTAAGGGCGGTCGTGTTACGAATCTCGGTCATAAATGAATGACGTAGTAAGGCATTGACCTCTTAACAAGTGCGTATCAGAGTCCAAGGCGACCAAGGTTTGACCTTTATGCCCTGAGGGCAGTTTAAATAAAATAATTCGTCCAACCCCGTGGAAATTGGAGGATAATTCTGGATCGTAGTAATTATAGAGAAAGAGGTTAAAATGCGTATTAAGACCCTGTAGAATCTTCGATGATAGTTTTCTTTGGAAAGTCCCGACCTCCTTAAAGTTAGTTCAGTTCGGAAGTTTGTCGAGTGAAGTCGCTATATTCATTTGTATATTGTATGCCATTGTATTGAAACTTATGTTGCCATCAGTTGATGAAGTTTATTGATCGTTTATATTGAGTCTACAATTTAAATAAAATTGTTTATTCAACAACTGGAGTTGTTTGATCTATCATTGTTGAGAAAGGTGTTGAAGATAATTATCACGAATATAACTACATTGCTGCATAGACCTGTCAGTCAAGGAACCCCTAGCTTGGGCTACAGATTAGCAGAATCTAGAGACTTCTAATAAAGATACAACTATATTCATTGAATCCGATTTAACGAGTCGTAATAACAGTCATCATATAGAGGTCCATAACATGTGGATTTCCTATATATTAAGGTACAGTTTATCTAAATCACTTTATATACAAAAGATTTACATCGCAACGAGTCAAATAAACATCAAATCTAATTCAATAACATCAATATAAATTCTTATACAACCTTGTGAGATCCAAGATGGAAATGAATCAAAAGAATATATAATAATACATTACTAAAAATATCATCTAACGTCAGTAGCTGATTTCGCACGTGACAATTCTAACATAAAACACACAAAAAATCTTCATTTTCATCCTTTAATACCAACCACTCCCATTTGAATTTGTTTCTAGATGTAAGATCAATGCTGTCAATATCAGAATTACGCTCAACAAACACAATTCCCCTCCTAGCATTGGCAGCCATTTTATCAACTTTTCTCAAGTAAATTTGTTTGATTAGATTATTAGAGTTATTTCCCTTAATCTTATTTTCACACTTTTTTAAGGCTATTTACCTAATTTTCCCTCTGACAAATCTGAACTATCTGAAATAATCTGAATGGCAAGCTCCATACACAATCAGATTTTCAGATTTTTTTCCTCTGACAATGAGTTGTGAGAATAGCAAACTGTGTTTCAGAGTGTAAATAAGACATTTTAATTGTGTAAGCAATACAGTGTGATTGTTAGTACTTTATATGCTTCGACTTTTTGCTAATCTGGACTCAAAACTATATAATTTATTTTTCAGACTTTAAAAAAAAAAAAAAAAAAGATGTAAAAGTACTAGAGATGTAAAACACACAAGAAATCACATCAACACAAAAAATCTGATTTCAGAGAAAATCTGAAAGATTTACACCCCTGTTTTGGTGCCTCACGTGTTGTTTTATTAGTAGTATTTATTGGTATTGTTAAGAATGTCTAAACGAATCGGCCCAAGTCACACACCCAAGAGTGCCCCCTGTGGAACTGGACTCCAAAATGCAGAGCAAATCCTGCAAATGGTGTCTACTCCACAGAGAGGCCCGAAACCAGGCCTGGCCTCAGGGAGCCACCATGGAGACAAAGCTCTGGGAGCCCAAAGCCATTCTTACAAACAACAGCCCCCAGTTCATCAGAGAAAACAGCCCCCAGTTCATCAGAGAAAACAGCCCCCAGTTCATCAGAGAAAACAGCCCCCAGTTCATCAGAGAAAACAGCCTTCAGTTCATCAGAGAAAACAGCCTTCAGTTCATCAGAGAAAACAGCCCCCAGTTCATCAGAGAAAACAGCCTTCAGTTCATCAGAGAAAACAGCCTTCAGTTCATCAGAGAAAACAGCCTTCAGTTCATCAGAGAAAACAGCCCCCAGTTCATCAGAGAAAACAGCCTTCAGTTCATCAGAGAAAACAGCCTTCAGTTCATCAGAGAAAACAGCCCCCAGTTCATCAGAGAAAACAGCCTTCAGTTCATCAGAGAAAACAGCCTTCAGTTCATCAGAGAAAACAGCCCCCAGTTCATCAGAGAAAACAGCCTTCAGTTCATCAGAGAAAACAGCCCCCAGTTCATCAGAGAAAACAGCCTTCAGTTCATCAGAGAAAACAGCCCCCAGTTCATCAGAGAAAACAGCCTTCAGTTCATCAGAGAAAACAGCCCCCAGTTCATCAGAGAAAACAGCCTTCAGTTCATCAGAGAAAACAGCCCCCAGTTCATCAGAGAAAACAGCCCCCAGTTCATCAGAGAAAACAGCCTTCAGTTCATCAGAGAAAACAGCGCCCAGTTCATCAGAGAAAACAGCCCCCAGTTCATCAGAGAAAACAGCCCCCAGTTCATCAGAGAAAACAGCCCCCAGTTCATCAGAGAAAACAGCCCCCAGTTCATCAGAGAAAACAGCCCCCAGTTCATCAGAGAAAACAGCCCCCAGTTCATCAGAGAAAACAGCCCCCAGTTCATCAGAGAAAACAGCGCCCAGTTCATCAGAGAAAACAGCCCCCAGTTCATCAGAGAAAGCAGCCCCCAGTTCATCAGAGAAAACAGCCCCCAGTTCATCAGAGAAAACACGAACACCAGTCCGACGCAGCAAAGGAAACAAAAATGGAACGCTGATAATGGCCTACACTCACTCCACTAGAAGCTGATAATGGCCTACACTCACTCCACTAGAAGCTGATAATGGCCTACACTCACTCCACTAGAAGCTGATAATGGCCTACACTCACTCCACTAGAAGCTGATAATGGCCTACACTCACTCCACTAGAAGCTGATAATGGCCTACACTCACTCCACTAGAAGCTGATAATGGCCTACACTCACTCCACTAGAAGCTGATAATGGCCTACACTCACTCCACTAGAAGCTGATAATGGCCTACACTCACTCCACTAGAAGCTGATAATGGCCTACACTCACTCCACTAGAAGCTGATAATGGCCTACACTCACTCTACTAGAAGCTGATAATGGCCTACACTCACTCCACTAGAAGCTGATAATGGCCTACACTCACTCCACTAGAAGCTGATAATGGCCTACACTCACTCCACTAGAAGCTGATAATGGCCTACACTCACTCCACTAGAAGCTGATAATGGCCTACACTCACTCCACTAGAAGCTGATAATGGCCTACACTCACTCCACTAGAAGCTGATAATGGCCTACACTCACTCCACTAGAAGCTGATAATGGCCTACACTCACTCCACTAGAGGCTGATAATGGCGATGATGAAGAAGAAGTATTAGGGCACAAAATAATAACGCAATCAGCACAAAATAATAACGCAATTATTGATCGTCTGCCTGTATGAGAACGACATCAGAGGCGTAGTAAGGATATTTTGTGCCCAGGAAACGAGCAGTGAAACTGGCGTCCCCGCCCCGCCCTCTTCGCGTTTAATCATATATTTCTATTTCATCATTGCGTATGTACGCCTCATTTTGGCGCCCGCGGACATTTATAGCATACACACTGCCCCCCCCCCCTCCCCTCCGTTTTTTAAGCTACGTCTCTGATCAAGATAGCACAACGGTCGTGTAAGTCAATCTTCCACCCCTCCCTTCCCGCAACACAAAATCACCCGAATCCCTGGCCTAAAAAAAAAAGTGTTGAAGATAATTATTTGTGTGTTAACCCTTTTATTTTATTTTACACCGCCCAGCTCCTCACCAACCATGCGTGTCCGTGATCAGATTGTACAAGTTCTACCCCAGAGTCCTTCAGCGGACGCCGTGCGGAAAAGCCCAATGTTTCGAGCAGTTATATTTACGGCTGGGAGGTGACGGACGCGATGCCATGTTTAAAACTGGGCGCTCCTCCCTGTGTGTGGGGGGGGGGGGGGGAGGGATAAAGGAGATTTAGTAGGGGGGAAGATCGGGGTGGGGCGACTCTCAGGGTTGGACAATAATTTGTCAAGGTGTTTCAATAAAAATTATACAGAATGTAGGTCATATAGAATGTAGGTCAAAATAAAATGTAGGTCATGTAGAATTGTAAGTAAAGTATCCCGTTTGTCCAAATTGATCCATTGGGTCGGTGATGCAGCGTTCACAAGACTTGAGCCTCACTTCACCGGAGTGAGTTACGAACCAAGATTAATCTCTTAGGGCTCGGAGGACAAATACACTTGTGCTACGCAGTGTAGATCCAAGTCACCATATAGGTTCGGTGCAACCAGTTGACCTATCCCATCCACTCTATGCTCCTGCGAGGCAGGGCAGTCTAAAAGCATATGCTCAACCGTCTCTTCTGCATCCCTGCAATTACGATACCGCGAGTCGTGGTTGGACCTAAATCTTCCGAATAATGCGCCTATAGGACAGTGACCTGTACGAAACTGGGCTACTGTTGCCTGATACTTCCTGTGGAGTTTCCACCAGGGTCAGCTCGATTCGGTCGTTTTAGTTGCTGCCATACACCTCGGCCCTTGTCAGACTCATCCCAGTCCTTAAGCCACTGCTCTTGCTCCCACGGGCGTATGGATCTGCGGGCACTCTCGAATGAAGACGGACCGTTCGGAGAGGGCCCCAGGGACCCCTACTTTGCCAAGGCCTCCGCTATTTCATTGCCAGGGACTCATGCATGACCTGGAATCCACTGCAAAGTGACCGTTACCTTGTACCTAAGGATTCACCAGTTTCTGTGGCCACGGCGTGCTAGGGTGTGTATGGCCAACACAATGCCCAGCAGCCTTTACTTTACCACAACTAATGTCCGGTACCCATCAGAGCTGGGTAAATTGAGGGGAAAACCCCCTCCAGTCCCGGGAAAAAATGCTAGTTTTCACCAGGATTCGAACCCAGAGCCTTCGGAACGCCAGTCAGACGTGCTGCCTCTGGGCCACCGTACCTCCAACAGAACATTGTTCACAATGCGCAAGGTCTCTTGGAAGCCAGAAACACCAACAATTACATATAAACATCATGTCTGCTATGCAACAAAAACATGTCTGCTGTATTTAACATCTTGTCTGTCGTATAAAACAAAATACAACATGTGGTAAGTTGGCAACTACTGGTGTAGAATTCTGAGCACATCCTCCTCAGAGGAGCCATGCTCCTTTGAGAAGGCCCGTACATTGATCCGGAAGTGGGAGACAGAAAGATGGAACGAGAGTTGGGACAGCTCTGACAAGGGCCGAGAAGTCTGGCGGCATT
The DNA here is from genome assembly GCA_949126835.1 of Anisus vortex. Taxonomy (NCBI): domain Eukaryota; kingdom Metazoa; phylum Mollusca; class Gastropoda; family Planorbidae; genus Anisus; species Anisus vortex. Next base: position 39,579,517 of record OX421503.1, read on the forward strand.
TGCCCCGCCCTAACCGCACCGACCCATGTTGGTGCCTTTATAGGTCGGAACAAAGTATCATATCTCAATTCCGCACTGGCCACTGCCCCATTGGGGCATTAGCCAGGTTCCGGCCTAATTACGACTCGCGGTGTCGCAACCGTGGGAAGTAGGAGGAGACAGTGGCGCATATCCTGCGGGAGTGCCCCCGTCTCGTCGATCGAGGAGATGGGACGGGTGACCCACTATCCGCTGATCTCTACGGAGATAGAGCCGTGCTCAAACGCACGGCTGAGTTCTTGTTCAGAGCTACAAGGGAATAATACTCCCAGCTCTCGTTTCAAATAGGGGTTCTAGTCTGGACATTCCAGACGTCTGCAACCGTAGCTGACACCCCTCCCCCCTCCCTCACCTTTGTTTTCCCTACATGAAGCAAAATAAGGTAAAAATAAACTGAACTTCCACATTAAGGTCACGATCGTCTGCTTACAAATCAGCTCTATTGATTCATCCATTCAGCTTTGACCTGAGCATGACCTTTAAACCCTACAAAACAAAAAGGTTAATTTTAAAAAGATAGTTTCTCAGTGACCTCTTTTTCTCTTCTCTACCTTTGGCCATCAGATCCGGTTACACACAGGGCGCTTTGGTGTATTTGTTGCTCCCCGCACCATTCGGTGGTGGCGACGTTTATCAGATAAGTGGTACAAGTCAGGTGGACAGGGGCAAACGGCGCCCCGATTTTCTCGCATAATAAAGGCTCGGCGTCGGGTTGTATTTTACGACGAGATGTAAAATTGTGGTAGAGTCGATCAGCTACTGGTATTTACAGCGTGGGAGACTTTTATAAACAAACGCAAATATACATTATAACTATACGGATGAGAAAGCACAAGAGACGTGATAATAAACGGACGAGAAAGCAGAAGAGACTTGATATCAAACGGACGACAAAGCACAAGAGACGTGATAATAAACGGACGAGAAAGCAGAACAGACGAACTGAAAGAGAATATAATGCAAATAAATAAACATTTATTTATAACGTTCTACATTTGTTTGTTTATATATTGTGTCGCTATGGCTGTAGGTCTTTGTAGTCTAGTAGGCTATGCACATACAATTAGAAGAAAAAAAAATTGATTGAAAGAATAACAGACATGTATGGCTTTTAAAAACATGCTAATGTATACTGGTTCAATGGAGGAGATGCTGCGAGTATAACTCCCAAGTGGAAGGTGGTATTTTTTAAAAGTAAAGTTTTCAAGGAGTATAATTTTAATACCGGGAGTCGAATAACGCACGCGAGAAATCGCTAATGATGTAAGGCTTGGGGTCGATTTAATTTACAATCATACTCAATCAGATCGATCACAACAACAGTTCCTATCACGAACAATAACACTTAAAAGAAATCGGAAATTCACGGCAGAGGGAAACAAGACATTATTCAATCATATTGCGAAACAAAAGGCCAAAGCACGAAATAGGAAAATACATCAATACGTCACAACTGTAGGCGAGGTGTTCATTCATCATCACCAGACCCTTTACGTTGTGATATTACGTCATCAGGTTGTTTGAATAGTCCAAGGAAGGCCTATGCAAATTTAATTTAGCTGAACGTATAATTTCCACGTTCCTATTAATCTAATTTAAAGTTTTTTGTGTGGTTTTCTGGGAGAGGGGTGGATGGGGTCGGAAGCACTCAAAAAGAATACCACAAACTTTAGTATAGATAAAGGCGGATGAGACATGTTCTGGGCAACACAATCTCTTTGTATTTTATGGTGATTTAATGTGGTAGTAATAGCATCGACTGCCACAAAAATAAAAAAAAGATTTCCTTAGGGGGCTAGTACGGTAGCTTTCAACATTTTTCTCGGCCTACGGTTGACTTGGAGACTGTATGGCCAGCTCAATGGTCAGCTGCCTTAACCCCCCCCCCCCAAACCCAAAATGTCAGGTACCCTTACAGAACTGGATAGGCTAGAGAAGAAAGGGGGGTGGGCAACCTTAGCACACGGGAAATAAAATCCTAGATTTGAACCCGATCCCTCGGTATTGATAATCCGGACAACTATCGAAAATAACCAAATGGGCAAACTACCGACAATCAACGCAACACCAGCAAAGAATCTTTGGATTGAGCGGAACCACGTGCTGAGTTTATCGTGCATGATGGGAAGGGAAAAAATTACTGCAAGTGACTCGTTAAAAAGCAGGAATACATACACCAAGTCTTAATTGAATGAAACAAATTATTTAAAATTACTTTATCTGCCCCCCCCCCCCCCCCAATACTACCTCGGATACATGAAACCCTACCGATAATTCAGACACATTAACCCTTAATGATTTCCTTCTTTAAATTGGGAACAAAAACAAGGAAAGCTACACACGAAAATCAACCCTCGTGACCCCTGAACGCCCTTGTGTTCCCCCTTTTTTTTTAATGCCCATTTGACACACAAAAGTCGAACGCCCTCTGTTTCAAACTTTAGCGTGAGAGGCGTGAGACACAGGGTGTGGGGTGGTGAGCGGAGGGGGCGGAATTAGCATGTTTAAAAACCGGACCGGCACCTAGAAGTTAAGTGTTATTTTATGGGGCCTTTTCTTTCTTTCTGAATTTTTGTGAAGTGCTTTATAGTACTCTGTTATCAATGGTTCTTAGCGTATTATCAATATATGGAACATATCAAGTAAAGAGCTGAGTAGACTTTAAATCGCCATAAAGACCCGAAAGAAAAACCGGAACAAATGGCGTCCAACCGGGATATTTAACACGAGACCTACAGAATGACTAGACCAGTGGTGGGCAACTTTTAAATACTAGTGTGCCGAAGTAGCATTTCTTATTCATTCAGCGTGCCGACAACCTAACAGACAACCTGCTCGGGCACTATTTTTGTGTGTAAATAAACGAGACTTGTATTTACCTTTGAAAAGGTCTTCCGCGTGTAATTGAAAATCGCTCTGCGTGCTAAGTCTTGCACGCGCGCCGTAGGTTGTCGAGTCTTGGACTAGACCGACGTACTATAATAGTATTGGCTAAGTAAGACACAGGTCTACATAAGAGAAAGTAAAGGTAGTCAAGTATCCCTTTGGCATCATGTTGGTCCACCAGGCAAGTGAATCACCAGTCAAGAGTTTCCGGTACACTACGGGATTGTGTGTCGCAGCACACGTCAAATGTACAGTAAACAATCCTTTAAAGCTTTTTTTTTTATACCAGAAAAAACTTAAAAGTGTTCATACAAAATACGTTCACACGTAAAACTCTTTAGCCCATGGTCACTGCTTAACAAAAAATACCATTTCGGAAAACTCTGACTGGAACATGGTCAATGACAACATGGACTTTCGGGCTCGGGGCATTTGTTGTTTGTGTAGGGAAACTCGTTTACGTTAACAACAATATAACCAAAACAATATAAATATATACCTTAACTATTTACACACAAGTCTGTCTTATTTCATATACCAACGTTTTCAACTAAGCAACACAAAAGTTACCAGGTCATTTCGTGCGAAACCACAAAAAAGTGGTTCGTGGATTTGGCAAAAAATTCTATTAAAAACAGTTTGTTATTGTTTTCCTTTAAAATTTTGCAATGTAAAAAAATTTCACTAACATTCAATGAGCACAATTCTCTTATTCTAACTAAATATTTATCCTATCAATAATTAGGGTATGTATAAATATATATCCTAAAACACAATAACAGGGAAAGGGGAGGTGGAGTAGGACCTCTTACTCTTCAGGGTCACCGAAGCACCACTAAAACAGACTAGTTAATAACTGATTTTACGCACCGGTAATATAAATATATACAGGTAGTCCATTGAAGACTCAAGATTATCAGAGGCGTAGCGAGGGTAGGGCAGGGGGGTAGTAAAAAGGGGATTTACATTGTTACACTACAACATGTAATAAAAGACAAATGTGATTAAAAACGCTGCAGTGTAGTACCAATTTGATAGATTTCATTTTCCTTTAGGGCGGGTATAGAATATCCTAGGTACGCCTTTGCAGATTAGATTAGATTCTTTTTGTATTTGAATTTTCGGGTATTACCGAAACTTACCCCCCCCCACCCCACACACATACACCCTCCCCAGGAGAAAAGAACTGAGCCTTTAGAAGTGAGATTATAGTCATGTTAGACAACCCACTTGTTACAGAATGAAAGAAAAAAAAATTCAAAGAGTAGATAATTTGGGCGGGATTAAAAAGAAAGAATAGTATATTAGAGATCTATATTTTTTAAATATATTTTTTAAAAAGAAGCTAAAGGGGTAGACTAATCTTCACTATTCACACGGTAGAGAAAACACAAACAAATACAAATCACTGCAGGGGGGAATAACGTCGAGGACATTTTTTCCCTCAAAGAAATGAGAGTTGCGATAGAATGATATTTTTTTTCAAAGTGAATACATTACGCAGACGATAATTGCATGGGAAAGTATTAGCATCATAGAAGACTTTTTTTTTTTGTGATAGAATTTGGTGTGGGTTTTTTTTTCTGTTTACAAAGCGGCCTGCCCAGTCAGTACATTAAGGAGATAATAATTGGGTGTTGTAGGCCAAGTGTAATGTACCTATGTACTAAATGGCTGTTAAATATTGTTCATTGTTCAAAAAAAATATTGTTCATTGTTCCAAAAATATTATTCATTGTTCGTGACCATTTTGTTTTCTATTGGTGATCCTTAGCTGCAGCAATATCGTTGGTGATTTCACGGTAAAACAAAAAAAAACAACTCTTTGAGGTTTACAGTAGTAGTACTAGTACTCCCATTGGGCTGAATTGACCCATAGGGCCAGCGAAGCAGCGGTCACCAGTTAGTTATGTGCCCATGTCAAAATAAGGGATTGGGTGTTCAGCACAAATGCCCAGCCGCCTATTACCTTGCCCCAAACTAGATGCCAGGTACCCATCATAGCTGAGTAGACTCATGACACCCTTCAAACCCGGGGAGAAAAAAAAAGATTAATATCTACACGACTTTTGGAGAGGGTGCGATCTAGTTATTCTAGATCAGGGGTCGGCAACCTAAGGCATGCGTGCCAAATTGGGAACGCAGAGCGATTTTCAATGGCACGCGAGAGACCTCTAAGAGGTGTTTTTTATAGATGAAAAAAACCAACAACATTTTCCGGCTCTGAATAAGGACAATTTGACTATCGAAGCCGATGTTTCTGAATGACAGAGCGACACATTTCAGTGAGTTGAACGCATTTACAAGGTCGGGGTCAAACCGCACTTGAACTGTTAGACCACTGGAATGGATTTGCGATAACTTGAGTGAAATCAATTTCAAAACATTTTACTATATGCACTTCCCTTTATAAAGGCATATATTAAAGATAGATAGTTGGGCTTTTTCAGAAGCAGCCTACATCGAAACACTCAAAGCGGAGTTTCAAGACTTTCAAATTCATGGACATTTTATCACGACTCATCAAGCCTTATTGGCATAATCTTACTAAAAAACCTTCTTAGATGTAAATTTTTTCTTTTTTTAAGTGGAGGGATATTGGCGATTTTAAAACGCAGCCAGTTGAATTTCAAACATTTAAAGAAATGAGCGTCCCAATGGGCCAATTTGCGGGAAAATCTGGATGGAAGCTGCTTAGGAAAGTCATCTGCTATTCTTAACTGCCAGGCATTCGCTCTCCTTTCAGCTTTTGGTTCAACTTAGGCTACCCTTGTGAACAGTAGGCCTATTAATTTCCCATGAAAGCTGTGTTAAGCTTCAAAGAGGTCACTTACACTTCACTACTCAGAAATGACTAAAATATGTATCTGCCATTATAAATTAGTGAAGAGAATTCAAGACAAGACGCTCATTAATTGATACAGAGTAATAATATTGAAAATAGTTTTCATGCACATCTTCTATTATTGTAGATAAATAAATTTATTAATTTAATAAATATAAGAGACGTTTTGATAGCATTATATTATTCAATAGTTGTAATTATGATTGTTTAAAATATAAACTCCCTATGGTTAAATGGACAAACAATTAATGCAGGAAATGTTTATTTACAATTGTTTAACGTAACTTAATTTTATACCTCTAATAATTAAATATTGTAATGAATACCATAATAATGGATTTATATAAAGAAATAATAATTAGTCAGTAAAATAAGTTATATTACAAAACAAAACTTGTTTCGCATCAATATGGAATCAAATTTAGTAACTTTATTTTAATTAAAGGGAGATAATTAGCAGCTTTTATTTGCGCTAATATTTCTAATATTATTATGTTTTTATTTTATAAAAGACTAAATGATCTACAACTTATAACGACCAAACTGTAAAAAGTAGTTGAAAATTATATCAATATTATATGACTAAAACATTATATGCATACTAGTTAAACATTACATTAACTACCCAGTTTGTATGATTACTTTGTATCAATTCCTCTTAACGATAATAGGAAAATAATTCATATAAGCCTAGTCTTGAACAAATTATCAAATTATTGATCAAAATATAATTAATACTAGTTGTTATGCCCGTCAAAATGACGGAGAAACGAATGACTACAATACGTTTTGTTAAGAGAGAAGAAAATACAATTACAATAAAAACTGCAGTGAGAAAGTTTTTAAAAAAAAGAACAAATTAAAGAAAATCTCAGTTTTAAGCTGAGAACAAAATATTATAATCTTGACAGCCAAATGATTTTACAAAATACTGACTATAAATGTGAAAGTTTGGTAATACAACTTTGTATTAGGTAAAAATGCAAATAAAAAGGATGATAATCACAAACACTTAATTTAATTTTTTATTAAAATACTTTTACGATTTTCTCTATAGATTTACTTTTGGACTTGGTCTTGCTACGGAGTAAAATTTATTGTCTTAAAAAAATTATGTATAAAAAGTATATTAGAGCAGGTTGACTTTTAGGCTGTTGGCACGCTGAATGATTTAGAAATCCTAGTTTGGCACACTATCAGCAGATGGTTGCCGACCCCTGTTCTAGATCATTGATGATTCAAATAAATTCTTCTATCAGATAAACATGAGGAAGAAAACACTTTTCTTATCCCATATGCGAGAGCAAATTATGCATATAAGTACTATTTCTTCCCTAGTGGCCACCAGTGAATGGAATGGGTTGCCCGAAACAAAGCAGGATAACCAGTAACTTATCATAATTTAAAACACTGATCAAAAGGCAAGGCTAGATTCAGACCCACGGATGGGCGTAGGACGCAATTATCTTCTTTATAGAAGGAGCGTCTGTGACATATTATAAGATAACATGGCTGTCTCCATAAACTTTTCTATTCGTATTATAATCTTAACGACTAACGAAGTGAATCCACTTTCACGGATAGCTGATTCTTACATACCCACGGTGTTCACATTGAGAAATTATTATGAAAATGACAACGTTACCCACCCCCTCACCTACCCACACACACCCACAGAGAGATAAAGGCGCCCTGGGGGGCTATTCTCCCCTCGCCTACACCCTCGGCCATTTCGTCGCCCAGCGGTGTACGAGCTACACAAAAAAACGAAAAAAAACCGTGTTTTTTTTTTTAACCACACGGATCAACGAAGTTATACGTATATATATTTTTCGAGTCTGTATTTGTATACACATTATGGAGAACTTGCTAGCTGCTTATGGAACTGCTTTGACGGGGTTAGGAGAGGGGCGGGAGAAGGAGGGGGCGGGGGGCAGATAATATCTGTCAAAGACCCTCCCGTCAGCACCAAGTCTGTACTGACAAAAGAATTCGAGGTCAACGGAATATATCAATTCATTTTGATAATAGAGCGGTAATTTCTCGCGTCTAGAGAGAAGAGAGAGAGAGAGAGAGACACGGAATGAAAGAGAGAGACGGAATGAAAGACGGAAAGAGAGAGAGAGACATGAGATACATGCACACACACACGTACACACATGCATTGTGAAACAGTTGTTTTTTTTTAACCGAGGCAGGTGCCGAGTGTCGAAACCAAAGATCCCACACGAGTGGTGGTAAAGCTACAAGAGCTACACTGTGTTTAGCCGCTAAAGAAATAACTTAAAAAACATTTCGTAGATAGACGTAATAGCACGACCCGAGGAGACTATTTAAACATAAATTAAAGGAGACTTTAGGAAATATGAATCACAACAAAAACACTGTGAGACAGTGATTCTCACACGTTGTCATCTAATGGCGTCCGTTTTTAAGTAAGCTTTTTTTCCCGAGTTGCCTTTTTGGAAGTAAGCTTTCCACATGGTGCTTTTTTTGGAAGTAACGTTTTCCCCATAGCACCCTTCCTTTTGGAAGTAACGTTTTCCCCCATAGCACCCTTCCTTTTGGAAGTAACGTTTTCCCCATAGCACCCTTCCTTTTGGAAGTAACGTTTTCCCCCATAGCACCCTTCCTTTTGGAAGTAACGTTTTCCCCATAGCACCCTTCCTTTTGGAAGTAACGTTTTCCCCATAGCACCCTTCCTTTTGGAAGTAACGTTTTCCCCATAGCACCCTTCCTTTTGGAAGTAACGTTTTCCCCATAGCACCCTTCCTTTTGGAAGTAACGTTTTCCCCATAGCACCCTTCCTTTTGGAAGTAACGTTTTCCCCATAGCACCCTTCCTTTTGGAAGTAACGTTTTCCCCATAGCACCCTTCCTTTTGGAAGTAACGTTTTCCCCATAGCACCCTTCCTTTTGGAAGTAACGTTTTCCCCATAGCACCCTTCCTTTTGGAAGTAACGTTTTCCCCATAGCACCCTTCCTTTTGGAAGTAACGTTTTCCCCATAGCACCCTTCCTTTTGGAAGTAACGTTTTCCCCATAGCACCCTTCCTTTTGGAAGTAACGTTTTCCCCATAGCACCCTTCCTTTTGGAAGTAACGTTTTCCCCATAGCACCCTTCCTTTTGGAAGTAACGTTTTCCCCATAGCACCCTTCCTTTTGGAAGTAACGTTTTCCCCATAGCACCCTTCCTTTTGGAAGTAACGTTTTCCCCATAGCACCCTTCCTTTTGGAAGTAACGTTTTCCCCATAGCACCCTTCCTTTTGGAAGTAACGTTTTCCCCATAGCACCCTTCCTTTTGGAAGTAACGTTTTCCCCATAGCACCCTTCCTTTTGGAAGTAACGTTTTCCCCATAGCACCCTTCCTTTTGGAAGTAACGTTTTCCCCATAGCACCCTTCCTTTTGTATAATAAAAAGTAGCTTTTAATAGTATTTTATTTTTTTTAATTGATATTTTTTATCTCATATATTACAGACGTTCCTTCGATAAAAAAAGATTATTGCATCCTACGCTTATCCGTGGTCTCGGTCTAGTCTTGCATTTTTATTGAAGTTTAAAATGATGTTAAGTTAGTGGTTTCCCTGGTTTGTTCAGGCAACCCATTCCACGCCCGAATGCCACTCGGGAAGAATGAGTACTTATATGCATTTGTTCTCGCATAAGGGATAAGGAAAGTGTTTTTGTCTTTATGTTTATCTGAGCTTTGCAACAGGTTGTTATTGGGTTGTATTTCTAAATTAGAGTTTAATGCCTTGTGTATTATTACTACTTTACTCTTTGCCCTTCTGTCCTCTGGTGTTTCTAGGTTTAGTGATTTAACTTTTGGTGTTACTCTTGTCAGTTATGAATATTCGCTGGTAATGAGCCATGTAACTATCATATACATTTTTGCCCTTCTGTCCTCTGGTGTTTCTAGGTTTAGTGATTTAACTTTTGGTGTTACTCTTGTCAGTTATGAATATTCGCTGGTAATGAGCCATGTAACTATCATATACATTTCTTGTTACTATCGTTTTAATATTATATCGCTAACGTACCGGTATCATGTAACTTTCTTGAAGGTATAAGACACGGTGGACGAGTGGCAGTGCATTGGACTAGCGTACGGAAGGTCCTAGGTTCCAATTCTGGTGAATGATAGAATTTGTTCCCGGGTCTGGATGGTGTCCCTGAGTCTACCCAGCTATGATGGGTACCTGACTTTAGTTGGGATGAAGTAGAGGCGACTGTGTGTTTTTAACCAATGAAATTGGTTTATTTAGAGACATCTGACCTTGTTGATCATATTTCATCTTGACAATTTAAATGTATCCTCGCTGGCTGTGTGGATAGCGTACTGACTGCCATGCGGTCGATCCGGGTTCGATTCTCCAGTTAGTCTATTTTTTTCTAAATTAATATTGCTTTAAAAAAAAAAGTCTAAATCTGCTTCCGGGCAATTTAGCTTTTTGTTAAATAACAAAATTAAAAGACTTGCCTTTTTTTAACCAGATTATAACACTTTATTTTACATTTATTTCCCAAATGTCTTCAGTAAAAAGTATTATTTTGTGTTTTAAATTATTAGATGGTTCATTGTTGTTCATGAAATTATATCTGTAGCTTATATAGGCCTGTTTTATTTTCCCCCGGGCTCCGCCGGGGATTTTAGCTTGTATATTACGTAAGTATAATTTGAAACAAAATTTTCCAGTCGATCCCCATTTGTCATTTAAATGTGCAATTATTTGTGTGTGGGGGGGGGGGGGTACTCTCAGCTTGATCCCACAAACTCACTTTTGATTCTAAATGCTCATTTTTAAGGGAAGGTGTTATTCAAATGTGTTTCCACTCTCCTAACGCATCCCCGCGGAGGGAGTTGTTGGGCTCCCAACTAGCCACCCTCTGTCTCTCTCCCCTGGGCGCCAGAAAGGGTGGAAGGCGCAGCGTGTGATGTGGGTTTCAGTAAGGTATAAAAACACATCAACTAAGTGGCTGACATAACAAGAGCAACAAATCGAGCACCTGTTGGAGCGCAGGAATTGGAGGGTTTCCTTCCACAAAGAGCTGGAAACAATCACCGAAATCAAAGGGAGGTAACCTGTTGAGTTATTGAAAGCATCGCAACATGGAGACGGATAGAATAAGACTAAACAATGTAGTTACACACACCCCTCCCACACACAGACACACATAATTATTAATATAAAAGTTATAGAATTCTAAAATATAGACATTTATTCTGACATTGGTGTGCGACTTCAGACATTGCAGGAGACGCATGTCCGGGCAAGAAAGAGAAGCATCATGGGTAGATATTAGTGTGAGAAAGTTATGGTTTAACCCTCGTGTATGTCTCGCGGGTTAAGGGTAGGGTATCAGTATAACATAAAACTCACTGTAGTCAGTGTAGTTCTTATGATTTTTACGAAAGAGGAGGCACTTTGTCACCACCTCTGGAATAGTGTGTTTTCAATTATTCATTATTAAAATAAATAGGTATAAGCTATTTGCCCACGGGCTACTCTCTCCATGACTAGGGTTGCCATCCGTCCCGATATATCGGGACCGTCATCGTTATGGACCTTCTTGTCCCGACAAGACCCAATTTTGTCCCGATTTTGCAAAATACTGTTACGAGCTTGGCTTAAGTACTGAAGTAACGCCATCTGTTAGCGCAACATGTAAATTTTGTAAAGTTTATGTTGACAATGTCGTCTCACAGATGGCTCTGCATGTTGCGTATCCTGTATCGACAATGCAAGCACCTTCTAGATCTTGCGAAATCATTCGAGAAAATACCAGACTGGCTTGCACGGGGTTTTATAAATACGTAAAAGAGAAAAAAGACTTGCTGAAAAAGGTGAAATCTTCCGAAAAATATGGTGTATTAACTACTTCTGCCACAAGTTCCATATAATTGTGTTCTAAATAAAAAGTAATTATATTAAATAAATTGTGTACTTCATTTCTACATCCCCATCTCAGAGTGTCCCGACGAGGTCCAATTAGATATGGCAACCCTATCCATGACCCTCACAGAATTGAAATATGATATATTTTATTTCTATTCTGTGCCCTAGACCAGGGGTCGGCAACCCAATGCAGCGTGCCAAGCTTGTCACACAGAGCGATTTTCAATGGCACGTGAGAGACCTCCAAGATTTTTTTTTATTGATGAAAAGAAGAACAACATTTGCTGGTTCTGAATGTGCAAAACTGACTGTTAAGGTCGATGTTTCTGAATGACATAGCGACACATTTCAGTGAGTTGAACTTGCATTTACAAGGACCACTTGACATATATCTTGCAGTGAAATCAATTTGAAAACATTTAACTACATGTATTAGGGCATATATTTAGATAAATAGCTAGGGCTTTTTCAGAAGTACATCAAAGTACTCAAAGCAAAGTTTTCTAACCAAATGCAAGACTTTCAAAAACTTTTTTTTAAAAATGTGCCTCCAAACGTGCCCTTTTGCGGACAAAAATCTGAAAGGAAACTGCTTAGCCTAGGAAAGTCATCTGCTAATTTCAACTGATAGGCATTCGCTGTTCTACTTTCAACTTTTGGTTCAACTTACACTTATAAAGAAATAACAATAAGTCAGTAATATTTTTATATTACAAAACATATCTTGTTTGGCATCACTATTGAATCAAATTTGGAAACGGTTTTATTTATTAAAGGGAGATAATTTCAGCATGTTATTTGCGCTAATAATTTTAGTATGTTCCGTTTTATTTCTTTTATAAAAGAATAAATGGCTTACAATGTATAACTTTAAAATGAACAAACTTTAAAAAAGTATTTAGAAATTGTATAAATATTTTATGAAAAAAAAAATTTTTATGTATATTTTCAAACATTATATTAAGTACACAGTTTATTTGATTACAAAGTATCTATTCCACTAAACGGTAATATTTCCAAACATATTGTGGACTTAAATACATTAATTAAAAGGACTCTCAGTAAACTCAGATCACAATATAATTAATATTTACTAAGTGTTAGATCTTCATATTGAGTACCAAAATAATATTTAGACAATGATTACCATAAATGTGAAAGTTAAGTTGACTAATAAAATATTGTGTTGATATAAATAAAAAGGATGATAATCACAAACACGTAATTTTTTTTTTATTAAATATAAAACGCTTTTACTATTTTCTCTATAAATAATCTTCTTTGCTTTTGGTTTTGGTCTTTCTACGGAGTTAAATTGTCATAAAATAATTTTTTTAAGTATAATAGAACAGGTTGACTTTTAGGCTGTTGGCACGCATAATGATTTTGGAATGCTAGTTTGGCACACTGTTCGCAAAAGGTTGCGGGCCTCTGCCCTAGACCACCCCGGGAATGATTTGTATAGAATATAGACTCAAAGAATATAGGCCTAGATAGACGTTAGTCTCCCAAACTATGACTATGGAATTGATGATCCAGACATTTCAGCGTTTCCTTTAGCAAAATTATTAATTAAAATTAATAAGTGTCTTTTCGTCCATTGATTTCATTGATGACCAGAGACAGCTTCTGTTAATGATTTAATTACAAAGATATAATATAGCGGATTATGCTTGCATTGAATGACAACTATACGTGCTTGGCTTAACAATTCATTATCATAATTATTGTATTAAAAACAAAACGTAAGTGCAAATTATTAGAAAGTGTTATAGTAGATCTACAATATTCAATATAGGCTATTGATATTATTATATTACTTAAACGACTATGTTCTATGCCTAGATTCTACCTGTAGGCCTATAAATTAATTATAAGATTAAATTTACTTTTAAGTAGGCTACTTAAGAAATATTTTTCCAGTTTCAGAACTGCAGGTCTATTTTTAAAAAAAAACAACTTTAAATGTCTCATAATGTAGGCCTATTTATTTTGAGTTTAGGCCTAAAGAAGTAGGACGTGAGAGAATTCTCTACTAAAGTACATAGTGATAGGGCCTACACTACACTACACATATAATCATATAGTGGTCGTTTAGTAATGTAGGCTAAATAGGCCTACTCAGATTTTAAATAGTGAAATAGTAAATAGGTAAAAATTAACAGCTGTCTTACCTTTATAATAGAACAAAATGGTTGTTTTCCTTCGCTTTTAATAAAACCATGTTTAATGAAGAACATAAAACTCCATTCCTGGTCTCTTACTGAATTCACCAGGGAACTAACTACGATATAGAAAGTCTATAGTGTATATCTCCTTATTATAAAGATTTGTCCCCTTGTGTTTACAGATGGCAATGATAGTGTTTGAAGGGAAACGAGAATACCGTTACGACCGAAAAGCCCCCAGACTAGCACAAACCTTTTTCAATGCACACACACACAGCACGCGACGTCGCCGGCCGATTCACAGCGCGCGGGAGCTGGGAAACGGGCGGTAGGGACAAGAAAAAAAAAATGGAGAGGGAGAAGGAGAGAGGAGGGGCTGTCGTCTGCTGAAAAGCGCTAGAAGTTTTGTGTTTTCCACACACGAACGAAAAAAACATAGTTATAGTACCAGCATGATAGGCAGGGGCTGAGCCTGTATGAACAAAAATAAAACAAGACACCAGTAGTGTGTCCTGTGTGATCGTCTTGTTGTTATTGAAGTGCTTTCAATAGAAAAACCAAACAAAAACAACCCAAATACATGTACATGTGTTGTGCTAAACGGAGGGTAAGAGAAAAACACAACAAGGGGCAGAGCACTCGGAGATAAATAATAAATGATTTGAATTAAATAAAGCAGACGTTTGATGTCTTTCAGTGAGTTATGCTTTCATCTCGATAGACAAAACAATGATGTCCTTATCTTATTTTTCGCTATACACTCATAGACAGTTTGTCCGCTATAGACAATTGTTAAAATACTTTAGGTCTACTCTAAATTTCAAACAAAAACTGATTTCGCCGTCTTCTCCCTGAGCGGCGCGGTTGTTTTTCCAATCGTTAAAAACTATTTTGATCTATATAGTCTACATGTAGTCTAGAATAGTCTAGAGTCTAGATCAAATATAGTCTAGATTTTGTTTTCCATAAAAAATCTATCATTGCTTTTTTTTTTTTTTTCATTCTCTCTCTTTTTCTTGTTCTTTCTCTCTTATTTTCATTCCGTCTCTCTATTTCCTTCTCTCTCTCTCTCCCATTTCTCTCTCTTTCTCTCTCTCCCATTCTCTCTCGTTCTCTGTCTTTCCGTTTCTCTTCTCCTCTCTCTGTCTCTCATTCTTCCTCCTATGCACTTGAGACCTCGCTCTTTCTCTATTTCTTTCTTTATTTCTTGCTCGCTATATGTTACATATTTCTTTCTTTATTTCTTGCTCGCTATATGTTACATATTTCTTTCTTTATTTCTTGCTCGCTATATGTTACATATTTCTTTCTTTATTTCTTGCTCGCTATATGTTACATATTTCTTTCTTTATTTTTTGCTCGCTATATGTTACATATTTCTTTCTTTATTTCTTGCTCGCTATATGTTACATATTTCTTTCTTTATTTCTTGCTCGCTATATGTTACATATTTCTTTCTTTATTTCTTGCTCGCTATATGTTACATATTTCTTTCTTTATTTCTTGCTCGCTATATGTTACATATTTCTTTCTTTATTTCTTGCTCGCTATATGTTACATATTTCTTTCTTTATTTCTTGCTCGCTATATGTTACATATTTCTTTCTTTATTTCTTGCTCGCTATATGTTACATATTTCTTTCTTTATTTCTTGCTCGCTATATGTTACATATTTCTTTCTTTATTTCTTGCTCGCTATATGTTACATATTTCTTTCTTTATTTCTTGCTCGCTATATGTTACATATTTCTTTCTTTATTTCTTGCTCGCTATATGTTACATATTTCTTTCTTTATTTCTTGCTCGCTATATGTTACATATTTCTTTCTTTATTTCTTGCTCGCTATATGTTACATATTTCTTTCTTTATTTCTTGCTCGCTATATGTTACATATTTCTTTCTTTATTTCTTGCTCGCTATATGTTACATATTTCTTTCTTTATTTCTTGCTCGCTATATGTTACATATTTCTTTCTTTATTTCTTGCTCGCTATATGTTACATATTTCTTTCTTTATTTCTTGCTCGCTATATGTTACATATTTCTTTCTTTATTTCTTGCTCGCTATATGTTACATATTTCTTTCTTTATTTCTTGCTCGCTATATGTTACATATTTCTTTCTTTATTTCTTGCTCGCTATATGTTACATATTTCTTTCTTTATTTCTTGCTCGCTATATGTTACATATTTCTTTCTTTATTTCTTGCTCGCTATATGTTACATATTTCTTTCTTTATTTCTTGCTCGCTATATGTTACATATTTCTTTCTTTATTTCTTGCTCGCTATATGTTACATATTTCTTTCTTTATTTCTTGCTCGCTATATGTTACATATTTCTTTCTTTATTTCTTGCTCGCTATATGTTACATATTTCTTTCTTTATTTCTTGCTCGCTATATGTTACATATTTCTTTCTTTATTTCTTGCTCGCTATATGTTACATATTTCTTTCTTTATTTCTTGCTCGCTATATGTTACATATTTCTTTCTTTATTTCTTGCTCGCTATATGTTACATATTTCTTTCTTTATTTCTTGCTCGCTATATGTTACATATTTCTTTCTTTATTTCTTGCTCGCTATATGTTACATATTTCTTTCTTTATTTCTTGCTCGCTATATGTTACATATTTCTTTCTTTATTTCTTGCTCGCTATATGTTACATATTTCTTTCTTTATTTCTTGCTCGCTATATGTTACATATTTCTTTCTTTATTTCTTGCTCGCTATATGTTACATATTTCTTTCTTTATTTCTTGCTCGCTATATGTTACATATTTCTTTCTTTATTTCTTGCTCGCTATATGTTACATATTTCTTTCTTTATTTCTTGCTCGCTATATGTTACATATTTCTTTCTTTATTTCTTGCTCGCTATATGTTACATATTTCTTTCTTTATTTCTTGCTCGCTATATGTTACATATTTCTTTCTTTATTTCTTGCTCGCTATATGTTACATATTTCTTTCTTTATTTCTTGCTCGCTATATGTTACATATTTCTTTCTTTATTTCTTGCTCGCTATATGTTACATATTTCTTTCTTTATTTTTCCTTTTCTATCTCTCACTCCATTTCATTCTTTCCACCTCAACCTCTTTCTCTCCGTCGTTCACTGGTGTACTTGTTTACATCACAGCCACAGCCAGTACGGACATCGCTATCGGCCTGTTACTGGACACTATAAATTATAAATGAACAGGATACAAAAAGCCCTGACTGTATTCGTCAAGACTTCAGTCAGGCAGAAATATAACAGCTGATTCCTGATGATACTTTTTTTCTTGTATGTTAAATTGTGTGATAGTGTGCGTAAATGTCTATTATATATAATTAGGCCTATATTTATGTGCTTGAGAACTAATAGTTCTTTTATATTGTTAAAAATATGCTGAAAGACGGAACATCTGTAATCAAGATACATTTCCTTTTGTTTGGATCAATAAAGAAATCTTATGTCTCATTATATTTTTTATTTCATTCTCTTTCTCTTTGCATTACATGTTCATTGTATTCTTCTGTCTTTCACGTTCGCACTCTCTTACGCTGTCTTCACCTCTCATCCTCTCTGACTCTTCCAAAACACTCTCTATCACTCTGTCGCTTTTTCTTTGTTTTTTCTTTATCTGTTCTACCTCTCACTTTCTCTCTTTCATTCTCTGCTTATAGTTTCTTTCTCCCACCCCCTCTCTCTCCATCTCTCTGAATCTATCTGATTGTTGGCGGTCAGTTCCGCAGAAGGCACACGCCTCTCCCCGAAACACGCACACAGGCACGAACTCAACGGTCAAGCCACGACTATCAAAGTACCTCTCACTCCCCCCCCCCCCACCCGGGGTGTAATATATCTGTTGTTACAGGACGGGCAGGTGGGCGAAGACGGAAGAAAGAAAGAAACCGAGAGAAAGAGGTGATAGATGAACGAGAGAAGGACGAGTGAAGACAATGGACGAGCCGAAGAAAGAGATGGGACTGGGTGAGATCGACAAAAGACGAAGTGGCGCGAGCGCCGAAGATCGCGAATAGCCCTGGTCAGCTGTCCACCAGCATCCTCTGTTTGTTCTGTGTGTTTACGGGCGCTCTCGAGAGATGTATTGTATGATGACAGACGGGACGATGACCCCCAATTTATTGAACAACCTCGACAACACGCACAAAAAGAATACGCATGCGCACTAGCGGCCCATTCTTTTGGTGACCAATGACAGCGTTGGCAGACGACAGCGCCCTCTTCTGACAACCTCGCTTTGGTGTATACACAAAAACAACAACAAAATAAAGCAACAACAATACATAAAAACAAAAAAAACAACACAACATATACGAACTTCGATCACAATAGAGGGGTTTTCAACTGCCTGACCATTGTCAGTACACCGCCCCCCCCCCCTCACACACACACGTTCGGCGCGAAGAGAGATATACAACTAAAAGAGAAAACAGGGCCACGTAAAGAAATCTCTCGAAGTGCCCAAGAAAAGACGCCCCCCCCCCCCACACACACACACCTTACTTAGTATGCACAATACAGGGTACGGTGGTCAAGCCGCAGCCCGTTCGGTGGCGTAACGAAGGTCCTAGACTCGAATCCTGGTGGAGGCGGATCTGGAGGGTTTCCCTGAGTCTACCCAGCCCAGACCATCGTAAATACTTATGATGATAATACTTTTGTTTTAAAGTAGAAAAAAAAAGTTATCTGTCGGGAATCGAGCCCAGGTATCCCAGATACGCTAACCACTCAGCTAGTGAGGACACATGCCGGAAGCTAGATCGCAAAAGTAAAATATGAGACAATAAGGTCAGGTGTATTTAAATTAACCAACGGGGATCGGAATCCACCCACACACATCGTACTTTATAGATATAATAGATATAATATATATTTATATATAACTTTCTGTTAAACGATATTAGTTTTAAGAATTTGGTTTTTAACAAACACAGTTTCAAAACAAAAAACAAACAAACCTTGGAATAAAAAAAACTGTTGGAAACAAATGTCAAATATAGAAATCTAAAACAAATGTAAGTTTTAAAAATTTAACATTATTTTCCAAATATTGTTTTTTTTAATTTCTATTCACTTTTGGTCTAAACAATAGCATGTTATAAGATCCTTCCTCCCTCCCCCCCCTTTTTTTTTTGTTCTCTTAACAACGAGGTGATGGTGTGTATGTGTGTGTGTGTGTGGGGGGGGGGGGGGGGATCATCAGACGAAGGACCCCATTCTAAATCCACTTTAGGCTCTGTTCGGACATATTTTCTTTGGTGGCGTATTTTTATGTCCATTTGACTTATCTCCATCAACCCCGTGGGAGGAGAGCGTATCTCTAGACTGCTGTACCCCCCCCCCCCCAATTCCACTCATAAATATTACCTGCCGTTATTATTTTCCTATGTTTGAACATTTCTCCATAGCCGACGTACGTCATCGTCTCCCCATTTATCTGTCCATCTAAAGTTTGAGTCTGCACACCCCCACACCCCTTTTTAACGGTTATGGTGGCCACGCCCCTAGCCATTCTCCTGTATTATCTTTTTATTGTTATATACTCGTGTTACGCATCACCTACCCATTAAATAATGACGATTGTCACGCCCTTGTATTTGAAGTAGGTCAACTCTATCATATCATTCTTCTAATTTTATTTGAAGTAGGTCAACTCTATTATATCATTCTTCTAATTTTATTTGAAGTAGGTCAACTCTATTAGTGCTGGCCACACAATCACCTAGTATGCCGTGGCCACAGAAACTGGTGAACTCTGCTTCATCGGGCCTATGGATCAATTCGGTCCGACGGGTACGTAAGTCAACTCTATTATATCATTCTTCTAATTTGACTTGAAGTAAGTCAACTCTATTATATGTCACTTGTCTTTAAATTAACTAATATGATTGATTGAACACACATACAGTCTACTTTATATATAAAGATTATCATTTTTCTACAGCATCTCCCCCCCCCCTCCCCACTACTGTCTGCACCACTTGAAATAATCCAAGATAGTCCTCTTTTAATCCAAGATAGTCCTATTTTAATCCAAGATAGTCCTATTTTAACATTATGATAAAAAAAAAGTTGATAGCAAGCAAAGATCAGAATATCTTTTTTTTCTTCTCTCCCTTTGTCCCTCTCGAGGGTCAGCGCCTCGAGATGACCACTTCAGGTAAAACAATGCAAACATATGGTCAGCAGGGAGGGCCAGCGCGTGGACAACAGGGTGGGTGGGGGGCAGGTGTTTTCCTCCCTCCCTCCCCCTCCCAACCTGAAAAGAAATGGAGCAATTTAAAAAGTAGGATGTGTCGAGCGCTGGACATTTTGATCATAAAAAGTGAAAATGAGAGACCGGGGGGCCCTTTCCGCCCCATCCTCCTTCTTGTGCGTCATCTCACCCCCTCGCCTACCAACCCTCTCCCCACCATTGTTGGCCAGCACGTGTCCCCCCCCCCCCCCGAGGAAACTAGATCTCTTTGTTGATAAATGACCGACCCTGGAGGCGTATTCGGTGTGGGAGGCGAAGAGGAGGGGCGGTCCACCGTAAATTAAGATCCTTGTGTCCGTCATTGTGGCTTGGACTAAAACTTAGAGACCTTCCGGGCGTTTTTTTTTTGTGTGTGCCAGGTGATTTTATTCACGAGGGAGATAACTTAAAAACGGGAGGAAGTAGTTAAAATGGTGGGGGAGGAAGTAGATCCGTACACCAGGTGTGTGCCAAAGAGTCGTCGAGCAAACGTGTGCCCTCGTCTCCCCTTTCCCCACCAACAACGTTAAAACTGCCAAAAACTGTGTTTCCACATCAATCACTTCCTGTCCTTCTTCTTTCATTGTTTACAAGTAGCCGTTGTATTACATTCTAATTTTTAACTTCAGTTAGTTAGAGAGTCAAGTAGTATTCCCATCGGACCGAATTGATCCATTGGGGACGGTGAAGCAGAATTCACTAATTTCTGTGGGCCACGGTATACTAGGGAATTGTGTGACCAGCACAATTCCCAGTCGCCTTTACTTTTGCCTTACTAAAGTCAGGTACCCATCAGGGCTGGTTAGACTAAGACTAAGGGACACGATCTAGACCCCGAGAACAAATCCTAGCTTTTCACCAGCATTCGTACCCAGTACCTCTATGGTACGCTAGCCGAACGCGCTGCCGCTTGGCCAACGTGCGCCCCATATCAGTCAGTTAGAGCTAATACTAAATTATAAACTTGTTTACATTTCTATCATGTAACGCAGTGGCATTTCATATGCAAGAACAAACGCATATAAATTACCTTGTTTTCCGAGTTGCATCCGGGCATGGAATGGATTGCCTGAACAAGCCACGAAACGAATAGCTTTCACATCATTTTAAGCATTAATCAAAATTCATGACTAGAATCAAAACTTATCTATAAAAAGAGGAGATGTCTGTAGCATATAAGATAGGCCTAAGAGTCGAATTTCCGTTTTAATAAGGTTCTCGGGTTTAAATACTTTTTTCCCCTGGGACTAAGATAAAATACCCGTACATTACTGAGTTCTGATGAGCACTGATTATTCCCACTTGCGGATGTAAAAAAGAGGCCGGCTGGTCCTGCGGTTAGTTTACTGGACTGTCAATAAAACGGCCCGGGCTCTAGCCCTGCCGCCGACCAATCTCTGATCGCCCTGAAGGAGTTTTGGGCCTAGTGGACGTAATAATCTTCTATCTAGAAAGAACGTCTGTAAAACGTCTGACTAACAGACATTTGGATGTTGCCAAATATTGAATCAGTACATAGTTTTACCGATATTATAAGAGAATTAAAATAGAAACATAATATCTAACCGAAGAAGAAGAAAAGACAGCTAGGCATAAACTTTTCAGTATTTGGGAATTACTTAGATATATATATAACTTATATATAAAAAAAGAAAATGAAAATACGTAGCAAGGCAAATAACCCAATAAATGTTCTGCATTAGACCGCTAGGTAGAGTTGCGTCCTCTGGATAATGCTTCGCTATGGTAAGAAAAGCAGTAAAGCAGGGCTGCGTACTTGCTCCAACATTATTTGGAATATTTTTCTCCCTTGTGCTGTCCAGTGCCTTCGAGATCTCTGAGGACGCTGTATTTATACGCACACAAGATCTGACGGCAAACTATTTAACCTGGCACGTCTCAGACCAAAACCAAAGTACGCCACGTTCTAATACAAGAACTTCTCTTTGCTGATGACGCTGCTTTCATATCCCACACACAGTCAGGTCTTCAGAATTCGGTAAGCTCTCTGGCTCGTGCTTGTCAAGAGTTTGGACTTACCATTAGCCTTAACAAGACAGAAGTAATGGGTCAAGATGCAACGGATGTCCCCACCATCAACATTGGAAGCCACACCCTGCAAGTGGTAAAAGAGTTCACCTACCTTGGATCCACTATATCCAGCACCATGTCCCTTGAAAATGAGCTAAACAAACGGATAGGGAAAGCTTCTGCCGCCATAACCAAGCTATCAAAGAGAGTGTGGGAAAATGGCAAGTTGTCATTGGCTACTAAATTGTCCGTATACAGAGCCTGTATTTTAAGCCCCTTGCTATACGACAGTGAGAGCTGGACAACATATATGTCACAGGAACACCGCTTAAATACGTTCCGCCTACGCTGTCTGCGTCGAATTGTAGGCACCACCTGGGAAGAACGCAAATCAAACCAGGAAATCCTAAGCCAGGCCAATATACCAAGCATGTATGCATTGCTATCACAGCGTAGACTGCGTTGGCTTGGCCACACCAGGCGCATAAATGATGGCCGAATACCGAAGGATATCTTTTATGGAGAAATGGCCGCACGATCTCGAGCCACAGGTTGGCCTCTTCTTCGATACAAAGATGTGTGCAGGCGGGACCTCAAGGAAATGGACATAGCCGAGGACTCATGGAAGGAGGTTGCAGCTGACCAAGGAGCCTGGCGACAGGCCGTCTACAATGGGATGGCCTCCCTGGAACTAAAAAGGGCCAGGGCTGACATTGACAGAAGGCAGAAAAGGAAGGCAAAAGCATCCTCCATAAAGCCGCCCTCAATGTTCAAATGCGAGGGATGCTTAAGGGACTGCCACTCGAGGATCGGACTATTCTGCCACAGCAAGCGCTGCCCCTCATTTAAATCCCAAAACCCCAAGGGCGCATCCATTGTCTTGTGAGACAGATAGGAGCCATACAAATGGTAAGATTTCCATCCGTACTGACTTGAACATCGAAAATAAATGTACTGTATCTTTTGTTATGCCAATATTTTGATGATGTTTTTTATTTTGTACTTAAACAATCGCAATTAAATAATTTAAAGAAAAAATGTTTTGCATTGAACCACAAGAATGGTTTCTTATGGAGACCTGCCAAGTAGGGGCAGTAACAAGACAACTGACTAGAGAGAGTAGCCATTCCCAGCTCTCTTCACTTCTTTGATATATCTACTTAAATAATATTTTCTGATAACCTGCTGTGATATCGGATGGTGGACATTTTCTCCCAAGGTAGCCTAAAGATTATCTCTGAAAAGGGCCTTACCTGCCATCAGATGTGGAAAGAAAGGATGGTTGGCCATTGTATTAGCCACACAATCCTTTTAAATGCCTAAAATTTTGTGCTTTATAACAAAAATGCCACGAGAAGGTGCTTGAACTATTTTTGTTACCTTACATTTGGACACTGAGGTCTATCAACAGTGAGCCTGGTTTATCATTCTCAACATCTCTGGTTCGAATTCAAAATTTAAAGACCTGTGATTTCTCTAAGGTCCTTAACGTGTCCTTGAATATTCCCAAATGTGATGGGTACCTAACATTAAATTAGGGAAAAGTAAAGCCCTGGCTGGGCAATGTGCTGGCCACACTATCTTCCTTGCATGCCACGACAATGGAGATTGGTGAACATTACTTCACTAGCCCAATTGAACCACATGGTCTGAACATAATACTTTACTTACACTATAAAACAAACAAGTTTCAGTGACTAATTTATAAAGGACAATTGCACAAACAGCCAGTTCCATTTTACACAATTCATTCTCTCAGATTGACTACAATGAAACATTTTATAAGACACAATACCAACATAAAAACCATAAACAAATAGACAAATGATTTTTAGAACATTGCACCCAAGCAAGGAAATAATCAAAATATTTGTTGGTATGTAAATCTGATTATTTTATTATACAGAATAATGTGATAGCAATTCACAGTAAATCTTACTCTTGGAGTAATAATTAAACAACAACAATATATCACACTCAAATTGTAGCTCCTGTTTTATACAATACATATAACACTGGTATCTTTGCAAAACCATTCATTTATCCAAGTTTTGGTTTCTAATGCAGAGTTCATTCCCCTGAGAACAAAAACAAAAATAAATCAATGTATACTTAGCACAAGTAAACAAATCTCTCTATTTCCAAGTTTTTTAAATTAAAAAAAAAGTAAATCATAATTAAACAAACAACTAAAAACTATAAATGAAGTTTTTCGTATAAATTCTGTATACCGTAAAATCTCAAGTAAAAGCCACACCTATGTATAAGCAGCAAAGTATACATTGGAAAGGTGAAATGCAAGTAAAATTGTAGTTCATGTGTATAAGCCGCACTCAAGATCTATTTGATGTACTTGTATAATTTCTTCAGCCATATTTTAATTTTTTCACTGTCGCTTTTTTGAATTTTTTTTTTTGTCTTATAGAAGATGAAATATCAGCTATATATTATATTTATATATATTATTATACATCATTTTAAACCCTGAAAGCCCAGGATCTAAATGATAAAGTTACAAAGTCAATTTCAGATGATATCCAAACCTAGGAAGATAACTATTTTTTATAAGCCGCACCCCTTTCTCGGACCTAAAAACTGGGTAAAAAAAGTGAGGCTTATACTAGAGATTTTACGGTATGCAATTTTATTAAACCTTCCAAAAGGTTTTGCCCATAGCCACCCACACAGTAAGAAAAAATACAACAGCGAAGTTTATATAAAAGGACAAAATTATAAAGCACAACATCAATGAAAAACAAATGTATAGACTATATTTTTTAAAGAGATAAGCACTCCATTATTGTATTTATATTCATTTTGTTATGCATTACTTAATAGCAGATTTTAGACCATGAAGGCCAAGAAAGACAATGAAACAGAGTTTAGTAATCTATTGGCCCCAGCATACAAAGCAATTGTGTGGTCAGCACAATGTCAATATACTTTTAATTTCACCTACCAAATGTCCAGTCCCAGTGGGAATAGGTAGACATACTTTTAGTTAAAAAAGTTAATATTTTGACCTATGTGAATCCAAGACACTCATTAAATAAATCCAAGCATCTGACGCCAGACCACTGCGTCTCATTGAATAATGCACTTAGTTCAAAGTCATGTTTCCAATAAATTGACCTAAACTTTTAAACTCAAGTACATCACCAAAGGTGATCTCATTTACGAACCCGGGCACTAACCTCAGGATGGGACCAGACCAGCATCTCTCAATTTCTGAACCAGCTCCTCCACACTTCCCAGCTTAGAGCCGGCTTGCCTGGTGGGGGGCTCCTCCACCTTCACAACTTTCTGCCTGGGCTTTAGGTCCACCCCAAAATCAGCCAGCGTCTTCTTGACCAGCGGCTTCTTCTTGGCTTTCTGGAAGACAGACAATTTATTTGGTTATTTGTTTACAAATATACAATGATAGTAGAAAAGTATCCCGTATGACCAAATTGATCCATGGGGCCAGTGAAGCAGCATTCACCAGTTTTGCTAAAGTCCAAGAATCACTTACCATTATATTCGGCAAGGTCGCATAACGCGGCTCATTCAGTCTCAAATCAGCCGATATCACAGCTGGCAAGGTCACCTTGATGTTCTCCAGCCCACCGTCTATTTCTCTGGTGATCTTTAAGCCGTCATCAACCTTCTCCACCTTGCTGACAAATGTGGCCTGGGCGGTGAAACAAGTTTGAGAAAACAAAATTTTGTCATGATTATCATTAAAATGAAACATTTGTATTAATTAGTCAGCATTCATTATAAAAATCAAAAAGCGTGTCCCTGTGCAAGGTCCCCCAAAATTGATGAAAAGGACAAAGGTTGGAGCTAAGATGACTTCCTCAACTATTGCCCTGCTGCCACTCATCTTAAACCTGGTTCTAAGATAAAATCTCAGCTGGAGGGAGGGGGGCGAAAAACTGCAGCTGACTCTCGGACAGTGTCTAACAGGCATCGTCCTTGAGTCCAATCAAGAAAAACATTGTCATCCTTTCAAGAAAAACATTGTCATCCTTTCAAGAAAAACATTGTCATCCTTTCAAGAAAAACATTGTCATCCTTTCAAGAAAAACATTGTCATCCTTTCAAGAAAAACATTGTCATCCTTTCAAGAAAAACATTGTCATCCTTTCAAGAAAAACATTGTCATCCTTTCAAGAAAAACATTGTCATCCTTTCAAGAAAAACATTGTCATCCTTTCAAGAAAAACATTGTCATCCTTTCAAGAAAAACATTGTCATCCTTTCAAGAAAAACATTGTCATCCTTTCAAGAAAAACATTGTCATCCTTTCAAGAAAAACATTGTCATCCTTTCAAGAAAAACATTGTCATCCTTTCAAGAAAAACATTGTCATCCTTTCAAGAAAAACATTGTCATCCTCTCAAGAAAAACATTGTCATCCTTTCAAGAAAAACATTGTCATCCTTTCAAGAAAAACATTAACATCCTTTCAAGAAAAACATTGTCATCCTTTCAAGAAAAACATTGTCATCCTTTCAAGAAAAACATTGACATCCTTTCAAGAAAAACATTGTCATCGTTTCAAGAAAAACATTGTCATCCTTTCAAGAAAAACATTGTCATCCTTTCAATAAAAACATTGTCATCCTTTCAAGAAAAACATTGTCATCCTTTCAAGAAAAACATTGTCATCCTTTCAAGAAAAACATTGTCATCCTTTCAAGAAAAACATTGTCATCCTTTCAAGAAAAACATTGTCATTCTTTCAAGAAAAACATTGTCATCCTTTCAAGAAAAACATTGTCATCCTTTCAAGAAAAACATTGTCATCCTTTCAAGAAAAACATTGTCATCCTTTCAAGAAAAACATTGTCATCCTTTCAAGAAAAACATTGTCATCCTTTCAAGAAAAACATTGTCATCGTTTCAAGAAAAACATTGTCATCCTTTCAAGAAAAACATTGTCATCCTTTCAAGAAAAACATTGTCATCCTTTCAAGAAAAACATTGTCATCCTTTCAAGAAAAACATTGTCATCCTTTCAAGAAAAACATTGTCATCCTTTCAAGAAAACCATTGTCATCCTGTCAAGAAAAACATTGTCATCCTTTCAAGAAAAACATTGTCATCCTTTCAAGAAAAACATTGTCGTCCTTTCAAGAAAAACATTGTCATCCTTTCAAGACTCAAGAAAGGTGCAAAATGAAAGCTGAAACTAACCATTGTACGGAGAAGTGATGAAATCTTATTTTTTTACATCATTCAGAGTAAAATCTGCAGCACGATCTGCTTGCATGTAGTGACCACTGAATCCAATGGACTCTGGTTCATATATCCCATGGGCAAAAAAATATGAAAAGCTTTTGTTAAGAATCTCCACTTAACACCTTCAAACAAGTGGCTAATATTTACCTGTGGCCAGTTGAGATAGGCAGCCACCATCTGAGCGGTTTGATTAGCATCATCATCAATGGCCTTTAAAAAAAGAAGAATGAAAAGAAAAAATTCTCGAGCTCTGAAAGCACCATTTCTTTTTCTTTTATGCTCATTTTTTGTTTCTACTTTTAGTTTTCATTCAATATAATCCAAAAACTTAAAATATCTTCAACACTTTGAAATACCTGTTTACCGGTCAGGACAATGTCAACTTTCTCGGCTTCAGCAATCTTTGACAAAACCTGTGCAACGTGCAATGGTTGAACACTCTCCTCGTAAGTCTTGGCATCCACCTCAATGTGAATGGCCCGGTCGGCTCCCATGGCCATCGCTGTTCTCAACACCTCCTAAACTCAGCAATAAATGTGTGCAAATAGATAACATTATTGAGCTGTATGAAATACTATAATAGTGAAAAGAGAATTTTGTGTTGGGGTGTCTATCTATTGAGGAATTTATCCTGGGATCATTAATGAGATGCATATGTTGTACAACTGCACTTTCTACTAGAACTTCAATGAACAAGTTATTACAAAATGCACGCCAGTTTAGCTTCAGGAAAGGTTAGCTATTGATGTACTTCCTCTCACTGAAGCTAAGTGGCGCTAATATCTGCAACAAAGCGTCATCTGTAATGAGTCCATGCGGCAACAACAGAGCCTGTCACCTGTGTTACTCGCTAAAGTAACAACCGGACACTCCCTACAAGATATAAAGCACGAGGACACAGGTAAAATAAAGTACCCGTCTGACCAAATTGACCCGTCCAGTGAAGCAGTGTTCACCAGTTTCTGTGGCCACTGCTTACAAGGGGATTGTGTAGCCAGAACAATGCCCAGCTGCCTTTACTTTACCCCAACTAAAGTCAGGTACCCATCAGACCTGGGTAGACTCAGAGACACCCTCCAGGCCTGCGAACAAATCCTAGCCTTCACCAGGACTCGAACCCAGGTTCTTCGGCAACCCACGCTGTTGCTCAGCCACCATGCCCATGAGGACACAGGTGATACTTTTCCTGGCACATGCCATACCAGTATTCAGTACAAACAAATAAAGCATTACAACTAATCAAGCACCTGACATTGAGCTGGTCCGCAAGAGACAGCAATAATTTCGGATGCTATCTTCTTCTCTTTTAGTCTTATGGCCTCTTCCACTGCTATTTCATCAAATGGGTTCATACTGTGCTTAACTCCATCTGTGACTACTCCAGTTTTATCTGGTTTGACTCGAATCTGCAAAGTAAAAAAAATAACAATGGCTATAACAGAAAAAAAACAACTGTGACAGAAAAGATTTTGGTCCAGTGATGTTAGCAATTATCAGAAATCCGATTATTGGTTTCCAAAGCAATTATCTTATATAAATACTTGTGGTTGCCTACAATTTTATTGGTTCTAATGAAATATTAAAAAATAATACTATGTTGAATTGGCACAAAACAATTCATAAAATGCTAGGCAAACACTAGCCTAACAAAAGAAACCCTTAATTTAGCCTATTTGTTTTCAAACAGGGCTATTGATTTTAACATTGTCGTCTCATTCTCATCAATAGGCCTGGTAAATTTAAAAGGAAAATTATTTTAAAATTAGATTTTTACAAACAATATAAGCCCTAATTGATATTACATCTCTCTTACGAAATGTTTACCTAGAACTACACACAAAAATTTCAAGGCAAAGTAAGACTAATGTCACTGATCATTAACATTTCAAAATATATGAGTATAGATCACAGAAGTAGAAAGCATTAACAGACAGACTCAATAGATGATGGACTTGATCAGTGGCATATTTAGGCATGTTCCACATGTTCCATTGGAACAGGGTCCCCCACACTTCCCATAAAGAAATGTTTAGTGACATCCCCATTCTTTCGTTGAAAATGTAAAATAAAATTCATTATTTCCCTTTCAATTTAAAGCGCTCCGTCCAACCAAGCTAAGTGCAACATAAAGTTTATGATTTTACAGAATGTAGCCTAACATGAATTAACGGCCCTTTTCTTAGGTAGGCCCTATGTGGATGGCAGGGATGAGACCACAAGGGGCCCCCCCACATAAATTTGGGAACAGGTCCCCCACATTCCTAAATATGGCCCTGGACTTGATAGTATGGCAAAAAGAACTGTTACTGTAGCCACTGTAGGACTTTCTTTACTAGCCTATACTATAAAAGGCCTTGTGACTATGTCACCACTATGGCCTATGGCAACAAAGTCTACAAGTCTAAAGACACTAAACTACCGACTATAGCCCTATACGATTATTCACATTATATAAATGTAGCCATTGTTATGATTGTAGTTTGTAGCCTAGTCATAAAACTACTGTAGGTAGGTAAGCTACTCACAGCGCTACTGTCTACTGTTAATGAGTTAATGTTCAAAATATTACAAGATCAAGATTCTATGATGTAAGCTATTCTGCATATCCCCTTCTATGGCTTGTAAATTGTAATGGAATTGTAATCGTACTCTTCTACATTCAATCATTGTCATTGATCAAACAAAATCAAGCCCAAAGTCAAAAGCTCAGACTCAGACTGAGACAGTCACACTCATACTCAGTTCACCAAGTCACCAGTTCACTCTGACTCTGACTAGTCTGACTCTGTCGATAAATTCATAAATTTGATAAATCAGCCTGATTAATTAGTCTACAGTTTCTCTTTGTACTGATGAGTAGAAAGAAAATAGTGTTCTCACCTTTACAGCATAGTCAATAACACGTTTGCACCCTACAAGAATTCGCAATCCCGACATTTTAAAATTTACTTTTAACACTAAGCGGACTTTGATCGTTCGAACTATGGATAAACTTCGATAAAGTAAATGTTTTACCTTGAATATGACAATTACGTACTTTACATTCCTAGTTTTTAAATATTCTTGGGTCAACACGGATACATCGTGCAGAAAAAAAATTATGTGGCTGAAATTCTAAAATTAAATTATCATCTAGAAAATACATGAAATCATTCAAAATCAACAATGTTTGAGCTACTTTAAAGTATCATTTTTTTATGAGAATGATTTGCTTTTAATGATCACACAAAGGGCTTCGTGATCTGCATTTTTAAATTTAAAAAAAAGTAAACGATAAACTTTGATTTCTTGAAAAACTGCAGTCCATTTATCAACATTTCAATGGAATAGTAAAATAATAAAATACTTTTTTCTTTAAAAAAAAAGGGTATTACTATTGTTTAATTGTTTACCATAAATAATAGGCCTACTTAATTGGAACCTTTGTTTTATTATGATAATGCATTATAATACATAAGCATGGAATTCTATAAATTAAACTTTTACTGACTCAGACTGGAACTCTGCTGATGGCTACCTGACACTGACAGTGACTGACCTGACAGGTAACCTGACATTTAGTTGGGACAAAGGAAAGGTGGCTGGGCATTGTGGTGGCCACACAGTCCCCTAGTATTGCACAGGATGCAATAATCTTCTTTATAGAAGGAGCGTCTCAACCGTCTGTAACTAGTAGACTAAGATTTTATTAAGATAAGTAGGCTATGCCATGGCCACAGAAACTGGTGAATGTTGCTTCACTGGCCCTTTATTATTGGCTTTATGACTTTATGCCCTAAGGATCGATTTGGTCTGACAAAATACTTTTTAACACCCTATAATTTATAGTGAGCAATTTCTTTACAACTCGCTGTAGACACATGTATCCTAGAACTTTTTTGTATCATCATTTACTAGACTATATTATAGGCCTATATATAAATGTAGTTTTTATTTGGGGATACATTTTTAATAGATGTTAAAAAATATATCTGAATGTATTTATTTATTCCAGAAAGGAAAGGTTAAGCCAGATGTCATCAGAGCTTTCGTTTGAAGCATCAGACGAAGCCTCAGAAAATGAACTGCTCGAGAGGAGTCTTTCCGTCTGGAGAGGCTCGTGCGCCATTGGATGGGAGGATTTCACGCCCATTGCACTGGACATTCACACTGCCTGCAGTATTGGTCACTTTGAGTATGTCAGATCAATCATTCTAAAGTAGGTGTACACAAATCATTACTTTTATAGTGGTTTTTAGTTTTGTCTTTAGGCTACATTCTTAAAATACATTTTAAAGTATCTGTTAGTTACAGTGTGAGTAAGTTGGACTGTTGCTTATACAAACTCTGTGGAATAAATTTATGTGTAAACAGATTCAGAAAGTGATAACAATATTTTTTTCTCTTCATTCCTACTGGAGAATAGGGGAAATAACACCCACTCCTTCCTCCTTAGTACTTGGACAAGACAGTCAAGTCCTCTTTTAGTTATCATATTTAAAGTTTTATTTCTTTCACAACTCTCATCCAAGTCCTTTTCTTCTACTTTTTAAAACCACGAGCGGCAGTGCGGTCAGCTGGCATACTGAAAGGTCCTGGGTTCGAATCCTTGTGAAAGGCTAGTATTTTTTCCTGGGACTCAAGGATGTCCACGAGTCTACTCCCAGCTCTTATGGGTACATTAGTTGTGGTGAAGTAAAGGCGGCTGGGCATTGTACTTGCCACACATCCCCTAGTTTGCCGTGGCCACAGAAACTGGTGAATGCTGCTTCACCAGCCCTGTGATCAGTTTGGTCCGATAAGTACTTCACTTTTAAAACCATTAAAGGTTCCCCAAATGCTGGGTCTGTTTTATGTTACCTTTAGGCTTGTATAAATAAATGTTGGGTGTTTTAAAGTAGAAGCATATAAGAAAGGGTAAAGAAAGATAAAAGTATCATAAAAGTTGGCAAAACGCTGATATAGAGAAAAGGATCTGTTGAATGATATAATTCATATAAACAGACTCATTGGATGAATGTATATTTTTATTCTGAATGTTCTTTTTCAAAAAGCTATCTTTCTAAGCAAAAAATAATCATTAAAATAATGTGCAGTTAAATTAATTTTATTCTAGTGGTGATGGCCAAAAAGACAGAAAAAACAGAGGCGGTTGGACACCATTGATGTATGCCTGCTACATCGGGCATGACGACATTGTCAACCTTCTCATCAAGGAGGGATGCAATATGAACATGAAGAATCCCAGGGGACACACACCCCTTATGCTGGCAGCAAGCTGCGGCAATGAAGGTGTTGCCCGCCTGTTAGTTAGGGTCAGTATTTAAAATAACTTTTGGCTGTTTTGTTTTCAAACTTTCTTCGATCAAAGTACAGCAGCATGAAATAATAAGTCATAGTCATTTGTGTACTATCATGGTCAGTGATTTCTTTTTTTTTCTATTGCTTGTTAAGGAAAATTAGGACAACTTGTGTTATGAATGTTTTAAGGTGCATGTAATATATTTCAAAAGATGAAGATAATTAAATACTAGAATATTTGAAAACTTCAAACAAACCACGTTTTACTCTAGACCTGCCAACTTTTTAAATTTTGCAATAAATTATGATGCCCATCATTTGGTTTTTCTAAAAAAAAAGCCAATGAAGTTCTCATTTGTTTATAGCAAGCTTTACTTTGAATCAGGAAACAAAGTAATTTTTATTTTATTCATTTATGTTAATTATATGTGCAGTTTTCAAAATCTAAAAAATCTAATCTTTACGGGGCACTATGGCCGAGCAGCATCGAATCCCGTTGAAGGCTAGGATTTTATCGACAATTTCCCAGAGTCTACCCGCTCTGATAAGTACATGACATTAGTTGGGGTAAAGAAAAGGGAGACTGTATGCAGTGGTTACTGAAACTAATGAACGCTGCTTCACCGGCCATATGATCAATTTAATCTGACGGGTACTTTACTTTTACTACTGATCTACGCTTACTTCAATCCATCAATCAAAGCAAACAATTTGGGCTTCTTTAAAGAATTTACAACAATATAAAAAATACAATAACAATAGTACTTACTTACTGCCCGTAATGCCGTTGGCGCATAGGGCAGCAACAAAGTCCTTCCATCTTTCTCACGTGCGACAATTCCAATCGTACCCCAGAAGTGACCAAATTCTTTAAATTCCTGCTCCACTGTTCTGCGCCAGGTTACTTTTGGTCGACCTCTCTGTCTATTTCCCTCTGGAGTCCAGTGTAGTGCTGTCTTGCAGATGTTCCCTTCCTCTCTTCTCAATACATGGCCAATCCATTGCCAACACTTTTTCATTATGATAGTGCCCTTTGTGGTTACATTGGGACATTAATTCTTTGTTTGATACTTTCTTTGCCCAGAAAATTTTCAAAATCTTCCTGAGGTTTTTTGTGTGAAAAGTGGAAAGCTTCGCAAGGTCCTGTTGTGTCATGCGCAATAACAATAGGTTTATGGAAATACTTTAAAAAATTTTTTGTTTCACTTAGTTAGAAATTAAACAACATGCTGTTGATATTTCTTCAAAAAATTATTTTTTTGCTGTATTTTTCAGAGCCGGGCCCAGCTTGAAGTCATTGATAAAAATGGTTGGACGGCTCTCTTTCACGCTACTTATGCCGGGCATCAGAACTTTGTTGCGTTTCTACTTGAAGTTGGCGCCAACAAGGATGCCATGTTAGTTAATCTTTTTCTTTCTAGTAAATGAATTCATCAGCTTACAGCTATATTATACTTCTTAAAACTCTGAGTCTACCCAGCTCTAATGGTTTACCTGGCATTGTGCTGGCCATACGTTACATCCCCTAGTACGCCATGGCCACATACATTTTTATTAGTAATATTAATTCATAAGAAAAATTGTCACCGATGTCCAAAATAGCGGAAGGTAAATTGCTATCGACCATTAGAACCGTGGGGCACGGTAGCCGAATGGCAGCGTGTTCGACTGGCGAGCCGAAGGTCCCGTGTTCAAATCCTGGTGCAGGCTAGGATTTTTTCCCGGGTGTCTCTGAGTCTACCCAGCTCTGATGGGTACCTGACCTTAGTTGGGGTAAAGTAAAGGCGGCTGTGCATAGTGCTGGCCACACAATCACCTAGTATGTCGTGGCCACAGAAAGTGGTGAATGCTGCTTCATCGGACCTATGGATCAATTCGGTCCGACAGGTACTTTACTTACTTTACTTACATTAGAACCGCACTCTCAATTTCAACAAAAAAAACACATCAGTAATTGGTCAATTTTCAAAATTTATAAAGCGAAATAAACTATTCAGTTATTGAATAAACATTCTATGGTGAAAGGTCAGATCCTTATTTTTGTTCTTTAAATAGACACCCTTCAGTGAGGGAAATATACGCGCATGGGCCACAGGGAATTGCTTCAGCAGATGGAAGTATACGCGCCTGGTTCACATGGAATTGCTTCAGCTAATGGAAATAAATACGCTCTTGGTAGGGAGGGGGAAAACTAGGTTGATAGAAATATAGGCATCTTGGGCTGCAAGGGTTAATTTCAGGGAACGGTTTTAAAATGAGTATAAAAGATAAAAATTAGACATACAAAATTATAAATTGTACTGGTCCACAAAACTGCTAAGCTGCTTATTTGTGTACATTTTACGAAATGACTATTGAAACTATCTGTTGATTTTATTTACAAATTTTATTATTGCATAGTGAGCCTGGTTCAGGGATAACTCCATTCATGATTGCTGCAGCCGAGGGACATGAAATTATTGTACAGCTTTTTCTACAACATGTGAGTTTATTGTTTTATTTTTTGTTTAGTTACTGGTTTTACAGGTGTCTTCAGGCAACCCATTCCAGAAAGAGCACTTTTTTAGTTTTATTCTAAATTATATTTTTAAGAGATTAAAAATAACAATTTTCATTTGTTAATTCCATTAGGCCTAAAACAAATATTAATATAACTGAATATATTTTGTATTTTGTGCTAGGGTGTGAATGTCAGTGCCAAGGCCCACAATGGGGACATGGCCCGCACACTGGCCATATTGAATGGCCACATAAAGGTGGTCAGCCTGATGGAAAACCACAGGCTTCCTGTAGGTTCAATCAGATCTGAGCCAGGTAAATATACATTATCTGTTACAAATAGTTATGTCTCATTTTTATGTCACAAATAGTTATGTCTCTTAAAAGTAATTGTTCCTTCAAATTAGGGATGTTAATAATTTTTTTTTTTTTTCAAAACTGGTTTTCAGTTTAATAAATCCGGTTTTATTGATCTATCAGAAAATGTTTCGTGTAGCACAAATCAAGAGAATATGTATTTAATAGTACCGTTAATAATAGGCCTAAAGGACAGGCTCTGTGTCTAATCCAACTGTTCAGGGCCACAGGGAAAACCTAGTTTTGTGTCTCCATTGTGTACATCAAATGAGAGTGCATATCAAAAGGGTGAGCTGAAGATTCCTGTTAATTGTAACTTTACATTTGGTTTGATGTTGTTTTTACCATACCGCAAGCCATAGTTAGGATTTGGAAAAAAAAAAACTAATTAGTTTGAGCAAGGCATTTCAAGAAGTTTTTTGTGCGAATCCAGCATTATTTTTTGAATACCGGTATATTTCCATCAGAACCCAAAAATTGAAGTAAATGATTACCTTCCAACCAACAAACCGAAAATTCAAAAAATACAAAGATGGATACAGAATGTATCAATAAAATAAATGTATAAATAGCATCCGCTTGAAGCAACTGAACTTTTTTTTCTTTACCGCAACATAGGCCTGGAATCCTGTGTCAGTGACGGAGCAGGTTTCGGGAAACAGCATAAGCCTCGTCATGGGGGCCTGAAGTCACAAGGCCCGAGCATTAGAGATGGGCCAGAGGCCATTGCAAGAATGATTGACAGGACACGCCTTACTGATGCACCACAACAATATATAGGTAAGGGCTATAGGATATAGCTATTTTAATAGGATAATCCTTTCTGATATGCTGCCTCATTTATAAAGGTATGTTATATAGTCATTCAAAAAGGACTCCTTTCTGATGTGCTGCCAGGTTTGTCCTATAGCCATTTAAATAGGACACACCTGTCTTACATACTGCCCCAAGTATAAGTATGTCTTATGTATAGCCATTTGATTAGGCCACTTCATTCTGATATGCCATAGCAATATATATGTATGTCTTATAGCCATTTAAATAGGACACACCTGTCTTACATACTGCCCCAAGTATAAGTATGTCTTATGTATAGCCATTTGATTAGGCCACTTCATTCTGATATGCCATAGCAATATATATGTATGTCTTATGGCCATTTAAATAAGACACACCTGTCTTACATACTGCCCCAAGTATAAGTATGTCTTATGTATAGCCATTTGATTAGGCCACTTCATTCTGATATGCCATAGCAATATATATGTATGTCTTATGGCCATTTAAAAAAGACACACCTGTCTTACATACTGCCCCAAGTATAAGTATGTCTTATGTATAGTCATTTAATTAGGCCACTTCATTCTGATATGCCATAGCAATATATATGTATGTCTTATAGCCATTTAAATAGGACACACCTGTCTTACATACTGCCCCAAGTATAAGTATGTCTTATGTATAGCCATTTGATTAGGCCACTTCATTCTGATATGCCATAGCAATATATATGTATGTCTTATGGCCATTTAAATAAGACACACCTGTCTTACATACTGCCCCAAGTATAAGTATGTCTTATGTATAGTCATTTAATTAGGCCACTTCATTCTGATATGCCATAGCAATATATATGTATGTCTTATGGCCATTTAAATAAGACACACCTGTCTTACATACTGCCCCAAGTATAAGTATGTCTTATGTATAGTCATTTGATTAGGACACTTCATTCTGATATGCCATAGCAATATATATGTATGTCTTATGGCCATTTAAATAAGACACACCTGTCTTACATACTGCCCCAAGTATAAGTATGTCTTATGTATAGTCATTTGATTAGGACACTTCATTCTGATATGCCATAGCAATATATATGTATGTCTTATAGCCATTTCATTAGGACACTTCATTCTGATATGCCATAGCAATATATATGTATGTCTTATAGCCATGTAAGAATGGTACTGTACACAACAGGCTCTTAATATTAAGAATTCAGTTTCTTATTTTTATTAGACAATCCTGCCTTAGTAATGTATTCTTCTTCTGCCAACCAGGATGCAGAGCTTTTTTTGCAGTCAATGCCAGACAAACTTATTCATAAGTCTGTTTTTTGTTTGTTGCTGTACTGTGCTGTTGGTTGAGTGTGTTTATTATAGAAGATTGATGGTGCAATAATGCATGTGTGAGATAAGATAGTTTAGGACATCTAAATATGAAGTCATCTTCTGTCTCATGCGGATTTTGGCAATGTCTGTAGGTGAATCTTTTGGATTTATACACGTTAGATGTCTTTTGGGGTCTAAATTTAGAATGTTAGACATTAGAAATGATAAAGAATTAATTATTATTCAGTGTATCTATTTTTGTGTGTATTTTTTTAAGGGTCGCATATACCGAAAGGTTACGTCTCATTCCCCACCGGTGCCGAAGAAGAGGATAAAGAGGAGACGAAGCTGTCTCACCGCGACGTAACATCTCCGATCAACCCAGAGGATTACAAGGATAGCTCCAGCAGCAGAGGTACCTAACTGCACATTTTGACAATGTAGTCATTAGTAGTCAAGGGATTTGGTGGTCTAAGAGCAGTGGTTTTGTCTTTTGCATTTTTTTTGTCTGTCCAGATCTGATGTGTACCTGACATTGGTTCTTGGTAAAAGTAAAAGCAGCTGGGCATTGTACTTACCGCACAATCACCATGGGAACTGGTGAATGCTGCTTTACTCCACCACCCTTTGAGCCTCCACAGTCTGAAATGGAAACTTTACTATTAATTAACTGTTTGGGGCTCTGGTCCTAGTATCAAATTTCTTTCCAAGATTGAAGGTTTAAGCTCCGATTGACAGGTTAAGATGTTGGCCCTGAAGATTTCCAACAATGACTTTGTCATCATGGTGCAAGACCTGCCTTGGGCAGGAGATAATCCTCCTTAGCTTCTGGAAGCGAAAATCCTTGCCTAGCATCTCATAACTAAAGAAACTAAAGGCTTATTTCGTTTAAAAAAAAAGTAAAGTCCCCTTTGGACCAAATTGATCATAGGGCCAGTGAAGCAACTAGTTTCTGTGGCCATTGCATACTTGAGGGTTGTGTGGCCATACAATGTCCAGTCACCTTTACTTTGCCCCAACTAAAGTCAGGTACCCATATGAGCTGAGTAGACTCAGTGACACTCTCCAGTCCTGGGAACAAATTCTAGCCTTCACCAGGTTTGGAACCCAGAACCTTCGAAACGGAAGGCTAAAGTATAGAAAAATGCATACAAAGGCTTCATTCTAAAAAACTTTGTATTTTAGGTTTGTTTAATTGTTCATTTTAACATTTAAGTTTTGATTATTACAGAGAATCCTTTTTTAGTTTGTTTTTGTTGTTTTGTTTACTTTCTAGAATTTGACGACTTTAATGATGACAGCAATGCATTCAGCAAGACAGGGGCAATAACCATCAAAAGCAGTTCAAGCTCAAGTGGCGGATTGGTTGCTGCCCTTGGATTGAGCAGAGACGGCAGCCTGGACAGCGACGACTCCCATTCCTATGAACTGACCACAAGCTCGTCAGAAGACATTCTGGACAGCAAGTTTGGTCCGGAACATTCTGGTGTGCGGCAGTCATCACAAACCAGGAGATCCAATGCGAGGAAGGGAAAGTCCACTGAAAAACAGCTGGGGTTAATTCCCTTGGAAGGTAATCAGAAAAATGATTGTAGCACGGAGCCTCGGGACACCGGAGCCCCAGCTTCTATACAGAGCTATTTCCCTTATGATCAATCTTTCGAAGTTGCAAAGCAGTTCAGGGGGGATAATTCGAAGGGCAGATCCCAGGCTTTGCCCAAAGACAATATGTCTCAGGCCGAAATTGTTAACAGGTATTTGAAGAATCTCACCCGCAACAATTCCGAAAAGCACCACAATCAGTATGTGGGTTTTGAGGAAAACCAGTGGGCCAGCGAAGAGCAGGAGTCTGCTGGTGGAGCTGGGGCAGCAAGTGGCACCCAGAGAGATTCTGCTGTTCCACAAAACTTTTCTGTGTCTGAGGCATCAGAAGATTTTTCATTGCTTAGCCTGCGCAAAGAGAATTTAGACCCATCGTCGACCAAGCAGGTGCAGGAGTGCTCAGACGTAACGAACACTGTGACCACCTCAGAGGAAGGCCAAGGGCACCTGATATCGGCCGCAAACTACAGCAACAGCCCCCAAAAAGACGTGGCCCAGAATTTGGGTCACCCTCCGCGCGCCCATCACCACCCTCAGCTGAACCACCATCACCCTTTGCACAACAGGCATCACCACAGCCCCCTTCAGGACAACCACTGCGCCCCGATGGTGGGCAATTCCAGGATGGGCAACGGCCATTTCCACGGGCCCACTTACACTTACAGCATCCCGCAGGCTTACTTTTACAATGATAACGCCTCGGCTAACAACCAGCCGCAGCTTCTGGGTATGAACCATCTGGCTGACCTGCCCCCATCCTCTGCAGTGAACCCTTTGTCACACCTTACAGGTATATTCACAGATAGCTCTCCATCCAGCAGGCCTGAACAAGCGTCGGGCACGTTGCCAATTTTTTCCTCGGAGCAGGAACAATCCTGGTACCTAAAACCCCCCACCCAGCATCCGGACACATCCGGCCAAGTGGACGCCCTTTACTGCCCCCCACAGGCCACCGTGATAATTCCGGGCCACGCCACCTCCCAGCTGGTGTCCAGCTCCGTCCAATGGCTGGATGAGAAGGGCGTGGGCCAAGACAGACCGAAGGACCTGAATGAGCTGCTCGT
The DNA here is from genome assembly GCA_949126835.1 of Anisus vortex. Classification (NCBI taxonomy): domain Eukaryota; kingdom Metazoa; phylum Mollusca; class Gastropoda; family Planorbidae; genus Anisus; species Anisus vortex. The sequence goes on from OX421503.1 coordinate 39,619,776, forward strand.
CCAGCTGGGGCTCACCAAATACCTGGATAAGTTTGAGGAGCAGGACGTCGACCTACAGGTGTTTCTCTCCCTCACAGACAATGACCTAAAGGAGCTAGGAATCAAGTAAGTTCACCCAAATTTCAATTTATTCTGTTGATGTTCCACAAGATGCTACAAGTGGCAAGGAATTTGGATTGCCAATTTAAAGGACTTGGGTATGTAGGTAAAGTACCAGTACCAAATTGACCATGGTGAAGCAGCATTACCAGTTTCTGTGGCCACTGCATACTAAGGGATTGTGTTGCCAGCACAATGCTCAGCCGCCTTTACTTTACCCCCACTAATGTCAGGTCCCATCAGAGCTGGGTAAACTCAGGGATACCCTCTAGACCTAGGAAAAATCCCAGCCTTCACCAGGATTCAAATCAGGACCTTCAGTATGCCAGACAAACCAGGACCTTCAGTATGCCAGACAAACGCACTTCCACTCAGCCAAGGTGCCCCATGACTTGGGTATGAATCCAGGTTAAAATGCCAGGGCTGGAGAGCTATAGAGTATCCATGAGTCTGCCCAGCTATGTTAACTACCTGATATTAGTTGAGGTTTGCTGGCCATTATTGTACTAGCTTAACGATTCCCTTGCATGCAGTGTCCATAGAAATTCTGCTTTACTAGCTCAGAAACCTACATGTACTTCGGCTGAAGTAGATACTTTACTTTTTTTAATCCGATAGCCAACATTGTTATCTAGCTCAGGGGTCGGCAACCTTTAGATTGATAATAGTGTGGCCAAAGTATCATTTCTAAATGATTCAGCGTGCCAACAGCCTTAATGTCATCTTGCTGTTTTCTTGTAGAAGAGACTTGAATTTACTTTTAGTGGTCTTTCGCGTGCCATTTAAAACCGCTCTGCGTGCCAAGCATTGCACGTGTGCTGTAGGTTGTCGATCCCTTATCTAGCTAACTGGTGACCTTGAGGACCTAGCTTTTATTGGGTTTATTATATTGCAGACTTTGTGAGACCACAGATAAGATAGTAGTATTGGGTGTAAAAAGAAATATTGAAATTTAAAATTTCCATCCAAAGACTGTTTGGTCCAAGAAAAAAAATGACCAACGCCATAGCCAGGTGGCACAGCAACGCCCCGATGGCCAGCAACAGCCTAGAGCAAGCTTATGCTGACCGTCTGGAGGGAGAGATGCAAGAGATGGCCATACAGCTGAACCAGGTCTGTCTGTGGGCACCATAGCCAAGAAACTTCCACCAGTATTTGCCTGTATTTTGTTTGTACTAAAGCCTACTAGTAGTAGTATAAATGCTGAATATTTGGATATAATGTAAACTTTTCTTATTCTGCTGCACCCAGGCTTATGAGAATGAGGAACACCTGAAAGCCCAGCTCCTCCAGGAGCAGCAGCTGCGTTCCGTCACCGAGGGATGCCTGATGGAAGAGAGGTCAGGCTGGGAGCAGGCCAGGCAGACTCTGCTCGAGACCCGCAACAAGATGAGGTTGATGGGGGATCTGTTGTCTCGGCTTAGGTTTGTACTGCTTTTTTCTTGGTTTGTTTGTAGCTGTTTAAGCTATTTGTTATTACCAGTACATACTTTACAAAGAAATATATTTCATGTCCGCATTGGCTCCAACTTTTATATTTAGTTTCTACAAAGCAATACAGAGACTTCATGTCAATCCACTTTCAATTTATATATTGTAGAATATCAACACCTTTTAAAATCTTTTATATTAAATTTGATTTTATATGTATGTAATCTGGCAAAACTGTGGAAAGCCAATTGACTCACCTTCTGTCATCCCAAAAATGAACACATAGACATTAAGCCAACAGATTCTATCAAATTTTCAACCGCACACACAGGCACCAAAACTCTTAAAAATCAGTTTTTAAATTTGTTTTCTCACCTTTTGATGCACATTTTAAAATCTGAATTGAACACACCCGACTGACAGATTTTTTTTTCATTATTTTCTTTGATAACCTAATTTTTTAAATGATTGTTTTGTGGGTGTCAAAGGGCAAATTCCTTGGAAGGTAATGCATATTAAACAGCATATAAAGGATTTACAAGAAAAAATTTAATAAGTAAATGTGCACCAGCTAATCAAGTTTAACAATGGTTTAAATTTAACTGCAGATGAACATAGGATGCAATAATCTTCTGTACTGAAGGTGTGTCAGTAATGTATAAGATAGTCTAGCATAGAATTTCCCAACCGCGTTTACAATCTGGTACTGAGTCCATAAAAAAAGAATTATCATGTCGCAAAAAAAAAAGTTTAGATTAGACCAGATTGTTTAGTTAGCAAGAAACATGATCGCTCCTCTCATTAATAAATTATTGGGAAGTTTGATCTCTCTTTCACTGTTCAATTCTTAAAGGATCTATTATCATTTGTAAATAATTGTTGGCAGATTCAAATCTATTGTATGTTACTCATAGGCTAGTAAAAACAATAAAAAGTTTAGTTGGTCACAAAATATTTATAAAAAAAAACGGTTTAAAAAAACAACTAGAAAGTGTGAACTGTCTAGCGAAGTTAAATTTCCTGTCTTAATTTTCTATTCTTTTAGACATTTTATTTCGCTCTCTCTTTGTTATTCTGTTGTTATCTACTAACTACTATTGTTGTACAAACTCCTTGGCACTGTGTTTATTCTATTAGTTTTCTTACACAATACTTTGACTTGTTTCAGACATCACCAGAAAGAGTGGAAGAAATACTTGGAAAACTGCAGGCCTAGTGCTACAGAATCAGCTACAGACTTCAGGCACCCTGATTTCTCAACACCAGATGATGACTCTTCCAGCAGTGCTCCGACAGCATCGTCTCTTCCCCACGACGGCAGCAGGGCTGGTGACCCTAGGGACAAGAACGTCGTTCTGGCGGGTCATCCTGGAGATGGAGGTAGTCACCCGGGGCCACTCTCCGGCCAGCTGGTTAAGAAATCAGAGAGCTGCTTGAAAGAGATGCAGCAGGTACTGGCCAGTCTGGTCCAGAGCGCAGACAGAATTTTGAAGTCCACCCATTCTTTAAGTGTCAGTAAAGATCTGACGTGACAGAAACATTTTTTTTTTTAAGCTGGATCGTATGTTATGTGTTGGTAAATACTTTGGCATGACAGGTTACTAGTTGTTTTAATTTATTCATCCGTCCACCACAATATTTTTTTGTTTTTTTTTTACAAGTGAATGTATGTTACAAGGTTGAAGGTCTAACAACCATATTTGGTACTACTCACTATCATACCCTAGAGAAGCATTGATATAATTGGACATCCTTAGACTGCCAAGTTCTTACCCTGAATTTATTACCATCCTGAGGGTGTCACTTGATTGTTACCTAGTTCAGTTGTAGCTGCTAGCGACAGCGGGGGGCCGGTAAAGGCTTATGTGAATCAGTGCAGGCCATACAGTCCTTGGTATGCCTTGGCCATTGAAACTGATTGTTGTTTTCTGCTCACTCTAGCACCTATCTATAGGCCTTAGAAAAAAAAAGAGCTGCGATTGCTTTATCTGTAATAATCTAGTCAATCTGTTTATTCACTTGTTTCATTGTAAGACTGACACACTTTGCCAACTTTGAGTCCAGGGCATGACGATGTAAAGGAGTGGCTCAGGAGGGGCACACTAAGATCATGTCTGAGACTAGCCACTCCGCAGCACACCGATAAGGCGCTAGCGTAACATAGGCTATGGTATCCTCAGTACATGCGTTACCTTTCACTCCCCACCTGCGGGATTCCCCTCAGATCATAATCGAGGTGGCTCGCTCCTATACCTGCATGTTGCCCGGTAGCACAAATCCCAGACTATTGGTCTGGACACCCAGGCACCAGGGCGGGTTCGAGATGGGCTGTTACGCTCATTGCTTCCTCCCCACCACAGCTCAGGGCCTCTCGACAGAGCAATGGAACCTCGGACGCGCAACAGGGGCTGTCCCTCATGCGTTCACCTGCCATTGTACTCTTTAATGTTAACGTATGAGTGGTTTACACACCTCTCCAGTCTTTGAGGCCCTTTGGCACAAAAGCAGAATATAGGCCTAGTCATCCAGACACGGGAGAGCTGGCATCATCGAGGCTCTAGGAATTTTACAAATCATAATATACACATTTATATTTATAATGCGTGTCAGTTTATTTTGGATGTTTCCATTATGTATTTCTGTAATGTTTAGAAATTGCAATAGTTTTGATGTTAAATGAAATGAATTACACTAAACTAATAGATATCTACTTTGTTGTTGCTTTTTTTTTTAAAAACTACAGTGTATTGTGGTGTCTGTGAAATCCTAGTTCTGGCAGAGTAGCAGACTTTGGGTTCAAGGTTTGAAGCCACAAAGACCAGCCACTAAAACACCTTAATTAGTCTGAATTTTTTATTACATAGTTTGCATTTTTTCCTGGTATCTTCACCAGGCTAACAATTATTGTGTGTCTAAGCCAGGGATCGGCAACCTAAGGCACATGTGCCAGACTTGAGCAGAGTGATTTTCATTGGCACACAAGACCTTCATTAGATGTTTCTGGGTGTAAACAAATATTTCCAGTCTTAAATGAGGAGTACTAACTGTTGATGCTGCTGATGTTTCTGAATGTCATAGTGACAAATTTCACTGAGTTGAGCTTGCATTTTCAAGGACGGGGTCAAACAGCAATTGAGCTTTTAGACCACTGGAATAGATTTAAATTGATTTGCATATTTTGCCGTGAAATCAATTTCAAAACATTTAACTACATGTACTGCTATAATTTAAGGCATATATTATGCTAGATAGATGGGCTTTTTGTTGCATTTTAAGGTCGAAAAGTCCCAAACATGTAGAAAATAACAGACTACTAGGCCCTACACATGGAGACCAAGAAAATACACTTAATATTGATTTCAAGGAAAAGTTTCATCTGAATTTATTACATTGAAAAAAGGCAGTTAAATCAAACCAGTTTTTTTTATGTTTTATTATGTCAGTAATTCGATAAAAATGTAAAATCACCAATTAGAATCGTTATTTCTTAAATTTAAAACCATGACTTAGGACCAGTTTACTTACAGACCTTGTTTCCCGACTTTTGAAAAAGCAAAATAAATATATAAACACAATTCTAAAAATAATAAAAACACAAAACAAAACTTTTTATCCCCGTGGTTTCCCACGGGCTATTTCTAGTATATATATAATGTTTAAAAGATTAACTCCTTGAATGGACAAACAATTAATGCAGGAAATGTTTATTTACAACTGTTTAATGTAAATTAATTGTATATCTTTACTTAAATACCATTATGCTGGATTTTGATCAAGAAATAATAATTAGTCAGTAACATTAGTAATATTACAAAACAGAACTTGTTTGGCATCAATATTGAATCAAATTCGGAAACTTTATTTTAATTAAAGGGAGATAATTAAAACGTTTTCTTTGCGCGTATATTTCTAATATGTTTCTTATTTTTCTTTTAAAAAGTAATATTTATATTACAATTAATAACTTTGAAATGATCTAACTGTAAAAAAAATAGATCGTTGAAAATTATATAAATATTGTATGAATTAGGAATGTACCGGTATATGTATATTTTTAAACATAACATTGTCATTAATTACACTGTTTGCTTCATGACCACGTATTTCTTCAGTTTAACTATTGTTGACTTTCATTGAAAATTGCAGACAATAAGTAATACTATAAATTTCCTTTGCTATTTGCTTTTGGTCTTGCTAAGGCGCCAAATTAACTATCTTATAACAACTATATTATAAAAATAATATATAGGTCTAATAGAGCAGGTTGACTTTCAGGCTGTTGGCAAACTAGAAGTCTTAGTTCGGCAAACAATTAGCAAAAGGTTGCCGACCCCTGGTCTAAGCCTTTATAATAATATTATTATGTGAAAAAAAAAATTCGTAGGCCTAGGCCGGTTTGTTTGTAGGCTAATTATCACATCTTTTATTCTCATCTCAGATTTAATAGATTTTCGATTTTCCTAATAAATGTAGACTGCTTATAATAATTAAAGCATAAATTGAAGACTCAAGGCCTATCCTATATATAAGCCTATATGTAGGTTCTATGGGTTCTGTAGGCCTAATCATATTTTTTTTTAATGTCCAGAACAAAGAGCAACGAGGAGGGTGAGTGGCGGTTGGGGGAGGGGGGCACACAGCTGTGTGGAACTTGCAAACGTGTTGCAACTGTTTGAAGTTCTCAGAATTTTCAGTTTTAGTTTTACGCAAAGCAGAGAAGAAAATGTGATTGGATTCGTTACATACGAAATAGGACGGGTATTACATTCTTGTGATTGTTGCAATTAGAAAAACAAAACTAATTAGAAAATAAAAATGTAGATCTATGTATTTTTTTCTCTCTATTTTGGGACTATCTATAAATGAGGTTTAACGCATCCATTTTACGTTCTTTTTTTTTAAAAAAAAAACGTTTTAAATTTACAAAGCACTAAAAACATATTCTAGTTTTTCGTCTAAATTATTTATATTCAATTTAGTTATGCATTAGCCTTGTGATTTTGCTCTTTGTCACATAGTCCTAAGCCTACTACAACAAAAAGGCCTAACAGAAATAAACAAAAGAGTATATAGATAAAAAATGTATAAGCTTAGTAATTATTCGTTTCGTTTGTAGGTTGTTGGGTGATGTGGATGGCTGAAAAATTGATAGAATGTGTTGTCATACTCATTACCAGTTTCAGCGCGATAAGATGACGGGAAGTGGGTCAATTAGCCGCCCAAAGGTCCGGTCGCAGCCAGCCAGAAACAAAGTTTTGCAAAGTTAATACAAAAAGGATTTTGAAAAAGTATTGTTGCAAACTCAATGCTTGTATTGAGGACTTCTTCAAGAAGTCAATTGGATACGTCCGGCAAGGTTGCATTCTATCGCCTATCGTCTTGTTCCATATCAGATATCTTCCTAGAAAAAAAAATCATGCATGAAGCACTCGAATCGATGATTGCCATCCATTCATCTCTATTGGTGGAAGACCCCTATGCAATCTAAGATTTGCTGATGATTTCGACCTATTGGCCGGGAGCAACAAAGAACTACAAGAGCTCACAGACAAGCTTGTAGATAGAGCAAGGGCATACGGAATGGAAATCATCTCAGAAAAAAATAAGGTACAGTTTTTAATTTAAATTAATGTAACTTTTCCTAAACTTCAGCATTGATCTTACAAATAATATTACAAAGATAAACTCTTATGGGCCCCGGCGCAGCGCAATAACTACACACACACACACACAAATACACGCCCTCTTCGTGGGGCCTGAAGTAGACAGCATATACATTTCATTTTCATCAAATTTTTTATGCAAAAGCTAAATTTCATTTGGAATGATCGGATCACCACACAGACACACAATAGGCCTACACACACACAAATACACTCCCCGCTTTCCTCGGTCAGGTGCTCCGGTCTCCGTTGTATTGTAACAAAAGACAACTGACATCTGCTGACCCCGATCACTGTCTTAATATTTGAATCAACCGGATAGGCTATATATCTGTGTTAAATCCAAATATTACAATGGATGGAGTCATGAAGTAGGCCTACAATTTAATACATACGATTCTAATTTAGAAATTCAACACAATAACAAAATGTTACAATGATCAGCTAAACATAGGACAGGAACACTTTTCTTTTCCCTTATGCGATAACAAAATACAAATGTTTATAACAAAATTGAAAAATGTAGACCTTTGATAAGTAAACATTTGATACATTTAAAGAAAATGACAAGAAAGTCTTTTTTTTTCCCCCGTAGGCCTACAATTATCTTATCTTATACATTACAGATTACAATTATGTGAACAAGTTATACTTCTTCTGTGAATAATAATGGAGATGATGTAGTAAAAAATTATTTCGTTATAGGCCTAAACATGTACCAAAAATCAGTTTTTTTACTTTAAATTTAAAAAAAATATTTTTATTAATATGATGTACATTTATCTGCAAACCACACTCGGGTTAAAACAAATAAAGAAAAAAGTCAATAATGCGTCAGTTTTAAACTAACAAATATTTACTTAGGAAATAGAAATAGTTTTCAACTGTTAAAAATGATTCAAAACAATTTTACTAAACTTTAATTCTTAACTATTATTTTTATTTTCCCGAAATCCGATTTTGGCTTCTAAAAAATTAATTTTGGCTTTACTTTGTTTGTCATGTTTTTTCTTGTTTACACTAACAACATGGCGTCGCGAGCATTGCGACTCCATCGTTGGATTTTACCAAAAATAAAATAATTATCAACACCTCAGATGCCAGAAGTGCAAACATTAGCCTATAATGACCCGACAATCACTAGAAGAAGTAAAGAATTTCAAATATCTAGGAGCAATGCTGTCCGTAGGCCTAGACGGAAACTGTGAGGCAGAAATTCGAGCCAGGATTGGGTCAGCAATGACTAGACTAAACAGAATCTTGACCATAGGAGTTAGGACTATGAGTATGTCTGGAACAGAATATCCCGATTTGTGAGCTCTCAAGAAACCATTATGGCAAAAATCAAACGGCGCAAGCTGACATGGTTCGGTCATGTGTTGCGGCATAATAACCTGCCAAAAACAATACTCCAAGGCACTGTAGAAGGTGGATGTCGGAAAGGCCGTCAAGGGAAATGCTGGTTCGACAATATAATAATATATTGGACAGGGCTGCAGTTGGGACTGAACTATTGACAGCCGCAAAAAAGGAGAAAGATGACTTGCCGAGGTGTCCATTCGCTCCCCCCAACGACCACAACGGCCAGGGGCTTGATAATGATGTTGTCACTGTCACTCTTGTTGCTACTGATGTGACAATTATGACATAGTTATAGTCGACACACTGACGACTGTTATATCCCTCTTTCAATTGTTACGAATATCGGTCATAAATGAATGACGTAGTAAGGCATTGACCTCTTAACAATTGCGTATCAGAGTCCAAAGCGACCAAGGTTTGACCTTTATGCCCTGAGGGCAGTTTAAATAAAATAATTCGTTCAAATCCCGTGGAAATTGGGGGATAATTCTGGATCGTAGTAATTATAGAGAAAGAGGTTAAAATGCGTATTAAGACCCTGTAGAATCTTCGATGATCGTTTTCTTTGTAAAGTCCCGACCTCCTTAAAGTTAGTTCAGTTTAAACGTTTGTAGAGTGAAGTCGCTATATTCATACATGTACATATAATGCCATTTTATTGATACTTATGTTGCCATCAGTTGATGAAGTTTATTGATCGTTTATATTGAGTCTACAATTTAAATAAAATTGTTTATTCAACAACTGGAGTTGTTTGATCTATCGTTGTTGAGAAAGGTGTTGAAGATAATTATCACGAATATAACTACATTACTGCATAGACCTGTCAGTCAAGGAACCCCTAGCTTGGGCTACAGATTAGCAGAATCTAGAGACTTCTAATAAAGATACAACTATATTCATTGAATCCGATTTAACGAGTCGTAATAATAGTCAATCTAAAGGGCCATAACAATTTGCGGGCTTGCGTCCGATATAGTTGTATAGTGAAGCATATATTCAAGTTGTGTTGTGTTGTGTGTTGGAGCAGTGACCTACTGAGCAAGCCTAAGAACGCTGAAATTATTCTTCCGATTGGAAAAACGTAAGTTGGAAAAATTTACCACTTTATAAATCTCTTAACTAAAGAATGGAATTTATTGAAAATCCAGAAGAAGAAGTTCTGAAAACTTTATCAATAAAGAAGTTAAAAGAGATCGCTGAGATCTTAAAGATAGAAGTTACTGAAACTACACCATCGAGGACTGTGTTGACACAGCAGATAAAAGATGTGTTGATTGCGAGTGGCAAGTTGAAAGTAGAATCAAGCGCGGAGGGATATCAAGTTGAAGGTCAGACGTCGAAATCTATGTCCGAACAGTTTAGATTTCAGTTAGAAATGAAACGGATGGAAATGGAGATGGAACAAAAACGTTTTGATCGTGAGATAGAAGAAAAACGTCTTGAGATGGAAGATAAGAAAAGTCAAAGAGAAAGTCAGGAAAGAATAGAGCTAGCAAAGATAGGAGCAACTAAAAAAAGAATCTCATAATGATGTAGAGATGGCCAGATGGAAAAAGCTAGTCCCTACCTACATTGATAAAGAAAGTGAAATAGCTAATTTCTTCCAGACCTTTGAAATTTCTTGCAGAGATTTTAAGTTCCCAGAAGATAAATGGGGAATATTAGTAAGAACAGCTTTTACTCAGGGAAGGGCAAGAGATTGTGTTCTATTGTTAAAAGAGGAGAATTTAAATGATTATGAAATCATTAAAGATTCTGTACTTAAAGCCTATAACCAAATACCGGAAAGTTATCGAAAAAGGTTCCGTCAGTATACAATTTCCCCTTACCAAACACACTTAGACTTCCTTCGAGCAGAAGAAAAGTTAATGGATCAGTGGATAAAATCCAGAAATATCTCCACATTAAAAGAAATGAAAGATATCATTCTGTTAGAGGATTTTATTAACAAAGTGAGGCCGGATATAAGAATGTATTTATCCGAGCGTGACATCACTGACCCACATAAGGCTGCTGATTTAGCTGAACAGTACACATTGTGTCATAGGACAGCTGGTGAAAAGACTTTTAATAGGGCACAACGGCAAGCAGAAAACACACAACAACAACATCGTGAAAAAGAGCATTTTGTGAAACAAAATGATGTTAATAAAAAACCTATCAACAAAAACGTCCAATGTACTTTTTGTAAAAGGACAGGACATAGCATAGAAGACTGTTGGAGTATACGAAGCAACAAAAGACCTAACAAAGTGGTCATGTGTGCAAGCCATAAACCAATACAGAATGTACAAGAAAGCGAAAATACAAACGAACTGAATTCGAAGAAAGATTCTTCTAAACCAGAAACACTGAGGGTGGATTTGCCTGAGAGCAAAAGTCAGAAGGTAGAGAAATCTACAACTGAAGATAATGAGGATAAATATCCTGATTATAAATACAGAATGGCTACTATTGGATTAATTGTCCAAGTCCACAGAGACGAAAAAGTAGACCAAAGTATTTTTGACTCGAACAAGAGTCTGAAGTCATCGAAAGATGAAACAACACCCGAAAGTCATGGTCAAGGGAAGAATAAAATTGACACAGAGACCCTGTGCAGTTTTCAACCGTTCATTAGTGAAGGTTGTGTGGCCTTACAAAAGGAAGGACCACTGAAGTCCGTAAAAATATTACGAGACACAGGAGCATCATTAACACTGCTGCTTAAAGATGTATTACCATTGAATGTGAATACATTGACAGGACAGACTGTCCTATTGAGAGGTTTTGAATGGAAAGAAGAAATACCTCTACATAGGATATACCTCGCATCTGACTTGGTGACAGGATATGTGACAGTTGGAGTAATATCAAAACTTCCTGTTGAGGGCATATCCGTTATCCTAGCAAATGATTTGGCGAAAGGGAGGGTGAGACCTGAACTGATTGTGAAGGAAAATCCAGACCCTAGTCCTATTGTGGAGACAGGAAAAGAAAAAGAACTTTATCCTGTAGGTGATGTCATAAATGATATGACACCACAGAAAAAGAAAGAAGAAATTATCTCACAAGAAAAGGAAAAGAAAGAAGAAATTCTCCCACGAGAGAAGATAGAGGAAGAAGAAGTGGAACTAGATACTACTATTTTCTCCATGATTGAAGATTGTCCGAAAGGAAATGAACAATCAAAGAAGTCATCACAAAATGAATTGATTGCTGAACAGAAAGTAGACCCAGAGTTGCTACAGTTGCATGAGAAAGCTGTCGACGAGAAAGAAAATCCTACTACTGATGTCTATGAACAGATAGACCACAGCATGAACAAACAACAATGCAAACCTGCAGTTGTCGGTACAGATGAAGATTGGAGGAGCATCACAGAAGAAACGAGTGCTGAGAGCTGGACCGAAACTATCAAAAACTATGGGTTACCACAATCCATACCGACAGATCGAAGGACCAACTTCGCCCCGGAACTCTTCAATCCAGTCCTAAAGAACTTATGCCTGGAGCAGGAGATGTCAACTGAATCCTATCCGGAAAGTCGAGGAGCCTATGGACCAATCTTTGGACCCACTGTCCGAGGACCACTCAAACTACTTCCAGAGGAATGGCAGACCGAATTGGATCTCCTTGGGCTGAGCAAGTACCTAGATAAGTACATAAATTTTGTGTCTGACATAACTGTATTTGTTAGAAAAAAATTGTACACTGCTCACATGCAGATGCCATTGTTGTGTGATGAAAGAAAGGCAAAAATATTATATCATTTGAAAATGATAAAGCCTTACCTTCTGAAAACAATTGGAATAAGCTTGATGTTGTTAACATTGTTACTCTTAATTGTAAAATTTATGCCTGGAGTACAGGATGAATTGAATGACAAATTCACTGATAGTTAGTTACCAAACTTACTATTTTAAAACTAAATCCCTTACTTGTGAAGAAAAAGGACTGAGTAAAAGTATTGTTAGAGTAAATATCATTATAGTGTGATATTTCTAAACAAACTTGTTAGGTTGAGCATTTAAAATAATTGCTATAAGAGAAAAAGATCAGTTTTATCCGCAGAATTGGTTTCTAAATCAGAGGACATTATAAATGTGGACTGATTATAAGATATGTTTGAGAATCTCTGGAAATGATAATTGAAACATTTGGCAGAGAGGATAATTTGATTGAAAAAGATGTAAATGGTTTTAAGAAAAGAGAATTTTCTATCACTAAAGTATTGAGAAATGTTTTATGATTGTACTATGGAAAAAATTTTATCATGTACTGTTGTTGAAATATTGCACTGAGTCAGTATGCAAATTTCTTCTATGTGAATTTATTCATTTGTTCTATTATCATTGAATGTATGATAATGTAGGGTAAAAATAGTTGCAGCAAGACAGAACTATGACTAAAAAGAATTCCAAGAAATGTATTATATATGATTTTTCACTTTTAGGATACTGTTACATGAAAAGCAGACCAAAAGTAGAAACTAATAAAACTTTGTATCCTTGTTTGTATAAATTTAGGATATGTGCCACTGACTTGACACTGTAAACCAGAATGGTTGAGAATGTCATGGTTGAAAATTTATAATGTTGACATACCAATGTTCAACAAATGTATTATTAATTAAGGATTTCATGTCAAGATTGTAAAACTAATCTATATTTTTTCTGTATTAGTTAAAAATAGATTGAATGAATTGTACTGACAAGCAAAAGATTGGGTAGACCTGAACACTGTGAAAGTAACAGGAGAACCAATGAATAAAACCTTTTATAGAAAATGGAAAAGAGCAATGTACACCACTGAAAAGATTGGAAATGGAATGTTTTACCACAACAGTCAAACCAGCAGTTGTTTTGTACATAAATTGTTACATTGATTTCTCTCTGAAAAAAATTAATAGTAGCCTATGCTTAACTCTTTTCCACTTCAATAATATTGTATTTGAAATGTCTTTAATGTAATCTAAAGAAAATAATTACTTACTGTTTAGTAATAAGATTGTATGAAGATGATAACTTGCTTTAATTGATAGTTAATTAAGTAAATTAACCAATTTGTTCAAGTAAATCCATGATTGTCTGAATGTTTCAATTTAAAACTGCTGTGAACTCTTTTAAAAAGAAAATAATGACGTCGAAAGGTCATGGTAAAATGAAAGATTGAAATATTTTTAATGAAATTGTCTATAAACTATTTTAATTCTGGAACAGACTATGTTTAATTTCCTTAAACTAACATAAAATGAATTTAATTGAGAAGATAATGGTTGTTAAATAATGCTCATTTAGTTACGATAACTATTTAATCGCGTAGCAATATTTTTTTGACCTAGGCTGTGATGAGGTAAATTTGCATAGCGATGTCAACATTGTTAAAATCAATTGAGAATGAGAGAGAGAGAGAGAGAGAGAGAGAGAGAGAAAGGCGGAATTGACCTCAATTTCTGTGTCGCGTCACAGACAGTTGTCTAATGTTGTCCAGCCTACAAACATGAAAAAAAAAAAATACTGTCGAGAAAATGATCGTGTTGTTGTGTAATTAGGTCAAGCCTAGTAGTATTTTTTTCATCAAGAGCGTTTGTTTTTTTCTGCTTATGAAAAAATAAGTCGTGTCTGAATAGACATTAAGTGATTTTTTCTTTTGTTGTTTGATTACAAATGTAAAAGATATTAGTTTATAAATTAAATGGACGAGAGAGTTTTTATTACAGTGGAATGTTCAATGTAATAGAAATTATTAACTTGTATTATATTATATCTATTAAGAATGATTATGTATTTTTCTTGTATACAAGATTTAGATAAACAATTTAATTGTCCATTGTTTTGAATTAAAAATGGAATGATTGAATGACTATAGTTAAGCCATTTGATAAGATGAATTTATATTGCATATATTATTATGTTATTGTTATCAGTTCGATTGAATTATTGGGATCGCCAATTGAACTGTATTGTTTTTCCCGGAATATTTTCTTTTATAATTATTCCTTAAAATTAACATTTTTCGTATGGTTAAAATGTAAAGGAAATAATTATAAAGCTTTAGAAGGGGGGGGATGTTACGAATATCGGTCATAAATGAATGACGTAGTAAGGCATTGACCTCTTAACAAGTGCGTATCAGAGTCCAAAGCGACCAAGGTTTGACCTTTATGCCCTGAGGGCAGTTTAAATAAAATAATTCGTTCAAATCCCGTGGAAATTGGGGGATAATTCTGGATCGTAGTAATTATAGAGAAAGAGGTTAAAATGCGTATTAAGACCCTGTAGAATCTTCGATGATCGTTTTCTTTGTAAAGTCCCGACCTCCTTAAAGTTAGTTCAGTTTAAACGTTTGTAGAGTGAAGTCGCTATATTCATACATGTACATATAATGCCATTTTATTGATACTTATGTTGCCATCAGTTGATGAAGTTTATTGATCGTTTATATTGAGTCTACAATTTAAATAAAATTGTTTATTCAACAACTGGAGTTGTTTGATCTATCGTTGTTGAGAAAGGTGTTGAAGATAATTATCACGAATATAACTACATTACTGCATAGACCTGTCAGTCAAGGAACCCCTAGCTTGGGCTACAGATTAGCAGAATCTAGAGACTTCTAATAAAGATACAACTATATTCATTGAATCCGATTTAACGAGTCGTAATAATAGTCAATCTAAAGGGCCATAACACAATCAATAATAACACTGTCAAAGCGGGTCAATTGTTTATTTACAAACATAACAAGTATCAAAAATATACTTAGATCTACGTCTACATTGAATTACATCATCTATCCTCATCTTCTGTATATCTCCAACAACAACTTTCTTCCACACTCCTAAAACACTTTTTTCTTGACTTCTCGTTACACATTCAAAACTCTCCGTTCCACATCACTGGTCAGCCGTGTTGACCTCCTGCGTGTTCATGGACAAACTCCTTTTTGGTGTTGCCATCTTATCCTATTTCTTTAGTTAGTGTTAGGGACAGATGATTAAAACATTGTATTGTCCATACAAAATGTATATGTGCCTATTGCAATAGTGGTCAAACTAAAATGGCCAAATAGGCTAAGACCCGTAGTAGGCCTATTGTGTAACCTGCAAGAATAACTTTCTTTCATTTCAAACTACTAAAAGAAAATTGTATGTTCCAAAAACAAACTCACACAAAAAACGTCAACGGGAACTAATAATAATTTCCTAGCGGGCAAACCACGTCGTATCGACGAAAAAAAAACGCGTGGTTTTTACGTTCTTTCATGGTTTCCACGTTTTTACACGTCGATACAATGTGGTGTGCCCGCTGGGTTAAAGTAGCATACGATTTAAATGTAAATAACTCAGTTTACCTATGTAGGCCTATTCAGGAAGTTGTCTTATTTTTTAAAAGGAAAGCTTGGTTAGCAGGTAAATAAGGAAAGAATTAAGCTTATTTGAATTAGTAATAACTGTAGATCTAGGCTAAAGCACTTTGGACGCTAAAAGTGTAAGGGCACATTAATTAGGTCAAAAGATAAGAGGACATTAAACAACCTGTGAAAACTAAGTTTTTGATTTAAAGACCAACTGAAGAGCTTTTTATAAAAAATGAGTTAACAGTTGATTTAGACAGTAAATAGTATAAAAATGTATTGCTGAAAGTTTGAGATTTCAAAAAAAGGTCTTTGTATTTTAAAAATGTAATTTAAAGGGGTCCGAAGCGACGAGATTTGGAATAGCTCATTTACGCATTTCATTCAGCCTAAACCGGAAGTGACGTCAAGTAAAGGAGTAAACAAAGTATGGCTACGTTAAATCCCTACTCTTATGATCCCCAACATAATTCAAGTTCAAGTGAACATAGCGAATCCGAAGACAGCTGTGTAACAATTTTAAACGATACAGAAGATGTATTGGAGGAGTAAGAGCTGGAAAATAACCTATGGTAATTATTTTGTGTCGTATAAATATATAATTTACTTAAGATCCTAGCCACATCACTCACATCACCCACTGTCACCCAGCCTTTACAATTTACTTAGTCGACTTAGACTTAGGGCCTAGACTCTAGATATAATAATAATAGAAAAAGTTATAATTTACTACAGTAGGCCTACTATCAGTATCATATCTTATTCATTACAGATGTTCCTTCTATATAGGCTAATCCTATATTTTATATAGACTCTATATAATTATATGAAACACCCTTAGGCTTAGGCCTACGGCACGGGTAAATGCCAATAATGGAATAAATTTTACTGCCATAGGCCTACCTTATAAAAGTTACTTCCTAATATTAATATGTCTTTAATATAATGAATTAGTTTTTCTGTCTGAGATGGGCTATGGTAGGTAGTATAAGCAAAGAATCAAAGATGTAGGCTATGGCTTAGGTTTTTGGCGCTATAAGTATAATTAAAATTCTACGCCCCCCCCCCCCTTTTACTTACTTTTTTTAAGCATTAATATTAATAAGGTTATGTCTCCCAATGTTATTACTATTTATTATGACTCATAATAAATTGTGCTCATGATATGAGCATAATTAACTTTTATACATACCCGGTACATTAGTAAAGATTAATTTTATTAATTATATTTATATAATATAATAATATCTCATCATCAATTTAAATTTAATATACCAGTATCGGTACTTAAAGGCATTTTTTTTTGTGAACAGGTGTGCATGTTTAAATTGTCGAATACCAGCGGCCAAGGCAGAACGAAAATGCTGCCATGATAAAGAGCTAATCATCCAGAAGTGACCAAAGTAAGCTGCATTACAGACCACCCTGACTTTAATGCTGCATTCTTGAACATAACAGTTCTAGAGATAGCATTCCTTCAATATTGTGAAGACAATGGCTATTGACTAAGTATTGACCAGATCCGAGGGACATACACAGGTATTTAAGCCTGAACATAAGGCCTATTGCTTTAAATTTTCTAAAACTTTGCAGCCTGGATATTTAAAAAAATTAAAATAAGGTGCATAGTCTTAACCTCCTTCAATATTTGAAAAAAACAAATGCTATTGTTTATTGTAATATTTTAATTACAAATTTTAAGATAAAAAAACAAACAAGCACAATGACAGGTACTAATTCAAAGTATTGTTAATTATTTGTAAAAAAAAGAATACATATTTAACAATAAGTAATAAGTATTGTTACATTTTTCAGAAAATACAGATATGTGGCATACAAACTGTTTGCCAGATGGATATGGCAAGGACTAGACAGAAGAACAAGACTGGTACTACCCGCCTGTGTGGTTAAAAAAAATAAGAAAAAATTTCCAAGCGAAGTGTACACTGGGTTTAAATTTAAATATCCTCGATGTTTAAGAATTTAAATAAATGTCATTTATTTTCAAGCCAAGTTTCATTTCTTATATTTTTAAAATTACTATCTTTGCATGTAAATACACTACCCATTTTCATTAGATAAATGATGTTAATAAACATTTAAAAATAATTGTTGTGCTTTATGCATAACTTTAAATACAAAATTGTAATGTATTTGTAAGTTTAATGTATTTTTTAGTTTTACTCAATGCAATAGTCAAAAACAACTATATCATTACCATCATATAAAGTTAAAGCCAATCCCTTGTGTAAAAATACAAAGGTTTTTAAAATGTGACATATTTGCCATCAAGCTTAAGAAACATTTTAGAAACAAATTATTACATTAAACTATGAAATAGAATATAGGAAATCATTATCAAAATCTATTTGTTAAAAAGCTATGATAAATGACATTAATAAGTTATCTGTAAATTAAAAATACTTTAATCAGAATAATTCAAGTCACAAGAGTTGTGTGAAGGAATTTTCTAAACTTAAAAAGCTATGATTAAAATCAGTAGCAATTTTACGCTTTTGTGGGTGTCGAACATTCTTGAGGTACAATTTCTGTCTTTGTGGATTTCAAGCTGTTCCCATTGGCTTTGTGAGGTGGTATGTTAACTGAAGTAATTCCACTTTTCTTGCATCATTTCTTACTTGTTTCCTATGACAAATTAAGAAGTATAATCATGAGTTCATAAATTTCCAAATGATTTAGATCAAACAGATAATTAACAATATAGCCAGTTTTAAAATTAGTAATTTACATTTACATTTTACTCATACAAAAAGGGCAAACATAAAATGAATTACCGGTATGTAGGGAAATTCAATACTATTTTGTCTTAGCAAGAAAAAATATATGCCTACCTTTAACTTTAACACCAAAGGCCCAGGTATCAATGTATCATTCTTCTCACCATCATTGGCAGGGTTCACACACTCCTCATCAACTTGAGAATTCTAAACAATATATTTTAAAAAATCATTTCTACACCTTCTACAAACTTCAAAATTTGTTACATTATTAATTATTATTCATTATATGTTTAAATATATTCCCTTCTTTTCAATACCAGTACTATATATTAAACCTTTTTATTTTAAAGTGCATCAGCTTTATAATTAAAACACCTTAACGTATCAATAATTTAACTGAAATGATTTGCGGTTGATGTAAATTACCATAATTTCAGGCGCATTGTTTTGTATGGCAGTAATGTCCTTAAAAGACAGACGTGAACCTATTTCTGTTAAAACCTGAAATTTAAAAAACAATATGATTATATTATTATAGTATTATAGGCCAAAAGAAAAATGATGTCCTAACTTCTCACTATCATTGCAATGATTAATATATTTCTCAATATAAGCCATTATATGCCTTCTATGTAGGGGTTCGGAACTCTTCATAAACAACAAAAAATGAAACCATATCTCTATGTGCCCTCATACACAGAATTTCTAGATGATACATTTTTTTAATCCAATATTCCATACTTCTACAACCGACTCCAAAGTTTATTTAAGTATTATACATTTAACATTTAAAAAAATGTTCACTTAGTCATGATTAGGCCTACATATATATTATAATTAAATTGATTTTGTATTATCATTGTTATTTGTAGTTGATGTTACTACATACCACTTTAGTTTCAGAAGCATTGCTTTGTACAGCAGTATTAATAATATGTGCAATTGGCCGCCTTGAATCCAAGGTTCGGGAAAAATCAATTTCTGATAAAACCTGAAATTAAATTTTAGTGTTGTATATAAAAAAAAGCTTGAATTATTAATCATTGAACATTTTAAAACACTACTACCACCCAACAGGCACACAAGTACCATTCACATCCAAGCTTTTTCACTATTGGCTATTGATATAATGTGGTGTAGGGCCTACCTACTGGAAAGCAAGAATGCATTTAATAATAAAATATATAGGCCTATATTATAATAAAAAAATTAAATGTATTTTCCATTAACATCATTTATTGTTGATTTTAGCATACCATTTTAGTAACCGAGGCTTTGCTTGGTACAGCAGCGTTAATACATGCAGTGGCAGACTTGAGTTTGAGCCTGAGGCGCCAGAAAAATCCATTTCTGATAAAACCTGAAATTAAATTTTAGTTTAATAAATCTAATATAATATAATTGGGCTATTAGTTAAAATTTCTCCAATTTTTATACTATAATAATTATAATAACATGGCCTAACTTGATTTTTTAAAAAAACTAGGCCTAACGTTTAATAATAAATACTCAATACTAGGCCTACTGTCACTGTGTAGTGTGTAGGAGTGTAGTCTAGTACTAATCATAATTTGTAAAAAATACTACCAGTAGGCCTACAAATAAATAAAATAGCCTATGTTTAAAGTTTAATATTTTAAAGTAGTAGGCTTAGGCCTAATTATTAGTAGTAGGCTACAAGTACAAGTAAGTACAAGTTACAAGTAATAATAACTAGTTAGCCTAGTTAGTAATAAGCTATAAAACTTATTTAACTTAATAAAAGTCCTAGGCCTAATCAAATACTAATCTTAAAACTAATAGATAGTAGGCCTATATTTTTTTATTTTAAAAACTTACCTTTAATTTAAACTTAAATGCTCTATTTTCTGTACAGCTCCTCTTGTTTTGGTTGGTTTAGTGCTTAGATTTAGTAGATGATTTATCTAAACCGCTACCGGTAAATGCATTATATAGAAATATACTGGATACTGCACCAAGGAGTAATCTATAATAGGTCTAACAGATTGTACCGAATTTTCTCTTCAGGCATTGACAGAAACTTATTCCTGGTGAAAAACCACAGTATCGAACCATTTTCGAACAAAAAAACAACAGACTAGTTCCTAGTCAGAGAACTGTACACTATGAAGTTTTTCACCTTTGTGTGACGTCACGACAGTGTGTTGACAAGAAATTGCAAATCTCGAATGGCTACGAGATTTGTTTACTTCATCTCCCAAAAAACACACATTTAAATGATAATATTGAGTTAATTACTTGAAATTTGAGTTTAATATTTTGTAAAAATGATTTTTTTAGCATTTGGATACTAAATACACACATTAAAATAGTTTGCGCGATTGACATGGAAACCTGTTCACTTGGTCTTTAAAACCTTTTTGTGTTTATGCATTTTGTTAGTTCCGCGACGAATCGTCTACCCACGTTTTGTCGTGATTTCCACGTCTCCCCCCCCCCCCCCCCGTCGATACGACGTGCTGTGCCCGTTGGGTACTTACATACTTTTCGTCTACGACACTTTGTCTACACTCTATAGGCGGTAGATGAGCGTCCTACCAACATTTCCTCTGCTATTTGGGGTAAAATAATGTCTTTCCGGCTCTAAAGTCCAAGAAGGCAAAGGGTAAATTTAAGGGGATGTAGCCTAGGCCTACACACCAAGACCATTTCCGGGGCATTCCGCTATGCGGCATGCTGATAGGGTACGCCACATACCTACAGGAGGTTTTCCCGCAGACTTATGCACTACACCCCCCTCCCCTACGGAATTCCCCATGGATCATTAACGAGGTGGCATTGCTCAGTGTACTTGCGCCTGGTAGCACAAATCCTCGATTATACACCTGGTCACCCGCAGGCATCGGGCTTAGTGAGATGGGATTGTTGCGCACATTCCTTACTCCCCATCAAGTCTCGTTGACTTTAGCCTTCCGAAAATAATTGTGTATTTTTTTTTAACCAATAAAAAAGAAAGTAACAGAACCGAAGTTATAATTGTAGATTATAACTAGGCTATCGGGCCGCCTCTTAAAAGGGGGATTACGCCATCGTCCCTCGGAGGACGGACGGATGCCATATATTATTAGCTATATATAAGATATACCGGCCGTATGTAGGCTATAGAATTATATTCAGAATCAGTCTCTACCAAGAGTTAGCGGTGAGGCCGGCTGGTCCTGGGGTTAGTTCACCGGACTGTCCCGGGTTCTATCCCTGTCGCCCTGCAGAAGTTTTGGGCCTAGTGGACGTAATAATCTTCTGTCTAGAATCTAGAAGGAACGTCTGTAAAATTAAGCTTAAGCTTATAAGTGAACAGTGAAGTGAAGGTCTGAAGCTATTTCCCTCCCCACTTATTTGGTCCCCTCCTTTTCCACCGCGCCTTGCACACCTGGCTACGCCACTGTTCTACACCACGTGACCACATCACCACGTGCCACCACACCATTTATTTCTATCTCTCTCTCGTCCTCTCTTCAAATATCCCAGCAGGCACACCACGTCGTATCGACGGGGAAACAACGTGGAAACCACGAATTCTCGTGGTTTCCACGTTGATTCCTCGTCGATACGACGTGGTGTGCCCGCTGGGATATAATTAAAAACGAAATGGATTTACGAAAATACTGCGGTTTTTTTTTTAATTATCCAACGATAAAGTATTTAGGCTACATCATCAAAATAATAAGTACACATATTCTTGTTTAGGTCTAACAAAATATAAGAAATGTATGTCTCACACGTAGGTCTATAGTCTACTAGACCTATATATATATACGTAGTCGTTGTTTTGCACGATGTTAAGTTGTTAGCTTTCCTGAGCAGTTCAGGTAATCCATTCCCTCTCCATAGACGCAACAATCTTCTTTAAATAGAAGAAACGTCTGTAATATATAAGATGCTTCTCAGGAGAACAGAACTTTCATGAATTGTATCATGACAAGCAGGCAGGGGTGGATGTGATATCGATAGATCTAGATTAGACAATAAGGAAATAAGAGCACGTGCTTGGGACATCAAGGCAGGGGGCACCACTGATATTTTCCATCGCACCATGCATTTACCATACTTCATATGGTGCGGTACTACAAATGGTGCAACTAGACTATAGGCCTATATAAACCAGGATCCGCTTAAAAAAAAAAGAAAGATGGGAACACACGTTTTTTTGCCTATGAAATGCACAACTGTGTCGAGTGCTGTACCTGTAATAATAGAAGCAAAATATTGTCTTTGTATTTCTGACTTTTACATAGTTTTGAATTAACATACACTTATTAACAAGTTTAGTATCCTATAGAATATTGCCTTCTGATAAAGAGAAATTATAAGGGTATGTTCTACCAATGAAATACGCATAACTGTATTGATAGGTGAAGAATAATTTAATCGAAATAATGTCTAGGCCCTATATTTGTATATCCATATTTTACATAGTTTTGAAATTTTACATGTTTTTGGGTGGGCACCAAAATATTTAAGTTCTTATATTAGCAGGGTAGGCCCTATCTAAGCTTATACGTTTTTTAATCCGGTCCTGCGCAGTGGGCACACCACGTCATATCGATGGTAAAAAAACGTGGATACCACGAAAACACGTGAAAACCACTTTTTTTCCCCCGTCGATACGACGTGGTGTGCCCGCTGAGTGCCTAGTCTATGCCATGCTTTATACGAACATAATAATTTTAAGGATAAGAGCTCTTGTCTTTCTGTTAATTTTTTCCCAAGCTAGAACTAAAAGATATATATCTAGATCTAACAACCTGCTCGAAAGGTGGGTCTAGGTATTTGTAACAACCTATTGCATCACAGCTAAATTTTGTACACAAGTTCATATACAATTTTTATAGGCTTTCTTCACATGAACAGGTAACTCTGCTTGACCTTGAATTAGTTTAAGGTGGCGCTGCTGATTAATTCCTAAAAACCATTGGTTGGTTGCTTCTCATAAGCAAAACATTCCTGCTTGGGCTTAACCAGGGTATTGTTTTCTTGTTTAGTCTCATTGTGTGTTTAGTTTTGTGAGTATTGTAGGCACTTATTACATTTAATGGTCTAAATATTATATAAACGATATTAAAAGATCTTAGCAGCCACTCTCTCTTAGGCTACAAGCGAGGGAAATCCCTTCTCACAATAGTTGTTTCTCGAAAACTGTCATGGCCGACATTGTTCTATTTTTGTCATTTACGCAGTCTTTGTTATGCTTAGTTATAGTACTGAGAGGTTAACCACTTTAGACCTAAAATTAGTCATTATTTTTTAAAAGATTATGTCAAGAATTCTAAACCGTTCATTCAATACATAAGTCAGTCTGTAAGGTATGCATTAAAAAACACAAGACTTCCACAAACGTGGAGCAAAATTTTCCTCAGCCATTTTTACTAGATCTATCATTTTTTAATTTTTAGTATAGATCTGATCTAGAGTCTAGGCTAGAACTAGAAGTATAATCTAGAAAAGAATGGAGTAGGCTAAAGTAGTAAGTAGTATTATGTATAATAAGTAGTAATAGTTAACGTTAATAGTATTATCTAAATAGGCCTATAGCTTCTAATTTCTAGTCTATTTAATTTCCATAAAATAGGCCTAATATTATATTGAATATTGAATTGATAATAATTAATAAATAAGTAGGGGCCTATGACTATGGACTATGATAATGTATCAACATACTACATTGCCTACATAGTATAGGCCTAGTACATAGGCTAGTCATAGTAACATTATACAATTATTGTGACCATGACCATAGTCATAGTCTTGTAATAGTGGTACTACTAGTAGACTAATCAGCCTAATGATAATGTATTTACTAATGATAAGTATAGTATTATATTATAATTATGCATCTTTACGCTTAGGTAGGGCCTATATCATAGAGTCATAGAATATGTAGTAATGTAGTGTAGGAATGTAGGCCTATATGAAGTAGCCTATATTCCTATATCCTATATATGTATATATGATCAAAAGTAGAAATAAAATGTTATGCCAATGTTGGTCCATTAATTTAAAAATTGAATTGTATTGATAACTAGACTATGTTTTTACTATTTAGCCGATCATACTATCGGATCATACTTTAATTAGGCCTACCTTTTATTACTTTTATTTGAATTATCGTCGTCGTCGGCATCCGTCCGTCTCCAAGAGACGATGGTGTAGCTTCACGGCAAAGGTGACCAGCTGCACCGCCGAGAATGGCTGTGGAGGCCAACTCGGGAGTGGCAATCCCTGCCGCACTTCAGGCATTGAAGGTGGATGGCTGTTGTAAAGGAACCTTCCGCCTCGCTCTTTTCTGGATGGCAGCTTCCATGCGCCCAGTTTCTGCGCGGGATGTGCCAAGCCTGACTGCGAGCCTCCAAGTTGGTCGGTCAGAAGCTTGGCATTCCCATGTGTCAAGGTCAATTGAGCTCTCGTTCAGGTCTCTTTTGCAAAGGTCCTTGAATCGCAGTTTTGGGCGCCCTATCTTCCGGTGGCCTTCGACCAGTTCTCCATAGAGGAGGTCTTTAGGAATGCGACCTGCATTCATCCTTTTCACATGGCCGAGCCACCTGAGGCGTTTCTCACTGAGCACAGCGTGAAGGCTGCTCATGTTGGCTCTCCCCAGCACCTCTGTGTTGGAGACCCTGTCCTGCCACTTGATCTGCAGTATTCTCCGTAGGCACCTCATATGGAAGCTGTTGAGTTTCTTCTCCTGCCTCGCGTAGGTGGTCCATGACTCACAGCCATACAGGAGAGTGCTGAGTACGCAGGCGTGGTAGACGCGCAGTCTGGTCCTCTCGGTGAGGCTGGAGTTGTCCCACACTCGCTGTTTTAGTTGGGCCATGACTGTGGCTGCCCTGGCGATCCTGCTGTTGATCTCCAAGTCGATGGACTGTGAACTCGAGATAATGGACCCGAGGTATGTGAAGCTCTCGACAACCTCCAAGGTGTGTCCATCAATGACTATGTTTGGAGGGGTCTCCGTGCCCTGAGCCATGACGTTAGTCTTTTTCAGGCTTACAGTCAGGCCGAACTCCTTGCATGCCTGAGAGAAGCAAGTGACGAGTCCGTCTTCGGTGTGTGATGTCAACGCTGCATCATCAGCGAAGAGCATCTCTTGAATGAGGACCTTTTTGACTTTGGTCTTGGCACGAAGACGCGCTATGTTGTAGAGCTTGCCATCAGACCTGGTGTGAATGAAAACACCCTCGCTGCAGTCCTTGAAGGCGTGTTGGAGGAGCATGGAGAAAAAGATGCCGAAGAGTGTAGGCGCGAGGACGCAGCCCTGCTTTACTCCGCTGCTGACTGGGAATTCCTTGGAGGTTGCGCCATTGTAGCAGACAGTGCTGTGCATGTTGTCGTGGAAGGACCTGACCACCGCAAGCAGGTGTAGGGGACATCCGATCTTCTGCAGCAAGCTGAATAGTCCGCCTCGGCTGACCAGATCAAATGCCTTTGTGAGGTCGATGAAGGCTATATAGAGTGGCATCTGCTGTTCCTGACACTTCTCCTGGAGCTGGCGTAGTGAGAAGATCATGTCAGCCGTTGATCGACCAGCCCTGAAGCCACACTGTGACTCTGGGTAGATGCGTGAAGCGAGGGTCTGCAGGCGGTTAAGGATGACGCGGGCGTACGCTTTACCAACGATACTGAGGAGGGAGATGCCCCGATAGTTGTTACAGTCACTCCTGTCACCTTTGTTTTTGTACAAAGTGATGATGTTAGCGTCTCTCATATCTTGTGGAATGTAACCTTGTTCCCAGCAAAGGCATAGGAGGTCGTGAAGTTGCTGTAGCAGGGCTGGTTTCCCGCACTTTAGTACTTCTGGTGGGATTCCGTCGCTCCCAGGTGCTTTACCGCAGGCGAGACGGTCGATGGCCTTGCTGAGCTCATCCAAAGTGGGTGGCGTGTCAAGCTCCTCCATGACCGGCAGGTCTGATATCGCTCTGAGAGCGGAGTCTGTTACAGTGTTCTGCGTTGCGTACAGTTCGAGGTAATGCTCTACCCACCTCTGCATCTGCCTTTCCGGATCGGTGATAACCTCGCCTGTTTTGGACTTGAGGGGGGCTGTCTTAGAGGGGGTTGGACCTATTGCCTTCTTGATGCCCTCGTACATCTCTCTAGCGTTGCCTGTATCGGCAGCTGTCTGAATGCTGTCACAGATATTCAGCCAGTAGGTGTTGGCACAATGACGGGCAGTCTGCTGGGCTTTGCTCCTGGCAGTCCGTAGAGCTTGTAGTGTACTGGGGCTAGGCTTAGCCTTGTAGGCCAGAAGGGCTTTCCTCTTAGCCTCTGTCACGGGTTCCATTTCCTCCCAATGGGCCTCGTACCAGTCAGCATTCTTCCGCTCTTTCTTCCCGTAAACAGTGATGGCTGCGTTGTACATGGCGTCGCGGAGGCGTGGCCACTTGGAGTTGATGGTGTCATCAGCTGTTTCCACTTTGAGGGCGCCGTCGAGTATGCTAATGAGCTGTTGGGTTTTCTCGGGGTTTCTGACACAGCTGGTGTTGATGCGTGGGCGGCCCTTCTTCTTTGAGTGGTGCAACTTCTTCGGCGTTAGGCGCACCTTGCTCGCCACGAGGGCGTGGTCCGTGTCGCAGTCTGCACTATGGTAACTACGTGTGAGGAGGACGCTGCCAATGTCCGCTCTTCTAGTTAGGACAAGATCAAGTTGATGCCAGTGGCGAGAGCGAGGGTGTCTCCACGACACCTGGTGTATTTCTTTGCACTTGAAGTAGGTGTTGGTCACGCACAGACCGTGATGGCACGAGAGCTCAAGCAGTCTCTGACCATTTTCATTTATATTTCCCCTTCCAAAGTTTCCGAGGCATGTGGGCCAGGCTTTCTGGTCAGCTCCTACTCTTGCATTGAAGTCTCCAAGAAGGTAAAGGCTCTCAGTGCTGGATTTCCTGGATATCGCTTCATCCAGGGCTTGGTAGAACTGATCTTTATCCTCATCGGTAGAGTGGAGGGTTGGGGCGTACACACTGAAGATATTGACTGGGCCAGAAGAGGTTGACAATCGGAGGGAGAGTAGTCTATCTGTGCCTGTTGTGGGAGGCTCTGTGGAGCTGACAAGCGTGTTTCTCACAGCAAAGCCGACTCCGTGCTGTCTTGGTTGATCCGTAGGCTTCCCTTGCCAATAAAAGGTGTAGTTGGCTTCCCTGATGGTACCGTTGTCAGCCAGCCGGGTCTCCTGCAGAGCGGCAATGTCAACGTTGAGTCGCGAAAGTTCCCTATCAATAACGGCAGTCTTTCTTGCATCGTCTATTTGTTGGGGGTTTGGGGTGAGGCCGGGACACATAGTCCTGACGTTCCAGCTAGCAAAACGAAGAGCTGGATGCTTCTTTCTTGTTTTTTAGTTGCCTGGTGCGGTTGTTTTTTGGCCTTCTTTTTGAGAGATGCCTCTCTGATCCCCACGCACCCAGTGGGGCAGGTAAGCCATGGCGAGACGACACCTAACTGGCTGGGGGCTGCCCAGCTTGAGGCGGGCGGTAGCCATCCATTGAGGTACGATGACCTCTCCCACCGTCGAAGGGGACCCCTGGTGCTCGTTTCCTTCGCCAATCGGACGAGCTTATAACCGGTAACTGCCTCCTCCCGTGTTGGGTCGGCATCTTGCGATGACGCTGGAGTGTCCTCTCCAGTTGAGCTACAGTGCCTGGGCAAAATAATATGGAGAGCCAGCTGGTGCCCATGCAGCAGGCCCCCCCTCTCCTCGCAGCTGACGGATCCAAGGGAGCGACAGAGTCGATACATCTTGGCTTCAGATGCGCTGCAGGAGTTGCCGGTGATGACGATACAAAGTCAAACCGCCTTAGGGACTCCAGCTCCTGATTTTTTGTCAGGGTTTACTCCCTTAGCCTTTCCCATGCAGGGGTAAGCCGCAAGGCAGCGGTGGTTTGGAGTCAGAGTATCCTTCTCCTAGATAGGCTACCATCCAAGGTTAACGAGCCCCATCTGCCCGAAGCGACTGGTTTTGAGGCGCCAGTGGAACGCCCATGCCCCTTCTCCTGTTAGTAGAAACGGTTTTGCCGGGCTTAGTAGCTAAGCCACTCGGGAAGGCCAGGAGCTGGACTTAGTTGTCAGAGGCTATTTGAGACGCATGCCAGTGGGAGCATTTTATAGGAAGTGGGAGCTTACCACCCCCGGCGATAACAACCTTTAAAACCAATTTGAATTATATTTTAAAGGATTTCATTACTATAATTTAGGCAGGACGCTATCACTAGGCTACCTCAGTGACTTCAATAGGTCTATGTCCCTATGACAGTAGTATGATTGGGCCTATTATTTATATCCATACATGCCTATATATGTGATCTAATACATGATAATTTAAAAAAAAAAAGATGTGCATTAAGCTAATTGTGTTAAATAACTACCATAAATTACAATTTTAAGTTAGCCCAATCAATCTAAAAACAAGAATCAGTTTTACAAATGCCATATGGTTATATGGTGAAGAAATGTTAGATCTTACCTTATTATAAATTACATACACTCTTTCTATAAAGAAGATTATTGCATCATTGATTTTGGACTAATTATTGTAGTTCAAAAAATTTTCTTTTCAAATGTTTAGGCTTAGGACAGTTAAGATGGTAGCTATGTATTGAAATATTTCTTATTCTATTCAAGCATATATTCTATTTTAACCCATCCCGCACCGACCTAATTTCCTGCTATGCATACATTCAGTACCGGGCATTATTGCTCCCCACGGCCCAGACTTTATTTTAGAATGGCTGAGACATTGATAGGGTTCAGAATTTTTTATTTTTTTTTTGGTAAAAGGTGATAATAACACGTAGAGAGTGCATTTGCTTGAAATATAATAATTTACCTCATTAGACTAATCTAATTTTTAAAAAAAGTAATTTTCGTAATTTAAAAAGCAAAATATAATTCAACTTGTCAACAGCTATTGAATAAATATTCTGCCCAAGACCGGAGAAAGGTCGAATCCTTTATTTTGTGATTTAAATAGACACCCTTCCTTGAGGAATGTATATATGTGCCTGAGATGCAGGGAATTTCGTATTTTGATGACAATATACGTGGGCAAAGAATTAGGTTGATGACTACATATGCGCCCAGGGCTGTAAGGGTTAACTGCCTTGTAATGATCTATGGCTGTGCACACTTACCTACAGATAATTTCAATTACATTGGTATGGAAATAGTAACTGGAACATCTTTTTGAATTTTTTTTTTTTTGCATTTGTTCTGTGTACAATTTAAATATTAATATTGTAGTGGTTGTGGTCAATTATTAACTATAAACGAAATGAAATGATTTCAGAACCTCATGCAAAGTCTTATTAAAATTTAAAATATACCATAATTAAAATTCCTTGAGAAGTTCAAAGATATTAGCATAAAACAACATAACAAATGTCTAAGTTAGCATACCATTTTTATAAGAACCTTTAAATGATAATTAGAAATCTCCGATTAAACTCAATTTCAAAAGCAAAAAAAAATAATTTGAAAATTATTTTAGGTTTTATAGTTATCAAGACCTACTCTTGCATGTGAAGCTTAGAATTTTATTGGTTATAAAGGGAGATTTTTAAAGAACCATGTTGAGTTTTTACAATACAAAACATTAAATGACTTGTAAACACAAATTAGACTATATCAACACTGTTTTGTCTTTCCTTCAAACATTATTGAGGACAAAAACCAATGATAGGTTTAACAAATATATTTCTACAAACAAATGACCATCGGTTTGGGTAAATATTATCATCTGTAATTGTTGTTTGATCAGCTGGAGACTCTAGAAAGATATTTTAAAGACTATTTACCACTTTGTTCATAAGTATTTTGTTTTACGAACCTAATGCACTGGTATAATATTTACAATTCCATAAAGAAATTTTAGTAAATATAAGTTGAGTTGTTTTTTTGTTAGAAACTATATTCCTATAAATGTTTCCTCCTGTCTTAATTTTGGTTTAAAAGCAAACAATCTTGCAAGTATAGAATCAGATTTCTATAAACAAATGATCTGGGAGAAAATATTAACATCTCTATTTATGACATACATTTATTTAAACAGCGCTAGACTGTAGGTGTTTTTTTTAAACATATTTTTGAGACCTAATATTTTTGTACAATTAATGATTATTTCTCTTTTATTTTATTGCAGCTAATTTGGTTTCGAACAAGTTAAATCAGTCAACACTCACCACTTTGATGGGCCCAATGTCCCCTCCACCGCCTTCATGATAACCTTCAGGGGTTTTCACTTAATCTTTAGTAAAGTTTTGGAAATTTATTTTGGCTTGGCGCTCCTCTCATCCTCTACGGTGGCGCCCCTGGTTATCAAAAGCTTTCTTTTGGACAAATTAAGGACAGGGCCATATTCAAAAATCTACTTGCTTGATTCCCATCAACCACCTGTTGTCCCGTACACAGTGGGCATTCAGAAAAAAACTTGTCGTGCAAGGTTAAAGAACCTGGTCAATTTTCTGTTCAAAGAGATCTTCAATAAGGAAACTTTCAGAAGAAACTGTTCTTTGATTGCAATCTCCTCAGTGAGATGAAACCGGAGATAAATGCAGCAGCGGAATTCCTATCACGGATTTTCCTTGCTCACGACAACATCAGCAAAGAGAAGGTGAGTGAGTTCAAGCAGCATCTGTCTGAGGTTCTGGAGGAGAGATTTCGGGATCACTGGCACGAGACTTGCCCAACCAAAGGCCAGGCCTACCGCTGCATCCGCGTTTGCCCAGATGAGGCGCTTGATCCGGTCTTAGAGAGGGTTTGCAACGAGGTGGGGATAAACACTGGGGATTTCAACCTCCCCTTCGAACTGACGCTGTGGGTGGACCCAACTGAAGTTGTCTGCAAGTAAGAATGTATACATTTTTGTACTTCTTTAAATTCAATAAATTTCGTTAACTGTGATAATATTTAGTAGATTACCTCAGGTAGTAATATTTATCATTTCTTGCTCCTCAGATTTGGGGACCTGAAGTGCTCATACCACACCGTTGCCAAGAAGGACCAATCCTCAGGTAGCCTTGACAATCAGGCCCCCCACCTCGACATTGATGACATTGTGGAGAATGCAAGGGACTTGTACCTGAAAAAGCAGACAGTGATCATTCATCCTGTGCACTCTACAGAAATGCACATCCCAAACCAATATTCAGATAGCCCTAACAATGGATTTACCATGGCAATCAGGATAAACGGGACCATGCATTACAACTCTTCTGGATCTCCCCCACCTGGATACGATGGATCACCTCGTGGTAAGGGTAAACCGCCTCATACAGCCCACCATAAGCGTGGCGGTGGTGGTGGCTACCATTACTATGGTAAAAGCTCTGGCGGTAAGGGAGCGTATCTATCCAATGGCACCATCAACACAGGTACCCACATCACTTCAGCACACCATGGCTATCAGCACCATCGCAACCATAACCACCATCACCCCCATCAGCACCATCACCACGGCAGCAATGGTCAGCAAGGTCAGAGCATGTCCTCACCTTACAGCAATGGTTACTTGAATGGTTATGGGGATGAGAATGGCTATGGTTACGACCAGCAGTCTGGCTCACCAACAAAGATGCTGGGAATGGGTGGAATGCCTCCGATGAGTAGCGCGGGAGGGCAAGTTCAGATCTCCCAGAGCTCCCCCACCCCGGAGCAGATCCAACAGCAGATGCAGCACCCGCCCCCAATGCCGCCTCCGATGCCACCCCATATTCACCAGGCTTTTGGCCACCCCTCTGTGGATGCCCCGAGCCTCCCCATCCCCCCGGCCACCCTCCCCCAGCAGCAGCCCATCTCCTCCACGTCCGCCGTCTCCACCACTTCCACTAGCGGTAACATCACCAGCAGTGTTGCAGGCAACGGGAAACCAATCAGCAGTGGCAGCAGCAAGTACCAGGGCAGCCGAGGGAATGTGAACTCTAGGAACAAACAGTCGAGCCCAGTGAAGGAGATGAAGTGAAGTCTCACTGATTTGGTGAGCGTAGCTTCTTCATTCAGCACTCCCACACACATATGTACATACCAGCCAATCAAAGTATAACACATAAAAAGAAAAAAGTATATCTTGATTTGTTTTTCTCCTTTAATAGGCACAAAAGATGTTAGGCTCGCTTGTATAAAGTCCAACATGGAGTCAATATCATAAAGCTTTCTTAATATCAGTGGATCTTGGTTACTGCTAAGAAGAGCTGGACTTTTTGCCTTACTGTGCTTACTTCACCAAAGTAATTAGATTTTTTTTTTTACAATTGTCTTTTATTGTAGTGTAGAGAAATATGTAGTCAAGATACACCTGAGAAGCCCTTGATAATAATATTCTCAAAAGAAAGATACTGTGTTGTTAAATTTTTAGTTCTAGTTATTGTACATCATTTTCTTTCATTTTTCATCCAGTTTTTAGCACACAATTTCTTTTTTAATTTGTTTTTGTTTCAATTGGTTTACTCTTGTTCACTTTTTTTTTGTTACAAAACATTTTAAAATGAATTTCAATCAAAGTTTTTTTTTTGTCATGAAAATTTGATTCTGTCCAGAGGGAACTTTGACGTCTACACTTTCCTTTTATTTATGAAACTTTTCTTTTGGTTTTAATCACTGTATACATTGTGGCTATAGAAAAATATCCTGCCAAACCTTAAAGTTTTTAAACCAAACATTTTCTTTTTTTTTTAAATCAAAACAGTCTCACAGTAAATAGGCAAAATTTTTTTTTTAAATACCATTTTATTTACTTATTTAAAACAGTACAATTATTGTGAGCGGTCAACATTTTAAAATCATTGATTTTGTCTTTTACAGCAATTTTAAGCATTAAATTTGCACTTTTTAGCCAACCATCATCATCAGAGGTGTTTATTTTGTTAGATTTAGGTTTACTGTCGTGCATATGTTTTAAACAAAAAGCTTGTGTCCTATTTTAGATGTTAATTTTATGGTATGGAAATCATTCTAAGTATTTTCTTAGTGTAACTTTTATTTCATATTAATTTTATTCTTTTCAATGCTACTATTATTGGATTAACAAGATTTTTTTTTCTTTGTGTGGATTGATGACAGATAGCTTAAACAAATTTTTTATGTGCTATTCAGAGATTTTTGTTCATGTTTGTGTGCACCCTTTTGATACAGCAATTAGATGGTTACTGTCTTAGTTATGTTTTGCAACTATTAGCCCCCCCCCCCCCCCCCTTTTTTTTTAGCTCTATTAGGTAATCAAGTGTAATGTTTTTAAGCAACCATTTTTTCAAAGAATGATTATATCTTTTTTTTTTTTAAAGAATTAAATCAGAATTTTAAGGGCAGAATTTATCTTTTTAAATATATATGTAAATAATAACATTACCATTGTGTATAATAGAAAATTTTAGAGTATTATTTTTACTCCTATCACTAGTTTAACCAGGATACTTTTAGGATCTTTCAAAGGCCAATTTTTAAGGAGATATAACAGTTTTCGTTTAATTGATATTTTTTGATATTTCCATTGACAAACGGGGATGGAAAGGCTTCAGTGCCATTGTTTTCAAATTCACCCATTGATGGGACATTTGTTTTACTAAGCTCGAATTGTATAGGATTGGGGGGGGGGGTAAAAAAGTTTGTCATTGGACGAGATCTTTCTTTCAATGGGGGCATTGGTTAACTAATTATGTAGGCTTTCTTTTTTGATATATTAATATTCTGTTTTATAACTTCTGAAGTTATTTCAATAGTCCATGGGTTAATTTTTAAATCTATCTGGTGCTTTCATGTATATATAATTGCTTGGTTTTATGGAGAACTGTATTAAATCTTTGATCCATCAAGCTGTTGAATAAACTTAGGCTAATTACGTGTATTCAGCGTAACACGACTGTTATTGTATTTGAAAATCTGTTGGGATTACTATTGATGTATGTGTCTTGGTGCCCTTTTTTTTTCTTTATATAAGGAACTGTTACAAGCCCCGGGACAAGCCTGCGACATGATGACATGCATTTCAAAATGTGATATATCTAGAATATGTGTGTGGATGTGTGTACATTAAGGCTACTGCTTCTAATAGTAACATTTCTCAATATTTTAACATTATGTTAAACATTCAGATTTTCTTTTTCATTTACAAACTTTTTTAAAAAAAGCTGGTCCGTATATGACCGGTTAGCTTTTCATTTAGCAATATGTGCATATTAAGGTTTAGTGTGTTTCATATCTTCTCGATCCTAACATTCAACTGTAAAGAGAACACAATCATCACAATAGATTTAAGTTGTACACAAATTTTTTTAATCTAAACGCTCTACAATTTTTTATCTCATGAGATTTTTAAACATATTCATTTTTTAACCACGAGACACTGTTTTTAAAATGTTCTATTTCCATTAGTATATTTATATGTAATTGAGATTTTTACAATAGTAATAATATCTAACAAAGTTTGTCATGTTTATTTTCCGCTTTATATAACTAAAAATATTGATGCTTGAAAAGAAATCTGTTGAAACATTTCTGAAATGGATATTTGGCATCACCCTTTGAAACCATTAAGTAGAGCAAGCAGTTGAGGAATTGATTTATTTTATATAATCTGTATTATTCAGTTTCTTGCCAGATTAAGCCCATTGTCCTGGAAGTCTTGTTTCCTCGATGTACTTTACCTCCTTGCATTGTTTCAAGTGGCTTACTAATTGAGTACTTGTGGGACATATTACCTATGACTATGACTAGTTCTGGCAGTGTAGAAACATGGCTTGTTTTTCTTCTGTAGACACTTACATTTTATAAAACACATTACCTAATAATATGTACTTAGCTGATTGAATAGCGAGTAAATATAAAAGATTATGCAGCAACTGCTTTGGTATCTCAACATCACACTTTCAATAACATCTGTAATCCTGACATGGTTACGCTTTGATTAAAATCTGTAATCTTGATATGATTATGCTTTTAAAAACATCTGTAACCCTGATATGTTAGTGCTAAGATTTTTTTTTTTAAACATGTAACACTCTTCCTTTATAGTATTCAACTTCATTTAATTTTTGGGCGAATCTAGATAAAGATCATCTTTTTAGAAAGACTATATTCCCATCAGCTTGTAAAGATCATCCTTATAGTTATTGAAGATTTTATTCCATCAGTGTGTAGACAAAAGAGCGTCTCTCCATTAAGCGTGTGAAGCTATGTTACCGTCAATGTGTATGCTCTTGTATTTAACTGTGGATGTGATGACAGGCACCTTGTATTGATATATATCATCATTTCGACCATCTTGTTTTTATCAAAGTACACAGTTTAAAACATCAGGGAGATGTAGCTATTTACAAAATGTGATGTACAAACTTTTGTTTTTCCCTCTGTAATAAATGTTGATATTGTACATATATAAATATCTCAACCATCTCCATAAAACTTTGTTAATTGTATATCATGAAAACACTGCCTTTTTTTATTTGTTTGTTAAATATTATTATCTTTAAAAGATTTACCTTAATTTTTTTTTTGGTTTGATTGGCATCAAGAGTTTTATCATATTGTCATAGTACAAGTATTATCAATCACTTGTGGATATCATTTTATTTTTTAGAACAACCAGCAATGAATTTTAAAACAATGTATGATTGCATCTGTTTGGCTCTCTGCCGCTGATCATCTGACCTGCCATAAAAATTATAAGGACCTTCTGTCAATCTGGGGGAAATATTTCACTGTGTTCATCTTTTTTTTTTTTTTTTTTTTTTCAAAGCTGTATTTCATTGAATGTTCACTGGGAGACATGGAATAATGTAGGACACTTTTGATTGGGAGAAGAAGGTTGTAGGAGCCTTGATAACTTCCTCACTATGCCCCAGTTTGAGTCGAGGTTAAACCAGGTCATAAATGTGATATCTATACACCCTGGCTAGACATTACGGTGGCATCTTGTCTGCCTTTACTACCATCTTCATTTGATGAATTTTTTTCTCCCTCTGGTTTTTTCTTTTTGATGGATTGTTGTTGTATTTCTCTCACACCCCACACAACCCCATCCCACATCCCCACCCAATCTATTTATGAGTTGATCATTGTGACCAATATGTTATAATGCTTGTATAAAGGAGGTGACTATTTTCTACCTTGAGTGTTTAACTTTGAAATTTTTGTTTAGTTGGTTCCATGTAGTTGACATGCATTTATTTTTTATTTTTTTTAAATGTAATTAATAAATAATCTTAAAGGACAACACACTCACACACATAAAACAAACCTATTAATTGTACATATATAAATGTTGCTATCAACTTTTATTCCACTTTTAAACTTACATAGTTGAATTTTTTCATTTTACAAATCTTATCATAGCAGTAACAAAATCTGTATACATTTTTAATAACCTAAAGTTATTTTGATGACATTCACGATTTAAGGAATTTTTTTTTTTATGCGGATTGCTATCAAAGCTATTATTATGATTATTAAACACTTGTTTATAAAGTTGTATTTTGTCATTGATCATGACTTCTTGATTGGCATTTGTTGAAATGAGTTGATGGGTAAGTTTAGAGTTGAGATAGCAATGTTGCTACTGACTTGTGGAACATGATGAGATCTGATCACCTTCAGTTGTTGTTAGTGTGTACCAGTGTTTTGCATAGAAATGTGTATTATAAGATAAAGAAATTTGAATTTTTTTTTTTATAGATATTTTCCCCTGTTAAATAAAAAACTTCTATCCCTTTCAAATATTACGTTGTAACGTTACTATAACAAAAAATGTATCTATGGAACAAAAAATGAAGGAATGAAATTATTAACAGATAACATCTTTACATTTTCTTTTTTTAATGTGCACCACAGGAAATGAAATTGTATGTTCTGGTAATTGTCAACAGTAAAAGAAGATTGCAGTCACCTGGTGCAATCACATTGAAGGGTTTGATTAGGGATTGCATTCTGGGATATTTATCCTATGGCCATTTTCAACTTTTGGTTTCTAGCTAAATCTTATTGAAACCACAATTATCATACTATTGTATTTTTCTTTCAATTTCCTTTGCTTAATTTGCCCTTGTTTAGGTCAACAACAACTGTAATGAACAAAACCTCTTTTCTTTTTCTCTCTCTGTGTGTGTTTTAGTCATACATAATAATATGCCAGTCTTGTCACAGTAGACTTTGTAATGTCGAAAGGATTTTTTTTTTACAACTACCGTGCCTCTTTTTATGACCTTAGAAAAGAAATTGACTGGACTGTCGAAGGAGACGTACGTGTCTTGGGGATATTTTGTGTCTTTTATTCCTCATAACCTTTTTTTCTCTCAACATTATCCCTTTGTTCTAAGGGTTAACCTTTTACTTTTAGCAACATTTTTTTTAAAAAATCATTAATTGTACAATTTGATGTTTTAATTATCTTTTCCTTTTTTTTTTTAAGCAACTATCTGTCATTGATTGTTGTTGAGTATAGTCTTTGGATTGACTTTTTTCCTTATGAACTCATCCTGATGGAGCCATATTGCTTTTTGAGGCAATTTCTATACGTTTTTTGGATTATGTACACGTACACAGTCCTTGGGGGAATGTACACCTAGACGCTTCTGTTCAGAAGAAGATGGATTATTTATATTGTATTCTCTGTTATTTGAATAACTTTTTTTTTTTATAGTTTAAATTACTGATGATTATAGTTGAACATGCATTCACAGGTTTCAGTATCTGTTATTTCGTCCCGTCACTCAACTTCTTTATGCATTAGAATGTCAGGGTTTGAAATGAAGGGGGGGGGGGGGGGGGGGGGAAAGAATTGTTCAGATGTAAACACAAATATTTTTTTACCATATTTTAAAAAGGGCACAATTATGAAATAGTTTT
Organism: Anisus vortex; assembly: GCA_949126835.1. Classification (NCBI taxonomy): domain Eukaryota; kingdom Metazoa; phylum Mollusca; class Gastropoda; family Planorbidae; genus Anisus; species Anisus vortex. Next base: position 39,658,252 of record OX421503.1, read on the forward strand.
ACTGATGTTTGTTCTGTCACCATCTTTCCACTGTCCATCCTGTCATTTAAAAGCAGCAAGTGTTAAATTATTCTCCTTTTATTTATTAGATCTAGAATGTCCATTTCTTGGTGTGTGTGGGTTTTTTTTAAATATTATTTCTAACAACAGCATTATTCAGAATATTTGAATGAAATTATATTGTTTTGTGTTTAACAACCATTGTTACAATCGAAGCTATGAATGTTATGGTTGTTATTTTCTTTTGTTTTGGGAGTAGAAAATAATATTGTACAAGTATTGCTCTTAGTTTTTTGTTTGTTGTTTTTTTAATTCCACCAACCATACAGGAAACTTACAATCTCACCATTGAAGCAGCTGATCATTTTGGTCTTTGTCCGCACCCTACACCCCACTGGCCCAACAGCTGGGAAGTTTGAACATGTACTGATCTGTAGTTGTTTTTTTTTTTGGTATGATGTGCTTTTGTGTCACCCTAGGACCTGTGATTAATAAGTTTAATGAGGAGTTTCTTCATGCTTACATTTTTTCATGCTACGGTAATGATAAACTTGTTTGAAAATGGTGCATTGTTGTTTTGATTTTTGTTTTGTAACTGCTAGAACTTGAATCTTGATGAAAATAGGAGTAGTGGTCAATGAGATATTTATTTAAAGGAGAAGGTTTGTAAAATTATGACCTTGTGTATAAAGTGTACGTGTGTGTGTGCATGTTGTGGTTTTGTTTCTATTCCCCCCTTATTCCAGCCTCACATTTGTAAAGATCTAGTTTTTATGAATAACACTGTACCTATTGTTTGGGCTTTCATTGTCATGACAACATCAGTAATGGCTTCTAGCTTTGGGGGCAAGCACAACTTTTCATTATTATTTTTTTATCCCACAGGGCTTTTTTAATGCATTTTTTTTTCCTCATATAATAACGTTAACAAATTACAATATTAAATATTTGTTTCATTACTGTTTGAGATAAGAGCTAATTTTATATTTTCAATGTTTAATTACAATTTGATGTCAGCTGACTTATGTCTTTTTTATGAATTGTACTAAACATCAGTTATTGGCCAATTGTGTATGCTGGCAAGTTGAAACAATGACCTATTGACCATAATAGATATTAAAACCTGTGAGTGTTTGTTTCATTTCTTCTTCTCATTCCTTCAATCACTGTGTGACTGGGTCATGTGGAAACATATTCATCTTGGAAGAATAGCAATGACAACCATACTGTTCAAAATATAGGCCGCAGTTGTTTGTTTTTTATCATATCTTTTTATTATTGACCAAAACATTATGCTAACAGTAAATAAAGCTGTTTTAAATCTATTGTAATGAAATTTTTACATAAATGTTTCAACCTTTATTGAAAGTGCATTTAAATTGTTTTTGCTTTTTAAAAAAAAAACATTTTATACAGATGATAATCATACATCAATTTCAAAATTTAAAAACAGCAAGAATATTTTTCTCAACATGACTCAGCTAACTAAGATTATTATAATACAAATGTCACTGTTTGACTTCTGTTTGAACTGATGGATGGCATACAACAATATGTACATGTCTCACAACAAAAGATTTGCCTCAAATATATCTTTATGAATGCAATGTTAACATTGGAGTTTTTTTTTTTTTTCTCTCTGTTTCTATATGTATCATGTATGTGTTTGTTCTGATATCTTGTGCAGTCCCTTACAGCATTAACAGGGTCAAAGTCAAAGGTTTCTAAATGTATATCTGACATTGGGACGTCTTTGTTTCTACTGGTATTTTATATAATGACACATTTTTGTTAATTCATTTTAAAAAATATACTAGAAACAAAATTGGTTAGAGTATCAAAATTAGTTTAATTATTATTATTATTAACAAATTTTAGCTTGCAATATTCAATTTTCCTTAAAAAAATATTAGTATATGGGCAATATAATATGAACTATTCAACTAAACTTTTGCTTAAATTAAATGGACAACAGTATTATAAATTAAAGGGCTATAAATAAATATGCTAATAAAATATAGAGAAATATTTAAAAAATGTAACTGAAAAGTAGATTATATCAAGGTGAATGCACATTTTAACCCGTTATTGGCCTGCACATGTGTATTGTTCAAATTTAGACTTGTCAAGATTTGGAAAAATAGTGTGTTAATGTTAACGGGAAGAGGTTTCAACTTGGAGAATAAAAAGGGGACAGGGGAACACATGCTACACCAACAGGGAAGGTTTTCTTCGGCTCGAGAGGTCCTGGAAAGCTACTAAAATTTCAAACAAAAAGTCCCAAAAGCATAGGAATCTGAAATTTGAGTATTTCTCCTGAAATGTGGTAATCGGAGGTGTAAAAACGTGCTTATTTCACAGCAGACACAGTAACGCATTTTATTCGGAATGCTAAACACTACCTATTACTATTAGTATAATTAATTGTATAATAGTCATCAGGGCCTTTACAAGCTTATGTAGCATCCCCAGGGCAATAGTTTCTGCGCCGCCTTCTTGCATACTGTAACTTATTGTTTAGTGATATATTTGCTATATTTAGACTACATTTGCCGACCCCCCCCTTCCACCCTGGACGTGTCAACCCCCCCCCCCCCCGGGAATATGCCCCACTATGTGAGGGCACTGATAGTAATAGCCATTCCTAGGCCTACATGTTCCTGATACATTCGTTAAAAGCTGCAGAGCTCATGACGTCCTTATCGACGTCATAATATGGTAGCGGAGACTGACCTTTTGTGACGCAATGGAGTTGGGGAGGGGGTTATAATTTGCCAAAATCACGTCCCGTCATTTATGGGCGGCCCTTTAGGGGACCTAATACTATTTAAACTATTTACTTTTTTAAAGATTGAGAAGTAAAAGAGGCCAATTAAAAAATAACAATATACGTCAGCAATGATCGAATGGGAAATACAGAATTAATTAGTTTTAATTTAGAAATACAACACAATATTACAATAACAGCCCGTTGTAAAGCTCAGATAAAGAACGAAAAAAACGTTCCTTATCTCTTATATATGCGAGAACAAATGCAAATAAGAACTCTTTCTTCTCGAGTGGCATGGAATTAACTAACCAGCTGTAACCTAGATAAAAACATTCAACATCTTATCTTCTTATAAGTTTACACTAGTTTACAGACATAATCAGACAGCTGCAAAATGAATATGTAAACAATGTAATTTCTAAAGATAATAATAAAAACTTATGGTCCTACATTAAATCAAGAAAAATGGACACTACAGGCATAGCTCCACTAAAAGGCCAAAACAATGAAACTTATAATGATAACGAAACCAAAGCTAATATCCTTAACACATACTTTGCATCATCTTTTTCAAATCCAGGTGACAAAGAAATCTTCATAAATTTAAACAAACTAGAAGAGATAGGACATATAAAGGTAGATGAAAAAGGCATTAAACAACTCCTAACCAACTTAAAAGCAAACAAAGCTTCTGGTCCAGATGAAATACCAGCAAGACTGCTTAAAGAACTAACCAATGAAATATCTCCAATCTTTAAAATCCTTTTTCAGGCCTCTCTAAACCAGGGCAAAGTGCCCAGAGATTGGAAATTAGCTAATGTAACCCCCCTTTTCAAAAAAGGAGATAAATCTGACCCCGGTAATTATAGACCTGTTTCTCTAACCAGCATAACATGTAAATTACTTGAACATATTATATATAGTAGTATAGTAAATCATCTAGGCAAACTTAATGCACTGTGCCCACACCAACATGGCTTTAGGAAAAATAGATCATGTGAGACTCAATTAATAGGCCTAATAGATGACTTGTCAAAGGGATTAGATAATAACAACCAAATTGATGCTATATTACTAGATTTTTCAAAAGCATTTGATAAAGTTCATCATTCTAGTCTACTAAAAAAACTTAAATATTTTGGCATATCTGGTCCCTTACATCAGTGGATTCAGGACTTTCTTATAGGCAGAGAACAAACAGTGATAATAAATGGCTCTAAGTCATCACCAATAACTGTAAACTCAGGAGTTCCACAAGGAACTGTTCTAGGACCCCTACTATTTCTAATTTATATTAATGATCTGCCAAATTGCATCAACACAGGAACAAAAGTAAGATTATTTGCCGATGATTGCATAATTTATAGAATAATAAAGACAGGAAAAGATAGTGAACTCCTACAAAAAGACCTAGATGAACTACAAAAATGGGAATCAAACTGGAGTATGTCTTTTCACCCAGAAAAATGCCAACTAATAAGGGTATCCAAGAAAAAGAAACAAATAATAGCAAACTACTTCATTCATGGTAAAGAACTAACTCAAACTAACAATGCTAAGTATCTAGGAGTAATAATAAATGATAAGTTATCTTGGAACCCTCATATTGATGAAGTAATAAAAAAATCAAACAAAACTTTAGGATTCATAAAAAGGAACTTTTACAAATGTAATAAGAACATAAAACTAAAATGCTATCTTACATTAGTTAGGCCTATACTAGAATATGCAGCATCTGTATGGGACCCATCAACTAAAGAAAACATAAAAAAATTAGAACAAATTCAAAAAAGAGCTGCAAGGTTCATAACTAGCGAATATTCCCAATTAACAAGAGTAACACCATTAGTCAAATCATTAAACCTAGAAACACTAGAAGACAGAAGGGCAAAGAGTAAAGTAGTAATAATACATAAGGCATTAAACTCTAATTTAGAAATACAACACAATAACAATCTGTTGCAAATCTCAGATAAACATAAAGATAGAAACACTTTCCTTGTCCCTTATGCGAGAACAAATGCATATAAGTACTCTTTCTTCCCGAGTGGCATTCGGGCATGGAAAGGGTTGCCTGAACAAACCAGGAAAACCAGTAACTTAACATCATTTAAAACATTAATAAAAATGCAAGACTAGACTCGGACCATGGATGAGCGTAGGACGCAATAATCTTCTTTATAGAAGGAGCGTCTGTAATGTATAAGATAAGATAAGATAATCTAAAACACTAATAAAAATGCAAAACCAGACTCGGACCACGGATAAGCGTAGGACGCAATAATCTTCTTTATAGAAGGAGCGTCTTTAATATATATAAGATCAAAACAACTGCATATTATAATAAATTCAACAAATATTTTTTTAAGCTGAAAAATATGGAATCTAAAAATAAGAACTATTTAGGACAGTCGTCATGACAACAGTCACGTGATAAATGGCTTCTAGCAGAAGTAAAGAAGAATTTGTTAGGCACTAAATTCTAAATGGATTCCTATGCGCTGTTGACGTTGTGCTTGACTTTGTTTACCGTATTTCAAACGGCAGATTCGAAATGGGTAGAGGGTGTGATAGAAACAGACCAAGTAAGATTGTTATAATGTTTCCATTTAACTTAAGAACTTTTAAAAGTAAGTTAATTAAGACGAAAAAGACACAAGTGACCCAAGCCAAGCGGGGGCAAGCCCAAGACTTCAAAATAAGTTCAAAATGACAGTCTAAGAAACTAAAAGTAGGCTAGGCTAGAGTAACTTAGAGTTTCTAGAGTTTCTAGTCACTGAGTTACTGTATATATGGGGCCCGGTGGCCGAGCGGCAGCGCGTTCAACTGACGATCCAAAGGTTCGAATCCTGGTGAAGGCTAGGATTTTTTCCTTGGGCTTGAGGGGCCCATGAGTTTAGTTGGGGTAAAGTAAAGGCGGCTGGACATTGTGCTGGCCACACATCCCCAAGTATACCGTGGCCACAGAAACTGGTAAACGCTGCTTCACCAGCCCTATGATCAGTTTGGTCCGAAGGGTATATTTACTTTTACTATAGTCAGCTAGGCTGTACTGTAATCACATAACAACTTCTTTACAAGACACCACAATTACGCGCTAGGCTTATTCTTTTTTTACTAGTCTAGCTAGTAACTTTAGGCTATTAATATAACCATAATACAATAAGTAACAATACAATACTGTTATTTTAATACTGGTACTTTGGGTTACGAACGCCCCAGGTTACGAATGATTCAGGTTAGGAACAATAATTTTGATTTTTTTTTTCTCGGGTAACGGACAGTGCCTTGGTGTAGGAACGAAGGCAAGAGACAGACAGGGAGGTTAAATGTTGGAGACATCTGATCACTACAATTTAAAAACTTCACAGTACTTAGCGCTAGTGCAGTAGTAGTAGCCAGTATAGGCCTATCACAAACATGTGCAGCCTTAGTTTCATTAGCATTACTACAAACCAGAGCCCATTGGAGCATGCTTATTAAATGTTAGCCTAATTAGCATGGATGGATACGCAATACAAGTGACCTATTTACTAAATTTACAGTCGTATACCTCAGCCTCAGGTTACAAATTTAATTGTTGTTGAACGTGGTTCGTAACCAAAAATTTTCGTAACCTGAAACATTGTAATCAACAAAATAAACACAATTCACTTCAATATGAAAGAATAATTCTTTAAAAAAAAAACATCCGGTCGTTTACCTGACAAAACTCAAATAAAATGTGCATGTAGCCTACATTATGTATTAATTAGAAAGAAAAATTAATTAAAAGTTGCTTTGCTATGATTCAGATTAAGAGAAGACTTTCAGCTTTCTTTAACATTTGAAGTCATTGCTTCTATAGTTTAGTAACGCCTTTAGCCACATTGACTGATATGATTAAAGTTTTGTTCTTTATGATGAATTTGCCATGCTGTACTCATTAGTGATGTCAAATGCACAAATGCCCTTTTCATGTTTTGTAATTATTTCTCTCTTTACCTCCACTGTTAAACTTTTATGCTTCCTAACAGCACCACTACCATTCTCCAAACTGGTAATTGATAAGGTTAATAAGCAAAATAATGAAAGAGATAAACTGAACACAGTGCCACATTAAGAAATCTGTTACTGCTATGTAGTACAAGGCCAATGATATTGAGGTTGCACACTTGTGCCAAACTAGGCTAATAGGCTAGCGCTAAGCAATATTAGTACTGTGAGGTCTTTACTTTGTTTGTGCTGTAACTGGTCAGTTAAACTTTCCTATCTGCCTCTCACCTTCGCTTGTAACCTGAGGCACTTTTCATTACCCAAGACTGGAAGTTATTATAGCTTTTCTTCAAAAAAGCTTTTAAACATATAAGCCACACAAGCAAACGCCAATAGTCTATTAATTATATGATCTTGAATAAGTCAATTAACATCAATAAACCAAATAATTATCAAATTCTCCCCCCCCCCCCTTTAATATATTTTACCCAGAAAATTTCTAAACTATTTATATTTACAAAACTATTTCCCATAACAGCAGACTATTATATTGTCCCAATTTTGACCCAACATCTGACAAAGATGTAAATATTGGCAGAGTATTGTACCAAATAGAGTGTTGCAGTAACCGGGGTTCTATGACCAAACCTACACATTTGATCATTTCTCCAACTCCTTCAGTAAAGTATATGATTGAATGCTTCAGCAATGAAAATATCCTAACAGCTCCAAACACCACAAATAAGGTGTGACCTATATTAGTTATTCAGGCTAGGCCTATGTATATGAATCCCCTCCCCCACCACTTCTTTTGACACAGCCTACACGTACCCCACTCACATAACATGTTCCGCCCAGCCTTATTGACAATGTGGGTTTTATTCTCTGGACCTCATTACCATATGAATAACATGTTGTGCAGGTAGGAAGAAAGAATGAATCAAAATTTTGAAGTGTTGATTCCAGACACCTACCTGTTCACTGGTTAAGGTTATGAGAAACAGCATTAGCCTATAGTCCTGCATATTACTCTAAGGAAGTAATTTATCACAATAAGGCATATGTTGTTGGTAAAATTATCAACAAATCAAAGTTATGTACGAGCATTTTTACAATAAAATCTAATGGCTGCTCGAAAAATTACTTAATTATTTATTATATCAATTCATCAATCACTTAATATTTAAACTTATTGGCTCATTCATTTTATCAAAATACAGAAACTAAATCTGCTTAGTATTCGATTTTTCTTCTGCTAATGTCTTGTGGTTATGGGACATGGTGGCAGAGCGGCAGTGCGTTCAACTGGCGATCCAAAGGTTCTGGGTTTGAATCCTGGTGGAGACTAGGATTTTTTCCCGGGACTTGAGGGTGTCCATGAGTCTACCCAGCTCTGATGGGTACCTGACCTTAGTTGAGGTAAAGTAAAGGTGGCTGGGCATTGTGCTGGCCACACATCCCCTAGTATGGCGTGGTCACACAAACTGTTGAACGCTGCTTCACCAGCTCTATGATCAGTTGGGTCCGAAGGGTACTTTACTTTTGAATGTGTTGTGGTAAAACAGTAGGCAAAAATTTGAAAAGCTGTAGGCGTAAACCAAAAAAAGTCCTGCAAATCAGCAGACTTCCCTGTATAAAGTAAAAATAAATACCTGAACTTTATTTTACAAAATACCCAATTTCCCCATGGCTGGAATATCTTGGAAGGGGAAGGGTGGGCAGGTAACTGTATTTTTTTTAAAAAGGTATCTGGGAACCCTATAAAAACAGACATTTAAAAAAAAAAAGCAAAATAAAACAATTGCATCTCATACTACAAGCAAATCAGTCAAAACTAGCCAGGCTAATAATGGCTCTTTATAAATAGACCCACTAAATAAACCAGCGCTGCCTGGGATAACAATTAAAATTAAATATATCAACAGATAACAAATTATAGGCAACCATTAATATTAAGAGCAAGTTATAATAAGATGTAGTAAAGTAAAAATCAATGAAAACATTAATTATAGTCAACATATAAACATTGACCGTCTCAATTTTATGTTCATGATTAAGATGAAAAAAATGTATTTACCAGACAAAAAGGTATAAAAAAATTTGTTTCTTAAAATATGTTAAAAGGGCACGACTGGCGTACGGAAGGTCCTGGGTTTGAATCCTGGTGAAGGCAAGAATTTTTTCCTGTAACTTGAGGGTGTCGTCCCTGAGGGTGTCCCTGAGGGTGTCCCTGAGGGTGTCTCTGAGTCTCCCAAAGCTGATGAGTATGGGGTAAAGTAAAGGCGGCTGGGCATTGTGCTGGCCACACATCCTCTTGTATGACGTGGGCACAGAAACTGGTGAACGCTGCATCACCGGCCCTATGATCAATTGGGTTCGACGATACTTTACTTAATTACTATAAATATGTTAAACCCCAAAATTTTTCAAGTTTGTGAAAGTCTACAATTAAACTGACCTTCACGGTTTGCAAAACTTTGTGAATCTCACTAAATTGGACAAAACAGCATAAAATATACTTATTTTGAATTTAAAAAAAAAATTGAATAACCTAGTTGAGTAGTCATTAATAAAACTTCCATTATGTTTTTTTGTCTGAAATAAGTTACTTAGAAACATCCTCAAACTTTTGTATATGGACTACCTATGTACACTGACAGTAAACATATAAGACATTTCACACTTGCCAGAAATGGTTTGTGAATTTTATGCAAATGGCACATTCTTTCAGTTATATAATCATAATTATGTGTTTTTTTTAGTACTGCAACAAACATAATGTAAGCCCAGAGCAAATTTTACATTGATCAACAAAAACATCTAAGCTCGATTAGTAGTGTGTATAAAAAAATCTTTCATTACATCAAAGGATATAGAGCTAATTGATATTCTCAAAACTTTAAGAATAAACATAAGAAAGAGGCAGGCTGGTCCTGCGGTTAGTTAACCGGACTGTCAACCGACAGGTCGCAAGTTCTATCTCTGCCGCCGACTGATCCCTGCCGCCCTGCAGGAGTTTTGGACCTAGTGGACATAATAATTTTCTATGTGTAAAACTTATAAGGAACAAATTTAGCATTTATCGCCTTCTAATTCATAAATGATGGGGTTAAAACGGGAAATAATGAAAGAGATAAAGTGAACACAGTGACTCTGCTAAGAAATCTTTTACTGCTATGTAGCAAGGCTAACGCAAGCGAGGCTGCGCATGCTTGCAAAACTAGGCTAGTGCTAAGTGATGTTAGTACTGTGTGGCCTTCTCTTACACTGTACGCGATTGTTTGTCTCCAACAATAAACTTTGATCTCTCTCTCCCACTCTCTTTCATTCGTAACTTGAGGCACTGTTCGTTACCCAAGACAAAAAATTTTTAAAGTTATTCATAACCCAAATTGTTTGTGACCTGAGGCATTTGTAACCTGACGGATAACTGTATATCAACTATCATATCCAACTCAATAATTGTATATCAACTATCATATCCAACTCAATAACTGTATATCAACTATCATATCTAACTCAATAACTGTATATCAACTATCATATCCAACTCAATAACTGTATATCAACTATCATATCCAACTCAGTAACTGTATATCAAATATCATATCCAACTCAGTAACTGTATATCAACTATCATATCCAACTCAATAACTGTATATCAACTATCATATCCAACTCAGTAACTGTATATCAACTATCATATCCAACTCAGTAACTGTATATCAACTATCATATCCAACTCAATAACTGTATATCAACTATCATATCCAACTCAATAACTGTATATCAACTATCATATCCAACTCAATAACTGTATATCAACTATCATATCCAACTCAATAACTGTATATCAACTATCATATCCAACTCAGTAACTGTATATCAACTATCATATCCAACTCAATAACTGTATATCAACTATCATATCCAACTCAATAACTGTATATCAACTATCATATCTAACTCAGTAACTGTATATCAACTATCATATCCAACTCAATAACTGTATATCAACTATCATATCCAACTCAATAACTGTATATCAACTATCATATCCAACTCAATAACTGTATATCAACTATCATATCCAACTCAATAACTGTATATCAACTATCATATCCAACTCAGTAACTGTATATCAACTATCATATCCAACTCAATAACTGTATATTAACTATCATATCCAACTCAATAACTGTATATCAACTATCATATCCAACTCAATAACTGTATATCAACTATCATATCTAACTCAGTAACTGTATATCAACTATCATATCCAACTCAGTAACTGTATATCAACTATCATATCTAACTCAATAACTGTATATCAACTATCATATCCAACTCAATAACTGTATATCAACTATCATATCCAATTCAATAACTGTATATCAACTATCATATCCAACTCAATAACTGTATATCAACTATCATATCCAATTCAATAACTGTATATCAACTATCATATCCAACTCAATAACTGTATATCAACTATCATATCCAACTCAATAACTGTATATCAACTATCATATCCAACTCAGTAACTGTATATCAACTATCATATCCAACTCAATAACTGTATATCAACTATCATATCCGACTCAATAACTGTATATCAACTATCATATCCAACTCAGTAACTGTATATCAACTATCATATCCAACTCAATAACTGTATATCAACTATCATATCCAACTCAGTAACTGTATATCAACTATCATATCCAACTCAGTAACTGTATATCAACTATCATATCCAACTCAGTAACTGTATATCAACTATCATATCCAACTCAATAACTGTATATCAACTATCATATCCAACTCAATAACTGTATATCAACTATCATATCCAACTCAATAACTGTATATCAACTATCATATCCAACTCAATAACTGTATATCAACTATCATATCTAACTCAGTAACTGTATATCAACTATCATATCCAACTCAGTTAACATTCTTTGGTCTTGTTTTGATTAATTCTATTTTTTTACTCAATGTTTTTTTTCTCCCCAGGACTGGGTGTTCATTACAAGATTTTGTTTTCTGAATCAAGCAGGAAACTTTTACTATCACCTGGAGTATCCTTACGTAAGTTAGAATAACATCTTGGGTAGTATTCATGTCAAAACATTGATAGTTTATTGTTCCCACACATAGCATGTATTGGCTACAAAAAGTAAAGTACCCTCTGGACCAGGGGTCGGGAACCCATGGCTCGCGAGCCAGATGTGGCTCTTTTGATGGCTGCATCTGGCTCGCAGACAAATGTTCGGTTATTAAAATAATGTTTTTTAAAGACTTTTTGATCTACATATTAATGGCATATCAATATGTCATTCTACAAATGAGCTAAATTCTACTGCAGCTCAACATCAGAAGAATTCAGAGACATAATTATTGTACTTTTAGTGTTGAAATTACACAAAAAGCACACATTTACTTGAATTTGAATGTTTAGTTTTAAACATAATGTATGGCTCTTACAGAATTACTTTTCAAAATATGTGGTGTCCATGGCTCTCTCAGACAAAAAGGTTCCCGGTCCCTGCTCTGGACCAAGCTGGTCATATGGCTGGTGAAGCAGCGTTCAATAGTTTCTGTGGCCACGACATACGAGGTGATTGTGCGGTCAGCACTATATACAGCCGCTTTTACTATACCCCAACTAAGGTCAGGTACCCATCAGAGCTGGGTGGACTCAGGGACTCCCTCCAGATCCGGGAAAAAAAATCCTAGCTTGCACCAGGATTCAAACCAAGGACCTTGGGTATGCCAAATGAATACGCTGCCCTATGGTCACCATGCCCCCATGTATTGGCTATAAGTACCAGTTTGTCATTACAAACATGCTTAGACCAGGGACTACCCAGAGCATTATTAGCCATTTAAGGAGTCTCAGTTTCCTGTGTTCAATTTCAAGGGAGAAAAAGTCCAGAATTGTGTCTGTGCTAGGAGTTTGTCCCGTGTTTCCCCTACAGTTCTGAAAGGTACCTGACAGCAATTGAAGAAATGAGGTGGCATTGTATATTGGCAACAAAATTCCTTATTATAAAATAGAACCACTATATCATTAGCAGTATGGTCCAAATTGACCTGCAAATAGGTATTCTTATATTTATGCTAGTAACCCTTAATGATATGCAGAATTTTACAACTTTTTTTTTTTCATGTGATTGTTTAAATGGGTTTCTGTTGTTGGATGTCAGACATTTTGATTTTTTTAACTTAGCATTAGTTAAGACTAACTTACACTTGTGTTACTTTCTCCTCTGTAAACTGCAGGACTATTCTGTCCAGAACCTGTTATTTTACTATGATGTACCTGGACAGTGGGAAGCTGTTTATAAAAAAGATCTGGTTAGTATATTCATTTTGATGATAAATTATCTTATAATTTCCAGTAACTTTGATTTTTTATTTTAACAGTTCAATTACAGCTTTAATAATCATGCTATCCCCAATAGCCTACAGTTGTTGAAGATTCACAAAAAATAAACTCTCTATCCGTTACAGTTACAGCAGAGGTGGCCTACTAATACATTCAGTTCTATTGGTTCAATCTACAAACTTATGAACCCCTACAAATTTTATACCAAATGTTTGTTTACTTTTTTGTACAAAGACATTTTAATACAAGGCCAATAACTTCTCTTATACATTACAGACACTCTTTCTATAAAGAAGATTATTGCATCCTAAGTACATTTGTGGTTAGATTCTAGTCCTGCATTTCTATTAGTGTTTTAAATGAGGTTGAGTTATTGGTTTTCCTGGTTTGTTTAGGCAACCCATTCCATGCCCGGATGCCACTCGGGAAGAAAGAGCACCTATATGCATTTGTTCTTGCATAAGGGATAAAGAAAGTGTTATAGTCCTCATGTTTATCTGAGCATAGCTTAGATAGCGTTTCTTATGTTTGTTATCCCACTCAATGAACTGGATTCTTAAAATGTCCGTTCCATGAGCGATTACACATGTTTGAAAAAAATATAAACACAGAACATGCATTTTTTGCCTATTGTATAAACAAACACCATACATCCAAGGTCCTGACCAGGCTTATTAAAGAATTGAATTCAAAGAGCTTGTAAATGAAACTAGTTTTGTGAACTTTATTGTATCTTATATATAACAGACTCTCCTTCTATAAAGAAGATTATTGCGTCCTATGCTCATCCATGGTATAAGTCTAGTCTTGTATTTTGATTAGTGTATTAAATGATGTTAAGCTACTGGTTTTCCTGGTTTGTTCAGCAACCCATTCCATGCACAGATGCCACTTGAGATGCATTAGTTCTCGCATAAGGGATAGCGAAAGTGTTTTTGTCCTTATGTTTATCGGAGCGTAATTGTGACTTGTAGTTTAACAACAGCTTCAAATGACAATATAAGTTGATTTTGAATAGTTGATGAATTTCCATTTCATGCACAAACAGATCATCATCAAAACATATAATCATTTTTCAAGTTCATTTTGATTTTTTACTTTTGATCAGAAAACAAAAAAAAACTAAAAAAATTTGTTCAATGGATGACTTGGGACCTTTGTAGAGTTAGCCATATAATTGAAATGCAGTTTGAATGTCTCAATCCCCTGAAATCCCCTCCCACTACAGCTTCGACAGAGCCCTAGCTTCAGGAGCCAGCTGAAGACTCACCTATTCCCGTAGCAGTATTCACCTGTACATATATACATTTTCATCTGTTCATCGTTGTTTGTACTCTTGTCTGTAACTGTTGTCAGCGCATAGAACTGTCCTCAATGGGACATGCGCTATATAAGAATTATTATTTTTAGTATTATAATTATTTCTTTCGTCAGAGCTGTGATAAGAAAGTCGAACACCTACAGAGTACAAATAAATTTGCTCTCTCGTCCATTGGACACATGTAAGCATTGTACATTTGTCTGAAAGTCACCTCAGTGTTAATTTTAAATATGTTCAACTAATATTTATTAGTACACATTCATTTCTGTCCATGTTTGTTTAATACACTTACAAGTATTTAGTTCTACTAAAACTTTTTTTTCAAAATCAGTATCATTATTATTTTTGTTTTTTTAAATAATTTGTAAAGCAACCAAAAAGAAAAAAAAAAAAATTTATTGATTCTAAATTCAATGAGCTATTAATCTTTTCAACCCTTAGTAAAATGCTTTTTTTTTTTTTTTTTATAAATAGATGAAGTAGCTTCTAATAACTAAGATATTTGTTTTATGCACGCTTTCTAAAATAGCTTGAAAATAAATTTACAAAATTGTATTCCTAAAATATTTTTTTTTTTGCAGGAATCGGTTGGTAGGCATTTTCCTATGATTGATTCTAAAAAAACCTTTTATTCTTTTCTCACCACTGAGTAGATTAGTTTATATTTGTTCAAGAGTACCAAGCATAGAGAACATATGTGGATAAAAACTATATTTTTTGTATAGATTATTTTTGGTCCACTTGGCTATAGTGAAGCAATCATGGGGACCAGTTTTCTTAGCATTCTTTGGTCATGGTATGTAGGGGTCAACTTTTAGAGCTGGGTACATCGTCATGGTATGTGTGGGGGATCAACTTTTAGAGCTGGGTACATGGTCATGGTATGTGGGGATCAACTTTTAGAGCTGGGTACATGGTCATGGTGTGTGGGGATCAACTTTTAGAGCTGGGTACATGGTCATGGTATGTGGGGATCAACTTTTAGAGCTGGGTACATGGTCATGGTATGTGGGGATCAACTTTTAGAGCTGGGTACATGGTCATGGTATGTGGGGATCAACTTTTAGAGCTGGGTACATGGTCATGGTATGTGGGGGTCAACTTTTAGAGCTGGGTACATGGTCATGGTATGTGGGGGTCAACTTTTAGAGCTGGGTACATGGTCATGGTATGTAGGGGTCAACTTTTAGAGCTGGGTACATGGTCATGGTATGTAGGGGATCAACTTTTAGAGCTGGGTACATGGTCATGGTATGTAGGGGTCAACTTTTAGAGCTGGGTACATGGTCATGGTATGTGGGGATCAACTTTTAGAGCTGGGTACATGGTCATGGTATGTGGGGGTCAACTTTTAGAGCTGGGTACATGGTCATGGTATGTGGGAGTCAACTTTTAGAGCTGGGTACATGGTCATGGTATGTGGGGGGGGGTCATTTTTTAGAGCTGGGTACATGGTCATGGTATGTGGGGGGGGGGGTCACTTTTTAGAGCTGGTACATGGTCATGGTATGTGTGGGGGTCAACATTTAGAGCTGGGTACATTAGGGTAAACCCACCGTTCCCAGTGGGGAAAAAGATACCAGCATAATTTACCCGGGTTTAAAAAACCAAGATAATCATATTAGCATTCTAATGGTGTATTCCCCCTGGATCATTAAGCTTCCTTCACATAAAAAGATTATATGTTTCAATTGCTTTTACGTTAACATTTTTTAGCTATAAAAAAATTAACACTAGCAACAAAATTGCTTAGTTTATATACATTTTCTATGTTTCCTGTTTGAAATATTGATACAGTTTTGCTGGTACAATCAAACAGCTTTTCCCCTTCTACTATTTATCTCTATGCTCTGTTTTGCTTATTACCTTAAAAATATATATTTTGTTCTGTCTATTTAACTTGTTCTAAATGCCACTTTTTAAAATAACTATTTCTAGATGAACTCCTGTAGGCATCAAGGAAATAGAGGGTTATCATTAAATATTATTTCCTAACCCCTAACTTTGGTTGTGTGTGTGTTGGTTCTGTTGAGTGTAACTGGCACACTTATTAAGGAAAATTGATTGTTAACTTTTTAGACATAACATAGCCTGACAATGAACTCATCCAAGCTATGTTTTATTATACCTTCCTAGTATAGGTTTTTTGTTCGATGTACAAGTTCAATTATGGCCGGGGTCTTCTGTCATCTGTCTAGGGTCTGGTTCACTATGATATAATACACCTAAGCCTTTAGATGAACGTTTAAAGAAGAATTGAAAGCTTGAACTTATTTTAGAATAATGAAATTAAACTGCACTGGTTAATAATAAGTAGCTTCTTTAACATTCTGCCAAACAACAACAATCTACACCTCTGTGTGCCTATATAGGTATCAGTGTGTAGTAAAAAGTGCTTGAATAAATTTTTACCCGAAGTTGTCAAAATGTGAAACAAAATTACTTGCTAGAAATATTAGAGACTACAAGTACAAGAACACATATTGGGTTATGCAAATAATCTCTAAGCCATAACTAAATAAAAAACAAACACACTCCAACTTAATCGGCAATACAATTCCAAATACACAACATATAACTATTTACACTCAGACATGCTGTATACACATATAACACTTTCTAGTATAAATTTATTTTTAATGTGGCGGCGCTTATCTAATCCACTATTGCATGTCCCTTTATTGCTGAAATACCCTAATACCTTTTCTGTTTCTTTTCTGAGCTGCGGACTGCTGTGAATAGTTATCTTGCATTCGTTCTAAGGCTAGAGGTTTTCTAATGGTCTTTACTGCATTCACCATTTCACATAATAGCCTATCTCTTTTTTTTTCTCAATTTCATAAGCTTTTTTTTTTAAAATCATAAATTTTGAATTAATTATGAAGTTCAAGAGTTAAAGTAAATTAAGAGGTTGCCAGCTTATTCAAACTTTAATAAACATAGCTAGCAATAATCTTCCATGTAGAAGGAGATAATTGAACAAAGAATAAAGATAAATATAATGAAAACAAAAGGGATTATGGTAGACTAATTTTATTTAAGCTTTATAACATATATTTTTATAAATATAGCTAATTAATGTTTCTCATTGTTTCAAATGCTCTAACTTACTGATAATTGTTTATTACTTTAATGTTAAGATGTTACAATATTAGCTATACTTTTTGGTTTAGTCTAAGTTGCAACCAATTATAGCATTCAGCAACTAATATTCTTTATATGAAAGTTAACTTAAAGCGTTAAAAATAAGATTATGCTCATTGCATTGTTAACAATATTTGTACAAATATCTTTCAGGTGCAATGATTCAGTCATTATTAATAACAAACGTTGGGTGGTTTGTGAGGGAGATATGGACTTCAGTTCAGCCAGAGAGAGGTGGTGGTTTGTGGTCTTGTCTCGATGTGGCCCAGCTGAGGTTTGTATCTTCGGAAACACTTTTTTTTTGGATAGCTTACATCAACCTACCTATACATATATTTGACCTACACTATTTCATGTTAGAAATCTAGTTGAAATTTGACAAAATCATACAAATCACAGAATTTATACCCCAAGTTATCCCACAAATCATGTCATATTTCATAATTGTTAGTTAAAAAAGTGCCCTAAACTTATATACAAGATAAGAGTATATAGGATACTGAAAGCAATTGTTCCTTTTATTTTACATTTTAATCATTGTTATAAAATGGTTAATATTTAATTTTGCTTTAAAAAACAAATTTTAGCTAGCCTCACACCTAATCCATTTTTAAATATCAAAAGTTTAAACTCACTATGAAAATGTGTAATCTAGCCAAATTATGAATAAGTTCTTGTCCTCTGTTTTGGTCAGCATGTGAGATATGAAAAATTTATATGTATGATTTGTCAATAAGTTATTTACTCATGTATGTGCTGACAAGTTAACTTGATCAATATTGTCATGAATACCTTGTCTGGTCCTGTTTTTAGGATGTCAAAGTGAAGGGCATGTACCTGCGCTACAAAATACATATGACCAACGGAGATGATTTGCTGCATAAGGAGTTTTCAGCAGATGAGTTCTGTAAGCTGTTCTTTTTCCACACATTTAATACATACATTACATACAAAATACATTAGCAAATGATTCATGTGTTATCATTTAAGAATTTTTTTATTATTATTTAGTAAATAAAGTAAACTGAAACAGTGTAACCAGATCCTTGGCTTAAAACTAAATACCTGGTCAAGTTAGACTTTATTTTGTAATTATGTCCGTGTTCTTAGATGTTTGTTGCTCAATGTTAAATGTGCTCTGAGCTCACATGATGTTTTTTGGCAGTGCTATATAAATTGAATTATTATTATTGTAATAGAGAATTACAAAATGTCAATGTCCATGTACTTATCAATGTCAGGATGTTTTTTTAGTAATATTTTTCTTATATTCTTATAAAAAATATGGAAAAGAAGACCATTTGTGGTTTATTTCTCCACAGATATTCTGGTCATTGACATCATATTTTTCATACTGTACGTCATGCTCCTGGTAATGTCCATAGGCTGTGCATGTAAGTACTGAAGTTTAAAGCAGTTTCCCTTCACAATCCCACTGTTGAAACAAAGCTTTGTTACAATACAGGATCTTGACAATATTCTCAATTGGTGTTCAACATTTTTTAGTTTAAATCCTGGTAAAATCTAGGATTTGTTCCCAGATCTAGAAAGTGGTTCCCTAGGCCTACCCAGCTCTGATAGGCAACAAACGTTAGCTGTGGCTAAGTCAAGGCTGCTGGGCATTGTGCTGGCTGCACAATCCCCTAATATGACACGGGGCATGGAAACTTGTGAATATTGAATCAATGGTCCTTTAGATGAATCTGTCTCATGGGGATCGTTATAATTTTTTCTGCCAAAATGATATTTCCATTGTTTCATTGAAACAATTTGTGAACAAACAGTATACTCTGTCTTGCTTTTCATTTAGGACTCTTTCATGACCCGGACTGCCTTTTGAATGTAATTGTGTTCATATCTAATGTCTGTGAATTAACCAGTCTTCCGCCTGAGCCGTTGTAGTTTATGTTTTTATTATTACAAATGCTAGATATAAATTTGTGCGCTCATACTTATTCAGTGTAAACCGCTACATGTATGCATCTATACACTAAATCTTCCTAATTCAACATTCTATGAATGCGTACGTTATATGTGGATGATCCCTAAGTTATATCCAACATTTTTCAAATTGCTTTTTTTCAATTAATTTTTTTTCTAAATCTGATCATGTTCCATTCCTTATTCCTTTATTCAGTTGGATGTAAAAAAAAAAAAAACTGAAAAAAAAAAAAGCAGTGGCTGTAATAAAATATGATGTATAGTTAGATCCATATATGAAGACATAATTTAGTTGTAGATTTAATCCTTTAGATTGTTTAATGTCATTGAAATAACAAGTCAGCCTAGACTTTAAACAAAAAAAATAAGGCAATATAGTATTTTCATTCTAGTGTGACCCTATACATATTTACACATTTATATTCATACATTTTTAGATCATTTTATGTCACTTTTAAGTTGTAAATATTCTTGTACTTAAATTTTAAAGTATACATGCTAATATCTGGTGTATATCTTCTCTTCCATTTCCCTCTATGAAGTAATACTGCACCAGAAACAGTTACTGCACACCACATACAAGATGTACATGGCCACGCTGGTCATATGGACACTGAACTTACTCTGTCTGGTCATAGCCTGGGGATCCTATGGAACTACAGGCTGGGAGTTAAAGCCACTGGAGGTTATTGGTAAGTCTATAGTTTTATTTTAGTACTCCAAGAGTACTTTTGATTTCAAAACTTGATAAGCTGTAAGCTTGTTATTTTTTTTGTATTGTGTAGCCATTATAATTATTGAAACTACTTCCTACCCAATGAACAAATTCTATCGTCACTTTTAAAAAGAACTTGAAAATACATTATTTTAATATTTACCTTCGTTAAACATATTTTAGACCCCTACTGTTTCACTTTATATTAGGTCGGTTAATGCTACATTTATTTTCTTTGTCTTGTGTTTATAAAGTTTTAAATTATTAATTAGCTTTATAATTTTTTTAGGCTAGAGAATTTTATCTGTGTTCCTAGTTGTTTGCTGCTCAATGTTAAATGCGCTCTGAGCTTACATTATGTTTGTTGGCAGCGCTATAATAATAGAATTATTATTATTATTTCTTTTGTGAGTGCAAAAAGGAAACACTTTTAATTCATGGTGATCTAGTGAAGACCAGTTGAAGTATACTAAATAACTGGGATTTCTTATGCATCTCACAGGAGAATATATGCAGGAACATTTGGAAGCCAGATGATTAGAAATTCTTTGACTTTGTTGGTATTTTTTAGCATGGCGTTAGCAAGCAGTTTAAAATGTTTCGGTTCATGTAGACATTAATGAACTACTTCAGCAATAGGATGACTTTATTACTGTTCTACTCTGTATGTTTCTGTGTAATAGGCCTGCAGGCTATAGCTGTATTAACACATGTTTTTGTGTTCCTTTATTCATGTGTCACAGACTTATAGCTCATTGCTTAACATGATCTTATCTTATCTTATCTTATACATTACAGACGCTCCTTCTATAAAGAAGATTATTGCGTCCTACGCTCATCCGTGGTCCGAGTCTAGTCTTGCATTTTTATTAATGTTTTAAATGATGTTAGGTTATTGGTTTTCCTGGTTTGTTCAGGCAACCCATTCCATGCCCGAATGCCACTCGGGAAGAAAGAGTACTTATATGCATTTGTTCTCGCATAAGGGACAAGGAAGGTGTTTTTGTCTTTATGTTTATCTGAGCTTTGCAACAGATTGTTATTGGGTTGTATTTCTAAATTAGAGTTTAATGCCTTATGTATTATTACTACTTTACTCTTTGCCCTTCTGTCCTCTAGTGTTTCTAGGTTTAGTGATTTGACTAATGGTGTTACTCTTGTCAATTGGGAATATTCACTAGTTATAAACCTTGCAGCTCTTTTTTGAATTTGTTATAATTTTTTAATGTTTTCTTTAGTTGATGGGTCCCATACAGATCCTGCATATTCTAGTATAGGCCTAACTAATGTGAGATAGCATTTTAGTTTTATATTCTTATTACATTTGTAAAAGTTCCTTTTTATGAATCCTAATGTTTGATTTTTTAATTACTTCATCAATGTGAGGGTTCCAAGATAACTTATCATTTATTATTACTCCTAGATACTTAGCATTGCTAGTTTGAGTTAGTTCTTTACCATGAATGAAGTAGTTTGTTATTATTTGTTTCTTTTTCTTGGATACCCTTATTAGTTGGCATTTTTCTGGGTGAAAAGACATACTCCAGTTTGATTCCCATTTTTGTAGTTCATCTAGGTCTTTTTGTAAAAGTTCACTATCTTTTCCTGTCTTTATTATTCTATAAATTATGCAATCATCAGCAAATAATCTTACTTTTGTGCCTGTGTTGATGCAATTTGGCAGATCATTAATGTAAATTAGAAATAGTAGGGGCCCTAGAACAGTTCCTTGTGGAACTCCTGAGTTTACTGTTATTGGTGATGACTTAGAGCCATTTATTATCACTGTTTGTTCTCTGCCTATAAGAAAGTCCTGAATCCACTGATGTAAGGGACCAGAGATGCCAAAGTATTTAAGTTTTTTAAGAAGACTAGAATGATGAACTTTATCAAATGCTTTTGAAAAATCTAGTAATATAGCATCAATTTGGTTGTTATTATCTAATCCCTTAGACAAGTCATCTATTAAGCCTATCAATTGAGTCTCACATGATCTATTTTTCCTGAAGCCATGTTGGTGTGGGCACAGTGCATTTAGTTTGTCTAGATGATTTACTATACTACTATATATTATATGTTCAAGTAATTTACATGTTATGCTTGTTAGAGAAACAGGTCTATAATTTCCGGGGTCAGATTTATCTCCTTTTTTGAAAAGGGGGGTTACATTGGCTAATTTCCAATCTTTGGGCACTTTGCCCTGGTTTAGAGAGGCCTGAAAAAGTATTTTAAAGATTGGAGATATTTCATTAGTTAGTTCTTTAAGCAGTCTTGCTGGTATTTCATCTGGACCAGAAGCTTTGTTTACTTTTAAGTTGGTTAGGAGTTGTTTAATGCCTTTTTCATCTACATTTATATTTCCTATCTCTTCTAGTTTGTTTAAATTTATGAATATTTCTTTGTCACCTGGATTTGAAAAAGATGATGCAAAGTGTGTGTTTAGGATATTAGCTTTAGTTTCATTATCATTATAAGTTTTGTTGTTTTGGCCTTTTAGTGGAGCTATGCCTGTAGTGTCCATTTTTCTTGATTTAATGTAGGACCATAAGTTTTTATTATTATCTTTAGAAATTACATTGTTTACATATTCATTCTGCAGCTGTCTGCTTAGTTTCTGAGTTAAATGTTTAATTTTTAGGTATTTTTTATGTAGTCTAATTGAATTAGTTGCCTTAAACTTTTTGAATAGATTTTCTTTTTGTTTACACAGTTTCTTTAGTTTAGTGTTAAACCAACATTTGTTAATTTTATTTGATGTTTGTTTTGTTGGCACAGAGTCAGCCATTATTGCTTTTAAGTTGGTTTTTATAAATTGCCAAATATCTTCAACTGGACTATCTATATTGTATTTAGTAAGAAAATTGGTTTGGAATTTTATTGCTGCTTGATGTAGTTCTGTTGTGTTACATTTATTCCAGAGATAAATTATTCTTTTAGGTTTCTTGCTAATTTGGATTTTTATTTTTCTACTACTTATGCTTAGCTTTTTTTTTCCCTCCTTCAAATTTGCAATAGTTTTAAACCTCTCCATGCCTGAATTTATTTTCTTATTGTGTACAAAATGAAATAATTTTAACTACAACCCATAGATTGCTTGATAGACTCTACCAATAGAAGGGAAAAATAACTTGACCTACACTAGTTTGGCTGCAATAAATATTGGTAGTTTTGCTACAAAACCCCATAAATCTATTAACTATGTTTACCATAGCAGAACAAGCTATGTTACTCTGTTAGGTATTGAAATGGAATATTTTTTACTTAGTAAATGAAGTCTTTTTTCAGGCTTTGCTGGACATAATTAAAGTGTCAATATTATTGTTACAAGCATTTACTTGGATATATTATTATATATACATTTAAGTGTGTGTAATGTTTTTGTTTATTGTGCGTTGCTTTGTTGTCTTATATTCTTAAGCCTAGACATACTTTAGAAACATATTATTTTTTACCAATACAATGTTTATTGAATAGACAACATGGCTTGCTTAGCCTCGTTTCTTAACTTATGCTCTAATGTATTCTGGGATATATTATTAAAGGGGAGTAATCATTATAAATTTTACAGACGTTCCTTCTAGATAGAAGATTATTACGTCCACTAGACCCAAAAATCCTGCTTGGTGGCAGGGATCGGTTGGTGGCGGGGATAGAACTTGCGACGTTTCAGTTGACAGTCCGGTGAACTAACCACAGGACCAGCCGTTAATTAAACTCTAGACATTACATATATGTGTGTGTGTGTGGTCTTATTGAACCAATGAATTGATTTCCCACTGTCAGGAAGAATTCTTCAATCCTGTGCCCACATTATATTCATGCTCATGCTTATCCTGATGGCCAAAGGCTACACAATTGTCCGAGGCCGCCTGACCAAGAAGAATGCTATCAAGATGACCATCTTCATTCATCTGTACATCATTGCTGTCATTATCCTTTTTATCTGGGAGGGCGTGGTAATGTACTTCTTTCTTTTAATAATTTGGTGATTGGCGATTTTGTTGAAAAGAAAATGTATTTGACATAAGGATGTTTAACAATGCCATATTAGCTGGCTTGTAATAACATGGGGGGAGGAAAATGTTTCAATCAATGAGCAATTTCGAAATGAACAACATAAACTGATAATCTGTTTGATATCAGATTTCTTCAACTGATAATTGGTTTTTGAGAATAACATCCCTATTTCATAATTTTAAGCTCTACGGTGATATTAATTTTTATATTTGTGTATAAATTATAGTGAATATTAAATAACTGTAAGCAGTATTGAACATGCTGATTGAAAGTAAACATATATCCACCACATTTTTCTCTGGTCTTAATTGTTTCTTTTATTTGACTGTAACACTATTTACTTGTGTTTAAAATGTCCCCTACACAGCACTGCTATTTCATAAGACGTCTGAGTTATGCAATTTGTCAATTCAGTGCTCAACAGTTTATTCATTATAGAAATTATTTGTAAGAAATTTTGCTCAAGTCATTTTTCTGAATTATTGAATTATGAATTATTATTAACACAGATGGATTCATTTATTTCATTTTGAATTTGCATAAAAAAGTTGATTTTTTTTCATTGAATTAGGCTTAGTATATAGATTTAAAAAGGGGTTCACGGTGGCCGTGCAGCAGCGCGTTCGGCTGGGGTACATAAGGTCTTGGGTTTGAATCCTGGTGAAGGCTAGGTTTCTTTTCCTGAGACTCCAGGGTGTACCTGAGTCTACCCATCTCTGATGAGTACCTGACATTAGTTGGGGTAAAGTAAAGGCAGCTGGGCATAGTGCTTGTATGCCCATTGTATGATGTGGCCACAGAAAAGCTGCTTCATTGGCCCTATGGTCAATTATGTCCGAAGGATACTTTACTTTATAGATTAAAGGTACATTTGTATTTACAGTTATTAACTACAATTTTAAATTACAATTACTTTCCAATAAAAGCAATCATTTAAAAAAAAAGAAAATACTATTGCATACACAAAATCACTTGGTTGTTGTTAATCCTTTAACATGGATTTCTTCATGGCAGATGTTTGATCCTGGCCTGGTCCTTTACTACTATGAAAGCCCTCCAGGATATGGCATGATTACCATCATTCTGATTGGCTGGCTGTGGTTCACCAAGGCGGCAGTCTTCACCATGAAACACCATCCTGGGAGGAGCACGTTCTATATATTCTTTTACACCATATACACTGTCTGGTAGGACATGTTTTGCTTCTCCTAGATATATCATAGAGTATTTTTTTAAAATAGAAAATAGTTTACTACTGCTTATCGGGTATGTGAGTCTGCATTTAGTTTTCCAGGCAGGGGAGGGAGGAGGCATATATGTCTAAAACCGTTTAGTAGACTTTATTTTGTTTACATTCAACTGACTTGAAGGAATAAGGGCTCTTAAAGTCTGATTCATATTTTTTAATTAATTCACTGGTGTCCAAAGTGTGCACCGTGGCGTGATTTGGAAAGTCATTTATAGAGGTGCAGCGGTTATGTTGAAAATGTTTTCATTATAATTATGTCTGTTTTCAATTCAACATGGTAAAATGCACAATCTATTTTTTTTTTAAATGGCTCTTTGAAAGGGAAAAGTTAAATTTCAGAAAAGTTTATACTTTACTTAAAGTAAATCAGTTGAGAAATCCAAGCATTAGAGTGCTACTAATGCTACTGTATAAACACTGGTAATGTCAGTCTGATAATTAACACTTTAAAAGTCAATTTGGAAAAAGGTTTTTAGATCCCACCTTCCCCTCCACATACACACACTTTTCACTTGGCCTCTCCCCCTTCCTCAGTAATCAGTATTTATCAAGTGTAACATAGTTAGTCTGAATGTTCATCATTTTTTGTTTCTATTATTACTGTCACTGTGAACAGGTTCTGGGCAGCTCCAGTGGTCACCATGATTGCCATGTTTGCTATGGCCAAATGGACCAGGGAGAAATCTGTTCATGGAGTGCAACAGTTTATAGCATACCTGGGCCACAACATCTTCTTGGTAAGAAGTAATAGCTGTTTTCTAGAACAGCAATCTTTGTCTGTTTCTCATATCTTTATTTTTCTTACAACCTAGTCCAACTGTGTAGAAGCACCGTCTTTATTCAAATATATCAGGATGCAAAACCAGAAATAAGCAGAGGACACAATATTTCTTTGTGTAGATGGAATGTCTTTAACTTATAAAATAAGATTTAAAGCATTTTGTTTTAGGTATGATGCCAACCCAATAACAACCTGTTGCAATGCTTATATAAACATAAGGATAAAAACACTTTCCTTATCCCTTATGGGAGAACAAATGCAAATAAGTACTCCTTCATCCCAAGTGGCATTGAGGCATGGAATGGGTTGCCTGAAAAAAACAGGAAAACCAGTAACTTAACATCATTTAAAACATTAATAAAGATGCAAGACTAGACTTGGACCACGGATGAGCGTAGGATGCAATAATTTTCTTTATAGAAAGAGCGTCTGTAATATACAAGATAAGATCTTCTCTGTAGATTTAGCAAATGTAGTGTATACGATACAATTCAAACAATGGATAAGCATAGTAACCTTATGTGCTAAAGGAGATTCTTTAATATAACAATTTAACGAAAATGAAAAGTGTGACTTTTTACTAATATTATCATTTCTTTCATTATAGATACTTACATGGCCCAGTAAAGTCAATGACAACTTTCCATTCACTATAAGAACATCACAGGTAATATAGTCTTGATCTTTATCACTAATTGACTCAGACTAAAGTCTTAAAAAATTAATCAAATCTGCATAAATAAAGTCTAGATCTTCAGTGGGCATGAAGAATGTCAATGAGAGCCGCATTCCAGCTTGCGTATGTTTATTAATATGGTTTCCTCTAGTCTTAAATATTCTGTAAACATATTTTTAAAAATATGATTGAGAATAAGGCAATATGAAAACAGTTATTTCACGATTGTAACAATAATGATAAAAATATATTTCTTGGAGCTGTATTTATCTCTCCCTGCTGCTCTAGAGCAGGGGTCGGCAGCCTACGGAACGCGTTCCAGGCCTGACATGCAGAGCGATTTTCAATGGCACGTGGAAGACCCATGAAAAGGCAAAGTCAAGTGTCTTATACAAGAAACAGAGTGCTAGAGAGGAATGATTTTAGGTTGTTGGCGCGCTGAATGAATTAGAAATCCTACATTGGCATTCTATTATCAAAATGTTGCCCATCCCTGCTCTAGAGCATTATAGAGTCCTTCTCAAGTAAACTTGAATGTTGAAATGATCTCATAGATTAAGGCGTTTAGTCTTCTTTGTATAAGATCAATTCTAGACGTGAGAGCAAAAAATGTATTTCAGAGCATGAAAAGCAGAATAAAAGCAAGCAATACAAATATTGTTTTTAAAAATATATACGAAGAAAAACATTTCTATAATCCTTTAATTATTGTGTTGTGTTATCATCAGGTCGACTTCCTTAAAGAGGAACAAGATGAATCTGAAAATTCAGAGAAGACGTACGCTACCCCGACTGACATGGGGACTGGCCCAAACCTAGATATTTTCATCACTCTGAAGTCAGACACACCCAGTAGCAACGGAGAAAAGCTGTATGGACCAGCTGACCCTAATATATTTAGCACAAAGTCCACCTTCATCCCACAGGTATGTTGTGTGCAGTTCTTGTGACCAAGAGTAGTTTTATCAATGTTATCAGTACGACACGATGTTTATCCGCTTATTTAGTTTTTACTTATGCAGACCTGCCTCTTTCTTTTGTGGGGTGTTTCGAAGGTCGAGGGTTGATTTTAAAATGTAAAAAAATCAACTTGAACAATAAAAAAATAAAGTATAAAGTTTCATCTCAGAAAAAATCCAATGCAAAGACATAGAAAGAATATCAGTGGTATCAATAACTCATTATAATGAGGGTTTTATATATATATACTGTCTCCATAAACCTACGTCTTAAACACTCTCTTAATTTTATTAATATATTTATTTTATATATCGTTTTGCTATTGCGTAGCCTTCTGCCCCACCATCCAGTACCAATGTATACAGTGAACTCGGTACAGCTGGGGTCTCACAGAGGTTCCCGTTGAGCCCAGTGAGAGAGCAGGACCCTAGTGACAGGCTTCACAGCAGCAGGCAGGTGTTTCCTCCGCTGCGGGGAACTGGATTACCTCCCATTGCTCCATTAGATGAAACGGCACTACAGAGAAATGAGTATGACATGCCTGATGAACACAACATGTATGTATAAACCGGAAACAAAAACAGTTGAATATTGATTGTATTCCATTACTTTTGATTTATTTATTTGATTTCTTTGTAAAATACTCACATTTATGCATTTATCATGCATTTTAACCCTTTGGCCATTGGAGTCGCGCCACCTTTACTGATAGACCTTTGCAGTCGCCACGCGTCACTGATTATGGGTTGTTTTGCTTTGGAACCCAATATGAGTTTTTAAATGCCTATTACAAGCTTTTTAAACTCTGACCAAAGAGAGCGATAGTGGCGCTTTTTTTTACACGTTTGTATGGTATTTTTAGCACGATTGAATTGTTTAATAATTTTTTTTTTCTGAATTTTTTTCAATATACGTAGTTATGCGACTTGACTCAAGGGTTGGAGGGGTAGATAGTTGGCGACTGAATAAGGGGTTAATCGTTAAAAGATCTGGCTGACTTAGTACCCAAAAGCTTTCCTGCCTTAGTCTTGAATGTATTTTAATTTTGTCAGATATTATTTAATTTTTTTAATGTATGGTATTGCTAATTTTCACACGCTTTTAATTATGTTGTTATTTTTTCTCAAAATTATAATGACTCCATTTTCAGCATTAAATCCCTACCACCTATAAGGCAGAAGGGTTTACCCCCCATTGTTTCATCAACACGACAGAGAAATGAGTATGACTTGGCAGAAGAGCATAGCTAGTAGGTTTCAACTGGTAAGTTTTGTGTTTGTGTGTGTGTATTTTTTTCTTTTCTTGAATTTGAATTAACCCTTGTGTATTTTGAATGCTTTGTTGTATACACATTTAGAGTGCATGTAAGTTTGATACACTTATATTAGTCAATCAAAATGTGACTTGGTAACTTAACCCTTCCAGGACAAAATGTGACTTGGTACCTTAACCCTTCCAGGACCAGTGCATAATTTTACACCAGTACATTTTATTCCCATATATTTCACAAGGTTAATTAATCACAAAAAGGATGTAACCTTTCACCCCAGTCCTCAGGTAAACTGTTTCTTTGCTAGTGGAATAGTCAAGTTTTCTTTGGCTTTTTAAAGAAAGAAGAAATTGCAAAATTACTGATGTAATAGTTGTCAAATATTTGGTTGCCCACTAAGATTTCCAAGGACATTAATGAGACGGAAGAATCTTTTTTTTTCTTCAGAATTTTTATTAGGAATAGATGATTCTGATACTTATAATAATGTCGTTAGTTATCAAATTTTGAATTAATTTTCTACATGTTACAAATTAAAAAAAGAGTTACAAATACACTGTGAGAGCTTATCAAACTTTGACTCATTAGAGTAAAGTAGTATTAATACATAAGGCATTTAACTCTAATTTAAAAATACAACACAATAACAAACCTGTTGCAAAGCTCAGATAAATAAAAAAGATAAAAACACTTTCCTTTTCCCTTATGCGGGAACAAATGCATAGTAGCTTCCCGAGTGGCATCCAGGCATGGAATGGGTTGCCTGCACAAACCAGGAAAACCAGTAACTTAACATCGTTTAAAACATTAATAAAAATGGAAGACTAAATTCAGACCACGGATGAGCGTAGGACGCAATAATCTTCTTTATAGAAGGAGCGTCTGTGATGTATAAGATAAGATAATAATGCCCGGGGCACAGGCAATAATTAGTAAAATAATAACCGTTAACTGCATTATATATAAAGTTCAAAAATGGTAGGATCAAGTAAAATGCTAAAAAAATGTCAATATTTTTTGCAGTATTGTAACTGTAATAATTTTTCATCCATTTTTACATCTATCAGAAAAAAAACAGTTAATTACTAACTGTGATTGTTCCATCTGACGAGACAAGACTCCAGGCCAATGACTAGGGCAGGTCAGATAAGTTGAGCTCATCTGAACAGGAAAGAACAGTCAGCCCATTTGTTAAAGCTTTAAATCATTTCAACATGTTTTTTTTTTCTCAACCTCATTATTCAATTGATTTTGTTGTAAAATACTGCATGCAAAATTTAGCTTCAGGCATCAGATAATATAAAAGATAATATATATCTTTACTATTTTGTTATAGAGTTTTTATACTGCTTTATATTACTGCTGTTTCAATGGTAGCAATTAACAAAGCACAAGTCCAAAAAGAAAATGTGTTTCGTTCTTTATCTTCCAATGCTGACCTTCATTCCTCTCTCTCTCTCTCACGCACACACACCCCAACCACTCTCTGTTCACTGTACAATCTCTCTCTACCTTATCCTACCTCTCCGCCCCAACCACTCTCTGTTCACTGTACACTCTCTCTCTACCTTATCCTACCTCTCCGCCCCAACCACTCTCTGTTCACTGTACACTCTCTCTCTACCTTATCCTACCTCTCCGCCCCAACCACTCTCTGTTAACTGTACACTCTCTCTCTACCTTATCCTACCTCTCCGCCCCAACCACTCTCTGTTCACTGTACACTCTCTCTCTACCTTATCCTACCTCTCCGCCCCAACCACTCTCTGTTCACTGTACACTCTCTCTCTACCATATCCTACCTCTCCGTCCATCCCAGTCATGGTTCTTAACTTTCATGACCATTTCAATTGACATTGAAATAAGTTCACCCCTTCCCACACACACTGATCCTGTAGAATTACATGCACTTCTTCCCACACCTCCCCACAAAGTACCTTGTCTGCGAAGATTTGAGTTATTGTATATTTAGGATGAGCTGTAGTGTTGTTTTTTTAAATCTTTTCATTTTTGTTTGTTTTTTCATTTAAATATATTAGACTGTAAATGAAATGTAAAACAATTGATTCCTTTGTTTATATTACTTATAGGGGGGCATGGTGGCCAAGCAGCAGCGTGTTGGGCTGGCGTACCAAAGGTCCTGGGTTCAAATCCTGGGGAAGGCTAGGATTTATTCCCAGGTCTGGAGGGTGACCCAGAGTCTACCCAGCCCTGATGAGTACCTGACTTTAGTTGGGGTAAAGTAAAGGCGGCTTGGCATTGTACTGGCCACCCAATCCCCTAGTATGCCGTGGCCACGGAAACTGGTGGCTGATGCTTAACCGACCCTATGGATTAATTTGGTTCAACGGGTTACTTTACATACATTCCATATGGATCTGAATTCCCATTTTGATTCAACCTTTTATATGATGGCAATATGTTTATCTTGAAACTCCACAAACTTTTGAACAGGGTTCCTTGTTACTCAACTTGTTTCAATTTACTTAAATACACAAATATAAGAACAGTATTTATATACCAAACTGTTAAACATTGTAAATATTTTTTTTCTTCTTTATTGTTATAAAGTAAAAAGTTTTTTGCTGCTGAATATTTCCTACAGATATTATTTCAAATACATGATTTATGGTGTTCTTTGTTCTGATCATTCAACATTACTTCAATGTATATAATATATGTATTTATCATTTCATATATTCCTGGTAAGTCAAAACCCTGTGTGTTGAAAGGTTTTAATTAAAAAATTTAGGTTTTTTGCTTACTTACTCTACTTCCTACTATACCCATCAGAGGTATTTTAGAAATGTATAATTTTAATGTACACATGACAGGATTATGAATAGAATGTAAACATTTATAAGCTTTTAATTCCCTTAGATTCAGTTTTCTTACCTATTTGATTTCTTTAGTTTTTACTTGTATTTTGTTGTTTATAGTTGTGAATTTTATTTGCTTTTAGTTTTTTTTTTAAGATAAATATTTTTTTATTTCATATTTAAATTTAGAGTCTTAATTTTTTGTAAGTGTGTTTGATATAATATATTAATATTTTTACACTTTTAAAGAAAAAATTTAGTTTAAAATTAACTTCCCAGAGATGACTATTTAAGAAAAAAAAAGAAAATTTTTTTGAAAACTCTTAAAAATACAGACACTATGCCCCATAAAGAAGCACAAAACATTTTTTTTAAATGTTTATTGACATGTTTTTATGATTAAAGTATTAAAAAGTGACTTTATGAAGATCTGATAGCATGGGATAGTTCTGCTCTATATATGACTACATTCAAAGCATACTACATGCATACTTTCCAAAACAGGCTAAATCAGCTTGCTAGACTACAGTATACGCTAGACGTAGTGGGGGGGGGGGCATCCGCAACAGAACTTGGCTACAGCAAAGCAGCACTGACACATAATTGGATGGCTAGACAATCTTTGTGTTGACTCTGCCCTCTACCATTACATATTGACTTTAGTCAACTCCAACCCTCTGGCAATAATGTTGACTTTAGTCAAAACCTGCCAAGTAAGAGTTAATGAATAAAGCATATAGTAGATTTATTCCATATTCTCTAAGTAAGATCTAAAAACTGAAAAAATATTGCTCTGCCTTGATACCTGTATAGCTTATAATAACTTTTTGACTACATATTTTGGATACACATTCACATATTGGGTGTTATTGTTATTTGTTCTTTTGGATACAAATTTGTTCAAACATAGTGTATTTATAACTCAAGATGTATTTTTTTATTTTTTTAAAATACTGGCACAAGTTTTGTATTGGCTACACAATTATTCCTGGGGCACGGTGGCTAAGCGGCAGCACATTTGACTGGTGTACCGAAGGTGTTGGGTTGGAATCCCGGTTAAAGGCTTACAATTTTTCCTCGGGTCTGGCGGGTGTCCCTAAATCTAACCAGCTCTGATGGGTACCTGACTTTAGTTGGGGTAAAGTAAAGACGGCTGGGCATTGTGTTGGCCACACTGGTGCACGCTGCTTCACTGACCCTATAGATCACTTTAGTCCGACAGGATACTTTACTTTTCTTTTTTTACACAATTTTTCAGGATGAAGTTTATTACCAAATAATTTTTTTTTCTTAAGATTTGTTAAAGAAGTCATCCTCTGGGGAAATGGCTTAAATTTAAAGTGCATAATTGTAAAATACTTAAAAACTATTGAATTATATTTGCCGTCACTGTGATTCAGGGTTTCATGTATGTGTTGTCCATTTTTTAAAATTTCAATCAAACTAGTTACACTGATATTTATTGGGTTTATTTATCACCTTCTGCCTTACATTCAACTTTATGCAACTCCTATAGTGTTCTCTCCACATTGGTGAATAACTTTCTGTGCTATAAATAGTTAAAATGTATTGTTAATATTTTTATTGTTAGTATTAAAAAAGAAAAAGTTTAATCTATTTTTTTAAACTATATTTTTTATGCACAAGTAATTGATTTATTTCAAATGTTGAACACTTTAAATGTAAGAGAAAATAGATTTAATGCATATATTGTAATAAATTGACTTATATACACACACACAATATATATATATATATATGTTTATATTACTTGCTAAAATCACATGATACACTTCTTAGTTCTTAATATAATAAAATTATTATATTTTGTCATTAACATGCCACACTGGCATAAGAATGTAAGTCACATTAGTCTCATTGTGAGAGACTGCACGTTTAAAAAAAGCACTTCCAGCAACAGTTCACATGTCAAGCTATATCTCTCTGTATATATATCTCAGGATATACAAGGTTTTTAACTTTTTGATTAATTACTGGTATTAGACAGTCTAATCTATGTACCAAAGGGAAATAACTCATTTGTTTGTTTTGTATTATTGCATACTTCTTCCACTGTGTCCTGAAGTAATATTTGATGGAACATGGTTTTATAGTTATAATTTACAAAAGAAGTCTTGCAAAACTAAAACAAATGCACAATACATTTAAATTTACAATTGAGAGGTTACAATGCATGTTAACTAATACAATGAAAGTACATAACTAAATATAGTCTTATATAAAAATATAGGCAAAATCTATCTCACAAAATCTATATCATACCTCCAGTGCTTAATTTAAAAAAAAAACATTTTAAAATGTTTAAACAAAGATATTTCATAAGTAAACAAAAACATAATGGAAGAAAGAAAAAACAACAAAAATGTTTTAAAAGTGTAATTCTTTAAAAAAATAAAAATTATTTTTAAACAGATTTCATTACCAAATGTGTTACTTTTTTCAAGTATATAAGTCTTAACATATGGCCAGTGTATTACCTTGACTACAGTATTGCTAATTGTTCTTGTTTAACTAACCACTTTACACAATCAGCAGGATGTATTGCTTATTATATTGACACAATATGTAACTTAATATTACCTTTATTGCTTTTTCAAAGACTTGTTTCTGGCTTCTGCAGAGTACTGCTTGATGATATTATAAAACGAATCACAGTGAATGCTACTCACCCTACACTCTCAGCTCTTTATCTTCTGGCACATTTAGTTTGTTCCACTGGGAGTTGATAATGAAAAAAAAAGCAGATAGAATGTTTGAAGAGCTTATTTTCAAAATGCAAATGCAGTACGCATCATTTTTTTTGGGCCGGGGGGGGGGTATAAAGTTTGTTTTTGTGGAGTTACCTTATCATATTATGTTTCAATTACAGACACTCCTATGCATATTATTATTTTATCCACTTCTTTTTTGGGTCTTGCATTGAATTTTGAAAAGTTTTTTTTTTTTTTTTTTTTAAACACCTTAAATACCGAGGATGTCACATCGACATCATAGATAAATAAAGAATTGGTAAAAATATGCAAAGTCAGCAAATATTTATATTAAAAACCCTGTGGTAGTCAAAGGGTTAATATTAAGTTCTTTGTTTTTCCTGGATTGTTCATGCCCTGGTACCACTGGAGGGAAAATGAGAGAGAATTTATATCCATTTGTTCTTGCATATAGAATTTTCTGGGTACATCAGGTAGATTCAGGGCCAGAGTTGGATTACTAAAATGTTTTATATTTGTATATATGGGGCGCGGTGGGCTGAGCTTGAGCGCGTTTGCTGGCATACGAAGGCTCTTCAAATCCTGTTAATGCCAAGATTAATTCTTGGTACTGGATGGTGTCCCTGAGTCTACCCAGCTTTGAAAAATATCGGACATTAGAGTAAAGTCAACTGGGCATTTTGCTTGCTGTCCACACAATCCCCTTGTATGCCGTGGCCACAGAAACTGGTCAACGCTGCTTCACCGGCCCTATGATTCAATTTAGTCCGACTGGTACCATACCTTCTTTCTTAAATTCCTATAGTCTTCTATTACTAAAAAAACAACATTTGCTTCTATTGTTATGTGAGCCATCCTTGTTAGAGAAAACATTTTTAATCTCAGAAATCTCCAAATGAGATAAAAATAATTTTGAAAATAAACTCTTTCCAGCTGTTTGGTTTTGACATTTTGCTCTGTCTGCCTACATATTTAAAATAGACATTCAAGTTGTTGACATTAGCTATTGTTGTTCGGTAACCACCGTTAATCAGTTTTTTTAACTGCTGACGTGTTGATGCATGTGTTTACAAAGCACATTCATGTCCTGTTTTATTGGCTTACTATATGAAGTTCTCTATTACTCACATGTCTCTGTAACTATATGAAGTTCTCTATTACCCACCTGTCTCTGTTATACATGCTGACCTTCAGTATTGAATGATATTGATTGTAAACGGTAATAAAGATCTGACTTAATTTGCTTGTTGACAAATACAACACTAGAGACAAGAAGAGGAGGCACACAAAAACATTTTGTCTATTTTTTCCATTAGACTTGGAATGTTGTAGGAATGTTGTAGGTTTTTACTACTATTTTATGTTATAGGCTACTAATGACTACATGCTTTTTTTTATTAACACCTATATGTACATATTTGTTTAAATAATTGATTCTTTTATATATATATATATATATATATATATATACTGAAAGTAAATTTATTGGACAATAAATTTTGGACAATAAATTTGGCATGTATTAAGAAAGATATTTTTATTGGCCTGTGTTTTTAGAACAATAGTACTTTGTAAACAACCATTTAAGACCTGGGCATTTCAGGGATTTTGGGCAAGGTGGCTAAGCGGCAGCAGGTTCGGCTGGCATAACAAAGGTCCTGGGTTCAAATCCTGGTGAAGGCCAGTATTTGTTTCCGGGTCTGAAGGGTGTCCCTGAGTCCACCCACCTCTGATGGGTACCTGACTTTAGTTGGGGTAAAGTAAAGGCAGCTGGGCATTGTGCTGGCCACACATCCACAATATACCATGGCCACTGAAACTGGTGAACGCTGCTTCACCGGCCCAATGATCAGTTTGGTCCGAAGGGTAGGCCTACTATACCTTACTACAGGTGACTTAATATGTATTCAGCCAACCCCTCCCAACCCCCCCCCCCCTGCCCCCATTAGAAAAGCATCTACAGTTTCCAATTTAAAACATTGAAAAAAAACAAAAGTTCTTTTCAAATGAAAGCCTGTGAATTTCTTCTATGAATAAAATAAAATGGAGTGTATGTGAAAGATATAGAATTAAATTACTTGTAAACAATATTGCTTAACATCACTGTGCTAATGGAAAATATATATATAGTTCAGGGGTGGTGACAAATAGATTGAAACTTATGGATTGGATTTTTGTTTAAATTCGATAAGAAACTTGCTGAAATCTTTACGATGATAGTTTTCTCATATATCTTATACATATTGGCAGTCTTATAAGGACTGCAGTTGAAAACATGTAAACAATCCATTTATTGATTTTTGATACAATACACTTGCAAGTTTGATCTACAATAGACATTGATACTAATAATAGATTTGTGACGTGATAAGAGAGGGGAGATAACTTACACTTTTGCTAAATACTATGGCACAATAAAATGTGTTTAACTTTTATAATATAATTTCTCTTTCTTATAATTTCCCAATTATTAATGAATACCATATGCAACTCGCAGCCTACATATCTTACATCATATGCACAGGGCTAGAATAAATATAACTGAATGGAAGTGTTGTTTAAATTTCTATTCTTGTGATTATTTTTTTCTATACAATTATTACCCGCCCCTTACAAACACACCTTTATCCATTTACCTCAACCCGCGTACATGGGGGAGGCATCACTGATCTATAAAAAGAATAGATCAGTGGGAGGCATGAGAAAAATAAGGGAGAGATGGGATGAAAGGGGTTTGAAATGAAGGCACAATATCTTCTTATCTTATACATTACAGACGCTCCTTCTATAAAGAAGATTATTGCGTCCTTAAGAAGATTATTGCGTCCTACGCTCATCCGTGGTCCGAGTCTAGTATTTTACTATTGTTGTTGTTGGTTGTTTTCTTTTTTGCCCTCTTTTACTTTTAACCAATGAAAGAAAATATATGCATGTACTATAAACTAGGCCTATAGACGTGGCCCTTCTCGAGAAAAGTTTGCAGACGTCTATTACGACACCGTAAACTCCATTACTGTTGTTTTAAACACGCACAACAAAAACAACAAACAAAGTCTGCTAATCTAATAGTGAGCCACGACCTTTTCTTTCACGCAGCCTAACAATACAACTTTTCCACTACAGGGAAATGTAGATACATGAATTGTAGGCTACATTGTATAGGCCTACCAAGTAAAGATTAAAAATAAACAAAGTTGCATAAGTAAGTAAAAGTAAGGCACCCGTCGGTCCGAATTAATCCATATAGGGCCAGTGAAGCAGCGTTCACCAGTTTCTGTGGCCACGGCATACTAGGTGACACCCTTCAGAAAAAAATCCTAGCATGCACCAGGATTTGAACCCGGGACCTTCGGTACGCCAGCCGAACGCGCTAGCGCACGGCCACCGTGCCCCCTAAGTTGCAGAATTTCAGGTAATTTACGCTTCCCCTCGTCACCCCTTCCCCCCCCCTCCCACACACATACCCCCCACACACACACGCACACAATACTAATAAATTATTAGATTCAATTGTACCAAGTAATTTTCCCAGACAATCAATCAAGTCGACCTGGTAACATGCAGGGTCGATCTCACCCACCATATATCAATTGAGGACCACACACACCCCGGTCCCATATCATGGATCGATCTCACCCACTATATATCAATTGAGGACCACACACACAGCCCGGTCCCATATCATGGATCGATCTCACCCACTATATATCAATTGAGGACCACACACAGCCCGGTCCCATATGGATCGATCTCACCCACTATATATCAATTGAGGACCACACACAGCCCGGTCCCATATCATGGATCGATCTCACCCACTATATATCAATTGAGGACCACACACACACCCCGGTCCCATATCATGGATCGATCTCACCCACTATATATCAATTGAGGACCACACACACAGCCCGGTCCCATATCATGGATCGATCTCACCCACTATATATCAATTGAGGACCACACACACAGCCCGGTCCCATATCATGGATCGATCTCACCCACTATATATCAATTGAGGACCACACACAGCCCGGTCCCATATCATGGATCGATCTCACCCACTATATATCAATTGAGGACCACACACACAGCCCGGTCCCATATCATGGATCGATCTCACCCACTATATATCAATTGAGGACCACACACACACCCCGGTCCCATATCATGGATCGATCTCATCCACTATATATCAATTGAGGACCACACACACAGCCCGGTCCCATATCATGGATCGATCTCACCCACTATATATCAATTGAGGACCACACACACACCCCGGTCCCATATCATGGATCGATCTCACCCACTATATATCAATTGAGGACCACACACACAGCCCGGTCCCATATCATGGATCGATCTCACCCACTATATATCAATTGAGGACCACACACACAGCCCGGTCCCATATCATGGATCGATCTCACCCACTATATATCAATTGAGGACCACACACAGCCCGGTCCCATATCATGGATCGATCTCACCCACTATATATCAATTGAGGACCACACACAGCCCGGTCCCATATCATGGATCGATCTCACCCACTATATATCAATTGAGGACCACACACAGCCCGGTCCCATATCATGGATCGATCTCACCCACTATATATCAATTGAGGACCACACACAGCCCGGTCCCATATCATGGGTCGATCTCACCCACCATATATCAATTGAGGACCACACACACCCCGGTCCCATATCATGCATACAATAATCGATCAAAGCGAAAAATGTACAGGATCGATCATCGATCTCACCCACCATATATCAATTGAGGACCACACACACCCAGAGCCTTCACAAGCTTCTGTGGCACCCCAGAGCAAAAGTTTCATCGACGCCCCCTTGCATACTGTAACTGCTTTGTTTAGTGCTATATTTAGACTATATTTGCCGTCATCTAGAAGTGTTGCCCCCGGGCATATGCCCCCCCCCCTCTGCCCTCCCACTTGTGAGGAACTGCACACATCCCGGTCCCATATCATGTATACAATAATCGATCAAAGCTAAATATGCACAGGATCGATTCTAACGTTTACATGAATTATTGATATACACTGTATAGGCATTGATCGGTGAGGATGATTTTTTTTATTCATGATGATTATATAGCAAGATGAATAAAAAAAATTAAATCGATGTTGTTTTATATATAGTTGAATCCCAAAGCCTTAAAAATAAAAAAAATAAAAAATGAAAATTTAAAAAAAAAACGCATCTAATTTTCCCTTCATCAGACTAGGTTACGTTTAAGTGTGCTGCATATAGGCCTGCTATCTCATATATATGTTGTAAAGTTACAGTTGGTGGGTATTGTTGGTGTCATGCACTCATACACTCTTCCAATAACGATCAGGACTCAATACTCTTCTGTAGCCTATAGAAGGAGCGACTGTAACATATACATTAAGATAACAATTAAAAGCGTGATTTGGAAAAGGGGGGGGGGGGTGATAGGCGCTCACATTAGACCGGTCCATTTGGCCAAGGCACGTAGAAGGTGGGGAGAACACTTGCCAACAAACAAAAAAAAGCATGCATTAGCCTAGTGAAGAAAAGGGCGACAGAAATGTGAAAGATCATAAAGAGTACTAACTACAACGTGCAACATTGTTTTATGAGAGCTATACTATTAGAATAACTATATCAACTGTTTTCTTTTATAACTTGCAATTTAAGCCCCCCCCCCCCCCCCAAC
The DNA here is from genome assembly GCA_949126835.1 of Anisus vortex. Taxonomy (NCBI): domain Eukaryota; kingdom Metazoa; phylum Mollusca; class Gastropoda; family Planorbidae; genus Anisus; species Anisus vortex. Next base: position 39,698,740 of record OX421503.1, read on the forward strand.
CCTATTATGGCACGCGTGCAAGACGTAGAACGATTTTCAGTAGCACGCCAGGCAGACCTCCCAGAATAAGATTTTTTTTACACGAAAATCACGCTGTACATCAAGTGTTAAAGTTCAGGAAAGTTTGTGTGTAAAGATCTCATCATTATCGATCTGTGATTGAATCTATTGTTAAAATAGTTGGTTTTATAGCTCTCACCTCTTATTGATTTATAGGCAATTCAAGTCTCTTCTTCGAGTAAATGATACGGAATACAGAGGTCTGCTGTTTCACACATTGTTCGTTTCCTTAGTCTTGTATAATTGATTGTTGAAGTCGGTGTTTATGAATGACATAACAACACATTTCAATTAGTTGAACTTTTGTCAAACATAACTTAAACTCTTTTCTTATATATTACAGACGCTCATTCTATAAAGAAAATTATTGCGTCCTATGTTCATCCGTGGTCCGACTCTAAGCTTATTCTTGCATTTTTATTAATGCTATTTTAATGTAGGCCTACCCAACATGCTAATTAGAGTTTGTATGCTTGTCTGTTTAGCCTATTTGTTTTATTATTTTAATAAATATAAGAGGCTTATATATTAGCATTCTGTTCTGTGTGAATGTGAGACCAGGACGCTGCTATCAGCAACTGAAAACTAGTTGCAGGCTTTCGAAAAAAAAATGCATGAGGAAAATACTTCGAATCTCCTACCTAGAACATAGGACTAATGCGTATGTTTGGGACAGAATATCCTCAATTGCAGGCCCTCCAGACCTCCAGAAAACATTATGGCAACAATCAAGCGGTGCAAACTGACATGGTTCGGTCATGTGTTGCGGCACAATAGCCTGTCAAAAACAATCCTCCAGGGCACGGTGGAAGGTGGACGTAGGAGAGGCCGTCAGTGGAGATGCTGGTTCGACAATGTAAAGTATTGGACAGGGCTGCAGTTGACTCAACTATTGACAACCGCTCAAGATAGGCAAAAGTGGAGAAAGTTGACTGCTAAGGTGTCCGTTCGCTCCCCCCAACGACCACAACGGTCATGGGATTGATGATGATACTAGCATCTTATAAGTTAACAGACGTTCCTTCTAGATAAAAGATTATTACGTCCACTAGACCCAAAACTCCTGCAGGGCGACAGGGATCCGTCGGTGGCAGGGATAGAACCCGCGACCTGTCAGTTGGTTTTTTGGTTGACTGTCCGGTAATCTAACCGCTGGACCAGACAGCTTCACTGTATCAGCATTATAGTATGTACTTGTTGTAATTGTTAATGTTTCAAAAAATCTCAAGTCGACTTCAACAATTAATGCAGGAAATGTTTCTTTACAACTATTTAACATAAATTAATTGTATACCTTTAAATAATAATAATAACGTTGCTTATATAGCGCATATCCCATTGGTGACAGTTCTATACTAGTAAATGCTAGATTTATATAAGGAAATAATCATTAATATGTAATATTAATTATATTACAAAACATACCAAACTTGTTTGGTACCCCCGGTATCACTATAGAATCAAATTTAAGTGGAAACTTTAATTAAAGGGAGATAATTAACCCATTTTTATTTGCCTTATTATTTCTAAATGTTTTCAATTTTTCTTTATTAAAATAATAAGTGGTTTACAATAAAAAATTATAATGTAAAATAAAATAGTTGAAGATTATATAGTCTAAATATTATATGAGTGAAGAAATTATATGTACTTTTTAAAACTTTAAACAGTACATTATCTACCCACGTTGTATGGTTACTACGTATCTATTCCTCTTTACTGCAAATCCATGTGTCCGTATTATGAATCCAATATTTCTTAAACTAACGAAAATCTCAGGCTGAGATCAAAACATAATGAAATGACTCTTGCTTCTCTACACAAGGTGTGGGGAGTATAGTCACTGCGATCGCATCTGGGCTTTCTGGCTAGGATCATTGTCGTACATTCTGAACTCAGAAGGCGGTCGAGTTGGCACCTGGAGGGAGCGGTTTTGGACAATACACCCGGTAGCGGTATGTTGTCCGAGCCTTGCAAGACCAGGAGTTTGCTGTTTTCTCGCATTTACTCTCATTCATGGTCGGACTAGACTACAGCTGGTCTGCACTCGGCTCTCATGCTTGACGTAAGAGTGATTGTACAGAGGGTGGAACTAGCTGATCCACGACTGATGACCCGCCTTTCGTGGCTGGAAGTCGGGCATTAGTAAAGTTGCCAACACCATGCGACATTTAAACGCCGAAAGGTCCACAGGAGGGGCGAGGAGTTCAAAAGAGCTCCAAGCGCCTCCTAATGGAAAAAAAAAAAAAGAAATTTTAGCAGGTGCTAGAATTAAACCTGACAACTGAATTAATGTTTTAGACATGAACCATTAATGTGAAAGTTCAGTAAATTATGTATTTGCTATAAATGCAAAAAGAAAAAAAAAGAAAGATGATAATCACAACTATGTTAATTTTTTTATTAAATACAAAACTCTTTAGCGATTTTCTCTATTATACAGTTATTTTGATTTTGACCTAGTGGTCTTCTTCTTCGTATAAGTTTACAAACGTTCCTTCTAGATAGAAGATTATTACGTCCAGTAGGCCCAAAACTCCTGCAGGGCGACAGGGATCCGTCGGTAGCAGGGCTAGAACCCGCGACCTGTCAGTTGGTTTTTGGTTGACAGTCCGGTGAACTAACCGCTGGACCAGCCGGCTTCTCCGTCTTGCTACGGCACTTAAAAGATTGTTTTATAAAAATTAAAAATAAAATCTAGTAGAACAGGTCGACTGTCAGGTTGTTGGCACGCTGAGTGATTTATACATCAGAGTTTGGCACACTCTTAGCAAAAGGTTGTCGACCCCTGCTCTGGGGCAATTCCACCCCTACTTTTTAAAAACACTTAATACCCACTATATAAAAAATAAAATACAAGAAAGTATTTCAATAACTCCTTTTATTTACTCATTTAACGCAAATTGTTAGAGTTTCACATTTTAACAAAAGAAAAAAAAACATTTATTGAAAATTTAACAGGTGTACAAATTCGGGGCCATTCCACCCCCTTTTTGAAAAAAAAATGCATTTTTATTATACATTTTTACATGAAATGCTGTTAACATGATAAATAACAATTTTTATAAAGAAATACAATATGTACAAAGAAGACCAGAGAAAAAAAAATGAAAAAGAAGAAGGAAAGGCTTGAGATAGTATTTGTGTTAGCGGGAAATGCATATCCTACAATAAAAGTCAGAATTATTTGCACCTTCTGCTGATAGTTACAGTTGTGAGCATTTTAAGTAAAATTTACGCAGCACCACTCATTGCAACGCACATGACAGGTCACAAACTTTTGGGTCATCAACATTTACTCCACACATAAAAAATGTAAAATTTCCCTTCGGACCATATTGATCATAGGGCCGGTGAAGCAGCGTTCACCAGTTTCTGTGGCCACGGCGTACTATGTAATTGTGGGGCCAACACAATGCACAGCCGCCTTTACTTTACCCCAACTAAAGCCATGTACCCGTCAGAGCTTGGTAAACTCAGGGACACCCTCCAGGTCCGGGAAAAAAACAACAAACAAAAAAAAACCTAGTCTTAACCAGGATTCGAACCCGGGACCTTTGGTACGCCAGTCGAACGCGATGCCGTGCCCCCATACATGATAACCAAAATTGGTTCGTCTGTGGCATCACTCACTGACTCTCCCCCCCCCCCTTTTTTTTTACCCTTTCCTTTACCAGAAATAGAGGCAGCTTTCTCTTTGGTTTTCGCCTCATTTTCTTGACTAAGTCTAGCAATGCATTCATCGGAAGTAATGCTTTCACCATATTGTCTTCTTATGGCATTTCCTCTCATCACTTCATTTTGTCGCTTTGATGGGTTTTCGTAGAAGCGGCGTTAGTTGTTTTGTTTTTTTTGTAAATGTCCTTCAATAATACCGAAGGTGATGTTGCAGATGTTGAAGGGATATATGTTGATGGGGGCGTCAACCCACAAGAAGTGGAAGATGGTTGAATTTCCTATTGTGGCAAGGTCGAGGATAAGGTTTGTTTTGAGGTATCCACTTCTAAAGTTCCAGTGAGGTGGCACATTTTCTCAGAATTTTCTCTGGATTAAAGGGAACAAAGCCAGTTTTCAGAAAACCTGCTTTCATGTTTGCAGGACTCAAGCAGCCTGTATTAGCCTAAAAAGTTCTGCAAACACTTCTGGGAATCTTTATTTTATGAGGGCTGTGCCGATTTTTTGTCTAGTAAACTTGACTATGCTTTAAAAAATAAATTTTAAAAAATGTATATAGGCCCTACTATTTACTATCGATCCGGACCTGACTATAACCAATGTAACCAAGAATACTATAGGCCTACTATAATTGCTTTAAACAAACAAAACAACGGACGATCCATCTGGCTCTTAAGTCCAGAGCGTAACGTTCAGGGGTGAACCAAACGGAAGGGGGGGGGGGGAGGGGGGCACACTAAGGTTCTGTCCGGGCGTCAGCTTTTCCCACTGCGGAATTCTCCTCGGATCATTATCTATTTGGCTCGTCCGTAAAGCTGCAATGTCGACTAGTAGCGCAAATCCAGCGCTATAGGTATGGACATCCGGGCCCCCAAGGCGGTGTTGAGGTCGAAACGCTGCGCTCATAGCTTCCTCCCAACCGAGCCTCGGGGCCTCTCGGCGGTACAGTGGGTCTCGGACGCGCAGCAAAGGCTGTCCCCCATGCGTTAGCCCACCGGGATGCTCCTGATGCAAGCGTACTGATGGTTTCCACACTTCGCTGCTTTGATGCCCATGGGTAGGCCTACAGAAGTAAATCAAGAATTACTCTTGTTTTGGGACTTCGGAATAATGGGGAGGGTGAAGAAGTAAGAAATGGTGGCTAATGAACGTGGGCCAAATGGCTATAGGTTATAGGAGTTATAGGCCCTACACGGTCATTAACAAAGCCGATAGAAATGGTTGGCATTTATGCCTGATAGCCACTGACATATAGGCCTACTTTATATTTTTTAAATAGATCTAATGATAGCTTTATAAGCTTATTGTATTGGTATAAGTCTATAATTTATTGGTTTATTATTAGAAGCCTCCTATTCATTGCTCTGCATTTCAAGTTAGTCAGGCTGCGTGATGATTAAAATTAATTAAATAAATAATAATCAAATCAAAGTAGGCATTTATCTTATCTTATATTTTTACATTCAAAGTCTATGCCATGCCATGCAAAATAGCGGACTGAGAGACTAATAAATTATATTCGTCTTCCTAAAAAGATAGTTTCAAGAATCGCGGAAGTCTGCGTGACACTTAGTCCCCAGTTGATCACCTTATTTTAGGATTTACGGTAACTTTAGACTCTAGGTCTAGGACTCTAGGCTACGTGTAAGGCAGTAGGCCTAAAATAAAGGGCTGTGTCCGTCTTCTGTATGCTGTTTTCAGTGTTTAGCGATGCACAAAAACCATCTTCAAGTTGTTATAGGAACAGTCATGTGACATTTAGCATCAAGTATGGCGGCAATTAGATGCTTCGACAACACGTTTTGTTGAGAAATATAATATATTAAAGTTATGGTTTCTTTTAAAGTATCATATTTTATTTTGTATAGCATTGTGATACATGTTTCGAAATCTAAATGGATTCAAGGAACCCTACGATCAGACTCGGTGAGTCAATTATTTCTAATAATTTATACTATAATAATATTTATATATTGAATATTATATTCTGTTCTATTAACTATAATTAACTATTACTATTGAATAGACTATTGTCTATAGTAGTCTATTGTCAACTAGGCCTATTGACTATTGACACTATTCACTATTGAGTCTATTGATAATTGAAATTTAATAATAATACTTATTAAAAAATTAATAGTAATAATAGTAAATATAATAAATATATTATGATATAATATAATATTGACATGTAGGCCTATTAATAAGTAGGCTACCTAGGCTATACATTAATTATTAATCATTTAGGCCTAATAAAAAATATGGCATAGGGCCTAATATAGTAGCCTATAGTATTCAAAATTATATGGCATAATATAATATAGTATTCCTAATTATAATATAATAGGCCTAAAAATTAGGTCTAGAGTAGTCTAGACAAATTAATTTTAATTAAATTTTAATTTGGCTAAGTCGCTAAGTTTTATAAATGAGAAAATCGATCAGCTCTTTCCAGTTAGGTCTATATTATCCTATATATTTTTATATTTAGTTTATATAGGCCTACTGTGGTTTATTTGGGTGCTGTAACTGTAAGGAGAAGGAGTAGAAAAAATGTTTTCTGTGTAGTGCCTAGATATTTGAATTTTGCACACTTTTAATAGTAGTCTAATCTAATTTTAAAATAATAAATAGCTTAAAACTTATTAGGCTACTCTTTAAATTAGACTTAGACTCTTATTAGCCTATTGTCTATTGAATTGCAGAGTATTGCCGGACCTATTTATATAAAGCCCTATTTATTGACTATTGATATTCTTACATAATTTATTAGTAGGCTAGCCAAACTAAAACTATAATATTATAATTAGGCCTAATTAGTATTAGTACTAGTACTAATAGGTCCCCTTTAGTTTTAGTCATTGTAGTAAGCCTATAATATACCTATACTACTATCTATATATAATCAGGGCTGTGGAGTAGGAGTCGGAGTCTGGGGACATTTTGCGTTCCTGGAGTTGGAGTCGGAGTCTGCACATAATGCACTGACTCCTACTCCTAATAAATTTAGATTTAAATTTTTAAAAAGCAAGTTTAAATGTCCCAATTAACAAAAAGTTAAAATTATAATTAATGACTTCTCTACTGTAAGACTAAAGACCAATGCATGCAGTGCCTCACGTAAACGCAAAACGAATACATTTTAAGTGACAGTGAAGAAGCATGCTTTTCATGTGCCTCACTATATGGCAATACATTTGCATATTGATACCGGGGAGTCGGAGTCGGGAGTCGGAGTCATAAGTACAAAAAACTGATGAGTCGGAGTTGGAGTCGGAACATTTATCTACCGACTCCACAGCCCTGTATATAGCTATATAAAAATATTATTGACTTAATAACTGTAAGTATATACTAGACTATAAAGTAGGCTAGTAGGCCTATAAATTATGTGATTTTGCCACTATAATTCACTATTTATATTGTCTACATGTAGTGTATAGGCCTATATGCTTGTCTATTATAATTATATATAGTAATACAAAAGTATTATATAATATTATAGCTATTATATATATATATATAGGTCTATACTTTATAATAATAAAGCGTAGGATGCAATAATCTTCTTTATAGAAGGAGCGTCTGTAATGTATAAGATAAGATAATAATATAATTTTAGGTCTTTAAAAATATTACCGGTAGGCCTACATAGAATATATTAGGCCTACATAGTCAATGGTATTGCATCATTTCATTTATGTGACTAGGCCTGTACTATAGTCCATATTTAGGTCCTACTATAATAGTGAACAAGTGTCTATCCCATTACATTTGATAAACTGAATTTATAATTGGTCTATACTCTATACTAAACTAGTAAATATAGGTTACTTATATATCGGCTACATAAGAATAGGCCCAGTAATAGCTGCCAGAAGGTTAATAAATCAAAAACAAACAATCAAAGTGTATATAGTCAGTAGTAATATTTTTTTAATAAACACTAGCTAAATCTTTAGTTCCATTTACATTTTAAATGAATAGCTGTACTAAATTTAAAGCTAGTTAGCATTTTGAAAACAAAAGAAATGTTTTTTGTTTTTTTTTGTAATCTGTAGGACTGGGAATTTCTTACCAGGTTTTGTTTCCTCTCCCAGGAAGGAACTATCAGCTATGAGTTCAAATATCCTTTGGTGAGTTTCACATACAATGACTATGTTGGCTTTAACCATGTTAAAATTATAAACACTTGCCAGGGCAAAGCAATTTTCAGGTCATCAAAAATAGTTTAACTAAGCAGAATCTGATCATAGTTATTAACTTTAATGTTTTTGTTTTCAAATCAAACCCTTCTTCATGCGCATATGTTGTTTTTTTTTGTCCATCCATTCCATAAAATCCTACATGTAGGCCTAAATCCTAAATCATACCTCTCTCTATCTCTTAATCCTCTCCGTGCCGGCTGGTGCTTGGTTCTGTTGAAGGCTCAAGATGCTGTTTCTAGGTTCAGGCCTCTAGCCTTCAAGTCCCTTTCCACCATCCTCCATGTTTCATTTGATCTGCCTTTTGACCTTTTTTTCCCTGGGGGGTCCATCTCAGAACTGTCTTGGGAAAGGAGTCAGCTTACATTCTGCAGATGTTTCCCTGAATCATAAAGGTCTACTTAACTACTGATTCTCACCTTAAAAAGCTTAAATTACTGTTTGCTTATCTTAATGAAGACTATTGAAGACCCCTAAATTCTGGACTTATCCTATCAAGGAATAATATTAATATTGTATCGTGTAGTTTCCAGCCGCCCCACCTCATTTATTTTTCCTCAAAATTATTTCAGACACATGATAAAGCTTAGGTGTGCGTGTGTGTGGGTGGGGGGGTATCTAACTGCCAAAGGTTGGCTTTCTGTTTTTAGAATTATTTTTTGGGGGGGGGGGGGGCCTAAATCATGTTCAAGCAGCATTTAATTAAGTGTCAATAAGTCTTTCCAGTTTTGGTGGTTTTCCAGCATTCTTTGAATAAAGTATTTAATGTGTGCATTGGGCTGTTCACACCATCCCTATGTATTCTGTGGCCGATCAAACTGGTGAACTCTTCTTCATCAGCACTTATAGACCTTCAGGGTTTTAAAGAGATACTTTACTTTCACTATTGATATAACTAGATGAACTCAATCATTTCCCAGACTCATCTAGTCATGAACTCAATCATTTCCCAGACTCATCTAGTCATGAACTCAATCATTTCCCAGACTCATCTAGTCATGAACTCAATCATTTCCCAGACTCATCTAGTAATAAACTCAATCATTTCCCAGACTCATCTAGTCATGAACTCAATTATTTCCCAGACTCATCTAGTCATGAACTCAATAATTTCCCAGACTCATCTAGTCATAAACTCAATCATTTCCCAGACTCATCTAGTCATGAACTCAATTATTTCCCAGACTCATCTAGTCATGAACTCAATTATTTCCCAGACTCATCTAGTCATGAACTCAATTATTTCCCAGACTCATCTAGTCATGAACTCAATCATTTCCCAGACTCATCTAGTCATGAACTCAATAATTTCCCAGACTCATCTAGTCATGAACTCAATCATTTCCCAGACTCATCTAGTCTGATTGGATTTTCAATAAGGCTTGCAGAAGAACTGGGTACCTGGGGGTAACCTGGACTTTTTCAAAAGCCCAAGCCGTGTTCTGAGGAAGTCCCAATACCAGATCAGGTTCCGAATATGAGCAGAGGCAAAGTTGGCGCCCACCTGAAATGTTTGAAAAATAACTTTTTTTAACAGTCTTTATTTATATAATGCATTAAATTCATGATAAATTTGAGAAATGTTTGTCATGTTTCTCCCCTGATTACACAAATATAAAATTGATACTTTTTCTTATATAAGTTTACATTTCTTAATAAAACATTAGATAATAACAAAAAAAACAAACTTAAAATTTAGTACCGTAATGCGATTTTGGATTTGCTATCCACTGCAAGAAAAAGATAGACATGCTTATCTTTAATTATCTAAAATGCTCTAACAATTTTATTTCAGCTTTTTAAGTTATTATAATTTTTTGGGTCAGAATATAAAAACCCATTGAATTTTTTTAAATTTAATTTAGACATAAATCATGACAGCTTTGGAGGTTTCGTTTCATATATTTTACACTCATACTTTAAGATGATTGAAAAGAAATAAGTCAATTACATAAAAAAAAAGTTCACTATAATCATTTTTTTACTGCATTTTTTCAGAAGGGATAAAATTAAAGAGTTATAATAAAATATTTGCTGCTTTTTTTCTTGTCTTAATTAAATATTCCCAAATTTTCTCTACAACACTTAGTTTAAAACTTGGGATCTTCCGATTAGCTTCATTAGCACTGAACCTGGTCTGATACTCAAATCCTGGAAAAAACTGCAAAATATTTTCCAGGGTTCTTTCGGGGTGTCCCTGATTCTCTACAAATAAGTACTTTTTCTTCCAGAGTGGCATTTGGGCATGGAATGGGTTACCTGAACAAACCAGGAAAAACTAGTAACTTAACATTATTTAAAACATTAATAAAGATGCAAGACTAGACTTGGTCCACAGATGAGCGTAGGATGGAATAATCTTCTTTATGGAAGGAGCGTCTGTAATACTTAAGATAAAATAAGCTCTGATGGGTACATGACATTAAGTGGCTGGGCGTTGTGCTGGCCACATAATCTTTGCTGTGGCCACTGAAATTGAGGAATTAATTTGGTCTATAAGGGGTAATGCACCTTACTTTTTATATAGGTTTTTTATTTACTTAAAAATATAAATTTTGATCTTTTTTTTTGTCTGAAGGATTTTGCCCCACAAGAGCTTCTGCTTTATTATGACACACCTGGTCAGTGGGATGCAGTGTACAAAAGAGGCAGGGTGAGTTGTAAAGGGTCATCCACTGGACCAGGGGAAAATATCTTAATTAAAACTCTGCTTAGGATATATATATTCAACAAGCTTCCCAGAGCTACCCCATAATTGATATAAATTTTCTTTCGTTGTTTCATTTACATTCTTCAGAAAATTTGTTTGTGAACTAGAAATGTTATCCCAGCAACAATAAAAAGGGGGATATATTAATGTGTTTATTGTCAGCTTCCGTAACATTATAAATAAGCCTGTCGTTTTTTGTTTGTTTGTTATATTCCTGCAGCATTGTTAATAATTTGTCTGTAAATGTTGAAGATGAATCTTATCAGTGTGTTTTAAATCATCGCATCTTTATGTAATCTGTGAGCATTATGTTAATCAAAACACTGCTCTCATGCTGATAGTCTCAAGTTACTTCTAGTATTGATTATCTTTATGGCTTTCCTCCACGTATTGATTGCCCCATGAATTGCAGCTTCAGGTTATGGCTGTAATAAATGTTTTTTTTTCTTTTCCTTTTTCCAGAAGCTGAGCCTGTAAATTATTTTTTAACTTTCAGTTTGAGAATTTTTTATTTTTTTTCTACACCCTTTTAAGTTTAGAAGATAGATAAGAGCCAAAAGAGACCTAAACGCATTCAATTTGCCTGAGTAAAGTTTTCTTTTCATCAGTTTAAGGAAGTAAAGAGATAATGAGAGGCAAAGATGAAATTATCTGCACTATTACAATGGAAAAAAAGGGGGTGCAGGGTGGCTGAGCGGAAGCGCATTTGACTGGTGTACTGAAGGTCCTGGGTTTGAATCCTGGTGAATCCTGGGTCTGGAGGGTGTCCCTGAGTCTACCCATCTCTGATGGGTACCTGACCTTAGTTGGGGTAAAGTAAAGGCAGCTGGGCATTGTGCTGGCCACACAAATAAATTTCCTTTTTAACAAAGAGCATAGCACCTTATTCCAGCTTTTAAAAAAAGGGGCACATACCTCAACTGGTGTCTAAACATTTTGAATCTAACTCCTCCTCTACAATGTTGATTGATAAATACAAACCATTGCAACATGTTCTTTTTGAATGAAAAAAAAAAACTGGAATGCCTCAGACAGACCTTTCTTCCCCTTAAACCAACCCTTATATTCAACGCACTTTAAAGAGGCACATCATGTTTTTTTTTTTTAAGTTATAAGAAGGAAGAAAAAAAATGAAACAATATCTGAAAACAAATCTTTTTATATACATCTTTTAAATGTGTTTTAGTTATGCATTAGCCTTCTCAAAATTTAGTTTTTGCCAACTTAAAAAAATGAAATTTAAAAGAAAGCGAGTCAATCTATAAAGAATTTAAAAATAGGGGAAATATACAACGTCATTTACGTGTGTAGGTTGAAAACTGATTGTTTGTCCATTGGGGGGGGGGGGGGACTGAAAATGTGAAAGATTGTTTTGTCATAGGCTTTATGTATTTATGCAGAGTTTCAGCTTGATAGGGTGAAGGGGAGTTGGTCAATTAGCCATCCGAAGGTCCAGTCGTATAAATAAATACAAAATCAAAGTTAATATAAAGGATTTAATAATCAATAAAGAAGGATATAAACTGTAATTTTGTAAAATAGCTCTCCAGCAATTGGACTCATTTAAATATTGACTGCATTATATATTTTTACTTTGAAAATAAAAAGAACAAATTTTCATCTAAGATAATATCTTTGCCTAGTCAGACTGTAGTAGTATTGAATACAATTTTATCATAGATTGAGACTTTGTATTAAACATGTTTCAGAATTGCACTGACAGTAAATCAGTTCTGAGAGAAGATAACAACCAAGTCATTCGACTAACCACAGAACAACTGACTACTGCACTGTATGTAACTTCTGCCTTACTTTAAAGTGAATTAAAGTACCCTTAGTTTTCAGTTACGTTTTATCTAGTACTTAGGGTATTTATATTTCTTTTACTATTTGTAGAACTATTAGTCTCTTATGAGTTTTATTTTTCCTGTTGTTTAGAAGTATTAGTATTAGTCTAATTTAAAATCCATATTACGGTAAGTGTAAAATGTTTACATTTTAATCTCTTGATTATATCTGAATGCATGCATATCTTGAATATTATCTCTTGCTTTCATTTGAATTTAAGTATTAACAATGCTTCACCGGCCCTAGGGATCAATTTGGTCTTACATGATTACTTTACTTGATATTTTATTTAGGCCGTATTTGTGCACAATTCTAATGAAGCAACACTTACCAGTTGTACAATGCACAGCCCCCCCCCTCCCCCCCCAACTCACATCTCATAACTACCAGCTCTGGGTAGACTCAAGGACCCATGAAAAAAATCCTGTCATTTTTACCTGGATTCAAACCCATACATATCATAATGTCTATCTCAGTGTCTGCTACCTGTAGAGCACAGTGCCAGATCTCTTAATGCCCCCACCAGATCTCTTAATGCCCCCACCAGATCTCTTAATGCCCCCACCAGATCTCTTAATGCCCCCACCAGATCTCTTAATGCCCCCACCAGATCTCTTAATGCCCCCACCAGATCTCTTAATGCCCCCACCAGATCTCTTAATGCCCCCACCAGATCTCTTAATGCCCCCACCAGATCTCTTAATGCCCCCACCAGATCTCTTAATGCCCCCACCAGATCTCTTAATGCCCCCACCAGATCTCTTAATGCCCCCACCAGATCTCTTAATGCCCCCACCAGATCTCTTTATGCCCATGCCACTAATTTCTTTTTACACTCTTTGGTTTATAAGTTTACAGAAGTTCCTTCTAGAAAGAGTTATAAAGTCTCTTAAAAAAAAATGGACGAGCCCAAAGGGCTTTTTCGATCAGCGCGGCAGGGATTGGTTGGTTGCAGGGATAGAACCCACGACATGTCGGTTGACAGTCGGTGAACTAACCGACTAACCAGCCGGGCTATTTGTTTTTATGAAATAATTTTTTTATGTTTTCTGAGTTTTTAAAAAAATTTAAATCACACAGCTACTCGGGGTGTACCATCAAAGAGCGTGATGGGAAGCCATGGTACTACTGCTCTGGGACTCGTGGTTTCCAATCTTCCAGGGAGAGATGGTGGTATGTGGCCATCTCTAGATGTACCAGGACAAACTTGGAAGTAAGTTCAGCACACAGGGGCAGATCAGCACACAGGGGCAGATAAGCACACAGGGGCAGATAAGCTTTTAGAACAAAAAGTGAATGTTTTTTATATTTTTTTACGCCCTTTCTATTAACTCGTACTGTCTGTCTGCTTGCTTGTAACTTGTAAAACTTTGCATCGATTTTTCTACCACTTCCCGTCATCCAATCGAGCTGAAACATGGGCAGCAGACTTGTGGCAACTAACAATACAATCTATCAAATTTTCATTAAAAAAAAATTAATTATACTATAATTATGATTTTTTTTTTAAATTTAACAAACACTTCATAGATAAATGGTCTGTGGTTTTGTTTCACGTTGAAAATGCCGGTCCAACTTTTAATGTTTTTTTGACACAGAGCAAGGAAAAAAAAAGGACGTCATCAAACTTTGTGCTCTAGCTTTGTGAATGAAAAGAAAAAAATTAATTAATGTTTACATTCCTGTCATGTTTTTGTTAAAGCCGTACAAATGTTCACGGAAATCAGAAACCGGTATTTTTTTTTAAAAGCTGGAATCGTTATAATTAGATATGTATTTTCAGATATTACGAATTCAAAATTTTAGTGTGGAAATTCATAAGGTATGATATTGCTTATATTTATTTTAATCTATCAAAATATAAATTAAATATAAACTTAGTTTACAAAGAAAGGGAGTATAATAAAAACTTTGTTTTTATGGAATCGTTTTTTTTATCAGTTATTTTCAAATTTTTGTGGTACCCAGAACCCTTAAACAACAAATTTGCTTTCAGCAGATCCCAACAGTTATTAAATTAAAGAATATGAACATATTTTTAAAAAAATTAAAATTAAGAGACATGATTTTCACCGCAAAGATTTTCTATTAATGGATTTAAATCAACAAAAAACTTTCATGTCTTTGTCATCATTTATCAATCTTCTGTGCTGATGAACTTTGATGAACACAAAATTGACAATGTGTGGACAAATATCTTTTGGCCATAAAGCTGACAATATCTACAGAGTCAGGGTTCATAATCTTGTACGATGCTTGAGATTTCTCATGGAGCACTATTTGGGAATAACTGTCTGTATATACATAAAGTAACCCATGTGTGTCATATCCAATCCCCATTGGTTAATTGAAAGACATGTGACCTTATTGTCTTATATCTTACTTTTGCAATCAGGCTTTTAATTAAAATGTATCTTCCCTAGCTGAATGGTTAGCATCTTCGACTGCCTTGCGGGAGATCTGGGTTTGATTCCCCACTGATAGATTTCTTTTTTTTTTTTCTACTTTTGAAAAATGTCCATTAATATTACTTTTTTAAAATAGATTGCAAACAATTTTAGTACTTAAAGCTTTTGCTAAAATTTTTCAGTAAAAAATAATTATATTTTTGGAACAGAATAATTTGTAGAGTTTAAATTGACCCTGGCATGAAATATTTCAATTTTATCAAAATGTAAATTTTAACTTAAAATTAAAATGTAAGTCTTAGATACCGTATATACTCACGTATAAGTCGCACCTGTGTATAAGTCGCACCCCTGGTTTAAGATTTTTTCCTTATATGTTGTCATTGACCAGCGCATAATTCGCACCCCAGCCTTTTAATATCTAAAAAATGCATACCTTTTAAACATAAAAGTTACTAATTATTCTGGAAACTTTCCTTAAAAAATTGTTTTAACCCTTACAGTCCCGGGCGCGTATATAGCGGGACTGAAGATAGCATAGATAGAAAGTACAGGAAGGGTTAATCGTGCATAAGGCAAACATAATCAAATAAAGGCATATCCTAATAATTCTACATAACTGCAATCAACTATAGGGGTTATGTAGGAAACTTTATGACAGAGTAGTGATGTTTTTCAAACTTTTCAAAAACAGTGTCGGGCGTATAAGTTGCACCCCTACTTTTTGTTGAAATTTTCGGTAAAAAAAGTGCGACTTATACGCAAGTATATACAGTAACTTCATCCACTGTACTTGAGTTGAAAATTTTTTTTTTCTCATTTCAGTTATCGGGAATGTATTTGGAGTACAAGGTTCACATGACCAACGGCGAAGACCTGATACATAAAGAGTATTCTGCTGATGAATTCTGTAAGTCGTTGAGAGAGTAATTCATGAGCTATATCTTATCAAACTGAAATGTTTACTTTTTAAAGGTTATCAAATGGTTATTATTTAAAGTATGGGACACGATAGCCGAGCAGCAGCGTGTTTGACTAGCGATCCGAAGGTCCTGTGTTTGAATCCTGGTATAGGCTAACATTTTTCCCAGGACTTGAGGGTGTCCCTGAGTCTACCCAGCTCTGATGGGTACCTGACCTTAGTTGGGGTAAAGTAAAGGCGACTGTACCACTGTGCATTGTGCTGGCCACACAATCCCAAAGGGTACTTTACTTATTGTTTAAAGTAAAATTCTGCTAAAGTAGGCCTACTACTTAGACTTTTTATGAGTATCGTTATATTTTTATACTCTCTATGAAAAAAAATAATTTTCTTTCAGACATACTGCCAGTGGACATTGTATTTTTCTTGATTTACATAATTATAGCCCTCCTGTCTGTTATATGTGCAAGTGAGTATAAGAAATTGTTTCATTATTTTTAATTTTGTTTTAAGTGAAACTATCAAGGGAGGTAATCTTACACACTTTTCATATTTCTTTAACTAAATAAAATGTATTCAATTGTCTAGGGAGGGAGGGAGGGAGTGGAGAGTGGATAAAACAAAGGTAAATGTGCAAATAATATTTCTGAAAATTTGGAGTGGAAAAAAATCATTTTTGTCACAGGAGTAATGTTAGATGCTTTACAGCAGGGGTCGGGAATCTATATCTCGCGAGCCAGATGTGGCTCTATTGTTGGCTGTAATGTATAAGATAAGACTTGGACCACGGATGAGCGTACGACGCAATAATCTTCTGTATAGAAGGAGCGTCTGTAATATACAATAATAATAATAATAATAATAATGGTCATTTATATAGCGCTTCTATCCATGCTATTTTAGCATGCTCAGTGCACTCTAGAAGACTATTAATCTGTGAGAGGTTTCACTGCTGCCGGTGAAGCGCATGTGATAACAACTCAATATTAACGTCATCTAGTCCCAAAACTCCAGTAGGGCGACAGGGATCTGCCGGTGGCGGGGATCGAACCCGCGACGTGTCAAGTGGTTTCTTGGTTGACAGTCTGGTGAGCTAACCGCTAGGCCAGCCTTATATAAGATAAGGCTGCATCTGGCTCGCAGACAAATGTTCGATTATAAAAAAATGTTTCTTTAGACGCCTTTGATCTACATATTAATTGCATATCAATATTTCATTCTACAAATGAGCTAAAGTTTACTGCAGCTCGATCAGCATCAGAACTGGTAAAGGAGATAAACTCCGATGACCTAAACAACAGAGAAATATCAACCCTGCATTGATTGTAATTAAAGGGAAATAATTGCCTTACGTCCAAATGCAAGACATAATTATTGTACTTTTAGTGTTGAAATTACACAAAATGCACACATTTACTTGAATTTTCAGTTTTAAACATAATGTAGGCCTATGGCTCTCACAGAATTACTTTTCAAAATATGTGGTGTCCATATGGCTCTCTCAGACAAAAAGGTTCCCGACCCCTGGTTTACAGTATGGTCATTTGGCCCTGAAAGGGAAACAACGTAATTCAATTAAATAAAACTTATAACAAACTAAAGCTTTCTTAAACACCAAGTATGAAAAGCATGCAAGGGATGACATAAATATATGATTGGTGTTGTGAAGTCGTAAAAGGAGTGAAAAGTGTCCTGCGGCTCATGACACGACACTAGCCAAATAATGTTGACATGACCCAATGCTTATGACTTATACGTTTACAGACATTCCTTCTAGGTATAAGATTATTACGTCCTAGGCCCAAAACTCCTGCAGGGCAGCAGGAATTGGTTGGCAGGCAGGGCTAGAGCCCTGTGCCGTTTCATTGACAGTCCGTTGTACCAACCACATGACCAGCCGACCTCAATTTCTTGAAATGCTTTGATAATATAATAAATCAGCTATTAAATGATCGGTATAGTTTGTTTTCATTTGCTCTAGAGCTGAAATCAGTTTGACTATTACTGCTGTCTGTTCTTTTTTCACAGCAGGCTTTGCAGGGGCAGAAATTGTGAAATGATATAAAGAAATTTATTTTGGTTTATCTATTTAACTGTGTATTTAATTTTTATCTCCTCAGTTGTACTGCGAAGCCGGCAGCTATTTCACACCTCTTATCAATTTTACATGGCCTCAGTTTTCACCTGGACCTTTCACTTGCTCATGATGGTCATAGCATGGGGGCATTATGGATCCACTGGTTGGGAAGTCAGAGGATTTGAAAGTATAGGTCAGTGATCAGTGAACAGCTTTTACATTTTGCTTTCTTTAGGTCAGTGAATCTTTAACCATGTGGCAAGGCCAGCGGAACATTTTCTGTCTTTTAACTTCAGTGGTCATATTTTGATGGCCTAGTGCAGGGGTCGGGAACCTATGGCTCGCGAGCCAGATGTGGCTCTATTAATGGCTGCATCTGGCTCGCAGACAAGTGGTCGATTAAAAAAAAAATTCTTCAGACTCCTTTGATCTACATATTAATATTTATTGCATATCAATATTTCATTCTACAAATGAGCTAAAGTCTACTGCAGCTCAGCATCAGAAGTGGTAAAGGAGTTAAACTCCGCTGATCTAAAAGAAAGAAAAATAGCAGCCCTGCATTCATTGTAATTAAAGGGAAATAACTCTTGCACACATTTACTTAAGTTTTTAGTTTTAAATGTATAGCTCTCACAGAATTACTTTTCAAAATATGCGGTATCCATGGCTCTCTCAGACAAAAAGGTTCATAACCCCTGGCCTAGTGGCTGTGAGCTCAGTTGTGCACTCGTCTGCTGTAATGAGGGTCCTGGATTCAAAATTCTGGTGAAGGCCAGCATTTGTTCCCGGGTTGTCCCCCGCTATGCTGAGTGTCTGAAAGTAAGGCAGCTGGACATTATGCTGGTCACAGATCCCCTTGTATGCCATGGTGACAGAACTTGAGAACTCTTGTAAAAGAATTGAGGTGCCTACTAAAAGTTGTAACAATGATGAGTTTAAAAACATGAAACCATTTGTTTTCAAAGGAAAGAAACATTTTATGGATAGACTGGGCAACCATTCCTCACTTTCTAACAAAGTTTAACAGACTCAAATGCCTCTTGTACAAAGAGGTTGTACAGAGAGCTGTCTATACTCATTGCTTATAGCCCTGAATATTAACTCTTAGGTGTCAGATAGTTCGTTAAGTCCCCATAGAGTTAAAGGTAAACCAGGATCTCTCGCTGATCCTTTATAAAACAATTATGGTTTGTAGAAATCCAATACTTAGGCAGGATATTGTTTTTATTGCCCTTTCATTTGTGAGTAATTTCTCATTATGACAGCCAGCTAGGGTTGGAATAATATTAAACACTGTTGTTATTTTTTCTTACACTGATTGACAAGTAAACTTTTACTCAAAATATTTTTTTCTCTTCTGATGACTGCAGGTCGCATCACTCGAACTGCCAGCACCATCATATTCATTCTCATGCTAATCCTCATGGCCAAAGGGTTCACCATCACCCGTGGACGATTGACCCGCTCCAGCCTCACGAAGATCGTAGTCTTCTTCAGCGCATACGTTGTGGTCATCGCAATCCTTTTTGTCTGGGAGGGGGTGGTATGAAATATAAAATATTTCATGTAAAAATATATATATACTATATATTTCTATGGTCACAGTATATGAGGGGATTGTATGGCCAGCACAATTCCCAGCTTCCTTTACTTATCCCCAGCTAAGTATGGTATCACCTAACTAATGTCAAGTAACCATCGGTGCTGTCTAGACTCAGGGACATTCCCAGACCCAGCAGACAAATCCTAGCATTGAACAGGACTCAAACCCATGAGTTCTTCTCTTGACAGTCGAGCATGCTGCCGCTCGGCTAACGCGTCCCACTGAAAAAAAATGTAGCCCTCCCACATTTGGCGAGTACAGTGCCTTTCCGCTCCAATTCGACTAAATGCTGTAGGCTTCTGCCATGGCTTTACTTTACAGTATTAACTGGTGCATTCTTAAGGAATAAAATCTTGCAAATTCCAACACTTTGCAGCCAGAGAGCTCCACCCATTCAATTTGCTTAAATTTCTCAAATAAAATTTCACTTATGCCTTCATAGTTTGCAAGACCATTCAACTGTATTGTAATTAAAAAAAACGTTTTTGTAGTCTCATGTAGCTTAGAGATCCTTGTATACAATTAGCACTATGTATATTTTTGTTTTAAATGCGCTCTGAGCTTATATACAGGCAGGGCTATATACATAAAATTATTATTATTTATAGATTGTGTAATTAAGCATCAGTTAGCCAATGATGTAACTGAACATTTTTTTTTCTTCTTCTTAAACCATTGCTGGTCAGCTGTTTGATGCGGGCCAAGTTCTGTACTACTACGAATCCCCGCCAGGCTACGGAATGATTGTGATGCATCTCCTGGGCTGGCTGTGGTTCCTATATGCTACAGTGTTCACCCTGAAAAACTTCAAGTCCCACCACAAGTTTTACATTCCGTTTTTTACTTTTTTCACTGTCTGGTAAGTCTGTAGTGTAAATAGTTTTGATCCAGTGTCTTAACCAACTGGGGATGTCTTCTAGATAGAAGATTGTTAGCCCCAAACTCCTGCTGGGCGGCGGGAATTAAACGGTGGCAGGGATAGAACCCAGGTCGTCGTGTTGACAATCTGGTGTACTAACCATATGACCAGCAAGCCTCATTCCACGTGGCACTGATTTATAACTAACTCTGTATTTATAATCAGGTTTAATTAATCGGTTCATTGCCATTCTCTTAATACGTCAGTTTAGGTCAAGCCAATAGTGGCTAATAAAATTATGATGAATTATGGCGGCACGTTGGCAGCAGGTTTGACTGGCGTTCCGAAGGCTCTGGATTCAAATCCTGGAGAAGGCTAGGATGAGTTTCCCGGGATTGGAGTTATCCCCTGAGTCTACCAGAGTTATCCCCTGAGTCTACCAGAGTTATGCCCTGAGTCTACCCAGCTCTGATGGGTATCTGACATTAGTTGGAGTAAAGTAAAGGCGGCTTGGCATTGTGCTGGCCACACACATCCCCTAGTATGCCATGAACACAGAAACTGGTGAATGCTGCTTCACCGGCTCTATGATCGATAAGGTCAGAAGGGTATTTTACTAAGGTAATTAGTGAAGCGACTGACCTGAATCAGAAGGGTATTTTACTAAGGTAATTAGTGAAGCGACTGACCTGAATGTCGACAATATTTTCATGCTCTCACCAAATGTATCATCAGGTTCTGGGCTGCTCCTGTCATGGTACTCACTGCCATGTATGTTATGCCAAAATGGAGCAGAGAGAAAACTGTCAATGGAGTGGAGCAGTTCATTGGATTCTGTGGTCACATTTTCTTCTTGGTAAACATTTTATTCTTAATAGAATATTTTATTCTTGGTAGAATATTGTTTTCTTTGTAGAATATTTTAAGTTTGTTAGAACATTTTCTTCTTGGTAAACATTTTATTCTTAATAGAATATTTTATTATTGGTAAAATATTGTTTTCTTAGTAGAATATTTTAATTTTGTTAGAACATTTTATTCTTGGTAGAACATTTTATTCTTAGTAGAATATTTTATTCTTCGTGGAATATTTGTTTTCTGTTGTTTTTTTTTATGTGTTTCTCTTAGAAATCCTTCATATGTATTTTATCTATGCATCAGCCTTCCGAAGATTTTTATCTTTGCTATCTCCAAAACAAAACACAACAGAAATCAACAGTAGTGTCAAATGTCTGGGTAATGGTCCGATTTGGTAACGATAACATGGAATAATAATAAAGCACTTAAATCTTGTAGGTGGTTTATTATGTTGTGACCATTACAACTTCAAGATCACATCATACCATCTATTCAGCATTCTTTGTGGTGCCAATCTGTTCTATCACTGCCAGGTCATCAAGTCTAGTTTCTTTTTGTTTCTTGCTTGGCAGGAAAACCTCAAATACTATCTATCACGTCCACACCACATAGTGCTAGGGATTATTGCTCCCTAAAGCGTACAGAAAAAAAACACGGTAAAAAAAGTGGCTTTGTGGGTATGTGGCTGAATATGTTGCCCAAGTTTCAGCTGGATAGGATGAAGGGAAGTGAGTCATTTAGCCTTTAAAAAAAGCCAGTCAAGAGCCAGAAACAAAGTTTTGCAACATTAATGTTAAGGATTTAAAAAGAACAACAACATTGCTTCTTACTAATTGGAATAACATTTCATGATAAACATATGCTAAGTATTCCCAGCAGCTCAGCAATATTATGCCAAATTATAGCAATTTACACAGGTTACAATTTTAAAGTTAAACAAAAGTGAAGATGTATTGTAGTCAAGATCATCTGTCTGCTGAGATTTTGTCTTTTCTTTTTAACAACCTATGATTACTTTACTTTGCTGTAATAAATTCAAGGTAGATAACTCAAACAATCTCATAAACACCTTTTTAAAATTACTTCATCAATTAATTATCTAATATTTATCAAAATTTCACTAATTTTTTTTTCTTAAAAATATTGATTTCTGAAATGTATTTGTTCTCAAGGTTTTGACAAGACCAAATGCTGCCAATAAAAATTTCCCTTACCACATTCGAACCTCTCAGGTAAGGTTTCTTCTTGCATTTTTGAAAACATATACTAAATATTTAAATTATACATGATGATTTTTACATTTGCCATAACCACATTGCTGTGGTTATTGCCCCTTGACTGACATGTCCTACTAAGGAATGGTGCAAACTAGATTCCAGAGCTAATCCATTTTAGCAGTAAAAAAACTGAAGTAGAAGATTTAAAAAAAAACAAAGCTATGCAAACTTTTGTTAAGATCAGAGCTAATTTCCCCTTGCCAGAAGATCTCTCTAGGGTTAAAAGTTTTGTTTTATATTTTATAGGTAAAATTATTATTATAGATGATTAGTGTTTTAAATGATGTTAACTTACTGGCTTTGTTCAGGCAACCCATTCCATGCCACTCTGGAAGAAAGAGTACCTGTACTAACCTATATACATTTGTTCTCTTATAAGGGATAAGGAAAGTGTTTTTGTCCATATGTTTATCTCACCATTGTAACAGATTGTTATTGTGTTGTATTTCCAAGTTAAAATTCAATGCCTTATGTATTATTACTACTTTACTCGTTGTCCGTCTGTCTTCTACTTCTAGTGTTTCTAGGTTTAGTGATTTAACTATTGCTCTTACTCTTGTCAGTTGTGAATATTTGCTAGTAATGAACATTGAAGATCTAAAATTGGTTCTAATTTGTTAATGTTCAATGGTACCTCACTAGCCAATGGATCAAACTGATTTGAAAGTATATCAGTTGCCGTATGATAACCTTTGATCAGATATTTTTTTAAACAGTGATATTTCATCAAATGAACAAACACAATTTATTTCAGATTGGATTTATAAATTCAGAAGAAACAGGCACGGCCAAGGACAATAATCCTTATGTAGTAAGCTCAGGAGTTGCCTACTCCGGGTCAGGTCCCAATCTGGAGTTCTTCATCACATCCAGGAGTGTATCAAAACAAACTGCAGCCCCTCCAGCAGAAGCTCCCAGGATGTCCTCGAATGATAATGTCACTCTGACTTTTAAAAATCAGCCCTTGGACAATCAGCATGTAAGAAAAAAATAAATAATTGTTTTGTTTTATTTAAAGCACATCCAGAAGTAAATTAATTAATACAAGTCATAAGCACGGTGGGTGTTTGGCTGGCAGACCGAAGGTACTGGGTTCGAATCTTGGTAAAGGCTAGGATTTGTTCCCGGATCTGGAGGGTGTCCCTGAGTCTACCCAGCTCTGATGGGTACCTGACTTTATTTGGGGTAATGTAAAGGCAGCTGGGCATTTTGATGACATCAAACTTTAAGGGATATAACTCTTGTCTTAACTTCTTTTACTTTCTTCTAACCCTATGAGTAAATATAACAGGGCTCCAATGAATTGTGCTGGTCACACTATCCACTTGTATGTTGTGGCCAAAAAAATACTAGCTAACTTGTTCTGTTTTGTAAACAAAAATGATCTTAATAAAGTTTAAATTTACATAACTTTTTTACGCGACAAAATCGTGGCAAGATAATGGCATACCAGGGGCATCTGCTATTTTACAGGTTTCACTACATTTTAAGACACTTACTCCCTTTTTTACTATCAGGAGAGCAACCATAGCATGAGGGTCTCGGCGACCACCAAGTCTGTCTCAGAAGACCACCACACAGTGACCATCATCAACTCTAACATCAGTGTCAACAACAACTACAGCTTTGGCTCCGACAGCCCTGTTTCTCCCAGCCCATCGGGTTCTACTAAGACGGCGGCCCAGACCAATGTCAATCAGAAGTCAATCCTGGATGCAGTGCCTGCCAGGAGAACACTGTTACCTCCCCTGATTCCATCTGCTCCTCCCATTGGAAGCCTGACCTTAATAAATCCAAGTTATAAAAGTTTCCAGTAAAAAATGTTATCCCTTTTTTACTTTTCTTCTCTTTTTTTTTTGTGTGTTCCTTAATCTCTTTCAAGCAGTGCCTGTACTTTATAATTAACTCATTAAAGTCTAAAGTGTGATATTTATGCCGTCCAATTTTATGCTTTTCTGACTACTTGTGCTTTGAAATGTCGCTTTGGTCTTACCTAAACATAAATATAATTTGTTAATGCTAAATTTAACTTTTACATGCAATGAAGTCTTTATATTATCATCGTCCTTTAACATCCATTGGTTTGTTTTTTGGGTTACCCAAATTAAAAACTATCTGTAATATGGTTATATAGTACAATTCAATAACTTTGTGTACATAAATTGAATATATAAGATATGTAAAACTAATATTTCTTAACCGGTTATAACTGATTTAAATAAGAAATGACAAAGTAATAATGAATTAACTTAAAAATTATTTTTATTTGCTGGAAAATATTCTGCAAGCATAATTCAGAAACATGCTTTTTTGTTTCAGTACAAATTTCGGCAACATTTTTGTGGGGCACGGTGGCTGAGCGGTAGCGCGTTCGCCTGTCGTATCAAAGGTCCTGGGTTCGAATCCTGGTGAACGCTAGGATTTTTTCACGGGACTTGAGGGTGTTCCTGAGTCTACCCAGCTATGATGGGTACCTGACATTGGTTGGGGTAAAGTAAAGGTGGCTGAGCATTGTGCTGTCCCCTAGTATGCCGTGGCCATTTAAACTGGTGAACGCTGCCCTTCACCAGCCCTATAATCAATTTTGTTACACAAGTACTTTACTTTACTTTTTACACATTTTGCCAAAAGTGGTTAAATTATGCTTTAAAAATTATTATAGTTTAGCAGACTATGAACCAAATATGAAAAAACTTTACAATCTTCGATGTGATTAGATTTTTGGTTTTTCAAAAAAAGCTTTTAAACCATAGAAGTAATATTGACATGCAAGACCATTTTATTATTATGAAAAAATTCAATTATCAATTAAGTTGACATTTTATGTTTCTCTATTATAAAAAGACGGATCTTTCATACTTAACTTAATGAGAACCGAACATATCCATGAAAAAAAAAATTTTTAGCAGCAACTGAACTGACGAATTTTTTCTTTTACATTTTCCTCATTGTTCTTGTTAAAGAAATATTTTATATTATGTTTTTATTGTAATATATTTTTTTAAATGTATAAATTCAATCATTATCCGTATTTTTCTTTAGCAGTTTGTTTTAACTAATGATATTATTTACCTGTTGCATTTAATAAATTTTGTTGGCTTAGCTAAAACTATTTGTTTTTATCTGAAATATTTTGTTACTAATTGTTCCCCCTTATTATTGCCTTTAATATTTTACACTCATGTTTAATACTTTGTTTTGTACTAGATTAATATTAATATGCGTCTAACATGATTTTTTCTGTCGTAATTAATTATATAGATCTTGACTATAATTTTTTTTACCACTGACTAAGAGGATCTTTTGTAAATATTAAAGGGGAAAGAACTCTACTTATACATTTTGTAATACATGTTTGGTTTTCAATACTAGAAACTTTTGAAACCAGGATTTATGCATAATAGTGCATAAGTTACTATCATTTTATCAGATGCAAATTTTTATATTTCATTTTTTACTTTTGCTTTTTTTCTGTTTTCCAACTTGTAAACAAGAGCTAGTTTCTAGTTAACCTTAAGAGAAATGTAAAAAGAATCTCTAGATCTATAAAATAAAGAGGATTGTGAGAATCATTCAAACATTTTTTTGTGAAAAATTATCTAATATTGGAGTTATAGACATTTATTTTCTCTAAAACTTTGATTAAAACTTTAAATTATGACTTAGTTTTATTAAATTTGTATTTAGCATTGAATTTGTGTGCACTAAAAGAGTAAATAAATTTGTATATTTGTATATATAAAAATGTGAATTTATATCTATATATTATAGATCTATATATTATCCAGTGTGGTTAATTTTTCTTCATTTGTTTGAAATTCCTAGGCAGTAGAGAAATATTTAGATTTTGGCTCTACTGAAAAGGTGGTAGTCTAATTTATGATTGGCTAAACGTTACTCGGCTGGATGCATACTATTGATGATTGGCGGAATTTCAAAACATTATTAATTAAGTTAGTGTTTCAAACCTGATCAAATAGATAATTTATACACATGACATGTATTCTTTTTTTGACTAATCTATTGAGTACCTTAAAATCAGTAAAAAAAAATATGTAAAAAGCCAGATTAGCTATTAGTAGGACTATTAGGATAATTATTAGGATAAGTCAGTGACCTTTGACTTTAGTACTCTTGTTACTTATATCTTTCTTCTGTAAATAGCATCTTGGTTGTAATACAGTCGCACAGTTGAAAAATTCAAAATGTGATACATTGATCTAATGACTCTATTCATTATTGTTTGGATTTTAAAATATAGTAAAAATGTATTTGGCTTTTGTATAAATATAGAGATTATTAAATCTCTAATTTTATCATAGTAGAAATATATTTTTTATAGCAAAAAAAAAAAGGCAAAGATAAATATATGTCAGGATGCTGTCATCATTGGCTCCATAGTCTCGAAAGACTATTAGATTTGCGCTCCTGTGATTTGACCAGCCCTGCGAAATTGACTGTACCAGAGCGCAAGCCTGGTCTGCTGTACAGTTTTTTAAAAAGAAAAAATATGCAGATACATGAAGTTGACATATTGCTTATGATAAAAATTTAGGGCCAAAATATTTTATTTTAATGTGTCAGTGTTTTTAAGGTTGTTGAGCACTAATGTGTTTTATAATTAAATTGATACATAATACCTAAAAGCAGTTTTATTATTTTCACTTTAACATTTGAAGCCCTGAAATGAAACTTTCTATGAGTGTGTGTGTGTATGAAATAAGGCAATAACCTTTTCAAACATAATATAAGATAAATGAGTGATGAAAACTACTTACCTTTGATGTAGTGTTGACCAGTGCCATGCACACTATTGATTGGTGGACACTTGCAGAATAAGGAGCCCTATGCAAACTATTTGTACTGGTTCTGGCCTGCTGGCCATGCGGCCTGACAAACCCCAGGTTCTAGCCCTGCTGCCATGAAATCCCTGCCGCCATGTAGCAGGGCTACAGATGTAACAATCTTCTATGTAGAAACTTAAAAGAAATAATCTTAATTTTTTTTAATGAAGTAATAATATAGTATTTTTTTTTATTAGCATCAGATTTAATCAATTGATGTGGTGTATTATTTTGTTGTTGTGTTGTTGTTGTTTTTTTAGCAAGGTGGTTGTCCTAAGGTTGTCCTAAGGTTGTGCTAAGATTTTGAAGCAGTACATACTCTACCTATCTAGTCAAAGGTAAAATTATAAACAATGTTTTAAAAACCTAACCTATATACTTTTTGCAGCAGAAAAGAATAAAAAGGATTAGTTGAAACACACTGAAAATATAAAACATAATCTCTAATCCATCTGGTCTACTTTGAATTGAAAGGTTCATGAATGTTATTCACTTTTTTTACACACAAAATTATTTTTTTTATTCTTTAAATCATACTTAAGCCAAAATTGTTTTTATATTTACTTGTTTGTCTTAGAAATTGTCAGAAGTTGACACATTTCATCCCCCCCCCTCCAACCCTTGCTTATTATATATATTATATATGTTGGTTTACATAAAAAAATAAAGCCTCCCCTCCCTTTCAGTTCATAATAGATTTTAACCCAAAGTGGCACAACAGAATACCAATAGAATTAGAAGCAAATCCTACAAGTATTGTTAGTAGCAAACTTTGAACTGGATATAAAATAGATTGATTTATCTGTGAAAAAAGAATCATATTTTAAATGTAGCCTATGGCTTAGCTGAAATAGTGTTAATTTTAATTCATTTACTAAGTTACCTCCATTTATTCCAGAATTCATGTATTCTTTTTTTCTACATTAGCTAAGTATTTGTAAAGCAGAATTTATTTATTATATTTAGTGTGGAATAAAATCTACATGATTTTTCTACTTCACCTCAATAACAAGGTGGGAGTAAAGACTTTTATTACATAATTGTAGGATAAAAGAAAAGGTTGTGTCAAACCCTAATAGAGCTGTTCTAGATTTAATGGAAGAAAAAGTCCAGAAATTTCCTCCAGTTTCTCCTTCTACATAGATTTAGTAAATGTTCAGTTTTTGACAATTTTTTACATTTTGTCTCAACTCCATTGAACTTGTGTTATTGTCAGTGCCCTTGCTTAAACTGAAATAATTTGTTAGAAAAAGTTTTAGTAAAAATAGATTTTCTCCCAGTGATACAGTGTTTGGTTTTTTTTTCTTTTTAATGGGGTGCAGTTTGTTTGACTGGGATACTCTGTGTTTAGGATGCATTGTGTATGATTGGGATACACTGTCCCATTGGAATTCAGTGTGTCTGTCTGGAATGCACTTTGTTCTGATGCCCTGAATGATGAAGATGCAAAGTGTCTGACTGGGAAGCAAAATGTCTTGGATGCAATGTGTCTCACTGATCTATAAAAAAAATAATGGATTGGGGACTTACAAAGATAGCAAGAGGTTTTCATGTGACTTTCACTTATCTATAAAATTAGATTTCCTAAACACTGACCTGTAAATACATTTCAAGTGCCTTAGACTTCCTTTTATCATAAAGATTTGTTCTAATAGGGCGTTTGCAATCCCGTGACAAAAAGCACGTGATTTGTGTTTACTTTGAGTAATGGTGTACAATTAAATATGGCCGCTGTATTAATAAAGTTTCATATAGGCTCGAGCTTTTTTTAAATGATGTGTTGTGTTTTAAGTCTTCTTAAGATTTAAGCTGTATTATGTATGTTAAATAAAATAGGCTATTTTATTATTATCATAGACATAGATCATAGACGATGTGAGCCTAATAGTGACTTGACTAGATAGCCTATTCACCAACAATATCACTTGACATCGTAGCCTAGCCTACGAAACATTAAAAGTGTAGGCCTATAAAGTGAAATTGAAAGTGTAAATAGGTCTAGCCGGCCCTAGCCTAATCACATTAATCAATTAATCTACAGTACTACTATTTACCTCCTTATTTTTGAGTAGGATAGCCAATATTCAGATGTGAATTTTGCATGATAAAGAAGTACTTTACTTTCTCCACGTTACGTTTGTACCTCAAGTGGGTTCTATATTTACACAAATACGTCACTAAATTTACACAAAAAACTTAAGCTCCGCCTACCGAGAACGCTCTATTATAACTCGCTTATATGAACAAGTTATAATTTTATTATGGAGGCGCTATCCATTCTTTTTATAGATCAGTGATTGTGTCTGAATGTGATGTAGTGTTGGGCCTATTAATAAGAATACATTGTGTCTTTTCGGGTGCAGTGTGTCTGATTGTCTGATTTAAATCTCTTTCTGCTTAGGCAGAAATGAAGCCAGCGCCTTTGAACTCTTAACGCTGGTTCCCAGGGCATCGCCTCACCAATTTTCTCCTCTTTACCTTAGAGTCTAGACTAGGCTATATCTTTTAAGACTTTTATTATTTTCCTTGTTAACCCCATCAGTTATGTGGTCGAAGTTATTATGGGTCTGCTAGGCAGAACAAACGTATAACAGTGGAGGTAAAAAAAATAATCGCTAAAGAGTAGGCCGAGTGGCATTCGGGCATTTAATGGGTTACCTGAACAAAGCAGGAAAACCAGTAACTAAACTCATTTAAAACATGATTAAAGATGCAAGACTAGACTCAGACCACGGATAAGCGTAGGACGCGATAATCTTCTCTATAGAAGGAATGTTTGTGATATATAAGTTAAGATAAAATAGGGCCTACAGCATGACAAAATTATCCGTCATAAAGAATTACTCAAATCAGTTTGATGTGGCTAAAGGCACAACTTAGCTGCAGAAGCAAAAACCTCAAATCGTAGAGAAAGTTAAAAATCTTCATCATCAACTTTTTAAAATAGGCCTACATAGGGGCCTATATCTTTTTTTAATACGCGAAATAGGCCTACACGTATTCTTTGTCACGTAAATGACCGGATGTTTAGGCCTATATTTTAAAAAAAATAACGATACTTATTAGTCTGGAAAAGGATTATCTTTATTTCATATAAGATTTGATGTTTCAGGTTACGAACGTTTCAGGTTACGAACCAAGTTCAGAAACGAATTAGGCCCTACGTTCGTAACCCGATGTGTCACTGTATATAAAAAGACCTAGATGAACTACAAAAATGGGAATCAAACTGGAGTATGTCTTTTCGCCCACAAAAATGTTAACTAATAAGGGTATCAAAGAAAAAGAAACAAATATTAGCAAACTACTTCATTCATGGTAAAGAACTAACTCAAACTAACAATGCTAAGTATCTAGGAGTAATAGCCTAATAAATGACAAGTTATCTTGGAACCCTCATATTGATGAAGCAATTAAAAAATCTAACAAAACATTAGGATTCATAAAAAGGAACTTTTACAAATGTAATAAGAATATAAAACTAAAATGATATCTCACATTAGTTAGACCTATACTAGAATATGCAGCACCTGTATGGGACCCATCAACGAAAGAAAACATTAAAAAATTAGAACAAATCCAAAAAAGAGCTGCAAGGTTTATAACTAGCGAATATTCCCAATAAACAAGAGTAACACCATTAGTCAAATCATTAAACCTTGAAACACTAGAGGACAGAAGGGCAAAGAGTAGGCCTAAAGTAGTAATAATACACAAGGCATTAAACTCTAATTTAGAGCTCAGATAAACATAGAGACAAAAAAAACTTTCCTTGTCCCTTAATATGCGAGAACAAATGCATATAAGTGCTCTTTCTTCCCGAGTGGCATTCGGGCATGGAATGGGTTGCCTGGACAAGCCAGGAAAACCAGTAACTTAACATCATTTAAAACATTAATAAAAATGCAAGACTAGACTCGGACCACGGATGAGCGTAGGACGCAATAATCTTCTTTATAGAAGGTGCGTCTGTAATGTATAAGATAAGATAAGATAGGCTTATATCTAGGCCTACATGTAGGCTATTAGTAGGACTATGAGATTATGAATATTTATCAGTAAGCTTTAGCACTTCAAGTTTACGTTCGCACGCTCAAAAGGGAAAGGGGGGAGGGGTGGACCCTCACGTGGAATTCAAGGATTTATCCAGCATATAGGCTACCACCAAACACCTTAGGCCCTATATAACTTAACCAAAATCTCCTCGATAGTGCTTGTGTGCGACGTGTTGCATTATATACAAAGCTTAAATTATAATAAGATGGTTTTGATAAAACCTACGGTATCTAAAACGTCAATGCTTAATTTTATTCTACCGTAATGTACATAAAAAGAAGAAAGAGCAAAATCTCGATAATAATAATATCTGCCTAAGATATTATTAATTATAGATTATTACACAGTATATGGATTAGTATGCCCATGCGAGCACTAGCCTACACAAAAAGACAAAAACGGTTAAATTTAAAACAACGCATGTGAATGCTGTAGGCAGGGCCCTCGAGAGAAAAAAAAGATGCCGGTACAAGATCTAATCTGCCCCCCCCCCCTCCCCCACACTTATTTTTTAACACTAGTCATATTATCTAGATGATTTATTTATATCAGGGGTCGTCAACCGAAGGAACGCGTGCCAAACTTGGCACGCAGAGCGATTTTCAATGGCACGCGAGAGACCTCCAAGATATGTTGTTGCTTTTTTTTTATAATAGGACAACATTTTGCGGTTCTGAATGAGGAAAACTGACTGTGAAAGCCGATGTTTCTACATGACATAGCGATACATTTCAGTGAGTTGCATTTACAAATATAGGCCTACCGGTAACCTTTTTTTGCCATCACTATTGAATCAAATGTGGATTCTTTTTTTTTATTAAAGGTAGATAATTAATCCGTTTTATATGAGCTAATATTTTAAATATATTTCTTTTGTTCTTTAAAATATGACTTACAATTTACAAACTTTGACATTATCAAACTGTAAAAAGTATTTGAAAATTATATAAATATTAAAAGACTAAAGAATTTATATCTATATTTGCAAACATTACATTAACTACCCACATTGTATGATTACTACGTATCTCTTCCGCTTAACTATAGATATACATTAAACCTATTCGATCACAATATAATTAACATTTATTGCAAGTGTTAGATCCTCATCTTGATTACCAAATGATAATGATTAGACAATATTTACCATAAATGTGAAAGTATTGTGGTATTAAATTATTGTATTTAATATAAATGCAAATAAAAAGGATGATAATCTAAAACACGTTAATTAAATATAAAACGCCTTTACGATTTTCGGTATAAATAATCTCCTTTGCTGTTGACCTTGGTCTTGCTACGGAGTTAAAATAATTTTCCTATAAAAATAATTTTTAAAACGTATAATGGAGCAGTTTGACTTTTAGGCTGATGGCACGCTGAATTATTTAGAAATCCTACTTTGGCACTCTGTTAGTAAAAGGTTGCCGACACGTGATTTATATTACATACGTTTGGAAAATCAGGAATCTTTTTAAAAGGTCTGTGGGCCATTTTGTGAGTGTAAACATTTCAATCACAACCTTAAAGGTCTATTACAAAAATACTTTTGATCAAGTACATAGTTCTTAGTATAAATTAGTGTAATTGTTCCTCCGCTTCAGTATTGATCTTGCAAATAATATTACAAAGATGCGTGAAATGGGGCAAGTGACTCTCACTGATGATTGATGATTAATTTGGTTAAAAAGAACTTGATAGAGAGCATACCGTTACCCAGATAGGTAGGCTACATCCTAAATAGTATAGGTCAACCACGTGGTGGAAGCTTAAAAAAAACACACATTGATGCTAAGAAACGGTTCATTAGTGGTCAACATGGGATACGTTGTTTATATGATTTTATAGATGACATCCACCCAAAAACTGCCGATAATGTATGGTTATAAAAAAAATGAATGGGGCGTTTACCATGTCTGATCAATGTAGCCTACCTATTATCTTATTCATTACATAATTGCGTCCTACGCACGTCCATGGTTTGAGTCTAGTCTTGCATTTCTATTAATACTGGTTTTCCTGGTTTGTTCAGGCAACACAATTCCATGCCCGGACTTGTACTTGTGTGATTTTGTTATCGTATAAGCATAATTTTTAAGGGATAAGGAAAGTGTCTTTGTCCTTATGTTTATCTGAGCATCGTAACAGATTGTTTTTTAGTTGTATTTCTAAATTATAGTTAAATGCCTTATGTATTATTACTACTTTACTCTTTGTCTTTCTGTCCTCTAAAGTTTCTAGGTTTAGTGATTTAACTATTGGTGTTACTCTTGTCAGTTGTAAATATTCACCAGTAATGTAGGCCCTATGAGGCCCTATGTTGTGTA
The DNA here is from genome assembly GCA_949126835.1 of Anisus vortex. Lineage (NCBI taxonomy): Eukaryota > Metazoa > Mollusca > Gastropoda > Planorbidae > Anisus > Anisus vortex. Next base: position 39,732,472 of record OX421503.1, read on the forward strand.
GTCAAACGTAAGGCTAGATCTGCTGTGGAAATAAAGTTAACACATACATTATTTATTGTAAAGACTCTTCCTAAAATACATTTTGTTAAATGACAAAAAAAATGTGTTTTAATTTTCAATACATTTGTCTAAAACTATGCTAACTTCAACAGGAAGTCATTAAAGTGTAAAAGGCTCGATTAACTAGCTTTGACTGCCGTATTAGTATGCAGCGACATATAGTATTTAGGTATAGACTACTAAGCTAACAGGTAAGCCTGTAAGGCTCATATGTTTATATTTGTAAGTGTCTCTGGGGGGAAATAATAAAAAATAGATCCTAAATGCTATCGAAAATAATTAGGCCCTAAAATTACAACTAGAGGCATCTTTGCATATTTAACAAAATGTTCAAGTACACATTCAAAGAAAATCAAAATGAAGGGCTCCCAGCGCCACGTGATATTGTAGGGGTTTTGCGGCATCTCCTCTTAGCACAATAGCAACAATTAAAAAATACGTGCGTAATTGCCAATTTATTTTTAAATTGTAATATTCATGGACCCCCTAAACTCTTATGGGCCCCGGTACGGCATTACCGGCTGTACCCCCCTCTCGTGGGACCTGGCTGTAGGCCTAAATTACAGTGAACCTACATCTTTTTCAATTCCATGTAAATCACAGGCCTAGTCCTATTTAGTAGCTGTACCGTTATGTGCATTTAAACGCATAGACCTAAATTAAATTATCAGCGCCAAAAAAATAGACGTTTTTTTTAAAACATAGAAAAACTTTTGAAGATTATCCTATTAGTTCAATAAATAGCTTTCGATTGCTTTTCAAATTTTGGTTTAACAATGAGTTTCTAAAATAAAATTCAAATTCTTTGTGTATTGTTTTTCACAAATGAATATACATAGTCAAGTCATGTCTAGTTATCTAACACATAACACTAGATCTATAATATTTTAAAACTAGTCTATATTTTTTAAAACAAGACAACTTATTGCCAAGGAGAACATGGATTCTAGATCTATTTGCCTGTTGGTAACGTCACCCCATTTTTTCTTTTCTTTTTGGCGCCTACATTATTTGTAAGCACTTTCTAAGTTGTCTAGTCGGTAGTTACGTTTTAGTGGCGTTGAACCCGTGAACTGTAACAGACACAAGTTCATGTAGTCGCGGGGTGTAAACTAGGATAAATTGTTGACCTGCTGACCTCCCAGTAACCCCAAGTTGTTTATGGGGGAAAAAAGTGACCGGAAGGGAAGAACTAGTAGTCGCAAATCGCAATGCAGACGATACGATTTTATGAATTGGAGGCGGCAGTAATGCTACGTTGCGATTTTATGCCTTTATGGAAATAACTACAACTTTAGGTAAGGAAATATTTTTTTCTTAGCTTATCGTCTCTGTGAGTAATTTTTGGGATACGTTTCTTTTGTTAATGTTTGGTCTTGTAGGAAACAAAGTCCAAGAAAATCATCGTCAGTCAAATGTGTCCCAACAATCAACAATTTAAAACTAAAACCAGTAAAACCCGTGGCTGTAACAAAATGATGAGAATGCCGATTTATTCACATAATTTCTATGAACAATTCTTACATTTTAACCATAGTAATTTTTTAAGGCATACGATCTTTTTTTTTTTTCTGGTTAGGCTAGACTCTAGATCTAGATCCCATAAGCCAGAAGCCGTAATTGAAAAATTGTGAAGACTTTCAAAGCGTCTTTGCTTTGCTTGCAATGATTTCAATGAAAACATTTTAAAATTTAAAAGTTTACTAACAGTTTAGTCTGATTAGTCACTGTAGTAGTTTATTTTAGTCGTTCCAATTTCAGGCCTATGCTATAGTCTATAGCCTACCTATAATTACAACTTTAGGTAATAATCTTCTTTATAGAAGGAGCGTCTGTATTATAAGATAGGGCCTAATTAATAAATCCAATAATGACAGGTTGGCTGATTATAGGCTAGTAGCCTACCTACATACAATCTACTACTATTTGAAAATATCACAATATTTTACTTTGAAAAAAGGGGTTAGTAGTACTTAGTAGTAGTAGCCTAGTAGGCTTAAAGAATAAACAAAAAATAGCCTTAATTTAAGAGTAGGCCCTGGCTTTGTTTTTGGTTTTGACTTTTGACAAAACTTACTTTGACCTATAACTAGTATAACTAGAGTCTAGCTTAGTCTAGACTAACTATATGCCATGCTATTTCAACATATAGTTCATATAGCCTTTACTAAGCATTTTATAGGCCACTATTTAATAAATAATACATTGTTTGTTATAGGGCCTACTGTATACACTGGTCTACAGTATTGATAGCCACATTATATTTGCTAATAATTAAGGCTTAAGTAAATGAACAACAAAAATGAAAATGTATAATAATCCTATATTATAAAAAAAAAAAGGAAATGAAAACAATAAGAATAAAAATAGAAACCAAACTCATAAACTAGCCTAAGGCCCTAAGGCGTTGAGAATGAAAATCACACATCATCCTAGACTGTTTAGAGCCTGGGCTTAGGCTTTAGGCCAGAAAACTAGAGTTTTCCAGGCATCTCCTCATTGCCAGTCATGGCTAGTTTCTCTAGTTGTTCCCATTTTCATCTCATTGTGCTCAAGTCTGCTTCCCGTTCCGAGGAGTTTGCATCTCCTGGTCCTTAAAAGTCATTTGAAATTGTTAGGCCTCACATTGTCATCTCTTCTGCAATCTGATCAGTTTTTCCCCTGTTTCAAACGCTTCTTATCTTCTATGCTTCTAAACGGGGTAAAACTGGTAGTGGAAAGAATGGTTGCAAGCCATTTTTTTCCCAAGGCTGAATTTTGACTTAAATCTTATTTTTTTGCACTGCAATTAGATGTTACTGTATGTGTCCATTTAAGTGAAATTTAATGATTTAGTTGCTAATAAAGAACAACGTTTTTCCTATAAGATAGTTAAGTAAACCATGTTGCTATGGAGACATAATAATAATAAACATAATAATAATAATTTTATTTATATAATAATAATTTTATTTACATAGAGCTGCCAACAAACATTTACATAATGTAAGCTCAGAGCGCATTTAACATTAGCAACAAAAACATGCATAGATCACAGATACAATTCTCTAGGTTAATAATTATCTAAAAAGAACTTGGATTATATAAAGGATATAGAGAATATCACTATTAACTTGTAATTATCAAAATAATAAAGCCTTTCATAAGCCTAGACCAATAGGCCTACTTCTCAAAATATTTCCAATTACCATCAATTTGTCAAAAATTGACGTTCAAAATGCATTATTAAAAAAAATTCAGTCAAATTTGACCGATCAAGCTATTCTAAAAATACCAAACAAAGGTGTAAAGAAAAGCATCACTATCTCTCTCTTTGGTCTTATAATAGAAATAAAAAAACTTGCGTCTCTATCAGAAACAACCCAGAATCAGCAACACGCTGTGACTATAGTTGTCTTCCGGTAGGCTAAAGGCGATGCGGTGCGACACTAGTGGTGAAATGGTAAAAAATTGCAGACTCCAAAATGTGTCTGCAGCATCTCAAAGAAACGTGATATTCAAAACAAGAGGAACAATATATCACAGGAGGTTTGCCTTTATGTTTCCCCATTTTCTCTCCTCTCCATTACTTACCCCGTTCAACTCAATTTTTTTGCAATTTTAGTTGCCTGGGTGCAGTTTGTTCTATGAAAGGGGTTTGTTCTATGGGACAAATTTACAATCATGGCCATGCTCATTCTGGGAAGGGTCATTCTGTAATATACAAGTTCTCATCTAGAATGGCATTCAAACAGAACAACTTATTATATTAAAAAACACCTACAGACAGGGGCGGAGCCACAGTGTGGGGGAGGGGGGCCAGGCCCTTCCCCCCCTCTCCATTGGAATTTATGAAAAATATTTGTTTTTAACATTTAAAAAATGTACTAAATTCGCTAAAAAATTTTGTAAATGTTTGTCTCATGTAGGTTCAGCCCCCCTTCTGGAATTTGATAAATATTTGTCATGCAAAAGTTCAGCTCCCTCCCTACCCTAGAAAAAATTTCTGGCTTTGCCCCTGCTTACTGGTATTAAAATTCAAGACAACTAAAACTAACAATGAGCTTAACATGCAAATATGTTAACTATATAAGAAAACAATAAAAAAATATATACATCATTAGAAATAATGTATACATGATTAGAAATATTGTATACATCATAAGAAATAATATATACATAATTAGAAATAATGTATACATCATTAGAAATAATATATACATCATTAGAAATAATATATACATCATTAGAAATAATATATACATCATTAGAAATAATATATACATCATTAGAAATAATATATACATCATTAGAAATAATGTATACATCATTAAAAAGCTACTTCCAAGTTCCAACCCCCAATTGTAAGGTCTTTACCAGGGAAGAGCAACGGCTTGCATATCAAACATGGCGCTCTATGTTTCTGGCCAACGAAACCATATCCAGTAGATGACATTAAACATCACTACTGATTGTCCCCTTAGCATTGCTGAAATAGAAGCATTATCGTGCATGCATGTTTTCTTTTTCAACACAGACAATTTCTTCCAGGAATGATCAGTGTTTTAGTTTCAACCTTCGCAATGGGTTTTCAACTATTGACTGCCATTCCAGAAATTTTGTTCTGTTTTAAACATTTTGTAACAGCATTATTCTTCTCCTTGTTTTCATCAACATTTTCTTGTAAATCATTATCATTGATGCACTTTATAAAGTTGCTACTGGTAATCAAAGTAAAAAGTTGCAGTTAACATTTCTAGCAGGCTCATTTTTACTGAAATTAATATGTATATATGCACACATTCATTTTTTTTTAAATGGTTAATATTCTACCAAAGTACTATCTAAAGAAAGTGTGCAACACATATATAAATATAATTAGGAAGGAGAAAAAACACAATTATTATTTTAGAAAATTAGTTTTTAAAAGTCTGATTTAAATTGTCAACAAGGGCTGCATTTCCTTACCCCTGGTATAGGCGGTGCCAAATATCCCTAGTTTAGCTCAGCCCTTTGTGTTCTTTTTAAGTTCATTTCCATGTAATCTATCGCCTAACATGGGTCGCGTTGTGCGTTCGGCTGGTGTTTTGAAAGTTCTGGTCACAGAATCTGGTGAACACTGCTTCACCAGCCTTATGATCAATTTGGTCTGAAGGTACTTTACTTTTAACTTTACTATAGCCTAACCCTTGACCCTTTTTTGAGATCCTCTGTTAATCTTGTACAATCTCCAGCCATCTCTTATATTATAAAGTAAAAAAAAAAAAAGTAAAGTCTGACCAAATTGATCCATAGGGCGGTGAAGCAGCGTTCACCAGTTTCCGTGGCCCCGGCATACTAGGTGATTGTGTGGCTAGCACTATGCACAGCCGCCTTTACTTTACCCCAATTAAGGGTTGGGTACCCATCAGAGCTGGGTAGACTCAGGGACACCCTCCAGACCCGGAAAAAAATCCTAGCCTGCACCAGGATTCGAACCCATAACCTTCTGTACCCCAGCCGAATGCGCTGCTGCTTGACCACCGTGCCCCATATCTCTTATCTTATCTTGTATTTAATCTTATATATCTCTTATGTTTTATTTCTTCTATAATGGCATTGATGTCTGAGCAGCTTTTTATTATGCTTTTTTAAAATATTCCTATAGATGTTAAAATACCCTTGATAACTGAAAAGACACAACTCCTTTAGCAGGGTTTGTACAGCTCCTGGAAACTCCTTGAAACTCCTGGAAAACAAAAAGTTGTGTTCCAGGACCTTAAAACTCCTGGAAAAACTGCATTTAGTCCTGGGAAAATACTAAAAACTCCTTATTTTTCGAGGGAGATTAATTATTAATTAAAAAATCGTAATCACTGCTCTTAGATTGTACTTTCACTTTTCCTGAAAGCCCTCTTTGCCACTTTTTATTTCCCCGCGCAAACGTTGATGACACCAGTGATGCCACTCCATGGTTCTTTTTTTTACTAGATCTTGTTTTTTTTCGATCCAAACTTGGGAATTAAGCTATATAAGTCCCCGTAATGTTGTAAAACAAAAAATAGCTGTGTAGCGAGGTGTCTGTTTTTTTTAAAGAGCTCAGGTTGGCTTTTCCAAAAAATAACTCCTGAAAAACTTCTGGAACACTCCTGGAAAACTCCTGGAATTTTGAGGCATTTTTTCTGTACGAACCCTGTTTAGTGAATATTACTACTGGGTAAATAGTGAATTCTCTGTGCCTATTTTGTGTTTCGGGAGCCTATAAATTTGAGCTCTCCACATTAAAAAGGATTTCCTGTCAGGCTTTTCTGTTGTTGTTTTTTTGTGTGTAAATAAAATTATAAAAAAAACTAAACATTTGAGCACTTACTAACACACTCAATCCTCTCCGCTGCCTGCTGGGTGAAAGCCAGCGCTCTCCACATATTTCTGTCCACTGTGGCTCGATAGGCCTTTTTCTGGGTCAGCTTTTCAACCTTTTCCCCTGGGGGAGTCCATCTCAGGGCTGTCTGGGGGGGGGGGAAGCCAGCTGACATTCTGTAGTCATGTCCCATCCATTACCATCTCCTTGCTGATATGCTCTCTGCTAGCGTAACTACTCCTGTATTCTTGCATGGGTACTTGTTTGAGATAGTCCTTGGCAGAAGATCTCGAGGATGTGTCATAGGCTGGAAGACTCCCAGTTTCATTCAATGAAACCATAGTTTGTAGTTGTTTTCCAGAATTCAGATCCTTAAACTGAGAACATTACTATTGAATATCCTTTTTTTTGGTGTGGATGCTAAGACCCGATGTTCTCCACATGGGACTGAGCAGCAGAAAAGCCTGTTTTGCCTTACTGAATCTGGTGTTGATTTTGAGGTCGTAATCATCATTTGCTGTCAATTTCCTTGTCCAAGTAAGAGAATTTCTTGACGTGCTCTAGTTCTTTCTCGCATATGGTGACAGGTGTGTATACGGTAATTGGTTTTTGCTAGAGCGATAGTGCACTTGATTGCACTGGTATTTTTTTTTAAGGCTATGAGTGAAAAACAACCTTCTTGTTTCAATTGAAAGTTTGCATTAATTGTTTTAATTTTATGTAGGCTTAAAATATTTCACACATTATTTGTGTGGTTGTTTAAAGTGAGTAAAGTCTAAGTATCTCAATGACTTCAGATAAGCAACTATTGAATGCAGAAAATTTCCTGCTATTTAAATCAGCAGCTGTGAATGTAAAAATAAAAAAAAAAACTTTAAAAAAAAATAAAATAAAATTAGCAGGAGTTATTTGCAACACAACTTTTCACTTGATATTAGGCCTATAGTTATATAAGTGTGCATTTTGTAATATTTGATAAAGTGCATTACCCGCAGTGTATGTAAATGCTAATTATCTTTTGTGTTAATTAAAAAAACTGTAATAAAACAATACAACAAGTAAGTTGTTGAAAAAATTAATTTTTCATTAATTATGTTTAAAATATAATATTTATTGCATTTTTCATAGACCTGTAATATCTACTTTTTTTATTTTCATATAATAAAGCAAGCGTCTCATGATTTTTAATTTAAGCTACATAAAAGCATTAAGTATTCATAAAAAAAAATGTGATTAATATTCTGTGACAATTCATAACCATTTGGCATTTTCTGTACAGAGTACAGAGGCTAATCATCCTGTTTTATGGTATATACTTAGGATTTCCTTTGCACAGACTATTAGTGCTCTTTTACGGTTATGTATTTTCTCTGATGTGAACTATAAAAAAAACACTAGTCTGTCTGGCTTTTTAATTACATAAACAATTGTTTTTTAAGTTGTTGTTGTTTTTCACCCTAATAACAAATAAATAAAACAATGGCAGGCATCGAGGACTTAGAATTCACATTCAAAATTTTCCCCATGTGCGTAATGTATTGTATCATGTGACTGCGTGTGATATATTGCCAATGTCTAGACTTTCAAAGTGTCTCCCATCTCAGAAGTATTATAACTCAGTGCTTCGCTTCTCTAATGTTGATTAATTTCATCCAGCCTAATCTTTTAATGCATTACATTCACTTTTCAACCTGAATGCAATGTTATTTAAAACAATAACAGAATGATGCTCTTGTTCATTGACTTTTCTTCTGGTGTTTTAGTTGGTTGTTTCCCTTCTTCCATTTCTTTTCCCAGCAGTCAGCTGGCATAATCTCAAACTTTATTATATTATTATAGTTAAACTGTACCCATATCATATATACATAATTGTAAGAATAAATTATATGTTTGCTTAAATGTATCATTTAATTTTGATTTATTACCCTCTACCTGTGTTGAAAATTTATTGAAATTACATTTAGTTAAAAATTACATTTATGCACAAATTGTTATTGATCTAGGCGATTTTTACATTAAAACAATTTATAAAAATTTTTTTCTTTAACAAATTCTCAATGTTCACCTGTATGTGTAAAGTGATCTCAACTGTATTAAGGTTTATAATAAATTCAAATGAATACAAACAGCATGGACACAATTATAAATTAAACTGAACAACAATATAGACAAGTCAAGCTTTTAAGTGTTACTCCCATTTTATTCTCCTAGGCATTTACATTTTTACCATGATATTCTTTTTTTTTTAAACATGTATAATATTGTAGATATACAAACTGTACACATTTTAAAACATTGATCAAAACATCTCTTAATTTTATGACTACACAAAAACATGCAGCATAGGGGTCTGCGACCTACAAAACGCAGCGTGCCAATGTGGCGCGCCTGTTGGCATGCTGAGATATTTTCTATAGAACGCGGAAGGCACCTGAAAAAAAGGCAATTCAAGTCTTTTCTCATAAGACATTGAGTGTTAGGCTCTTGACACGCTAAATGAATTAGAAATCCTACTTTTGCATACTGCAATCAAAAGGTTGCTGACCCCTGATATAGTATATGATTTATAACAAATAGTGAGTACTTTTAATGAAAACAAAAATGATATAAAGATACAAGGAAGAAAATGGAAAACATTTAAAGCTCTTGTTACTTGAGTTATTCATTCTCTCCATCCTAATTGCTATAAATTTTATTTATTCAACTGTGTTCATTTTCTAATCTGCACCTTGTTTCTTTATATACAAGGATTGTTTCCCTTGGCTTCATCAGAAAGGAAAAAAAGTGATGAGTCGGCAAAAACCTTTAAATCCTTAGTTTCACATATTTACTGCTCTAGTTAATAAATATAGACAAGGGGAAAAAAATAGCAATTTTTTTTAGATAATCAATAATAATAAAAAACAGCAACAAGTATGAGTATGAAAAATATTAATTTTTTAACATTAAATCAGCCTAAATCAATTGTCTGCATATGATAATGGTTTCCAGTTTCCAATAATGGTATAGAGCAGTGATGGCGAACCTTTTTGAGGCCGTGTGCCCAAAGTACAATACAAGACCAACTTATTTCTTTCAACGTGCCAACACAGCAATTAAAACCAAATACCATAACTTAGCTGTTCCATTTTCTGTAAATGCTCACAGAAATGGCTCTGCGTACCAGCTGCGCCATAGGTTCGCCATCGCTGGTATAGAGTATAGATGGGTCTGCAGCAGTTTTGGGACGGGCAAGAAAGATAAATTATAAAAACTAAGCATCTTATTTGACTATGTGTCCTTCTCTGCTACACCATTATGTCCCTGTTCCCAAATCTACACACCAGTGCCATTTCCCATTATAGTCTCCTGCTGCTGACTTTAACATTGGTAGGGAAGAGATGATCATAAAATTAAAGAGACTATAAATTAGTTCTTCTCTAACAAAAAATGAACAAATGATACATTCCTGGTGGTAATTAGAAATATACATACATTTATATATATTATATTGCACATTGTATTGGCAGTGGTTAAGATATAATATATCAATATAAGAATAGTACACTTATGGGGCAGTTTAAAGTTTCTCTACATGATCATAACAAATGTCTCTATTTCTCTCTCATGGTGGCCGAGTGGCAGCGGTTTCGGTTGGCATACTGAAGGTACTGGGTTTGAATCCTGGTGAAGGCTAGGATTTTTTTCCCTTGGGACTCGAGGGTGTCCCTGAGTCTACCTAGCTCTGATTGGTACTGGACATTAGTGCCATGGCCACAGAAACCGGTGAACGCTTCTTCACCGGCCATATGCTCAATTTGGTTGGACGGGTACTTTACTTTACTATTACTCTCTCTGTCTGTATATACGGTATATGTGTGTAATGAGTAAGTTGAATGGGACACATTGGCCTAGGTGCGCTGGGCTGGTGTACCAAAGGTCCAGGGTTAGAATGCTGGTTAAAGCCAGGATTTTTTCCCCAGGTCTGGAGGGTTTTACTGAGTCTAACCATCTCTGATGAGTACCTGGCAGTATTGCATTATAACTCGTGAACCCTGCATCACTTGACCTATGGAGCAAATTGGTCTTGGAGGGATATTTACTCACTTTAAGTTTAATAATCCTTCTGAGGCTATAATTTGGGTCAACAATTAAATTTCCAAAATTTTTTTTTTACAGAATATGAGAGACCAGGTTTTTATGAACAGCTTAAAATATTATCTGTATCATGATCAAAATTCGTGACATCTATATTTGTTTTTCTTCTTGAATAGGTTAAGCTCTATCAGCTGCTGATGATGATGATTTTGCTACACTGCCCAGTTCTGTTGATTTTGCCACACTGCCTAGTTCCTAAGGCCACAACCTGGGCACAGAGGCACAAATTATGGTCTCAGGGAAAAGGTAGGGGCTTTGTTTTTTCTCTTGTCTCTCCCCATCCTCTTCTCCACTAGATCCTCGTTTACCTCTGTGTTGTCTGCATCAGTCTTTGAATGGTGCTGTGGAAAATATTTGAGAAACAATTGAATATATGAATAGCATCAATACTTGAAATATTAAGAAACAAAACATTATTGCAACATAAGATTCTATACAGAGTATTGAGAATATGTGCTTGTGCAAACTATAAAAATATATATATTTAGGCAGTTTTGAGGTCCAAATAGTTGTGGTTAACAACAAAAAAGGAGTATGGTCATTGTTTTTCTTCAGAAATATGTTCTACCTTTTGACAAAATCTAGTTTCTTTAAATATATAGAACCTTATGTTAAGATATCCCACACTTTTGTTGTTAATGTCTTTCTCACATAACAATACTGAATCTTACATTATTCTGGGGTTCAATAGACAATATATAATTATATTATATAAATATAAAGAATTCATAATCTTGTTTAGAAAAGCCCCTTTTGGAGCTCATTATAGTGTTGTCGTAAACAAAAATATTTGTCTCTTTGTGTGATTCTTTATTTCTTAGTACACAATTGATGACAATTTAATATTTTTGAAATGTTTAAAAAAAATTGTTTAAAATATTATATTTAGTAGTAGCCCCCCCTTCCCCCTAAAAAAAAAACATACAGGCTTTAAAACCATATATGGAAAGCCTTATACTAGACATTGCTTAAGGTCTTGACTTAATTCTTTTTGTGTTTATGCTAGGAAGATAAAGTTGAGTGATCTAAAAACAAATATGGCCGTGTTGGGTCAATGGAAGAAAGTGAAAAAAAACATGAATTGGTTGCGTGGTCATAATTCTGGGAGCTGCATCGTTTGGGTTGCTGATTAGTTTGGGTTGCTGATTACAGCGTCCACCTTATGTGTCCACTTGACACCCCTATTCATTCTAGTCTATGGCCAGTGAAATATCAGACTATTGTTATTGTTATATATATAGGGCCTATACAACCAGTTATCTTTTGATTTACTGGCCTCAACCATGGTGCCGTCGGTTGGTGGATGGCTTTACTTTACAATATCAACCCTGGCACCTGTTGGTATCAGATGACCCAAAATGCCTACCACGACCCTGAGTTGTGGATTGGTCCCTCTATGAGAGAAATTCTTTCTCTACTGCATGTTTTCCGTATGTAATGTTTTGGTAAAGATTTCAGAATTGAAACTGTCAAGAAGACTGCAGACACTTCTAACAATACAAGTTCAAAGTTTAACAAAATTAAAAAAAAAAGCATTTCCAACTGACTCACAGAAAATAAAGCACACAATATTTCTTTCAATGTACTTATGATCAGGTTTATTAAAACAGGCTTACATGCAAAAAAAAGAAAAAAAAAACTGTCTACATTTTCAGAAGTTAACAATTAGCCATGCTCAGTGCAATCGTGTAATGACATTAAAAAGCGCGCATAGTTCTAATCTAGTTTTTACAATAAATGGATTAAATAGCTTGTTGTTTTTTTAACGTAGGCCTATATTCGGTTGACTGGTAAAGAAAGATGTTTACAATTTATTCAAGCTTCTTAATTTAGAACATTTTCTAAACGTTTCAAATCGGGTGGACAATATAATTATTCAAATGTAAATGTTTAGCTTGTCGCATCCGAGCTACCTAAGGTAAAAATAAATAAATTGTCAGGTGTCCCAGATATTATACACTACACTACTGACACCAGTGTCAGACCTGGCTCCTACTGCAGGCCTGACACTAATGACTAAAGAGTGTGTGTGCTCTTTTCTTTTTGGGACACCGAGCTTCATTGCAGGTCGCCAAGGCCCCTTGGGTTTTTTGTTGCAGTTGTTCATACCACGGGGAAAGCTAGCAGATTGTACTGTTCTTCAGTAAATGGTGTAGTTCTTAACAATACAACCTACTACCTCACTTCGGGATATTTTCACAATGGGCTCAGCTGAACACTCACGGATTCTTCTTTTAAAAAAACGACATTTATCTCGTATCTTAGTGGTTTTTTTTTTCGTTACATATTATATCAGTAATAGTGCTGACTGCTGCCTCTGTTGTTGTTATAAAGGCAACAGACATATAAAAACTATTAACAAACTTTATACCGTTATATAATTTAAAGAAACGAAGGAGATATTTAAAAAAAAAAAGTTTGCAAAGTAATTCACCCAGTTTTTCCCCTAGACTTGCAGATATTTGTGAAATAATAGAATCTGGGGCTCCAAGCCTTCTGCAAGACTAGGCGATGCCATCGTTAGATTCGGGTTCTCCTTGCCAAGAAAAACAACTGTTGATGTGATGATTTTTTTCTTCTTCTTCTCTTTTTTTTTTATTATCTCGTGGCGGCCCATACCCATAGATGCAAACTTGTGAAAGGGACGCCGAGGGCGCACAAGTTCGGTTCTACGGGTTAGCGCCAACACGCCGTTTAAAATGGCTTCTTCTGTATTGCTTGATGTTTATTGAAAAATCGGATGTTCTTTAACCCCCCCCCCTTCCCTTTTTTTGCTGTACGCCACTGCCAGCCCCAGTTAATGTAGATAACGACACAATGTGATAATACAGAGGCGGCACACGCTTATGATACCGAGTGGATCCCCTGCTATGACAGATAATAACTCATTACCTCGTCATGATTCCCCACTTCCCGCATCTTCCGATCCGACCCGGCTACGAATGTTGAGCACACGCTGCCTGTCTGTGTGTCAGTTTCCTCATGAGACTAAAAAAAAAAGTTATCACCAGTGCATCTATGTTTGGGGGTTCTGGGACATAATACTATAATGGCAATAGTCAATAGTATACGAAGAATAATTTTGCCCATCTGCTTAAAATCTACATTTTTTTTCATCTGTTGTACATTGAGATAAAAAAATATATAACATAAGCAAAATATTACAAAAGGCATGCAGACTGGAGGGAAACAGATCTACGAGTATATTATAAATAAATAAATAAATAATAACGGTGCTTATATAGCGCATATCCCGTTGGTGACAGTTCTATGCGCAGACGACAGTTACAGAATACAGACAGACAACGAAATATATAGTAATACGCTAATTCTGCTGACGAAATAGGTGAGTCTTCAGCCGGCTCCTGAAGGTGTCATAGCTAGGGCTCTGGCGAAGCTGTAGTGGGAGGTGATTCCAAGCGGACGGTCCTAAGAATATTTTTGTATCACGTTTTCTCTATTTCAAATGACAAGCAGTTTTGGTCTCTCGAAAAAAAAAAGTTTAAACATTCAAAGTTAATGTATTGGGAAGCCTGTGTGTCATGTCGTGTTCGAAGAGTAGCCTATTTATTATAAAGAAGTATTGCTATATGGTTTGGGGTAATAAAACCTAATCACTTTTACAATGATCATAGTGTTGGTTTTTTTTTTATATATGAATGAATACAATGAGTATAGATCTAAAAGATTCATTGTTAAAAATTTATTTTTTATCGTGTATGTGTAAAACCGAGCTCTTATTTGACACATTATTGCATACACACACATGGCCAACTTACGAATATAAATCCGTTATATAATTATAATGACAACAAATAAAGATACTATAAATAATATAATCCCAAACTGTCTATATGCGCATTGAGTTGTCCACGGACGCACGTTCAAATATAGATATCCAATGAGTGACCAGTAGACTAGTCTTATCCACGACTTGCTTGAGAAAGTCTTCTGAAAATAGAAAAGAAAACATTCTGATTACTTTTTAAGAATTCATTTCATTATAGATTGATCTACTTTTATTTCACAATCTTCAATCCAATAGATCTACCCTTTTTTTTTTTCTATCAAGAAAGAGAAGACCACTCCAATAGTTAGTTCATGAGAAGTGTGTTTGTGTGTGTGTTTGTGTGTGTGTTGTGGGGGTGGGGGCACAATATACTTTAGCCCTGATGACAGCATCGGTCACCCCCCCCCCGTTCTTGGTAGGCTGCACACGTGACATTGCACCCGCTCTCTTGTAGGTCTGTGTGTCAATAACCAAGCCAAGGTTATTGTTTGATTGCAGCCAGTCTGTCCTAGTTTCTTACCGAATGCCAAACGACAGCACTTTTTGTGTTTGACAGGAGGGTGCAGAGTGGTGGCACGGAGCTTGTGTTTAGTCTGTACAGTATTTAGTAGGAAAAAAAAGTCTGGCAAAAAAAAAATGTCTGGCAAAGCAAAGAGGTTGGCTTTCAAGTAGACTCTATTTGGTGCCAACGCATAGTGTGACGAGTGATTAGAGACTGGGGTAAGAGAGGAGGGATGAAGCGCACCCCTAGATTTTATTAGCTTAAAAAATGGACTTGGAACAATTTTTTTTTAAAATATCTTTTGCTATGACCGCTACTTAAAAAGAAAAAAATTGCTATTATTTTAATAACAGTAGTTAAGTTAGTATAACATATCTACATTCCAATATTGATTCATACATAGTAACATACTTTGAACATTTGTAATATGTAGGCCTAAAAACTGTTTAATGGGTACATGTGTCATGATGGTAGAAGTATGTTTCTTAAGTTAAGGCGCTACCCAAAATAGCGTAAAGATATATTATATAATTGGGTAAGCTAAGCTTTGCCATTTTGATTTGCACTCTGAAGTAGCGGAATACTGCCTTCTGTTTTATTTGGAGTCAGTTTTTTTGTTTTGGTTTAACTTGGACCACTGTTGATTGAAAATATTTTATTCTCACACTACAAGTTGAATAATGTTTGTGTCAACTTTTGAAAACAAAACCTTGCATAAAAGCATTCACTATGACAAGCGCGCACCCTTGGGGAGGGGGGGCAAATAATTGACGAGGTCAGTATTTCAGGGTCAATACAAGGTGCTGACAACGGCTAGTTGCGATTAACTCTTTTCACGACATTGACATGGCAAAGTAAAACCAGTGACGTCGTCTCAAGCCAAGTTTCTCCTTATTATGTGCCGACAAAAACAGTAAAAAAAAAACAGTTATAGTTTAACTCGGTGTGTGTGTTTATTGCTATATTTACCTATACACCCCAACATTAAACCATAACAACTATCTAAAACCAGGAGTTGGCAACATATGGCACGCGTACCAAATTTGGCCCGGAAAGCGATTTTCAATGGCACGCTAAAGAACCCCAAAAAAGACAATTCAAGTCTGTTCTACGCGCAATTTAGTGCTAGAGCAGCATGGATTTTTTGTAGGCTATTGGCACGCTGAATAAATTAGAAATCCTACCTTGGCACACCTGATCTAAACAATGGGGGTGGGGGGGGGGGGACTGAACTACTTTTATCTTTGAAATAAATTCGAAAATGAAATGATTACACCAACTTACCCGATAAGAATACCATAACAATTTGTCGATAAGAATACCATAACAATTTGTCGATAAGAATACCATAACAATTTGTCGATAAGAATACCATAACAATTTGTCGATAAGAATACCATAACAATTTGTCGTTGTTTGTTTTCCTTTAGCTCTTTCAACTAAACATTTTATACCGAAACCTACTTTTGCTTAAATCAATCATTTTATCACCACACAAAAATATTTTATCGATATGATATTGAATTTAATTTTTAAAAAACAACAACACTTTTATATTTACAAGAATACGTGCAACAAATTTTGAAAAGCAAATCTGATCATCACGTGAAATAAAAAGGCCATACAGAACTGTATTGCTGATTGTCTCATTTTGCTAGACTGCTCAGAAATTCGCGACATCGATCGCGTAATGTTTCAGGGATGAGTGCACACGCGCGCGCCATCGACCAGGCTGCACCGGGCGCGACGGCAGACGGCCAATGATACTATTTCCACCCCCACCCCCCGTGTCTCACATGGCCGACCTTTTTTTTTTTTTAAAGCTGTAAGGCATGTTTCGAAACAATAAACTATAATAATAACAACAACAACAGTGGTAAAACCAATAATTGGCAGACATCCGGAAGTCGCGCGTTGTGCCAACTGACGCTTAAATATAGATACGGTTGTCGGGTTTAGTTGTATTAGGCTCACCAACAGGTGATGTAAAGGTGACATTGCTTTGTTAATGGGAGCGGTTAAAAAACACACAACTAGAATGAATAATATATTATTGACAGTAGTAAAAGCTATCCACGTAAGCTATATTTCATTAAAAGCATCGATATATGATGCGATGCACCAGAGGTGACACGACACAGTCTATAATAATATTATGTACATTTGACATAGAAATGTTACAATAATATAGTATAGAAATTGAAATAAAAAAAAAAAGTTCATGGCAGCATGTCATTTAAATGGAGTAAGTACACCCCTTACCGCCCTTCCAATTCCCACCTTACTCTGATGTAGGCCCCTGCTTAAACCCCCTCCCCACGCCACTTTCCCGACTTCTAAATTTGCTGAGCTTTACAGCATCCAGTTCCGCCTCCTGATAGGCTCGCTGCAGACTTTTTTGAAAAACTGTGTCACTGGGGCGAGGTGCCGAGGTGCTTACACTGTGACGTCACCCGGTCACGACTGGTTGGCATAGCTCTGTGTGCGTGTCTGTGCGGGGGGTGAAGGGTGAGGGCGATACTGTTCAAAGCCGTCCAGTGAAAGACGTACAAACAATAATAGATCAATTTAATATGTATTGTAGCCTATATACTCCTTTTTGAGAATGTGTTGTTCATTGCGCATAGTCTGTAACTGTTGTAGTGTTATAAATTAAATGCAGCCCTTTGGCTCTTGTTGTGTGTACTTTGTGGGAATACTATTGTCTTTATTTATCTCATTACATTCTTTCTGTGAGAAAAAAATAAATAAAACAACAAACACAGCGAAGAAATGAAACCCGTTAGTTGGAGATAAAGTCCCAGCGGGAGACCCTACAATAAATAGTCACATGACACACAAGACATGGTTGCTTGAACCAGGAACCGAGTGGCGGTTGTTATGGTGATCGACAATACATTGGTTGACCTACTTTCCCACACAATTGCTAGGGGGGCTATTAATTTCCCGGCCGGTTAAATGAAAATATGCTATTAGACTCTGAGACGTGCACCCAATAAACACCTGCAACGGGGCGCCTCTATAATATACTAGTATTAGGCCCTGGGGCTTTCATTTTAATTCTAGATGTGATAACGTATACCCAGCCTGTCCGCAGTAAACACTGGTACTGGATTTCAGACCTGACTATATACTAAACAGTGGCTAGGTTCCAGACAGGTCCTAAAAGACATTGTCAAATCATTTTTTTTAAAGTTAGAACCAATAATTTGAGTATACACTTTAAAAAAAAAATCCCCAAATGTAAGATTGACCTTAAAGAGCTGTGTTCTTTTGAAGAAACATTTTTTTAGGGCTTACACATAACCGGTATTAAAATTAAATTAATCAGTCAAAATAATTGAAAAAGAATTTTAATTTTTGCTCAAAATAATACACAAAAAAAAGGGCTTGGCTTTTTGTTGTGCTTTTTGTATGCTTAAAACACTATAGGCAATAAGAGAGACATAGGTCTGACTTTGGACGAAATTTGTAGCGGGTTTTCATAGTGATTATCTTATCTTATATATTACAGACGCTCCTTCCATAAAGAAGATATTGCGTCCTACGCTCATCAGTGTTCCGAGTCTAGTTTTGCATCTTTATTATTTTTTTTAATGATGTTAAGTTACTGGTTTTCCTGGTTTGTTCAGACGACCCATTCCATGCCCGAATGCCACTATGTATGCAAGAGGTGTAAACGTTTGTGCTTGAGATTTTAGCAACAAAGACTGTACTTTTGAAGAAAAAAAAAAGTTTCATGCGTGAAAATATGTTGTGGTTTTAAAGCAGTGTTTTATGCCACTCTTTTATTTATCTCCGTCCTCCGTGCATAGCTAGCTATGTTTGACCAATTCTTACTGGCTACGCTAGTCTGTCCATCCTCCGTGCATAGCTAGCTATGTTTGACCAATTCTTACTGGCTACGCTAGTCTGTCCATCCTCCGTGCATAGCTAGCTATGTTTGACCAATTCTTACTGGCTACGCTAGTCTGTCCATCCTCCGTGCATAGCTAGCTATGTTTGACCAATTCTTACTGGCTACGCTAGTCTGTCCATCCTCCGTGCATAGCTAGCTATGTTTGACCAATTCTTACTGGCTACGCTAGTCTGTCCATCCTCCGTGCATAGCTAGCTATGTTTGACCAATTCTTACTGGCTACGCTAGTCTGTCCATCCTCCGTGCATAGCTAGCTATGTTTGACCAATTCTTACTGGCTACGCTAGTCTGTCCATCCTCCGTGCATAGCTAGCTATGTTTGACCAATTCTTACTGGCTACGCTAGTCTGTCCATCCTCCGTGCATAGCTAGCTATGTTTGACCAATTCTTACTGGCTACGCTAGTCTGTCCATCCTCCGTGCATAGCTAGCTATGTTTGACCAATTCTTACTGGCTACGCTAGTCTGTCCATCCTCCGTGCATAGCTAGCTATGTTTGACCAATTCTTACTGGCTACGCTAGTCTGTCCATCCTCCGTGCATAGCTAGCTATGTTTGACCAATTCTTACTGGCTACGCTAGTCTGTCCATCCTCCGTGCATAGCTAGCTATGTTTGACCAATTCTTACTGGCTACGCTAGTCTGTCCATCCTCCGTGCATAGCTAGCTATGTTTGACCAATTCTTACTGGCTACGCTAGTCTGTCCATCCTCCGTGCATAGCTAGCTATGTTTGACCAATTCTTACTGGCTACGCTAGTCTGTCCATCCTACGTGCAATATATAAAACTTGACAAAGACAACAAAAACAACAACAACACATTTTGTACAAATTGCATGATAGGTTCCGACCTATTGTCGGATATAGAGAAGTAAGGCATGCTTGCATGTGTACACGGTTTTATATAATCCTTTGTCAAAGGCATACATTTAGACTGCGTTTCTTTCTGTAAGTTTTACCGCATATAAGCTTTTCTTTTGAAAACGTATTAAGGCTTTTGAAGTTTGAAAGAAAAAAAAGTACACAATGAACTTGCCACGTCCATCTGGCTGCTAAGTCGTACGGCTTATAATGTATATATTTATCAATATTCATACAGATATATTGCTCATGGGGATAATCCCCCCCCCCTCCCCGTGCTAGAGACAGAAACATTGATTTCTTGTTGCTGTCGCTCAGCCTTTGCAGTTTGCATACCTGGCTATAACTTGAAGGATGTTGGTGACACCGGTGGTATTTTTTAAAATAGTATTCCCATAGCTTTCGTAATCGTTCTACTTGTGGGTGAGTCATACCCATGTATGCCTTTTCTACCACCCTATAGCAAACTTTAACGTGCGGCCCCCACCCCCTTTTCCAGATCTACCCAACCGTATTCAAAATTTTCTAGTGACATTAGACACATTATCTATTATAATAAAATATTCCTTTTCTGAGTGTGTATAATTTGTGTTGCTTTAAAAAATGATATTTTAAGTGAATGTTTATTTTTTATATTTAAAACAAAAATAAAGAAAAAAAGTTTCATATTCAATAATTCATTTTTATATTTTAATTGTTAATATAGTGTGGGGTAGAAAGTCTAAGTTGTTTAGCATTACATATTATATGCGTGGATGTAACAAAAATATTCTAACACACAACTTTTGCAATAAAGAAATAACTAGTGTGAATTGATGATTCTGTTGTTCGAGGAAACTTAGGGACAGTTAAAAAAAATATTTAAAAATTCTGCGCAAACTCGTTGGATTTTTTTCTTTAATCGTAAGCAAAGATTATTTTATCATATTTTTAAAATACACATTAAATGTTTCAATAAATAAACACAAGCACCCTACTGGCTAAAATATAGTCTAGCAGAAGCCCCCCCACAAAAAGGACCCCCCACACATCCAAAAAAGGCATACATGGTTGTTCATGTATGAGTGTTCAAACGAGCAACTGGAGTTAAATGGTAATTTGCTCGTCAAATTGGCAGTCAGGGTCAGACAGAGTGGGTTACTGGTTATCATTCAGCATCAGCAACACGTTACACATGCTAACACAAGCTGTCGGAAAGCAGGGGCGAGGACACGAGGGGCCTTCCACATAAATTGGGCCATTGGGAACAAGGTCCCCACAATCCTAAATAAGGCCCTGGGGCTATGTATCCCCTTAACGTTTTTTGTTTCCTCTTAGCAAAGATGACTGTTAGGATATAGGCCTAATTATAAACGTGTTGAGGGAGACCCAAATGGTAGTCAAATCATAATATAAGTATTATAATTGTATGCAAATAGTTGAAAAAAAGAAAAAAACTCTTCAGGAATACTGTCACAAATAACACAATTTTGTTGACACGGAAAATGACGTGTATTTTTATGTTTATATCAATTTTTTTTCTTTACTAGTTGATACATTGATCAAATAATATTGTTAGTTATTGTTTAAAGTGAGTAGTAAAAAAAAATATCCAATGTAGGTCGTGAGCCATGAGCCGGTAGAAGAAAGAGAAAAAAAAAAAGAGGCGGGCAAAGAGACATTTAATACGTAACCACTTGAGCACGATTCCCCCGTCTCCCCCTCTTCATCCCCCCTCCCCCTCCGGCCACACAACCTCCAATTGCTTGCAACTAGCACTACGTAAGCAGACTGCAGTCTATTTTTAAACTGGGTCATTGACTTTTTTTTTTTACAGTTTTTTTTTCACGGGGGCCCACCACACATTACGCCACACACACTCACATCCCAATCAATACTTCACACACATTTTTTTTTGTATTCGGTTTTCGCGGCCGCTTCTCTTTGTGCAAACAGGTTTTTTTTTTCTCCCTCCACCTCCTCCTTCATGTGATGTCTCTCGCTCTCCCCATCGGTAACCGGTGCATTTTTTTTTGTTTTTGTTTTGTTTTTAAAAGCTTATGGCCTTTAGTTATGTAAAACATTATAGTCTAATGTAAAACATTATAGTCTAATGTAAAACATTATAGTCTAATGTAAAACATTATAGTCTAATGTAAAACATTATAGTCTAATGTAAAACATTATAGTCTAATGTAAAACATTATAGTCTAATGTAAAACATTATAGTCTAATGTAAAACATTATAGTAATGTAAAACATTATAGTCTAATGTAAAACATTATAGTCTAATGTAAAACATTATAGTCTAATGTAAAACATTATAGTCTAATGTAAAACATTATAGTCTAATGTAAAACATTATAGTCTAATGTAAAACATTATAGTCTAATGTAAAACATTATAGTCTAATGTAAAACATTATAGTCTAATGTAAAACATTAAAGTCTACTTGTCTACCGAGTGGGACCGTTTCTCCTATTTTTTTCTTTATGGCAGACATTCGGTAACTTTAACAAGTTCTGAAAAAAAACATCAAACTCAAGCATTCTCAGACTGAAACAAAACTCGTAAAAAAAAAAGCGTGGTTCACCACGGCATACTGGGGGATTGTGTGGCCAGCACAAAGCCTAGCCGCATTTACTTTCACCAAACTACGATCAGGTTCCCATCTTAGGGACACCCTCCAGACCCGGAACAAATCCTAGCCTTCACCAGAATTAAAACCCAGTACCTTCGGTTCGCCAGCCGAGCACGCTACCGCACGGCCACTGTGCCCCTAAACATATACACACATAATGTATTCAACTGAGTACAAAATGTTTGGCGACATCATGTTCGAAAGTACCAACGTTTTACGAGTTTCAAAATAAAATCAACAAAGACAAGTCGACATGAAAGTAAGATGTTCTCCCTCATTATATTATTACTAGTGGTTATGATTACAATGTGTTTTGTTAAAAGAGTAAGAAAATATAACTAACACTATTACAATAAAAACGGTAGTGAGAACGTAGACTGATTGTATTATTATATTAGCAGCGTTGCTTTGTTTTGTTTGGTGCTCGATCGTCTGTGACAATAGACAGCCTGTTGTTTTTTTAAATAGTTTTTCTCGCGACCATCGCTCACTTGTAGTGGCTCATTGACCTGATTAACGATTTCTCCTTCATTTGTTACAGGGATTTTTTTATGCTGCCGTCCCACTTGTGTACTTGACCTATTAACATAGGGCCCGAAAAACAACAACACTTGCCCTTTCAAATTAAACCAGATGGCCCTTACTACGAATAGTCATGAATAAAAAAACCACACATCATTTTCAAACTATTTATAAAGCCAAAAGTCATATAGCCTCCAAACTCACCTGATGGTGATGGGTAAAACAAATGGATACTCCCACTGCATTCCAGGCATAATGATCATACTATCCTTTAACTCTCTCTCTCTCTCCGGTCATCTTTTTCTGTCTTTCTAGATAAATAAAATTGATAGATTGATCATTAGAATTCCAGATGGATAGAATATATAGACACAGAATAAAGATATATATATATATATATAAATATATAATAATAATATAGATATAGGCCAATATATTAATTTAAAATAACTAAATCAAGTTCATGATCAATGGTTGCTGAACTGCCCATGGTAAGTAAGTAAAGTACCCGTCGGACCAAACTGATCATAGGGCCGGTGAAGCAGCATTCACCAGTTTCTGTGGGCCCATGGTACTGTTGTTTATTCCCCAAGCATTTCAACTACTTGGCGTTGTAAATACAAAACTGCCACTTTCTAAATGAAACTTGATAACTGTGGGGTGCAGTCTTGTACCATCCAATGCCTTACTTTCACTTTCAATACAACAAACATACCGATTCTTTAATTTGTTTACTAATGATTAAACCCCCTTTTGTGTATGTTTCAATTTTTTTTTTAAAGGATTGTAGCGGGGAGAGATGGGGGATATTCATTTTTAAGACGGACTGATGTATTGACGTAAAAGTTAAAAAGGCAAACGGTCCATTTATGAGCATACAATTTGTTTCTATTTGTAGTTTGTTTCTATAAATATATACATAAGAAATGGGTTTGTTTTTATGCAGGGCATCATGCCAGACAAGCAACGATAATTTTTAAAATGTTTTTTCTGTTCATTTTTGCTTTCTTCTCTAAAATGTACAGCCGTAAGATAGAAAAAATTATCCGCGGTATTGGAGTCTAGGAGAGAGAAAAAAATGTTGTTTGAAAGTACATGTAATATGTAAATTCACCGGTGTATACTTAAAATTTAAACACAGGCAATAATTTAAATTCACCGGTGTATAGTTTAAATCTGTGGGTTCAACGCAAATACCATTTTATTACACCCCCACCAAACAATGATCAAAGAAACCGGCCCCAGTTTTGAAATTATAATTTGAACTACTTCCGCTGTAGGTCAAGGGTCATTCAGTGTATCCCAGTGCACGAAGATAACCCCTTTATTAAACGCGTATATATATTTTATTTTATTTGGTGAGCGCCCGGCATAAAGTGGATAGTAGAGATGTGGGGTATGCATAGTAAAGGAATAATGTATGCATATTTCAAAGATTCTTGTAGGAGTTTTCCAGATTGCCTTCAGCACACAAAACATAAAAATAAACCTCCTGGGGAATACGTCTGGACAAAAGCAATATTGGCGTGGGTACAGTAAAAGATAGAGATGTGGAAATAGAATAATATGAAAAAAATTGGAAAGGCAACATTTAGTTATGTTTCGACGTAGTGCAATGCGTGTCTATTGAAGTAAGGACATTTTCCCCCTTTTATATTATGTAGATGTGTCGGGATTAGGATATGCACACTAGCATGCTAGTTAAGTCATTGTGAATTATTATTATTTTTTTTTTAGGAAATACAGCTTTCTTAGATCGCTTTAGTAAAAGAAAAAAAAAAGTCAATGCTAAATCCCATTCCTCTTATATTTTTTTTCCAATGTATTTGTCGATGTTACACGAGTCTGTTTATTTAACCGTGTCACCCTTACCATACCAGACAAAAAAAAAACTCTGCATGTGATGGGGGATATAGAGTTTAGCACAGAAAAAAATGTCAAAACTAGTTTAAACAAATCCACTGGAGATTTATTAACAAAGTGGCTTAGAGTGCACAAACAGTTTATATTATTCAAGACGCGAATTTCCCTAGCCGTCTATTCCTCTACCACCACCGAACCATCTACTCGCGTGATCTAGAGTATACACATTAAACTGTATCAAATGTTTAGCACGTGCATCACTCTGTACGTATAAGCAGTCAATATAACGATCTCAGCATTTTAGCCCTCGCCACTATGCCCGTTTTATAGCCTGTTTATGGTGGCTTGGTAAATCGCTGACTCATGATATTCTTAAAAAAGAAAATGGTGCCGCGAGACTGTTTATTTACAGCTCTGCGTTGATGAGTGATTGGCAGTTATAATAGAAATGAGTAGAATACACTAAATTTGTACTTTATAAAAGTATTGCACTTTAGTATTTGCATTATCTGTAAAGTAACTGAATCCATTCCCATTTGTAACACACCAGTAGGCGTTTAAAGGATTGTATTTCTTACACTTGATCTATGTGTTGGTTAAAATTACATACAACGTCGTGGCTTTATAATATATTGTGATCATATTACACGAGTGGTTGTGTTTGCTGGCTCAGCTACCCCTCAACCCACCCCACCGCGCCCCCACCCCTTGTCTCTCACGCGCCGTTGTTGCGGTTAACACCTTTTGGTGGCCATCATGGCGTCGTCCCTAGCAACCACCCAAACATAGACGATGCGACTGGCACTGGGGAAAATACAAACCCCGCCCCACCATCACACGTTGAATAGTACACACATAAAAAAAATAAAACTTTGTTTATGTTTTTTTTTTTATAAATCTATGAAGATATAATAGTTCTTAAGAAAAAAAAAGAGAATAACTTCAAAATTTAAGTCTTGTTTTTAAAGAGTGAGAGATCATCAACCATTTCACCGTACTGAGAAGAGAACCATTTTTTTTACTAAGTCACAGAGATAACTGTTTGCTGTTGTTAAGTTTTATATTTCACTATTTAGTCATTATCGTACTCGATGAGGAAAGGCTGGCCTGGCAAGTCGAACCGGGTACATGTATATTATGGCATTAGACAAATTCAGCTTATATTATAGCTACTCATGTACACCTATTATATTTGTACTGAAAAATCTGTACTGGTACGGATAAGCAGGCATCACTGAGCATGCTAATTATGCTTACATGGAGAGATGAGGTTATAGAAATATACACGAGATCAGCATCATGATTTCTAGTTTGTAGGAAGAAGCAGTTTTCAAAGTATATAATAGCCCAGAGTGAAGGGGTGGGCAACCTTTTGATAATTGTGTGCCAAAAGAGGATTTCTAATTCATTCAGCGTGCCAACAATTTGAAAATCATCCTGCTATAGCACTCAATTTCTTCTAGTAGAGACTAAAATTGATTTTTGTGTGGGTCTTTTGCGTTCCATTGAAAATTGTTAAACGTGCCAAGTCTGGCACGTGTGCCATAGGTTGCTCACCCCTAGGCTAGAGTATTCTTCTACTAAAATAATTTTTACAAAAATTGCAATTTTAGTTTTAGGAATGTTTGTTTATGTATACATTTTTTTCTAGTTTGTGTGTGTGTGCGCCAGTTAAATTTTCAGAAAATACCGGACACCTTCACCTCCCTAGTATCTCACCGTCACCCATGGGAAAATTAGGAATACTGTTAAAAAAAAATATCCCGTCGGACCAAATTGATCTTTAGGGCTGGTGAAGTATGTGATTGTGTGGCCAGCGCTATGCTCAGCCGCCGTTACTTCACCCCAACTAAGATCAGGTAGACAGGGACACCCTCCAGACCCGGGAAAAAATCCTAGCCTGCACCAAGATTCGTACCCAGGACCTTGGGTGTGCCAGCCGAACGCGCTGCCGCACGGCCACCGTGCCCCATAGGGATACTGTAATACGTATCCGGTATTTCTTTTTATTTTATACCGGACAGTTTGCAGAAATACCGAACTGTCCGGTTCAATACCAGACACACGTCAAGCCTAGTGTGTGTGTACACTGGGTGAACCAAGACTTTATAAAAATATTACAATTTACAATATTGTAGCGCATATAATGCAATCATGCACTATGGGATATAACTACCCTTTCTATTTGAACATGGCTACGTCATCATCTGATCTTTGTTGAAATGCAAACATTTGAGGTTCATATTTGAGATGTTACATGTACTTATAGCTAAAGGACATAGTGTTATTATGAGAAAAAAAATCTGTCAAAATGTCCCAATTGTAAATTTACAAGTACTATGCACAAATGTTTGTGGTATATAGTTAAATTTTCATAGATATAGTTTGTTATAAATTTGCCTCATTTTGATGTTAAATCCTCTATCATCTGAACTAAATATGACACACGTTTTTTGTACTTTACTAATTACAAATATTTTTATCAAAGAAGATAGTATTTTCAAATGGGCCTAAGGGCTTTATTTTATTTAATGTAATGATCGGCTTTTTTTCATTTGACAGTTATATTTATAATTCATATCCTTCCTTGTTTATTGTTAGCAGACTAATGTGTGTACTTGTTATGTGTTCTTTACTTTTGAGTCTTGTTATAAATCTGTCGCTATATTGTATAAATCATCAATGTAACCTTACTTTATTGAAACACAAAAATTGTGATTAATTTATAAAATGACCATAGAGAGATGAACTAGCAAAGAAATACTGACCACTAAGCCCACCATTGACAGGTTTCTTAAATATAACTTTGTCTAAAGCTCCAAGTTCACAGCGTACCTGTTTACATATTTAATATCATTGTTTAAGCAATATATTATTGCAGATTATATTTTATATTAGCGCAACTAAATCATTAACCGCTACAATAGTGTGACTTGGCTAAATTAAGTGTAACATGTAAAGACTACATTTTGACTACATAAAGATGTCATTCAAAACTGGTCCAAAATAAAAAAAAAATCAAACTTGCTAGTAAAACTAAATAATGAAAATGAACTTGGAAAAACAACAGTATAGTGTGCATTTGTATTCATTTTGTCAATTATGTTTGGTGTGGGTTTTGTTCAACGCTTATGCTCAGGGACCTTAATCCAAAAGTTATTTTAAACTCCCCCCCCCCCCCCCCCCCCAATACTTTATACACAAAATTCACAAACCGATAACCGGTACGGTAAGTGTGAGGTGTATCAATGATGTCTGGTATTGTATGGACTACCAAATTCACGAGAACGATATTTTCCTAAGAGAGGAATCTTGGCCTCGCATTCTCTCGTTGGGGAGTTCAACTCTGGTATTTTAAAAACTACCTACATATTTAAAAAAAAAAAAATTTGTGGGGATTTTTTCGTTGTTGTAAGTACAACATGATGAGAGTTATGGACTTCTTTACTTATCTACACAGTTATTCACTTTTAAATATGTAAAATATCAATTTTTCAAACTTCTTTGTTAATTTTAGCATTCACAAGTTTTCCCTAACTTTTAAAAAAATCAAGTTGACTTTCCCAACCCATATCAACCATATCATATATATACTGTAGGTCTATATGTGCGGTAAAATATTTAATTTATTAAAATATTTAAAATAACATGCCAATACTTTACAAGATATTGTTTGAATTCATCCAACATTGTTGAATATTGGCCGCTAAATTAAAGCTTTCATACAGATATATATATTTTATAATAATATGTCATGCTTCTATTATAGAGTCTAGTATAATTATCTGAATGCTCAGTATCTGATGTGTAAATTTAGCCTACTCTTTCACACATATTTTCTAAATTATTACCCATTATCAGCATCATCTGATTCTAAATTAAACCTTTCATTAAGACGATGACCTTTTTTTTTATATAATAATATGTCATGATTATATTATTAAGTCTAGTATAAGTATCTAATGTTAAGTTATTAGTGTGTAAATTTAGGCTACTCTTTCAGAAATATTTTGTTTAATGACTGCCCAATATCAGAATTATCTGCCTAGTCGGATAGTTTAAGCCTTACTGTATATATGATATTAACATATACATTACTTGATGACTGGCTATGTATTTGTGTTTTATTTGTAATGTGCCATAAATGAATCATACCTGCATTTATATTTTGTTTTAATGGCATACAGAGAAAAAAGAAGAGAAGCACACATAAGCTAGGAACTATGTAGTGCTAAAGTACAATCCTACATAGTGTTACAACACATTAGTGTGAGCCCCCTCAGGGAAGGTGAGGTGGGATCTAGCCTAGTGAACTAGTGTATAAGAATGTTTCAATATATCAATGTGCCAACATGATCAATCTGAGGGCACACGCCCAAATGGCAAGGAAAGACTACTTTGTATTTCCTTCATTACATTTCTAGCTTTCTTTTTTTTAGCCCCTTAATTAAGGTTCTTTGTAGGACTCGGGTAAGAAAGAGTTCCTTTACAAGCGGCTAGTCCTATAGAAATGGTCCATAGTACACTTAGATGACCTAATTTCTCAGAATGGCTGACCACGTCTTTTTCTCCCCCTCCCCCTCACTGTGTCTGGGGGTCCTCATCTTGTCTGTCTTCTATTTGTTCAAGACTAATACGTCGTATTATTACCTTTTTTTTAAAAACTCTTTTTAGTCAGAGCTTATCAAATTTATTTTTAAAGAGACTAGATTCATTTAACTCTTTAAACCAGTCCACGGCAGTCCACGGCTTCTAGTTTCTCTCATTCTTGTATTTTACTTCTCTAGCTTTTTGTTTAGACGGCCTGTCGTGCTAAGGCTCACTCGAACGGTCAGTCTTTTTTTTTTGTTCGTGTGAAGTTTTATAACTGCAGAGTCAGCAGATGATCCTTTAGAAGTATTGCTCACTTTTGATTAGGTTGAATAATTTGTTTGATTTGCTTCTGTTACACTCGATGCTGTGAAAGTTGATACAGATTTTGTATTTTACGGCGTCAGCGGCGTTTTTTTTTTTACTTTGTCAATATTAAAATAAAAGACCAAGTAAGGGCTCATTCATATTAGACTGATTTTTATTATCTACTCTATGTGTTTTAAATTTTATGTGGTAGAGGCAAATCTATAGTATTTGGATACACTGACTCAATGCAATGGCTAAAAGTTAGATTTGAACTATATACAATGGGAAACCAACATTCTTTCTTTTAGCAGTTTCGTTGACCTCGGTATCAAAGGGGATAGTGTGACCATATCAACACCCAGACGCATTATTTTATCTTCCCTCAAAAGGATTTTATCAGAGCCGGTTGGTCTCCGAGAAGCCCTTATTGTCCGAGCAAATAATTCGGCCATACCCAGGTTTGATTGATTTGAACTCTAGACTCTCGGGGTAGTGATGATCCAACACCACCAGATCACCACTCTCAGTGTGCATGCTCTCACTATCATAGTCAACGATATTAGTGGTTTGTAGATTGAAATCTAGCATAGAACTATGTTTTTGTTGTTCTTAAATGAAAAAAATAGTCACATCATTGCGAATGTTCTGTTTGTTTATTATTTCATAATGCAATCTTTGAAACTACTATCAAAATATCCATACTTCACAAATGTATGAACGTAATGGTTAAATACAACAACGCACATACACACAAAAAGGACGTCACGCAACATTTTTAAGCCTGGTCCGTATATTTTCATTTCTTTCTTACTTCCGGGGGGGATGCCTTTACTTTTTTTTGTGTTTTAATCTACTGACTTAATGCTGGACATGACCTATTAATTCATGTCAGTGTCACTACTTAGTGGGGTCGGTCACTACTTAGTGGGGTCGCCTCTCCAAAGACACAGGGAAGGGTCATAGTACTACCCCTATTTTTGACCCCCCCCCCCAAACCTTGATTTCATTAGTTGTAAACTTCTCGCCTCAGACGCCAGACAGAATAGAAAGTGCTCGATATTTGACTAATTTTCTTCCCCATTCCCCCTCCCCATACTTCTTAATTTATAACTTGTTATGTGCCGTTATTTTAACTAATTCTATATAGATCTATTTATAACTTGTTATGTGCCGTTATTTGAACTAATTCTATATAGATCTATTTATAACTTGTTATGTGCCGTTATTTGAACTAATTCTATATAGATCTATTTATAACTTGTTATGTGCCGTTATTTGAACTAATTCTATATAGATCTATTTATAACTTGTTATGTGCTGTTATTTGAACTAATTTTATATAGATCTATTTATAACTTGTTATGTGCCGTTATTTGAACTAATTCTATATAGATCTATTTATAACTTGTTATGTGCCGTTATTTGAACTAATTCTATATAGATCTATTTATAACTTGTTATGTGCCGTTATTTGAACTAATTCTATATAGATCTATTTATAACTTGTTATGTGCCGTTATTTGAACTAATTCTATATAGATCTATTTATAACTTGTTATGTGCCGTTATTTGAACTAATTCTATATAGATCTATTTATAACTTGTTATGTGCCGTTATTTGAACTAATTCTATATAGATCTATTTCTTTGCCTTCTTCTTCACTACATTTTGTGTGTGTGTGTTTTAAATTTGTATCTTAGAACTGTCTAGACATTCAGCTGATAATTAAGAGTGGGCGAAACATATATCTACCTACACACATCCATATACGTATTGGTTTCCTCGTGTCTGGTCAGAGATGGAGCGCAAGCCCGAGAGATTTATAGCTCAGTTTTCTAGGGTTGTAGACACCAGTCAAATATTACGCCTTCATCTAGAGTTTTTTCTTCCCCCCTCTCTCGCATCTCTCTCTCTATCTCTGTTTCGATTCTGTTGCCGCCCCCCCCTCCCTCGTCCACTACCATCACTACGACTATTCCAGCCCCCCTCCCCCTCCCCCCAAATACTCACTCACTCTCTCCATCCTGCCCCAGTTACGTTATCGATCCAGCCGGCGTACTACAAAGATGCACGTGACACAAATGAAACCATTACACGCTTGAACACCACAGTTGGCCGGTGGGTGATGTGGGGGGGGGGGGAGGGGTCGGGGACTGTATAGATGTATTACACAACCCACGTGATCGGCGCCAATTATATCTACCCTTGACAAAAATGGTTGACCAAATTATCAATCAGGAATATGATTTTAAACAGGGTGTGGTGGAACCAGAAAATGGATTTGGAAATGGCAACAAATGCACCATTTAAAATATCATTGCATAAAATCTTTTTTTTTTTAAAGTTCCTTAGACCTTTTCTTTTTAATTGAAGTTTTTTCTTACGGTTTGACTGTAATCTAATATTTTCCTGATAATTTACCATTCCTTGCACTAGATACAATGCAGAATGAATACATGATGTAGCTATTGTCTATTTATTTTAGTAACTTAAATAGTTTATAATTTTAGTAAAAATTGTAAAGCGCTTAGAGCTGTGAGGTAAGCGCTATAAAAAAATGCCTCAATAAATAAATAAATACATTTAGTGGTTGTCTTCTGGCACTAAGTTTTATAAATACATTCAGTCCAGTGATGTGAAAAGTATCTTACAGTCAATGTTCAAGAAAATTGTACTATTTAAGAACTCACTGAATAACCATTACTGTAGGACAAACAAAAATCCGGAAAATGATCTATTGGTGTCATTTATCTTTAAAATTGTAGACATAATATGATGATAGATCATGCGATTTATAAGATGTCGAATAACTTCCTTTCAACCCTATTTGAGTTTCCACACATTTAAGAAGGTACAGTGTTGTTTTCACGCGTTCTTTACGTATACTCTGTGGATTGTGTTGCCACAACTATCCCAGTGTATGCCGCGGCTTGTTGAACTCCAGCTTCATCGGCTTTATATACAAGGTTACACTAAAGGTCTTAAAGATTGACTTACTAAAACTCCTTCTGTCTACTGTGAGATTTCGTATAATATATTTTACATTTAATGATACAGCGCATGCTATCCCTCTCGTGATGTCATTGAGACCTACCCACATTTATACTGAAAGGGCTTTTTTCTCTCCCGGGGTGTATCCATAATTTACTTTATTCGCTCTAAGTTTTAATTAATTATGCCCCTCACCTCCTTTCTGTTTTGTTATTTTTTTTTCACCGAATTGTCTAGAAGAAGGGAACGAGAAGGCTAAAATTGTGAGGGTGGGGTTGGGGAGGAAACAAAATGATGGGGCTAGTGAGAAATTTGTGAAAAGGAAGAAGGGACGTGTGTCCTCCTTTGTATATGTGAAATATCTCGTGTTTGCCAGTTCGAGCATCATCGGAGGGAGTTTCTGAGAAGGCAAATGAGAGGAGGTTTGAGTTTCAGTAAATAGACAGTTCACACGAGCACACGGGTTTTTTTTTCTTCTTAAGAACATCTGCTCACGTTGAGGAAATGGGAGGGGGGCGCCGTGTCGTGGTAATTCGAGGGTGGTCATTACGTAACCATCTGGCGTGAAGTGTTACCCCCAACAATCGTCGTGTGTTTAGAGCAGAGGGGTCCCGGTCTTTGGGGTCGGGGGTGTTGTGGTCAGTGTTTTTGTCTAGGCTCCCATAACAAATCCTCAATTTCTCCCCATCTCGATTTTCTCCACGCCCAAATTTAGTGCTTCTTTGAATGAGTAATTGATAGTGAAGTAGCCATATCTAATTTGTTTTTTTAGTATTGGTTTAGGTCATCTGCTGCTTTTGAGCATGCTGTAGGGACTATTGGTTTTGGTCAGCTGTTTTTTTTAAATATATATTATATTGTTGGGTCAATTGTTTTGGGCCATTTTTTTTTACATATTAATCGACCTATTGTTTGTGGTCATCTTTTTGTTTCGTAAGAAATTATAGGTCCTTTCGGTTTAGCAACGTGGTAGCTTTTTCCGGCCTCAAATCTTATAAGACCTCGTTGAGATACGAGGCTTATAAAAATCAAATCTTCACCTATAATTGCATTACTCCCCATCGAACAGAAATATTATATATATAATATATTGTCTCCCGTAGTAGTTTTGCTATACATTCTGCAAAAGTTTTAAAGAACTTGATCATAATCACATGATTTCATACACACTGATTGTACACATCTACAAATTTACCTTTTTTTTTTTCAATACCGGTAGTACAGCCACACTTATAACAGGCAAAAAATCATGTGTCAGCCCCCCCCCCCCATTCACCCCTCTATTACTTTTAAACTAGCCACCTCCCCTTAACTTCCTTTTTCGAAAAAAAAAAAAAGACTGGCTAAGTCCCAGACGCTTACATCATACATTTGGGCTGAAGACAACCTTTCTAGCCCCTCCCATCACCCGGGTTTTTTTTTTCTCTCTCGATTTAGCGACCAAGAGAAAAGCTAAGAAAAAAAAACCAAATAGATCAGCCAGAGATAGTTAGAACAGCCAGAGATAGTTATATAGTTTAAGATATATTCCCGCTTACTTTGACATTAGTCTAATTAATTAACATTAGGATCTACCTCTTACCAGACAAACTTAACATAACTGCAAACTTATATTTTAAATGCTGTAGTTGTGCTCAGATTTAACATTGTAGGCCTACGTTGTGATCTAACCACCGAATCTTACAGGCCCCAATCGTCATTAATTAGATCTAGTAAATATTATATCTTAGTACATAGTAATGTAGGTATTTGTCAATGTAGGAGGGTAT
Organism: Anisus vortex; assembly: GCA_949126835.1. NCBI lineage: Eukaryota > Metazoa > Mollusca > Gastropoda > Planorbidae > Anisus > Anisus vortex. The sequence continues at coordinate 39,766,725 of OX421503.1, forward strand.
ATTGGCAAAGTTATAAAGTTATAACCCTAGTCACATTTCCCCATCTATCAAAATCAAATCTATGTGGCGTTCTTAAATAAAAGGGTGCGTGTATTTGTTTAGTTTAACTGGCGTTGAAACTGCATCATTTGGTAAAGTTGTGTTGTAACTAACTTGTAACTCGCTTTTATTTCACACATATTATACACGTGCAACACACATTGCTCAGACATAGAACAAGAGATAGCCCACCTTGTGGTAAGATATTAATCCTGAAGATCCATGCATGTAGCTTTGTAACACATTCGATTTGTAACAAAATCATCCATGGAAGAAGAAAAAAAATCCAGAACCAGAGATCTTTAAAAATAAATAAAAAACACAACAACATAGCCACATAGGCCTTACACATACGCCAATGAGAATTTAAATACAACTGAATTTATGATCACACGAGTTGGTGATAATTGCAAATATAATCCAGAACGTTTTCGGTATGAATTAATCTTGCATGCATAATGTTTGATATTAAATCCTCAGAATTGTAAATGAACTTCTTCAACACTGTCACTTGATGAAAGCTTACCGTTGGAAAAAAAAAAGTATTTAAAAAAAAATAGGGATGAGAAACATACCATTGATCCCACCGGTTAGTATTATAAGTAAAGGCTAACCGGCACAACGGGTTGATAATAAATTTTCATTTAGAACACGTGGATAAAGAATTGAACACACGGGGGATATCTCACACATACAAGAAAACTCCTCTGTGTCGAAATGTAGAAATTATTGAGACTGGTTGTTTTTTTTTTTAAAAAAGCTTGAAAATCCAGTCACTTACGAAATGGTGAAAGTTGTGTGTGACTTGCTGTCTAGAAATGCGAAGGAAAGAATGCGAAAGAGAGGAAGGAAAAGCAGACACAGACGCAGACGTACACACACACACACTGGCGAGCCGGCCATTGATGTTTCATTGCTCGGGATAGCAAATCCGACGCTTGATTACGTAACCTAGCGTGGATGGTTCCAACACCATGTGACGGACAACACGTTTTATTCCTTCGCCGGTAAGAACGGCTTGGTATATCCATCATTTCTGACCACCAGAATTCAAAACTATCGATAATATAAAAAAAAACGCGACACACCACACACTCCAATATTGGACACACCGGCAGAAGAAAAAACATAACACAAATTTTTTTTTTCTTTTTGCCTGCAGTCGCGGTTTGTCAACATAGATATAGATGCCGTTGCACTATACTACACTATAGAGTTAGACCTAATGCCTAATAAGTATTACAAAAACAACAATAAAAGAACAAGAAATTTCACCGAAGAACTTTTTAAAAAGTCCGCCGTGTTGTTGAAAGTTCGAGAGGGTGGGGAGAGCAGAGCCGAGCACAGACATAACTTCATTTTTAGTTCCAAGTATTGTTCTATGTCAAATGTGTCTATTCAATCCACCTTACGTGTTGCTGCGTGTGCCACAGTTGCGTCTGCCCGTCTGCGGTTTTGTGTTAGAAAATCAACGTAGTTTTTTTTTTTTTTTGGTTTTGGTGTGTGTGTGTGTGGAGGGGGGAAAATAAGGGGGAGGAATCCCGGTTTGAATATATTCAAAACCCGGTAACTGGGAAGGCGCGCTTGCGCTGCGGTGAAATAATTCGTGACCTAACCGAAACTCCCTTCGTCTGACGCGCTGTGACCTGACTTTACTCCCCCCCCCCCCCCCCCCCCCCCCACCGCCTCTCCCCAAAATTCCGTCTACTCCTTCGTTGCGCTCTTGTTTTTTTTTCTCTCTCCCTCCTTTGTCAGTTTATTAGTGTATTTTACTTTCTTATAAGTAAAAAGTGAATAGAGTTTGTGAGAGAGAAAGAGATAGAGAGAGAGAGAAAGAGAGAGAGAGAGAGAAAAAAAATCTCTGGGTCAAAATGCTCAGATAATCGAAGACTTAAAATTAGCACACTCCTACACGCAGTTAACTATTTTGACCTCCTTAATCGTCCGAGCAAATGACATGCAGACCTAAAGACAAACTGGCGGGGTCTTACGAAGACCAACGTAAGCCTTCGGCAGGAACAAACAAGGCGCCCCTGCGTCCTCCTCGCTAACGCGCTCGTCGTGTTCAGACCCGGGTCGTCCCGAGAAGCCAGGCAGACTGACCCGAAATGAACTTTTCATTAGGTCGTAAGGTCACAGTAGCTTGGTGGCCCGTTACCCCGCCTAGCCTACGTAGTATGTCGATTACCGCATACTCGGCGCATACGTCCCACTGTAAGGGTGTGCGCATTATTTGGGGGTGTCAGGCTGAGAATTTTTTTCCATTTCAAAAGAATATTTACCAGCTGCCAATCCCATTATAATTGAATAATCCTCTTTTCACAACATTAAGACTCAATTATATTTAAGGTTGTTGGTACTTTATAATATTTCAAGAAGTTTAGATCGAACTGAATTCCTGTTTTACGTTTATTTGTTTTTTTAAATCCGCTACTTTAAATGATTACGCGTATGATTTACCTAAAGTTTGCCAACTAGAATGACCTATAACACGGCGTAACTGTCTTTGGCGGGAGTGGGAACTGGTCTATTTTTAGCATAAGGCGGGCTGGCGTCTACTTCGGCATAGGTCCGGCCCTAAAAACGTTTTCACATTAACGTCTGGCGGATTGCACCGCGCCGTCTGCAGCGAGACATAACTTTCCCGGTATACCACCGTGTCGTCTGCTGCAGTACGGTAGTAGTATTCGACATTCTCGGTCTATTTATACGCGCTGTCCGGGGGGGGGGGGGGGGGGGGGGGGGCTTTATAAAACTATAAAACTTTTGTGTTGTTTTTTTCTTTCAACACCACGCGCTTCTATTAGATCATTACATCACCACCGTTATACCACTAGCAGAAATAGATGTTTATTATCTGAGAAATATAGATCTATGCACTACCACTGACAGACTTACAAATAATAATAATTATTAAGTCCTTAAAATAAGAGAAATTGTAGGCCAATTAAGTAAGTACCCTTCGGACCAAACTAATCATAGGGCTGGTGAAGGAGGCCAATTAATACAATACAATGTATAAAACGCGGCTTTTTGAAATTGAATTTTATTGAAAAAAAAACTACAACAGGAAAACCAGTAACTTATCATTTAGAACACTAATAAAAATGCATAACTAGACTCAGACCACGGATGGTGAGCGTAGGACGCAATAATCTTCTTTATAGTAGGAGCGTCTGTAATGTATAAGATAAGACACTGAAACATTTGCCTTGTGTGCCGTGCGGAATGTTTTTAACGCATATATATATTAGATATAGCTGAAATAGTGAAAGTAACTAGATTGTTGACTTTGGCTATTCATGATCTATTTCCAATGACAAGCTATTAGTTGGCCTATGGCTATTCATAATCTATGTATTTACAATTACAAGCTATTAATGTCCAATCTAATTTTAGTACATTTTAGTTCTCAGATGACTCGTACTACCACCTATAAATGTCAATAATAATTTAAGATATTGTATTCTATATTTAAAGCTTTAAATGAATAATGATTATAATAAAGCACACATTGTAATATATATATAATGTAAACTATTTTAAATGCGAGTTTAAAAGCGGGTTTCTAGCAACAAACATTGAACATAAATCATCGTGTTTCATTTTTAAATTGCTATTGTCTTGCCTGTGGTATAAAACCACAAACACACTCCTCCGGTCGGAATATCCATTGCAGCTGTGTGCAGCAGTGATATGTTGATATACGCGAGAAATGGGAGTGCGGAACTCTGTCTGCGGTGCGTTGCTTGCTTGGCGGTTTAAATTCGTTATATATACCAGTATCGCACTAGGTTGGCCCAGTCAGCAATTTTCCTTTCTTTTTTTCTTTCTTCTTCTTTCTCCTCCTTCTTAAAGACATTATTTTAGTACGTGGTATTTATTGTTGGCGAGAACGAATGCCAAACTGAAAGAAATTAGGGTCAGTATAGGCAAAGCTTTACCCCGAGTCACTGGATGATGAACCAACATAACTGATAGCGCCCCCCCCCTATATCACTCTACCCCTTACTCTTCTCACCACTTCTGTCCTCCCTACTCTCTATCTTCTTCCCTTTCTCTCCCTCTATTCTAGATCTATACAAAGATGGTTTTCCTTGACATTTAATACCCGAAGTCTTTAGAGAGCTTATTGTGAGGTAAAAACAACACCCAGACTAGACAATGCATTGTCAACATTTCTACTAGGTAGTCTAGTTACTAGTAGGTAGTCTAGTTACTAGTAGGTAGTCTAGTTACTAGTAGGTAGTCTAGTTACTAGTAGGTAGTCTAGTTACTAGTAGGTAGTCTAGTTACTAGTAGGTAGTCTAGTTACTAGTAGGTAGTCTAGTTACTAGTAGGTAGTCTAGTTACTAGTAGGTAGTCTAGTCTGTAAAGTGGCCCGCGTGGGAACCAACAAGAACCAAACAAAATCATTTACTTTTCTACAAACTTTTATTTCATATCTCGAATCTCGAGACAGTTATCTATATTTTCAGTGTTTAGACAATTAATACCGAAGAATGAAAAAAAAAAGACAACGATATTCAACGCATAGTCAAGTCATTGTTTTACAATGACTTCAAATTGTTTCCTTTTAAAATCTGGTGCCACCAGTCCGTAGGTAGGGTAGGCCTACACACACGAGAATTGATTTCATTCTAAATGATCGAATGTCTTTTGTCATTATTGTTCTCCATTGAAACACACCCCCGTTACAGTAATTGACTTAAATGGGTTTATGAATGAAAGAGTAAACCTACTTCATAAGCAATGCTTTGCGTGGCACGCTCTACGAATAAAGCACAAATGTTTCTTAGGATTGGTTGACCAATTCTCAGTAGACAACTAGACTAAGCGAAAAGGTTTTTCAAGATAAATCTGATCTAATTATTACTTCACCACATCCTCTTTCCCCATAAAGTTTCAGCTGATATTCTATCATTAAAAAAAAAGTATCCCGTCGGACTAAATTAATCATAGGGCCGGTGAAGCAGCGCTCACCAGTTTATGTGTCCACGGCATACTATGGGATGTGTGGCCAGCACAATGCCCACCCGCCTTTACTTTACACCGACTAACATTAGGTACCCATCAGTGCTGGGTAGACTCATGGACACCCTCGAGTCACGGGAACAAATCCTAGCCTGCACCAGGATTCGAACCCAGAACCTTCGGTACGCCAGTTTAACGCGCCGCCTCTCGGCCACCTTGTCCCAGTCTATAGAAGTTTTTTAAAAACAAAATCTAACATTAGAGTTAAAGAAGACTGTTAACTCTTTAAACCCCAATGTCTTCTTACCAAAAGCCAAATCATACAACTTAATACTTTAGTGAAGATTTTATGTGTAAATTAACGACTATATGAAAGATGCATGAAATGCTATATAAAAAAAAATTAGTGTTGTCCTGTATATTTGTAAAGCTCATTACAAGTAGGGATAAACTTCATTGATGCACTGAGGAGAGATACTGGTAATAACGCATCTATTCCCATTGCCGGGTGAATCCTTGGCATTATATAATCTCTAAGGAATGAAGTGGTCTCTGGGAGCAGTAAAGAATGAATGTAATGGCCGATTTACGGCCAGCTGATCTTGGGGGTTTGTGTTTGTGTATGATATATATCTATAGGCCTATCAATAATATATCCAAATATTCATATGGGGTGCGCGCCAATCATGGAGCCTTCTTATTTCTTATAGAGTGAACTTGTAACTTGTACTCGTTGGATAGAACAATACAAAACTGGGGCGAATAATGCTGGCTTTCACAGTAATGTCTTTTGTAAAACTAAACTACGGTATATACATTTAATATACATGTATGCTTTCATAGGGGCTCCTAAAACATTGACTGTATTCATTTAACTGCATTCAATAAACCAGGACAACTGGGGGGGGGGGGGGCAATATTTTTTTATATTTAAATGAAAGGCTTTATCAAGTGACCAAGCGGTCGTTTTTTTGTGTGTATTAGAATGCCATTTCGATAAAGTGTCAACTGTTAATCCCACTATACACTTGAATGGTGATCTAGCTTAAACCTGAGGGGCCAAAGGGAACATTTGAAATTATTTCACCCTATCCAGCAGTAGGGGTTTCTAGTGTGGCTGGTTGTTTCATGTGAAAGAAAGATGAAAGTGGCGCTGGAGAAAAGATAGATGGCGGGTGGGGGGGGGGGGCGGGGGCGAGAGAAGCCAAAAGGGAAATAGACACCCACATACGTAACATGTATTTACCACACATGGCGATTCATTGCTGGTATTGTAGGTATTTAGATATTCGTAAATTGAAACCGACAATTTGAACAGCACCCACGCACATACACAGGGAGATGGAGCAAAATACATTGGCAAGACACCGAGACAGGTTTAACATAGTAAGTGTGTGTATGTTTGTAATAGCCAGAGATATAGCTATATTAGTGTGTGTATGTTTGTAATAGCCAGAGATATAGCTATATTAGTGTGTGTGTGTTTGTAATAGCCAGAGATATAGCTATATTAGTGTGTGTATGTTTGTAATAGCCAGAGATATAGCTATATTAGTGTGTGTATGTTTGTAATAGCCAGAGATATTAGTGTGTGTGTAACTTTTAGTAAAGTTTAGTAATCGCTTCATATCTGTGTTTGGGAAATGACTTTACAGGAAATAATATAGACTAGCTCTAATAATGTACAAAGGCCCATATTCAAAACACCAAGACCTCTATTTTCGAGACATGTGGCCTCTTTGTTCTAAGCTGACGATTTGCAAGAATTCTGTTCCCCATAACCCAGCATCCCCCCTCCTCCTCCTCGCTCCACACAAGACCCTTGGTGTAAAGTCCTTGCACTTAGTGACTTGAACGTAACACTGGTCAGTCGGGGCCATAAATCTTCACCGCTCCGTTTGTATTGAGAGCCCGGTGTCTGATTGTGGCCTCACTATGTAGTTAAACACAGACAAGACTTATAAAATACTAACTTACATTTTTTATAGTGTGAGTGTATCTCAGGCTCTCTTGGTGAATATATTATCTCCTAGATCTGCAAGAAAAAAGAAACATAGAAAATTGTATTAGTATTATAATAGTACAATGTATACTCTGAAGGTTGAACATTAGTTTTTTTTTAAATAATAGACAAGCTAAATTCCCCGGCGTTGGACTTTTTTAATCGGCTTAAAAATAGGCAAGTCTTTTTATTTAACAAAAAGGTAAATTGCCCGGTGTTGCCCGCGTGGATTTACAATCATTTTTTTTATAAAGTAATATTTAGTGAAAAAAAAGTTATGGACTAACCGGAGAATCGAACCCGGGTTGACCGCATGGCAGTCCAATACGTTATGTGCTACGTCAAATTGCAAAGGTAAAATATGAGGCAATAAGGTCACGTGTCTTTAAATAGCTTTTTATATAGATAAATGAATACATTTCATGTCACGACGAAGACAGTAGACAACATACCATTTACAGTTAACTTTAGACACTCAATAACCATGTAGGAAAATATAATCAAACTGTCAGTGTCATCTTGTCACAATGGCCAAACATTAGGCTACTTTTATCATCTTGTCACAATGGCCGAACATTAGGCTACTTTTATCATCTTGTCACAATGGCCGAACATTAGGCTACTTTTATCATCTTGTCACAATGGCCGAACATTAGGCTACTTTTATCATCTTGTCACAATGGCCGAACATTAGGCTACTTTTATCATCTTGTCACAATGGCCAAACATTAGGCTACTTTTATCATCTTGTCACAATGGCCAAACATTAGGCTACTTTTATCATCTTGTCACAATGGCCGAACATTAGGCTACTTTTATCATCTTGTCACAATGGCCGAACATTAGGCTACTTTTATCATCTTGTCACAATGGCCGAACATTAGGCTACTTTTATCATCTTGTCACAATGGCCGAACATTAGGCTACTTTTATCATCTTGTCACAATGGCCGAACATTAGGCTACTTTTATCATCTTGTCACAATGGCCGAACATTAGGCTACTTTTATCATCTTGTCACAATGGCCGAACATTAGGCTACTTTTATCATCTTGTCACAATGGCCGAACATTAGGCTACTTTTATCATCTTGTCACAATGGCCGAACATTAGGCTACTTTTATCATCTTGTCACAATGGCCAAACATTAGGCTACTTTTATCATCTTGTCACAATGGCCAAACATTAGGCTACTTTTATCATCTTGTCACAATGGCCGAACATTAGGCTACTTTTATCATCTTGTCACAATGGCCGAACATTAGGCTACTTTTATCATCTTGTCACAATGGCCGAACATTAGGCTACTTTTATCATCTTGTCACAATGGCCAAACATTAGGCTACTTTTATCATCTTGTCACAATGGCCGAACATTAGGCTACTTTTATCATCTTGTCACAATGGCCAAACATTAGGCTACTTTTATCATCTTGTCACAATGGCCAAACATTAGGCTACTTTTATCATCTTGTCACAATGGCCAAACATTAGGCTACTTTTATCATCTTGTCACAATGGCCAAACATTAGGCTACTTTTATCATCTTGTCACAATGGCCGAACATTAGGCTACTTTTATCATCTTGTCACAATGGCCAAACATTAGGCTACTTTTATCATCTTGTCACAATGGCCAAACATTAGGCTACTTTTATCATCTTGTCACAATGGCCGAACATTAGGCTACTTTTATCATCTTGTCACAATGGCCAAACATTAGGCTACTTTTATCATCTTGTCACAATGGCCAAACATTAGGCTACTTTTATCATCTTGTCACAATGGCCAAACATTAGGCTACTTTTATCATCTTGTCACAATGGCCAAACATTAGGCTACTTTTATCATCTTGTCACAATGGCCAAACATTAGGCTACTTTTATCATCTTGTCACAATGGCCAAACATTAGGCTACTTTTATCATCTTGTCACAATGGCCAAACATTAGGCTACTTTTATCATCTTGTCACAATGGCCAAACATTAGGCTACTTTTATCATCTTGTCACAATGGCCAAACATTAGGCTACTTTTATCATCTTGTCACAATGGCCGAACATTAGGCTACTTTTATCATCTTGTCACAATGGCCAAACATTAGGCTACTTTTATCATCTTGTCACAATGGCCAAACATTAGGCTACTTTTATCATCTTGTCACAATGGCCAAACATTAGGCTACTTTTATCATCTTGTCACAATGGCCAAACATTAGGCTACTTTTATCATCTTGTCACAATGGCCAAACATTAGGCTACTTTTATCATCTTGTCACAATGGCCAAACATTAGGCTACTTTTATCACTAGCAATGAAATTATTTCATCTTACTGGGAAGTTTTAATGAATCGATAGTTAAATATAAAGGTATACATTTCGTTTCATTGTTCGAAAATAGAAAAACAACATTTAGTTTTAAGTATAGGGCATGATTGGCATGTAGACAGGGACAATCGTGACAAAGTTAACAAGTGCGGCAAGAGCATATAAGTACTATTTCTTCCCGAGTGGCATTCGGGGCATGGAATGGGTTACCTGGACAAACCAGGAAAACCAGTAACTTAACAAACATTAATAAAAAAAATGCAAGACTAGACTCGAACCATGGATAAGCGTAGGACGCAATAATCTTCTTTATAGAAGGAGCGTCTGTAATGTATAAGATAAGAAGATCTGAAGAGATAAAGCCGAAATATCCATTTGGTGGACGGCAAATATAGAAGTGTGCTAGAAAATCAAGTTTAACCAACGACTAAAATAAGAAGATTAAGATGGATGGCTTACTTTGATATTTCTGTTATTTGATAACTTGAAACACTTTAGTTTCAGAATGTCCGATCACACACTGTCCCCCTGTTTAGTCATTCGATATGATTTTCTCAATGGAAAATTAAGATTAAAATCGAAAGTTATATACAGTGGAAGTCTTTATGGAAGTTTAGGAATCAGCAAATAACATAAGTGTTAAGTTCTAAAAATAGAGCAAGCGGTCCATCTCTTTCTATAGTCTTTGGTTTAACTCTCCACTTTATAATTTTGTTTCTCTCCCTCTATTTGTTTACTTAGGTAAGTTGTCAGCCTAATTAATTGGAACTCCACCACCACCTGCAAGTACATTTACCAGCAAGTCGGCCTCCACCACCTGCATGACCTCTCACGTCTAGACTTGCCCCTGGATCTACAGATGGTCTCAACTCCTTGGGTAAGAAATGTTTCTCGTCTGCACTAGCGGTTTGTAGTTTGTAGTTGAGCCCACTCAGCACACGCTTACACACACATACATGGACGCATTCTCCACTCGCCACGCCGAGGATTAAAATTCCAATTTTACATCTTCAGCTAAGTTAAGCATTCCAAGGTATTCAGTATATATATAAACTTGTGTAACATCGGCTTAGAGCGAATATATCAAACATCTTTTGGGAACGATATTCTATTGGCACTCATTATTAAATAAGTATATATATAGGCTATATACAGGCTTCAGATAAAAAAAATATAAACTACAATGAACATAAAGCTATAAAAGTTTAAAAAAATACATTTACTATTTACTGAAAACATTTAGCAAAGGAATTTAAAATAAATATTTCAATCGGGTTAAAAAAGCGCATTTCTTTTTTCTTTTTTTTTTTTTACCAAAAGTTCATACTATCCCTGGTTGAGAATCTAACACGAGTCTCCCGCATGCGTCTAAAATATAATAATTACCGTATATACTCGCGTATAAGTCGCACCGGTGTATAAGTCGCACCCCTAGTTTAAGATTTTTTTTCCTTATACGTTGTCATTGACCCGCGCAAAAGTCGCACCGCGACTTCCCGGGTTACACTGCCTTTTAATATCTCAAAAATGCATACCTTTTAAACATACAAGTTACTAAATATTCACCCTGATTTGGAAACTTTCCTTAAAAAATTGTTTTAATCGTGCATAAGGCAAACATAATCAAATAAAGGCATATTCTAATAATTCTACATAACTCCAATCAACTATAGGGGTTATGTAGGAAACTTTATGACAGAGTAGTGATGTTTTTCGAACTTTTCAAAACAGTATCGGGTGTATAAGTCGCACCCCTACTTTTTGTCGAAATTTTCTGTAAAAAAAAGTGCGAGAGTATATACGGTAGATTTTATTGTCTGAAAATTTTTTAGGAAAGCTTTAAGTCCTGAAATTATTTACAATCTTTAAAAAAACGTATACTAATATTAAAATGAAAAAAAAATAAATAAGGGAAAAAGAAAAAAAAAGTTTATCAGTGGGGAATCGAACTCAGGTCGCACGCGTGTCAGTCGGATACGCTAACCACTCAGCTAGGGAGGACACATACCGGAGGCAAGATAGCAATAGTAAAATTAGTAAAAGTAAATTAACCAATGCGGATCGGAATCCCCAATACGTTTAGATCTCTACACATTAGGGGAGCTGGACTGAACTCTTTCTACTTTGTGAGCTTCACCTGATTTTAGTAGAACATTTTACATTACACACTATTTATGGTACCTAACCTTAGCTGGGGTAAAGTAAAGGCGGCTGTACATAGTGCTGGCCACACAATCACCTAGTATGCGTTCGACACAGAAACTGGTGAACGCTGCTTCACCGGCCTTTTGGACACTTTTTACTTTAAATACAGTAGCCTGTGCATTTCTCAATAATGTGATCTGGACCGTATTTATGATTGTGGGGGCCCTGTTTCCAAGGGCCAAATTTATGTGGGGGGGGGGGGGGGGGGGAGATCTGCCTCGTTCGCCCTTGCCTTCCGACATTGCTATGTTAGCCTATGTTTTGGTATATATGGGGGTCCCTGTTCCATAGAACATGTCGAAGTACGCCTCCGGTTGTGTTACAAACTATTTCGGTCGTACCTGATCGCAAAATTCTTCATAATCAGTCATGCCTCCCTTGAGTATGTAGTGACTTTTCCTTTCACTCTGGTATAATTAATACCCGCCTCCTCCCTTACTTCATCATTTTCTTTTAAATCGTATCTTCCGCGTCAAAGCAACACAAAGGCATTTCTCCTGCTAAACAGTAAGACAATATTGCGTAGACCAGCTCACAGAGCGTTAGTGAAAGGGGGGAAAAAAGATGTTTGGATGACCGAACGTGTGATGTTTGGATACATCATCTCTACGGGGTCTGCCATTACTGTCAATTTAGTAAGTGTACCCTCGGAATAGTGCTCGGTTAACGAGATTAAGCGATTTAACAACCATCGACGGGCGTGTGTGGGGTTGGGAAGCCGGGTCGAATTGAAAGAAAGTGACTCCTTGCTAGATAAAGACGGGCCAGCCTTTTCCCGGTGGCCTGGAGGACTTAACAGGGCATGACAGTAATTGATAGTTCATGGGGATTCTTTGAAAACCCTCTTATAATTATATGTTGGTAAGATTTGAAATAAGGCATAGGCCTACGTGGCGGTAAAGAGGGGGGGGGGGGAAGAAACATTTTGACTCACTTATGAATTACATAGAAACAGCCTAACTTTGACTCGCTTATATATTACATAGAGTCAGCCTAACTTTGACTCGCTTATATATTACATAGAGTCAGCCTAACTTTGACTCGCTTATATATTACATAGAGTCAGCCTAACTTTGACTCGCTTATATATTACATAGAGTCAGCCTAACTTTGACTCGCTTATATATTACATAGAGTCAGCCTAACTTTGACTCGCTTATATATTACATAGAGTCAGCCTAACTTTGACTCGCTTATATATTACATAGAGTCAGCCTAACTTTGACTCGCTTATATATTACATAGAGTCAGCCTAACTTTGACTCGCTTATATATTACATAGAGTCAGCCTAACTTTGACTCGCTTATATATTACATAGAGTCAGTCTAACTTTGACTCGCTTATATATTACATAGAGTCAGCCTAACTTAGACTCGCTTATATATTACATAGAGTCAGCCTAAAACATTGCATCCATAGAAACATATAAGAAATGACCATAGTAAAAAAAAAAGGTATGCCTACACTGAGCTTCAATAGAACAAAAAAGTACATAACAGCCATTAATAATAATGTACAAAGCCTCTATCGAAACAACTTCAATACAGTGGTATAAATCTATTGTTACAAACAAAACCTTGAACTAGTCAAACATCAATGGTTCAGATTGGCCACACAAAACCTGTGCGGACAAAAAAACTACCGAAACAAAAGTTTCCAATTTACCGTATTTACCGTTTTAAGCCTGCAACGACAGACAGGGCAGACAACTAGAATATGAATAACATGTAGAGAATGGGGAAATAATAGTCATTCGAACACTTAAGCAAATTGCCACGAACAAAGCAAAGTATCCCGTCGGACCAAATTGATCCATGGGGCATGTGAAGCAGCGTTCACCGGTTTGTGGCACGGAATACTGAGGGATTGTGTAGCCAGCACAATTTCCCAGCCGCCTTTACCACCTAAATATGAGCTGGGTTAGAGTCAGGGACACCCTCCAGACCCGAGAACAAAACCTAGCCTTCACCAGGATTCGAACCCAGGACCTTCGGTACGCCAGCTCGGCCAACGTGCCGTACATGCCTGTTTCTTTTTTGTAATAGCACTTTACCATTGTCTACACCAGGGGTCGGCAACCTTTTGATAATAGTTTGCCAAAGAAGGATTTCTAATTCATTCAGCGTGCCAAAAGCCTAAAAGTCATCCTGCTCTATCACTCAATTTGTTGTAGAAGAGACGAATCGCCTTTTTGGAGGTCTTCCGCGTGCCATTGGAATTGCTCTGCGTGCCAAGTCTGGCACGCGTGCCATAGGTGGCCGACGCCTGGACTACACTATCAGCTGTACTGTTTTTCTACTGGCACTCTACTGTACTCTACACTATCAGCTGTTCACATTTAGTTCTCCCCAAAACTCCCCCATAGTCTTCTGGGAAAATAGTTCTTTATCACCCACACTAGCAACTCGGCAAAGGAAGAGAAATTATTGCTAACGGATTTTTATTGGACATCGCCGTATCGCCCGGTCAGTCTGGTCGCTCCGTGGGGCCAGGAGGCGAAAGGAAAGAAAGAAAAATTGACTAGGGAAATAACTGTACTTACTGTGTACTAATAGTTGTAGTAAAATGCCTGGCGGGAGAGACAAATGGTTGGTGTAGCTGGCTGGGGGGTGAAAGATAACTAAGCATAATAATAACATTGGCAATGAGATGGCGGATGCGGGAGAAAAACGGTAAAGACAATATTAACAGCGTTATACACTGCATTGGCGCTCAAGTAAGCTTTATTATCAGCACACTACATAAAAAAAAAAGTCCAATAGTTAATTTATCGGACCGTTACGAAGGTCAGGATAGTGTGCTGGCTCACAGCATGTGTGTCAATGTTGATCGTTGGAGTATTATAACATGTATTAAGGACAAAATGATTTTTTTTTAAATATTCATTCTGAGCACTACACAATAATTTCCAGTAGCGTTTTGAAATTGTATTTTTAGTTCAATATATAAACTAAAATATGTCCCCATATTCTGAAAGCATTTGCATGCACTTTCAAGAATTACTTTCATAGTAGCCTACATAAAAAAAGAAGTAAAGTATCCCGTCGGACCGAATTGATCCATAGGACCGGCGAGGCACCGTTCACCAGGTTCTGTGGCCACGGCGTAATAAATAATTGTGTGGCCAACACTATGCATAGCCGCCTTTACTTTATAGTAACTTTATACCAACTACGACACCCTTCAGTCCCGGTAAAAAAATACTAGCCTGCACCAGGATTCGAACCCAGGACCTTCGGTACGCCAGTCGAACGCGCTGCCGCTCGACCACCGTACCCTTTACATAGTACAAAGAACTTGTAAAATGCAAACTAAGTATCGTATTTCATAACTTTTGTTATTACATCTAGGACACAGTCTATTTCTTTTTTCAATGCTTAGAACGTGTAGAGAAAACAGTGTCAGAAACACAACGTTTTGGGTAATGGTAACACTCCATTCCCTCCCCAACACCTCACCCCCCTCTCTCTCTTATCCCAGTCTTCCTTTCCCCGCCGCTGAGGAAAAGTAATGAGAAGAGGTCAGTCTATGTTTGTAAAGACTGGCCACTTCTCCCTGGACCCAGGCCAGCCATTGCCGGTTGACATTAGCCATTAGTAAAAAAAATCGTGTTGGTGCTTACTTGCTAGATATTATCTGTCTCGTTGATAAAGCGCCTGGACACAGTGTCCGTTGAGTCCACCACCTCCACTATTCCCCCTCCCCCATTCGTTTTGTTTATTAGAATTTCTAAAATGTGATTATTACAGAGAGTATGTGTTGTTTACACAGAGCACAAGGCTGCCACAAGGTCGCTAGCGGTAATAAAACCATATGCTTAGGCCTACTTACTGTTTATTATGTAAGGATGTTCATCTTTCGCTATTTTGTAAAGTTCTTTTAAATACGTCTTCTGGATCACAACAAAGAACCAAGAGACGCCATATTTCATGATATCTAAACTCTATATATACTTCATTGAAGTCGTCAATAATCAAAACAAAATCGAATATGCTCAACATGTGCAGAAAATTATTACGTCCTAGGTTTGAGTCTAGTCTTGCATTTTCATTTGGGTTTTAACTGAATTTAAGCTGGGTTTTTTTTTCTTCTCTTTTTGTTAAGGTAGCTCATTTTATGCTCAGGATGTTGTTTGGTTAATTAATTTGTATATTCTTCGAGTAAAATTATCGAACAAACCAGGAAAACCAGTAACTTAACATCATTTAAAACATTAATAAAAATGCAAGACTAGACTCGGACCACGGATGAGCGTAGGACGCAATAATCTTCTTTATAGAAGGAGCGTTTGTAATGTATAAGATAAGATAAGAATTGTGCTGAAAAAAACAACAACATTATTATACTATAAAGGCGTATGGTTTAAAAAAAAAGAAAAAGAACACCCACATTGTACAACAACTTAGCGTTCTACCTAGGAGGCGAACATTAGAGAATCAAGTCCTTCTAGCAACATGGATCACTAGAGATTCCTTCTTTCCATTACCCCACGTGTCTGCGGTTTGATCGGTCTTTGCTCTTCAGATATTTCCGTTCCTTTTGATCCAGTTGTCTGACTACCTACCTACCTGGTTGTAGGACATGGCGGATGAACAAGTTTGGAATCGTGCAGGGAATTCAGTCTCACAGTTTCCTTACTGTCTTAAAGATTCGTTTTATCTCACAAGTAGCCTACTCCCGAATTCCGAATATATGGGGTACAGTGGCCGAGAGGCAGCGCGTTAGACTGGCGTACCGAAGGTCCTGGGTTGTCGGCTCGAATCCTGGTGAAAGCTTTTTTTTTATCCCGCGTCTGGAGGGGTGTCCCTGAAGGGTACCTGACCTCTTAGTTGGGGTAAAGTAAAGGCGGCTGTGTATTGTGCTGCCACACAATCACCTAGTATGCTATGGCCGAAGGGTACTATACTTTTACTTCCGAATATTGTTGGAGAAAGTTAACAGAGAACCATGTCAGTTCCTATTGTTCTGGTAAATATTATAGACTAAAGACCGAAATCTAGAAAGTATTTTAAGAAATAAGAGTCTACCATTTTTTTTACAATTGTAAACAATTTTAGTTGAAAACGTTTAAACCTCTATTACAGTAATAAATAATAATGTCTAATGGCGTATAATACGTTGCATCATAGCGGAAGTTCTCAGCTAGTCAATGTCAGACTTAATGCATTATTTGCCTTCTCTCCTTAAAGTTACACCACTCTACAACAGAGAACAGCTTTAAACAAAAAAAAAGATATATTTGAATTCGTTTATCTGGCATTGTGACTGCAAGAGAGCCAAAACAGCTTTGAAGCAGACTTTAGACTTTAACGGACACACACCAACACATTAGTAGGCTATATCGTTTCATACAGTTACTTTCACAATTGTATTAACAATGCAATGTTTAACGTTAAGACGGTAGCCGCCTACTAACGGTCTCACAACCAAGATCAGCACTTTTTTTTTTTGTATGTTCTTTTTGTTTTCCCGTCTTTGTTTTTATGTTTTGTTATTTCGGCTGCTGTATTGGGTTTTTATTTTCACGTTAGGAAACAGTGTGTGTGTGTGTGGGGGGGGGGGGGGGGTTGGCTGTCACGCGCAAGATTTAAACAAAGGAAGTACCCGTGTATCCTGGCCTACCTATGTTGTAGGCTTTATTATATAAGGCAGACAGCCATCCATTAAAAAGCAAAATGTGCATATAGCTCACCTTTTTCCACCTGGCAGACAGGTAATTCTAGAGCCGTGGGAACGAGAAAGACCTGAATTCCCCACCCCCTCCCCCCACTTCACTGTTGTTGGTGATTTTTTTCGTACCTACATTCTAAACCGTGGATCTAGAATCCTTTCAAGTGTGTGCGCGATGGCCGACCGTCTGCAATCTGAATTCTTGTTAATGTTTTTTATAGTTCGATTAGAACCAACACATAATTCTAAATTTAAAAAAATAAATATTGTTCTATGTTCTAACACTAACATGTATAATATATGTGTGTTTTCCAAACAATGAATTGTACAAGTTCGCTATTTGCAGGCACTTGTGTGCATTATACATGATTTGTGAACATTTTTATATGTGCGGTAATGATATAGATTTGAGGGAAATGGGGGGGTGGGGCCCGGTACGGGTGATATGCGATGATTTAGAAATGAAAATTAAAACATTTATTTCGGTTATTGAAAACATTTATTTCGGTTATTGAAAACATTTATTTCGGTTTTTAAAAACATTTATTTCGGTTATTGAAAAAAATTATTTCGGTTATTGAAAACATTTATTTCGGTTATTGAAAAAATGTAGTTCGGTTATTGAAAAAAATTATTTCGGTTATTAAAAACATTTATTTCGGTTATTGAAAAAAATTATTTCGGTTATTGAAAACATTTATTTCGGTTATTGAAAACATTTATTTCGGTTATCGGGAAGAATAAAGAGTGTCCTGTGCAAGTCGACTGTTGTGAAGAATGGACATTGCCCAGTGCAAATCTAGTGACATCAAGAATGGACATTGCCCAGTGCAAATCTAGTGACATCAAGAATGGACATTGCCCAGTGCAAATCTAGTGACATCAAGAATGGACATTGCCCAGTGCAAATCTAGTGACATCAAGAATGGACATTGCCCAGTGCAAATCTAGTGACATCAAGAATGGACATTGCCCAGTGCAAATCTAGTGACATCAAGAATGGACATTGCCCAGTGCAAATCTAGTGACATCAAGAATGGACATTGCCCAGTGCAAATCTAGTGACATCAAGAATGGACATTGCCCAGTGCAAATCTAGTGACATCAAGAATGGACATTGCCCAGTGCAAATCTAGTGACATAAAGAATGGACATTGCCCAGTGCAAATCTAGTGACATCATTAAGAATGGACATTGCCCAGTGCAAATCTAGTGACATTAAGAATGGACATTGCCCAGTGCAAATCTAGTGACATCAAGAATGGACATTGCCCAGTGCAAATCTAGTGACATCAAGAATGGACATTGCCCAGTGCAAATCTAGTGACATCAAGAATGGACATTGCCCAGTGCAAATCTAGTGACATCAAGAATGGACATTGCCCAGTGCAAATCTAGTGACATCAAGAATGGACATTGCCCAGTGCAAATCTAGTGACATCAAGAATGGACATTGCCCAGTGCAAATCTAGTGACATCATTAAGAATGGACATTGCCCAGTGCAAATCTAGTGACATAAAGAATGGACATTGCCCAGTGCAAATCTAGTGACATAAAGAATGGACATTGCCCAGTGCAAATCTAGTGACATCATTAAGAATGGACATTGCCCAGTGCAAATCTAGTGACATAAAGAATGGACATTGCTCAGTGCAAATCTAGTGACATCAAGAATGGACATTGCCCAGTGCAAATCTAGTGACATCAAAAATGGACATTGCCCAGTGCAAATCTAGTGACATCAAGAATGGACATTGCCCAGTGCAAATCTAGTGACATCAAGAATGGACATTGCCCAGTGCAAATCTAGTGACATCAAGAATGGACATTGCCCAGTGCAAATCTAGTGACATCATTAAGAATGGACATTGCCCAGTGCAAATCTAGTGACATAAAGAATGGACATTGCCCAGTGCAAATCTAGTGACATAAAGAATGGACATTGCCCAGTGCAAATCTAGTGACATAAAGAATGGACATTGCTCAGTGCAAATCTAGTGACATAAAGAATGGACATTGCTCAGTGCAAATCTAGTGACATAAAGAATGGACATTGCCCAGTGCAAATCTAGTGACATACAGTCAGACACGGTAAATAGCTGTAGAGAGAGTGTCCCAGTATCCCGGGTTTTGGCCTACACGAAGGAACTGATTACACAGTTCACAAGGGTAAAAGGTGAGCAATGGTTTGTGTGATGGTGCCAGCGGTGGTGGAGGGGAGAGACAGGAGAGAGAGAGAGAGAGAGAGGGGGGGTAAAAGGTGAAGATGGGGGTAATAAGAAAACTCTACGTGTGCTGATCAAGAGCAGTAAAAAGCGTGGGAACTGGTTCATCCAGAGACAGTGCCAGGAGGTGAGGCTTGGGTAACTCCACAGATTTGATGGCGTAACTAAATCGACCCATACCTTTTCCCCCCGTTTACCTGATGTAAGAGACAGGATGAAATACAAAAAAGAAAGTACTTAGCTTTCGATCCTACCTTCCTCTCTCCCAACCCCCAGTGTTGGTGGGGTTTTCTTTTCTTTGTGTTTCTTTTTTCCCTTCCTTTTGGCATAAGTAAAATTGTTCCAAGGAATATGTAAAGGTCGTGGGAATGAGGCTATTTCAAGCTGAGACAACGTTTTCTAGTTTTTAAGTACAAGTCTATAAATGCACTGTCTTGTGTATTGGTTTCAATTACTTACAACTACAATAATAACCAACACAAATAAGTTAATAACCATGCATTGATAAAGACGACGATTTCAGTTTGAAGTACAAGTCTATAATACACTTTCTGTGAATTGGTAATGGTAATGGTAATTTATATAGCGCTTCTATCCATGCTATTTTAGCATGCTCAGTGCGCTCTAGAAGACTATTAATCTGTGAGAGGTTTCACTGCTGCCGGTTAAGCGCATGTGATAACAACTCAATATTAACGTCATCTAGTCCCAAAACTCCTGTAGGGCGACAGGGATCTGCCGGTGGCGGGGCTCGAACCCTCGACGTGTCAAGTGGTTTTTTGGTTGACAGTCTGGTGAGCTAACCGCTAGGCCAGTTGGTTTCACTAACTTACAATAAAAATAAAAGCCAACAAACCAAAAAACTTTCAATCATGCTTTGGATCAATTCGGTCCGACGCATACTTTACTTAATTTTTTTTACTAATCATAAAGTCAAGGAAAGTTTTTTTTTAATAAGTTAGTTGAGTTTTTAAAAAAAGTGTGAGCATTTCCTGATGATTGACAGAAAAAAAAGGTAGGCCTATCATTATAAAACAATATGTTACATTACTGAATCTTTAAATTCCTATGTAGAACATCACAAACAAAATGTGTAATTATTATCAGCTTTATTGCGTTACTTATTAGAGAAAATTCTGCAAAACATTTAAATCAAGTAACGGAAATGCATTTTTCACATATTCTACTTTCATGCGGAACATTGTTTCAATGTCTCGCCTCTAATCATCCTAAACGCTTGCTGTTCTACCATAAGGAAAAAGGGGGGGGGGGGGGGAGATTTTAAACTGTTCACAACACACACACAAAAATGCATCATATTTTGTCTTTCTTATTGTCAGGTGAATTACCTGGGATGTGTGCCGGCTTTCTTCACCCCAATCGACACCTACATGCCTCACGTTCTCAGCGTTCCTCTCTCTCTCTTAGTTTTGTTTTGGGTTGTTTCTTGTTTTTTAATCCACCCGGAGCAGACGCTATGTTTTTTTTCTCTCCTACCCACATAATTTGTTCTGTCTCGCACTCTTCTTGTGCTAATAAATATATGCGTATTTATTTATGTATTTATTTTAGACAACAACCGTCTATGTAGGTATCGACCGTCTGGAGAGGAAAGCGCTTGGCAATGTCTATACGGCTACATATATTTATTATAAGGCAGATAGACTAGTGTAGTACAGTACAGCATGTAGATTTTCGGCTGTTGGTCGGCGTTAGCAAATAATTAGACATCACGGAAATTACACACCCCGCCACACACTCACATACTCTCTCTGTGTCAAACACACTCACCCGCACACACACACACCAAATCACTTGCGCACGACACACTTGCCAAGACATACAGACACACTCGCCAAGTCATACAGACACACTCACCCACACAGACATACACAGACACATATTGAATGCATCTTATCTTTCTGGCCAGAAACTAGCAGCAAACGAGTTTTCTTTACTATGTAAATGTTACTGTAAAAAAATAATTGTACTACAATTTGACTCCATACAAATGTACGCAGCTTTTGTGTCTTTATTTACGGTACTTTCCGTGGCCTTTTCGGGCTCTTTGAAAACATTTTTTTGCTTCACTGGGTATGGGGAAGCACTTACCCTCTCTCCCAAATGTTACCTGACTAACAAAGGAGATTCCCCCTTCCCTCACTGTCTCCCCCCAAGCAATACTAGGCCTAATTTACACACCTCTATGTCGCGATTGCGCCCACGACATAACGGGCAGTAAGTATGTCGCGATTGAATTTTCTGCGTTTTTTACATGACACGGAATACTAAAATGGCTGATTTAATTGTAATTGTAGAAACTATATCAAAGATAATTTAGTGACTCTAGTCATTATCTCATCACAGTTCCATAGACATAAGAGCAAAACATTGGTTTCACCTAAACATTATCTATAGAACATATAAAGTCAATAGTGGAATATTCTAGTTTTGTTTAACTTGTAACTTAAGCAGTTTTGTATTGTAAGCCTGCAAATGTATATATATATATATATATATATTGGAGGAAACTTTTATGTGATCAATTAATATATGATTTGGGATGGGAGAAATTATCACTCATCCATCCCCTGAGCTAGAAATAAAATACCTCATCATTAAAGAACTATTAACACAAGAAATAGGCCTATGGTGATTATTTGGTATATATTATATTCACAAATGACAATAGTAAAACCAATAGTTAAATCATTAAACATAGAAACACTAGAGGACAGAAAGGCTAAAGTATAATAATATGTAAGGCATTAAACTCTAATTTAGAAATACAACACAATAATATTCTTTTACAATGCTCAGATAAACACAAGGACAAAAACACTTTCCTTATCCCTTATGCGAGAGCATCCGGGCATGGAATGGGTTGCCTGAACAAACCAGAAAAAAAACAGTAATTTAACATCATTTAACACACTAATAAAATTGAAGACTAGACTCGGACCACGGATAAGCGTAGGACGCAATAATCCGTAAATATATAAGAAAAGATCGTAAACAAACTTTAACAAATTTAGTCTTTGTGGTGTTTGTTATAGGTTCTGTGAAATAAACTTTCTATTATATAGTAAGTAAAAAAAAAAGGGTAGATTTAGCTTTCTGTTATAGGTATAGGTTTTAACAAATCTAAATAAAATATGTCTGTGTGGTTCTTTTATGTAGTACTCTTTCTTGGTGAACTTGGCAACGGCTGGAGTCGGAAATGAAATAGCTAGGCTACCCATAATATTTCAATATACGTGTTGCTATCCCCCCTAGAGTGGCAGTGTAGAAGTAAACTATCGAGACTAAAATGTAAGTGGTATTAAGTTGATTGATTTCTGATGATCTGGGGGGGCCATCCCTATGATGTCCGGCTGATGAATTGCTCTGTGGGTCTCTGCTACCATGATACCTGAAATCCATTTAAAGTGCCCCTGACCATCGGCAGGGAAAAGAAGAGTACTAGCGGGAGAGGGGTGGCGTGGGTGGGGGTGGTGGGCTGGAGGGGGGTGGTCTTAAGAAAGCTCGCAATCTAATTTGACCAGGGTAAAATGATGCCACGGCTACAAAAGATCAGGCGAATGGGGAATTGTAGACGTCTGTGAAGTAAATAGTTTGTTCTGGCTACTGATGGTAGTCTATTGTCTGTACATTCGGTAGTGTGGGTTGTGCTTTTAATACCCGACAACTATGTGGCTTTTACAATATATACGACTGTACGGTACCGGTACTAATTTATGTTTTTCTACATTTATCTTGTTCTTAAAGAAACATTTGAAAATAAAT
Source organism: Anisus vortex (assembly GCA_949126835.1). Lineage (NCBI taxonomy): Eukaryota > Metazoa > Mollusca > Gastropoda > Planorbidae > Anisus > Anisus vortex. Next base: position 39,789,951 of record OX421503.1, read on the forward strand.
TCTGTATTCTTTGGTAAGAACATTCAGTTACAATTCGAGTACACCATCCGTTTCTCTAAACCTGTGATCGGCAACCTACGGCACGCGTGCCAGACTTGGCATGCAGGGTGGTTTTAAATGGCACGCAAAGGACCACCAAAAAACGAAATTCCATTCTCTTCTACAAGTAAAGAGCAGGATGACATTAAGGATGTTGGCACGCTGAATGGTTGAGGAATGCTACTTTGGCACACTATTATCTCAAGGCTGCCGACCCCCAGCTCTAAACTATCGCTATATTTACTATCGAACATTGTTTACACGTTCATAAAAGAACCCTCTTGTGTTGGGTAGAATATGTGTATGATACAATGGAATGGAAATACATAATATATAGAAAGAGAATCATTATTTAGCTTGTTTGATCACATTGACATTGGATTCCAGCTTCCCGAGTGGCATTTGAGTCGGGAATGGGTTGCCCAAAGAAAGCAGGAAAACCAGTAACTTTACATCATTTAAAATACTAATAAAAGTGCAAGACTAGACTCAGGCCACCGATTAGCGTAGGACGCAATGATCTTCTTTATAGAAGGAGCGTCTGTTATATTTAAGATAAGATAAAAGAATGTATTCTATCTTTCTTAAATCTAGCAATGTATTAACTTGGCCACTTACATTTAAAAAAAAAGTTAAATAGTTTCTACAGTGTTTTTGATAGTTTATAATGTAATAATTGTTTATAACGCAAGTGTATATGTATGTATTCCTATGTATCATTTTATTTTCATACTTTCATAAACAATTGATAATGTTTCATTTAAAAAAAATTAAAATGTTATTTTTTGTTATCTTAAAAAAAAACAGCAAGAAAATCACATGAAAGTATGAAATGAAATCCTATATCGGCGTTGGCCAGCAGGAAACGGTTCTCATTACTGTATGGCGCTCTGTCTGTTAGTTCATCGGTATTGAACTGTGCCAGAAACGGTGTTTTGTGCGTGTTTGTGTGTGTTTAAGTCACGTAATCAATGGTTCATCTTAGATTGCCAGAGAAGTAAAATGATTTTAAAGTTTTGAATAACTAAATATATAGACTTGATAAGAAGACGAATACGGCTTCAAGACGGGAAGTAGATCTTATAATAATGTCCTGAGAGGGTCGAGTCTAGAAATGAACATTTTAACAAAGACACGCAGTAAAAAATTCCACTTTGGAAGTGATGGCCTAACACACAATTAAATTGTGGGTAAATAATGGATAGAGAGACTCGGTATCGGATGATCGGGGTTTTTTTTTTTTTTAAAGTAGACGAGGTCAGATTAGTGCTATTGTTTGGCTGGTCACTACAAGACTGGACGTTAGTCTGGACAGTCAGTCTCTGAGCTCCACGGCTACAAAGTCTATACACAAAAAAAAAAAGAAAATCGATATAGTTTTGCTTCACTCTTTGTGTGATGTTTTTGTTTGTTTATCTAGTTCCTACATTCTCTTACATCTTGGTGTTTTTCACTCATTGGAACACAAATAGTCTTCATACAAGAAACTTGTACATAGTAGACCTACATGGAACTTTATTTTGTTGTTGCTCGTATTAAAGTGTATAATAAAGCATATTCATAAACACAAAGTACGATAAATTAAAACATTTTTGGGGAGAAAATATGTAGCCAACGCGTTAGGAGATCATATGTAAGCGTTAGGAGATCATATGTAAGCGTTAGGAGATCATGTGTAAGCGTTAGGAGATCATATGTAAGCGTTAGGAGATCATATGTAAGCGTTAGGAGATCATATGTAAGCGTTAGGAGATAATATGTAAGCGTTAGGAGATAATATGTAAGCGTTTTTAGATCATATGTAAGCGTTAGGAGATCATATGTAAGCCTTAGGAGATCATATGTAAGCCTTAGGAGATCATATGTAAGCCTTAGGAGATAATATGTAAGCCTTAGGAGATCATATGTAAGCCTTAGGAGATAATATGTAAGCCTTAGGAGATCATATGTAAGCGTTAGGAGATCATATGTAAGCGTTAGGCGTAAGTATAGTGACAGAAGAAAGTATTTATGTGGCAGGAGAAAGTATGCGGCAGGAGAAAGTATGTGGTAGGAGAAAGTTTGCGGCAGGAGAAAGTATGCGGCAGGAGAAAGTATGTGGTAGGAGGCAGGAGAAAGTATGTGGTAGGATAAAGTATGCGGCAGGAGAAAGTATGTGGTAGGAGGCAGGAGAAAGTATGTGGTAGGATAAAGTATGTGGTAGGATAAAGTATGCGGCAGGAGAAAGTATGCGGCAGGAGAAAGTATGCGGCAGGAGAAAGTAATGTACGAGAATAGAGAAACTACAAAATGTGTGCCTTAAAAGAAAGTACACGTTTCATCCTTGTGTGTTTAAAACAAAATTTTCTGAATCTTACTCTGGCTCACCCAGCCAGCCCCTGAGCCTCTAGACCGGCGGGGTGATTCGATTAAACAAAAGTCAAAGTATTGTCCTGGGGACAATAAAATTGAGAAGAAAATTAGTAATTCGGTAACGGCATCACATAAGCGGTTTCCCCCCTCCTCCACACTGTCATTATTAGAGGAGTTGACAAGTAATCAAGGGAGGTACCATACTGTCTAGGGACACTTGTTGTCTAGACTAGTCGATAATGTCTTGTCTTTCCTGGACTTTTATAGTTATATATTCAAAAGACTTTTTTCTTTCCACCGCTTCTTTTTTTTCTTCTTCCCTTTGGACTTTAAAGAAAGAAAAATGTAGAAAAAAGGGAAGGAGGAAAAAAGTTTGTCTGGCATATTTGTAAAGAAGTTGAACTCAAAAGTATTGTTTCGGTAATAGACTTTTCAGTCTTAGTCTTCCTTAAGAAATACAGTAGTTATTGTTTTAAAGATACAGTCGTTGTTATTTTAAAAATAATGTAGTTGGTATTTTAAAAATACAGTAATCTTAAAAAATACAGTAGGCCTAGTTATTATTTTAAGACTAGTTTGAGTCATATATAGTCCTACATGTTCTGTTGTTGTTATGTTGAACTATTAAATGAGTAACATCAATATAAGTGTCGGTCATTGTTCCATGAAAGTAACATCAATATAAGTGTCGGTCATTGTTCCATGAAAGTTATGTTGAACTATTAAATGAGTAACATCAATATAAGTGTCGGTCATTGTTCCATGAAAGTTATGTTGAACTATTAAATGAGTAACATCAATATAAGTGTCGGTCATTGTTCCATGAAAGTTATGTTGAACTATTAAATGAGTAACATCAATATAAGTGTCGGTCATTGTTCCATGAAAGTTATGTTGAACTATTAAATGAGTAACATCAATATAAGTGTCGGTCATTGTTCCATGAAAGTAACATCAATATAAGTGTCGGTCATTGTTCCATGAAAGTTAAAAATTAAAGATCCGGGAACAAACATATATCCTGTATATTAATGAATCCCACTAAGAACAGATATGTGTGTGGGCCCCTGTTTCTCAAATTGACAGCTATAGGTCAATAGGACTATAATCTAGTGAAATGCCTGAAATGTTGAGACTCTCTTCACAGTTATTCTATGTACTGTGCAGTGCGCTGGGTCCAGTATCTTTAGTTTTATTCCGTAATTTAAATAATCACTCCGACCTCCCCACCCTTTTCTCCTCAGTCTACTCGCCCAGCCTACCACCGGGAAATATTTGGAAGGTGCGTTAACATAAAATATGATTATAACTTCGCACATGCAGATAATATGATGCAGTATTTGTTACAAAACAAAACAAGACAGATCTTATCGGCCAACTCGGGCTGGCAATTTAATTACAACGACTCGGGAACTACCTCGGGTCTTTTGTTTTGGTTAATCTCGTCTACAAACATTGCAAACAATGCACTCGGCGAGGACAGGCAGCCATGTCAGGAGACAGACATTCGACTGTTACAAGTGATTCGGACTTAACTCCATTGCAGCTTTATTTTCCCTCCCAAATTTTTTTTTTCTACTTAGCCAGCAAAAGAAATTGGGCAGGGAGAGGGTTGGCTGAGTGGGGGCGCTTATCATGATAAATTGGACGAGTAGGCTAATAAAAACAACTATAACGCGTATATTTATTTGTATAACCTGTGAATCCCATATATTGTCCGTTTTTTTTTTCTTGTTTTGGTTAATTTGCGTAATTCTATTTGTTTTATAAAAGCCCGCCTTTTATTTGGAGCTAATTACTTTTGGACCTTAACGTGGGTGGTGGTGTTGAATTGTTTCGATGCTGTGGGGGGGGGGGGGGGGGAGGGTTACCAGGGAGACATAGGGAGGGATAGAGTGGATCACTTTTATCTCAGAAACTCGGTTTTGTCGAGCTCTAAATTTTCACCAGCAGCTTCGTCCTCCCACGGAGAGCTATTGGAGTTGAATTATTTCCTACTCAGGCCGGACAGATATACATCTGATAGTCTTTTGATATTTGTCGACCAATGGATTTCTTCGTGAATAAATTCATTTGGAACGGTTGCCTCTTGTTTGTTTGGTATACTGTACAGTTGTTGGAAATGTTATCTTGTGGTGAACATATTTGTGTGTTAAGTTACTTACTTATCCTGTTGAGTTGGATCTCATGAATTTAAATAGTCGATGCCGTTTCCATTGTTTTATTTTATTCATTTTTTACCCTACTGCCCCCGCCCCCCCCCCCCGCCACGACAAGGAATCGTCTTCATATGACGTCAAAGTCTAGACTGGTGTGTACAGTGACGTCAGAGGAGAGGTGACGTCACGCAGGAAATTTTTTTATGTTTTTGGACATGTTTGTGTGTGTGTTGGTAAATGATATGTTTAATTGAATATTTATTTCGTTTGATTATGTCAATTATGTCTTAATAGTTTTTTTGTTCAGTTCGCTTGTTTACACTAGTGCCATATATGTGTAGGATAAAGAAAATGTTGTTGCTTTTTGGGGGGAATTTGGACGTAACATGGAGATAAGCGTGGGGAGGGGGGGCTGTTAGATGTTACATATTTTACAATGTCATTATATATCAGAGTTCATAAGACAAGGCAACGTGAACGTATTATTTAGTGTGTAAAGTGTATTATTTAGTGTGTAAAGTGTATTATTTAGTGTGTAAAGTGTTGTTTTTAAAAAAAACAGACATTGAGATATTTCACACATACCGGTATAAATAAATGTGTGAATTTTTTGTAAAGTTTAAGAGACATTTATGACAATGTTAGAGAGTTAGAAATACAATTTAGACTAAGAATCTTGTATATGAATGATCCCACTAAGAAAATGGTAATCAGCAAAATGCCGTCTTCATAGCCAGACACAGGGCACGTGCAGATGTCTAGTCTATAGCAGGGGTCGGCAACCTTTTGATTAGGGATGTTAAAACCGGTTTGTTTTCAAAACCGGTTTTCGGTTCTACAAAACTGGTTTAAAACCGGATTTTGCCCCCCCCCCCCCCCCGGCCAGAAAAGCCAAATGTGCATAGTTTTGTAGGTATATTTGAAAAATAGTTCAAACTTGATTATTGTTTGCAGGACATTCAAGGGGTTGATTTGTGTGAATATAATTTTCTACACATTACCATTAAATACTTTACAACTAAAAAAAATCTGGGCTAATTGATTAGAACCGATAATAGTTTTCAATAGTAATAATCTTATTTCCGATTATCGTTGACCATAATTTTAAGAAGCATTTGAAGAGGATGACGATGTTAATCCAGGATGCTTTGTATGAAGGTTCGTACGCAATCCAGCGGTACTGCTACCGCTCAGGCTTATCTGTTGGGAACATATTTTACACTGAGCCAAAGATGAGCCGAAAAGTAAAATGATTCATGTTAATTGTAAGTATAACTTAACATTTGGTTTGATGTTGTTTTTATCGCAAACCATAGTTGGTATTTGGAAAAAAGGAAACACAATATCTAAAACTTAATAGTGTTAGCAAGGCATTTCAAGAATTGTTTTGTTCTAATCCAATATTATTTATTAAAAATATTTCCATCAGAACAAAAAGAAAAGGGTTGCTACCAACAAACTGAAATCCGGTTTTTAAAATCAAAACCGGTTTTCAGTTTTAAAACCGAAATACCGTCTAGGGGAAAAAAAAAATTTGAACTCGTGTATTAAAAAGCAAACTGTGTGACTTGAAAATTACTTTACTAGATCTAGATGGTTTATGATGAACCGTTTTATAAAGACACCCGTTAATTAGTTGTTTTTAAATATTTCTTTCTTTCTGCCCGTCGACATGTGCTGTAAACGTGTGTGGATGTTATGATGATTGGCTTCGTCTTTCATGCTTTTCAAATAAATGCAGGATGTGCTGGTGTGTGATCTTACCACATGGCCATTTAAAAAAAATAAACAACAACAACAAAAACACAACTTTCTGACTAGAGGGGGGAGAAGGGGGGGTGTAGACTGTAGACCCAGCCCGCTAATTTATTTTACTTTTTCTGGTACTTATTCCCTGGTCTCATTGGTTAATTCTAGTCTTTTAACGTTATTAGTTTAAACTTGGCTGCTGACCTTTTTTTTTAAAAAGGAAGAGTCACTTCCGATTGCTTTATTGTTGTTATTTTTTGTTTCTTGAACGTCAGCTGTGCCTTTGTTCTAACCCAAACCAGTAGCATTAGTCTTATTTAAATGTAATTAACTACTTGCCACAGGGCTTTCTTTTTGCTCTAGATAATATAACTTGACTATAAAACAGGCTTTTTGAAATTGATGATATCTCTCTATGTGTCTAGGTTTGTACTTTGTACTCATTGAAAGGCTATACACTATACTATCTACAAATCTACATAATCATCATAATCAAATTCACAATTAATTAGTTTTTTTGATATATTAGCTTTTAATTATCCTTCCCTCCCCCCCCCCCCCCCAGAGTGTGTCATGCACCATACTATTGTCCTAGATAAATCACTAATGCAAACTTAGATTTTTTTAAAGGGTGACTTTTGACTCTATTTTGACTAAATATTTGCACAAGTTGGGAATTGTTTATTATTTGTATTCAGAGGCTGGCTGGTCCTGGGGTTGGTTAGTTCATCGGACTATCAACTGACATGTCACTGATTCTATCCCTGCCGCCCTGCAATAGTTTTGGGTTATAGTGGACATACTAATCTTCTATCTAGAAGGAAAATCTGTAAAACTTCCTATAGCTATAGATAAAAATGATATAAACTACAATAAACAGAAAGCTATAATAATTGTTAAATATTATTTACTGAAAACATTTGGGAAAGTAAAATTTATAAATTATTGTTGGGCCTAGTAGAGGCATGTCATTTTATTTAACAAAAAGTTTGGACTATCCCTGAGCTGAGAATCAAACACCCATCTGCTGTATGTCTTTTAAGTGTTGAAATCCTTTACAATCTTATAAAAATATAATGTAAAATTAATGAAAATTAAATTAATTAGCCTGCCTATTGCCATTACAGGAAAGGAAGAAAAAGTTATCAGTGGGGAAAAGAAGCAAGGTCACCCCAGTTGCAGTCCAGGATGTTAACCACTCAGCTAGCGAGGACACATAAAGAAAGGTGAGATTGCAAAAGTAAAAGAGACAATAAGGTCACATGTCTCTCTAAATTAACCAATGGGTGCCGGATTAGACACCAACATGGTGCTTTATATATATATATTAAACTTTATTGTTTGCTTTGCTTATACTTATAATTTTCAGAAATGTTCAGATAAGACAATTATATTAAAAATATAACTTAGATTATGGAATATCTAACAAATGTTTGTTTTTTCTCTCAGGTATGCTAATTGGGATGAGCTTGAACTACAGGTAACTTAAAGGTGACACCTGTGAATTACTCATAAATTAGTGAGGAGACAATATCCTTGGGTGTTAATAAACAGAGACACAGTTAATAACCAAAGACATAGAATGCATACAGTGATCCTTTCAAAGACATGCCAGAGTTTAGTTTAAAGTTAATGGTACTAATGCAAAATATACTACACAACCAGAAGATACAGGTAATTAAAAAAAATTGAAACAAAAATCTATATCATTATCTTGTGTGTAAACAATTTTTACTACAAATATCAATTGGCACCTTATAATATATGGGGCACGATGGTAGAGCGGCAGCATGTTCGGCTGGCCTACTGAAGGTCCTGGGTTCCTGGTGAGGGCTAGGATTGGTTCCCGGGACTGGAGAGTGTCCCTGAGTCTACCCAGCTCTGATGGGTACCTGATATTAGTTGGGGTAAAGTAAAAGCGGCTGGGCATTGTGCTGGCCACACAATCCCCTGGTATGCCGTAGTCACAGAAACTAACGAGCCTTAAAAAGACACACATTTAAACATGCATTCAAGGCAAAGTTCTAGGACTGTTTTTAAAATAAATTAGTTGATATATTGAATTAAGAATTTGTATAAAATTAGGCCTATATGTTCATTAAAATGTTATTCTATAATAATTTAAATTTGTTAACTTTATTCTCATTAAAGAAATAATAAATGCAGAAATCATATTTAATTTAAGTGCTATTGATTTAGTTAAATTGGGACTTTGCTAAGGCTTGTGGACTTTATGACATCATCTGTTTAAGGATTTCATTTTTATTAGCATAAATGTAGGATAGATTCAGACCTTCAGAAAAAACAATATACACAGAGATAAAGCCATAAGAAACAATAGACTTGGGCGCCACTGTTCCAGCCCACATGATGAATGCACATGAAACCATGTGCACATATTTCATCTTTCAAATAATGCTACAGCAGCTCTACACCAGCTATGTATTATTATCTACCACCCACTAAAACCTTAATTGTCTACAACTAGATAAATATTGTCTGTATGTCTACAATTGGCCTTAAAAAAAATCAAGAAAAAAAAAAAATCAATGTAAACCAGATCTGTTTACAGACAAGCAAATGTGTTAGTCAATGTCTCCAACACACATAGAGATTCTTTTTTTTTCTTCTCTCTCCCTCTCTCTCTCTCTCTCCCTTATCCATTAATCTATCTGTACTGTCACTTGATGTATAACTCTATCACTTCTTTATATTACTCTCTCTCTATATATATATATATATATCTTCTCAAGTGTGTATTTGTGTGTAAGGAATCATTATGTTATTTTTTAAAATCCATGTAAATACTGACAGTACGTTTCTTGTAGGTATTCTTAGAGTTCATAATTCAAATTCTCATGACCAATTTTTTCATTATTCTCTCATATAATCTTTCCTCACTTTATCCCTGTTTCTGTTGTCCTTTTATTTATTTTTTCTTATGTGGGTATCATATGTTTTTTCCCTAGCATTAGTCACAGCTTACCAACTAGGCACAGAATTTGTTTGTTTATAAGTGAAGTTTTCCCTGATTTAGTTCAGACACATTTTAATTTTAGAGATAGATGTTGATTGTATTTTTATCTAGCTACATCCACTCAGTGTAGCTCACAGAAGTGGATATTATTTTACCCTTTCCCCACCATTCAGTGGAAGTTGTTTTTTTTGTGATGAAGAAAAAGTATGTGTTACAAACCAAATTACACTGGTTCAGTTGGTTCCCTTCTTAATTTGAATTTATCTAATGTACTTGTTGTATATCAAATCCTAAGATTGCTTTTTGAGTATGTTGTATATATATATATATATATATATATATATATATATATATATATATATATATATAATCTGTTGAGTGTGTGTGTGTGCGTGCTTGGTATAAATCACTTCCCCCAGTCAGTCACTAGGCCAATAGTCTCAATTGTTTGGTCAAGTGTCACAGTCAAAACTTGGAGTCTAGCCTTAGCTCTCTCAGTGTTTGTTGTAGTTGTGTTTTTTTAAAAGTACAGGCAACACAGACAGCTGGTGGTGGTGGGTTGGTGGTGGTGGGGAGGAAATGTTTTAGTGTCCTGATAGGCTGGGAGACCACTGTGTTTAAAGAAGTGAATTCAGACTATGGTACAGATTATAACTCTAGTCCCTCAGACAGTTCTTTCACTATTGAATTCTTTTCTTTCTTTATGCGTGACCCACTTCTCCCAGGGAAGTGGATTAAAAGGTTATAAGACAAGGGTACAGGTGACATTAGTCAGGGAGAAAAAAAATAAAGGCGGCTGGGCATTGTGCTGGCCACTTAATCTCCTAGTACGTCGTGGCCACAGAAACTTATGAACGCTAGTTTACAGTCCCTATGAATCAAATTGATCCTTTATTTTTGTATACAGGTGAGGTTGTGGGGGGTGTAGATGGAGGTTCTATGTTTAAATATATATATATATATATTGTGATCAATTAATTAATGTAACATCAAATCCCTGTTAAGTAAAAAAAACAATAATTTCTCCCTTTCTATCAAAGGTGCGGGTGAACGTGCAGTACAAAGTGAAGGGAAAGGTACAGCAATCAGAATAAATGGGAAGAAATGGAAGGAAAACAGTACAGAAATGTAAAGACTTGTCCTAGGCACCATCTACCTGGAAATTCTCAAAGTACTGATGCACCTTCTACTAATCTGATTGTCTAGCAAACAAAATCAACCAATGGCACACCCAACAAAGTCAAATTGTTTCAGTAAGTACACAATTGTAACTTGTGCCTAATCCCTTTGATTCATGTATTTTTAACATAGTTTATCACATTACAGATGTTGGTTTTAATTGTATTTGTATCTTTAAAAGGACATTTTTTTTCTTCTTCAATATGCCAAAAATGTTGTATACAAAAAATATGTTTATTTTTCCAGATGTACCTAATTTGATATCCAAAAAAGATTTTGGTTGAAGCGAAGTTGAATGTTTGAAACATGAATTTGAATGTTTGAAACACACGCATTTAAATGTTTGAAACACGCATTTGAATGTTTGAAACATGCATTTGAATGTTTGAAACATGCATTTGAATGTTTGAAACATGCATTTGAATGTTTGAAACACACGCATTTAAATGTTTGAAACATGCATTTGAATGTTTGAAACACACGCATTTAAATGTTTGAAACACGCATTTAAATGTTTGAAACACGCATTTAAATGTTTGAAACACGCATTTAAATGTTTGAAACACGCATTTAAATGTTTGAAACACGCATTTAAATGTTTGAAACACGCATTTAAATGTTTGAAACACGCATTTAAATGTTTGAAACACGCATTTAAATGTTTGAAACACGCATTTAAATGTTTGAAACACGCATTTAAATGTTTGAAACACGCATTTAAATGTTTGAAACATGCATTTGAATTTTTGAAACAGGAAACCTCATACACATGGAAATTCCGTTTGATATTATGATGGGGTGAACAAAATAATTCTTGACTTAATCCCTGTAACTACGTCAAATTCTAAACACAATTATTTGCTGACTTTGCTTATTTTTATATAATTTTTTTCAATTTAATGTTAGGCTGCTGATGTGACATCTTAAAAGTAGTTGAGTGTTAGGAACCAATGATGTTGATGTGGTAACCAAAAGGGACTGCAGTCATATAGTATATTAGTTAACAGTGCAATAGAAATATCTACAGGTAAGGGTGGATAAAATGTCTATTGGCTGTGAGATCTATTTAATGTAAGAAACAGAACTATCACATGAAACAAATGGGAATTTTATACACTAAAGGGAATGGTCATGGGAATAATGTATATTTAATATATTTATAATAACAGTATTGTTCAGTATAAAATTACTAATATGATTTTTACCCTTTTTTTTTTCACAGGTGTAAATATAAAAAAAACAGAAAATGTTTTGTTTAATTTACATATTTAATTTTCCCATTTCTCCATCTTACAAGATGTAATATATATGACACTAATATTTCTCTGGATATGTGTAATAATAATATAAAAATGATTTTTGATAAATACATATTTACTGTAAAACTTAAAAAGAAAAGATACTGATGAAATGTTGATTTAAAAAAGGTCTCTAGTTATGCAGGGTTCTTTTTTTAAACCATTGTAAAATGAAAGTAATTTTTCAGTACAGGGAAGACAGGGAGACAATTCATTATAATTTTAAACACTCCAAAACTAGTTAGGCTTACCTCTCCTTGACAAAGAATACATTTTTATTTCCCTTCTTTGTTTTTTTTTTCTTCAAAAAAACAGCCCTCCCTGAATGATTTTAACAATCTCCAAGCAACTTGAGCTGGTGAAATGATATAGCTTGCGGTGTATGCTGTTGATACTCAAGGCTTCTGCAAGTGATAAACAAAAAAACAAGTAGTTTGTATACATTTTGAAAATATAAAATTTAATAACAAAAATATAAATTATTTGTAAAAATCCTTATGTTCTGCTAGTGTAAATTTAAACATGAAGATTGTCTTACATTTCTTACTGTCTAAAATACAATAACTTTTTTGTTGCATGTTCAGCTGATAGACGTCCAATACAGAATAAGCATCATAAACAGAATGTACGTCATGCACAGAATGTACCATCATATACAGAATGTACGTCAGCAACAAGCCCATGATAACAATTGTACGTACTTTTTTTTTTACATAGGAGCTCTCATTCACCTTTATTTTAAAGTTAGTCAATTATTTTAACATTGTTTGCCTGGGAATCCTTTAATCTAAAAGTATTTGGCTTTAACTCGGCTGCATTTTTTCTTTTCATTAACCAAAGCACTTTTAAATAGAGAGGAATGAGAGTAATAAGCTGGTTTATCTAAAGGGCTGTCCTTGATTTCTGTTTGAAGTGTGTACTCACAATTTGCAAAACTGGTTATAACCACTTCCAGGACTAGAGAGAGATTCAATTGTTGCCAAAATAGTTTTTTTTTTTTTATTAAAAATAATCCAAATCAATTGTTGAGTATAATCACAACAACAAACAGCAGTCAGTGACTAGTACTGCCCTAACATAAATCAACTTGACACACACAATAACACACTACCAATCTATCAATGAATGGACAATTGTATGAAGGGCTCAGGGGGGGTATTTGTATATTTTATTTATAAACACATAAAGAGTTATTATGACCCGTTCAAATTCTATGGATCAGCTTTAAAACACAGTTACTGTATAATAGAAAAAATAACATCTGAATCAAATGATAAAGCTGGAAAGAAAGGATTGTTTTTGTTTTTTTAAACCTTGTGTCAGTGATATTTCAAGTTTCTATGAATATATCGACATTCAATTTCTCCGTGGTTCTGCATTGGTTGCTCACAATGTGTCTTATGCTGACTTATGCTAGCTCTTTTGGTCAACTGAAGGCTCAGTAAAGTTCATTTGCCTTGTATATGATATTTGTCTCCATACACAGTAACACTGTCAGGGTTGTTTGTATAGCAAATTGAAGTTTTTCTCCTTAAATCATATAATATTGTGACATTCTTGTAAACCATTTACATCAGTGCATATTTTAATAAAAAATTTTATTATGTAAAACCATGGTAAATTATTGTTCTCTCTCTTTTTATGGACTTATCCAAAATTAAACAATTTTAGCAATATAAAAGATTAACAAAGATTTGTAAGTTCTATGTTTATCCCAAGTTTGGTCTATCATTTTGATAAAGTTGTTCTGTTGGTTTTCTATTTATATTAAATAAGAATCAAAGAATCTAAATTACCGGGTATTTTTTTTAAAATACTCACTGACAACATTTAGCCAGTTATACTAAAGGTAACATTTGTAAAATGTGTTTAGTCTGTAGCTGTGTTTGTAAACAGAATCATTCTATGTGTTCAGCCAATCATATTAGTTAATTTAAAGACAAGTGACCTTATTGTCTCACATTATACTTTTGCGATTTCACTTCGGACATGTGTCTACGCTAGTAAAGTTGTTATACGTGTCGGACTGCCATGCGGGTAACCCGGTTCAATTCTCCCGTTAGTCTATAGGCTACCTTTTTTTTTCTACAATTTGTTTAATTTAATTACTTTCCTAAAAGTCTTTAGTAAAAAATTATAATTTTCAAAATTATTAGATTTATAGCTTTCAGTTTATTGTAGTTCATAAAAAAAAATTCTGTAGCTTATACAAGCCTGTTTTATTTTCACCTGGGCAACGCCGGGCAATTTAGCTTGTTCTCAAAGAAAATGGCTAATTTAGTTTTACTATCAACTTGTAGGATATATTCAAATATCAGAGACAGAAGTGCCATGTGTGTGTTTAATAAACACACACAATGAAATAAAATTTAACAATAATTTTCTAAATATTAGCATTAGTGATTATTCATTTTGATGAATTAAAAATAGCTAACATGACTGACTATTTAAGAAATGTTTGTATAATTATTAACACAAGTTGTCAGACTTTAAAAATCCTATAATTTATTTTAAAATTTTCAAAGTCACTTTGTGTATGCAAGCCAGAAAAAAAAAATAGCCTGAATGTTAGAAGTTGTGCTCTAAAGAAAGATATAAATCTTAATTACATGAATAAATTATAGGAAATTTAAATATTTCACACTTACTGCCTGGTATAATTAACTTCATCCTTTGTATGAGAAATGATCATTGAACTAGGTCACAAATAGAGTAAAGCCAAACTAGGCCACACTACCAAACATTTTAACTGGAAACACAAAATATGACATATTTTCACCGCCTCTTGTGGTTTATAGACACCACGCTTAGCACATTCCACACAGTGAAATTCAAAATTGGGTCGCGGTTTCACTTGTATTGATAATGGCGCGTAACACGCGTTAAGAATTGGTTTATCCTAGACTAGTGAAATTTTAAACAATCATTTTTTTGAAAAAGCCATAATGCCTTTACACCGATAGAACCCATTTCACACGCGCGCCAACGCATGCATACCACAACGCGTAATGCGTAACTCACAGCTACACACCATCCCCCAGACATGCAGGCTGAACAGCAAGCGGGCAGGCCAACAGAAGAGAATGAAGAGCACACACCTGCGCATGCGTGGACCGCTGTGCCACCAATGGCAGTCATTTGCACAGCCCGTCTAGCCAATCCGTGACCCGCTTACGTCAGTGTGCATAACTGTGGCGCAAATTTTGAAAAGGGTTTTGCTTAGTCAGCCTCCCACTTCTGGTGTAACAGCAAGTTGTTTTTTGTATATTTCTCACACCCTGCCTGTGTGTTGTGATAATCCAGATGTCTTAGATATAAACACTGCACACATTGATATTCTCTTAGTAAACTATTTCACTCACAATGTAGAATGATAGCCAATCAATTTCCTTTGTGTTTTATATACTTTCTTGTTTCTCATTGAATCTTTCTTCCCACATATTGCTTAAGAATTTAAAAGTATTTGGGGGAGTGTACATACAACTAGAGAATAGTCCTGGCCTTTTGTTTGGTTTTTCGGTGAAAATTGTCATTTAAAAATGTACAAACTAAATGTGAAAAATGAAAAGAAAGAAAAGTAGGCTGTGGTTCTGTCTTTCTTTCAGTTTTCAAGGACATAGCAGCCTGTCTGTGTGTGTACTGAGGCATACATTTTCTCTTAACATTTCCCTGCATCCCTCAAAGCCCCTACCTCCCTTCTCTCCCCCCCCCCCCTCCACTGTTTTGTGCAGCTAGTCAGACCCAACCTTTCACCTGGTGCATTTATTTGTGAGTGTGTGTGTATGTATGTGTGTGCCCTGCATCACAGTTAGTCATGCTACATTGTTTATTTTTAGATCTGGCTCTATATTCAAGTGGTAGTGATTTTTAAATTTAAACTTCACTGGTGGTGTATGAACTTTTTTTCTGATTTATTGATTGGAAATTGATTGATCCTACATTAATTTACTTAAAAGTATCAAAGGTGGCTTACTATGTAAATATACTGCTCTGTTAATATTTTCAATATATGGAAATAAAATATTCTAATAGTTATATCATTCAAGACAAAAACTAAAATTGTAAACATTTTGTTTATAATGGTTTCAAAAACCAGAACCGTACACATAAACATAAAAACTTTTCTCTTATTTTATATATTACTGACACTCCTTCTATAAAGTAGATGATTGCGTCCTATGCTCTTCCGTGGTCCGAGTCTAGTCTTGAATTTTTATTCATGTTTTAAATGATGTTAAGTTACTGGTTTGTTCAGGCAATCCATTTCATGCCAGAATGCCACTCAGGAAGAAAGAGTACTTATATGCATTTGTTTTCGCATAAGGGATAAGGAAAGTGTTTATGTCTTTATGTTATCTGAGCATTGCAACAGGCTGTTTTTTCTTAGCATTTTGTTTTAGTCTGACAGTTCATTCAACCTTTGACATCTTATCTTATATATTACAGACGCTCCTTCTATAAAAAAAAGATTATAGTGCCCTGCGCTTATCCACTGTCTTGCTTTTTTATTACTGTTTTAAATGACGTTAAGCTACTGGTTTTCCTATTAACATGCAAACTACATAAAGGTAAGATAGTGGGTGAGAGTTGAATGAACTAGTTTCCTAAGCAAACTAATCTGGAATCCAATGGAAAAAAAAAAGATTCAGTGTCAATGGACAGATACTAAAACAAAAAAAAAAGGATAAAAGCTTAGTCTCATTCTTGACTTTATAGGTAATAATAAATAAAATCTTCTTAGTAAAGTAAAGTACCCATCAGACCAAATTGATGCATAGGTCTGGTGAATCAGCGTTCACCAGTTTCACCTAGTATGCCTTGGCCATAGAAAAATCCTCTTAGGAGTCTAAAACAACCTTTTGGAAATTTAATAAATGTTCAAATGGCTTTGTCAAAAATTTAAACTTGTAGAATTCTAAAAGTTTCTGTCAACTAAGAAATTTTGTTTTTGCTTTGAGGAAAATTATAATCACATTTTCTTATTATACACAAGTCCTACATGTGGTTCAGTTGTTTTTAATTTTTATTTACACAGTTTACTGTTGAAATATAGAACAAATGTATAAATAGTCTATACACATCAATAACCTATTCACACAGTCTACTCTGCTACCTCTGAACTGATTATCAAACAAGGTTGCACATAGTATGCATTTTTCTGTTCTCTGGGCTACCAACTCGCTTAAATAAAATTAACTGACAGGCATTTCAAGCCCCATAAGTTTTAACCCTTTACTGGGTAGACGTTTTTCCATTTTCTAGCTCTGTGCGGGCAAGATTTTTTTAGGATTTTTTGACGCGCGTATTTACTTGTTTGAGAAGCTATTTTATCCATTGTTACTTCTTCAAACAATTGATTGGAAGTAGCTTAACTGAGACTGATTAGCCACAGGCCAATTGGGGCCAGTTTGTTCCCTAAATTCTTATATTTTTATTTAGTTTTCCACCCATGGGGGGGTCTCAAGAAGGTCCCTCCCGTCTACTTCAAGATCAGACTCACAACTTTCGATATATCTTTTTTCACTGTCGGAAAAATCAAAAGTAGGCCACAATCAATGTCACTATCAAACTTAACTTCACCCGATTAAAAAATTAAATGCCCATTAAACTAAACCAGAAGAAACCTAACTAAGACCCAACGGCTCCATCACACCACTTCGCGAAAAAAATGTTTAAAATATGAAGAAAAAAAAATTACAGCGATGAAAAATTTACTAGAGATATTCAGACATTATATTAACTGGAAATAAACAAACGGAATGTTCCCGAGATCTCGGACTAAACGAGAAAGCAGCCTGAACTATATAAATTGTCGCTGACGTTTTCGGGCGTTTTGCCCGTATCGGCAACGGACGTTTTCGGCCGCAATGCCCGGTAAAGGGTTAAAGGAAAACACTGGTTGTTTTCTCTATTGACCTATAACTATTTATAGAAAATGTTTGAAACTTAGGCTAAAAAATTCAACATGGATGTCATTGTCATTACGAGTCTTGTTTTATAGGGTTAGATTATTGTATTATTCTCGTCCATGTTTAGTTAACCCTGCGTACGATCATACATAGAAACATTGACACTGTGTGGGAATAATTTTCCTGATCCATTGACATTGATGAATTGACAATTTATCTCTTAAAATGGTTTTCACTCAACTAACAGCCACTTCACTTTGCTGTTCTTTATGAAAGTTTTTAACATTGTATCCTAATAAGTTTACACAAATTGTATGACTTTTCATTTTGGTAAATTAAATGTAGAGATTGTATGTGAATTTACAGACGTTGGCAGCCCCAGGCCGCACTATTCCTTCCTATAATCCCTAAGGCATTATGATCCATAAACCAGTACACTTCACATGCATATGGGGAATATGTACTGGGGGAATGTAATTTTTGAAATAGAGAGCACAGAATTACATGTGTGTGTTGCAAAAGCTTTAAGACTTTTATGATCTAATCAGATTTTAAAAAAAACAAAAACATAAAGAAAACAAAACCTTATTAATAGAAAAAGATTGAAGAAATATTTGTAAGCTTGGGAGATACCAGAAAATAAAAATATAGTGTGGTGTCATTACAAGTTTTTAAATATTTCTTTATAATTTTTTTTTGCGTGGTCAATTAATGACTTCAACTATTAAAAAAAATTTCTCTGTGAACCATTCAACTATTTTTAGACAATCTAATGAAGATAATATAATGAAAAATAAGTTGTAATATCAAATAAATTACACACGCTCTCTCAATACAGAAGATTTTTTACTGCCTATAAAATGAGGGAAAAACTTGTTTAAACCGGCAGTTGTATTAAATCTATTCAGTGATATAAATTATTAAATCTATTCAGTGATATAAAATTATTAAATCTATTCAGTGATATTAATTTATTAAATCTATTCAGTGATATAAATTTATTAAATCTATTCAGTGATATAAATTTTTTAAATCTATTCAGTGATATAAATTTATTAAATCTATTCAGTGATGAATAGATTATTGGACTTTTTAATGTGAATATGTTAGTCTTGGTTCAAAAAAGAAAATGCAAAAGTAATTATAAATGCAAAAAAAAACCTCAAATATGACTGTTTCATCTTTTAGTTAGTTTTTAAACTTAGATATATAAGGACAAGAACTTAGATAAACAATGGTTTAATAATTATATTATTACACTGGTGGAATTATTGAAACAGGTTAATTTAAATGACTCATGCTGTTTAAAAAAATTAACACTAATAAAGAAATAAAGCAAATTAGATCTAACATGAAAGCTAGCGTTACTTTATTATTATTTTGTAAAAGTTTTAGTTTGACTAGATAAGCATGTTCTTTTTGCAACTGGGCATAAAATAGAGAAGAAAAAAAATACAACACATGTATTCTATACTTTAAAAGAATATATTATTTCCATGTACTTTTCATACAGGCTAAATCAATCTTTTATATTTGTCGTACTTACCATAAAATGTTAACCGCTAAAAGTAAAATAACCAATGTGTTTCTTGAAACAACATGGCCGTGATCTCACAAAACGCGCGCGCATGTGCACATTTGTATCCATAATGTAGAAGAAGAAAAAAAAAACACAACCGGCATGATATGCAGAAATAAAGGACACAGTGTGAACGATTGGTGTGTAGCAGGATATGATAGCCTTATGCACAGGAAAATGAGATGTTTTGTAGAAACTAAATGCTCCACATGGTAGTAGTAGCTCTTCACATCCACACAAAGGTTATATCTATCCTTTCAGTTTAAGGAAAGAACTAGGTCAGACTTAGTATATAACGTGTGTGTGATTGTGTTTGTCTTAACAAATTCACACAGATCAAGGGGGTAAAGCCAAGCCGGTCTGCCAGCCAGCCAACTATGCCTGCACTTTTTGAAGCATACGCATGCGCAGTTTATGCACTTGGCCAAAATTGGGTCGCGTGGGGTCGAGGGGGCGTTAGGGGGAAACCACAGTTGCATTTTCTAATCTTAAATATAAAACAGCTTACTTTGTGCAGTATTTTAAAAGTATTGCTTTTTTTTTAAAAAAAAAAAAAGATCACGGCCTGTTCATTGATATTGATGAGTAAGCAAGTAACGAAACGTGTGTCGTATTTTCACCCAAGTAGCTAAGGATAGCTATTGGAGACAATTCAGAAAAGCTTAAAACGTTTTGGGATTGAAACTTATGCTTATTTTATGTAGCGCATGCGCATAGTGAACATGCTTTTATGTCTGTCTTAGCCAAGCTGGTAGCACATTATGCAGGCGTTGTGTTTTATCTATGAAGCAAACTCCTTGATATTGTATGATTTTTGCATATTGGGCGAATTGTGTGACACTTTTTAACATCTAGAGCTAAAGGTGTTACATTTTAAAAGTTGACCGTAGAACTCTGTTAAATTATTGAATAACAAAATAACAAATAACAAAACAAAAATGTAAGTTAAAAAACAAGAAGACAACTAATCCCAATGATGGTGTAGTCGGGCAGTATTTAATGTTACTTCAATTTAAATTAACACTAGTGCTTTTCCCATCTGGATTTTTGTGTACTAGACAGCAGGGAAACAGCTATAGTAAAGTACAACTATGAAAAACAACAACTATGCAGAACCGCTTCTTAAATTTCCATTAAACAAATAAAAGACTTGCTTTAGCAGCAAGAAATGAATGTTTAACTAGAAGTGTCTTACACTGACCTAGCAGTTATAGGCCAATACAGTTCATTTATTAGAATAAATATTTTTTATGCACCTCACAGAATGGTACTGAAGTAATAATAATAAGATATTTAGTTTTAGGTGTTTAATATTTTAATTAAAAAAAATTATCTATAAATGGTGAAAAAAATCTCTAAAATTCATTGATTAGTTCAAAAGTTATTCAAAATTACACAAGTGAAGTTGTTTTGGAGAAAAATGAAAAAGGTATCTATTTAGCATTACAACAGATAATTAAATATTACCAGGATGAATAAATATTAACCAATCAGGATGAATAAATATTAACCAATGACCATGAAAGTTAGCAACCACAATCATAATGAATCAATTAGCTGTTTAAAGTTCTAAATATTTAAAATAATATTTAGTTGACTTTTAAACAACTAGACAGTTTACTTGGTTTTTAACACAAAAGGGGCATAAAAACTCGTTTATAAATAAATTTCTAGAAAATATTTGTTTTTTTCAATTTCACATCTATGTTACAACATTCAACATTACAAATCAATAATAATCTCAAAAATGACCAAGGATCCTTTTTTCACATTATTTTGCATTTATTGAAACATCCGTTTTACCGACTTCCGTACTGGTTTGATGGATAGCATGTCATTTCAACTTTTTAAATAACCAGATGAAGTTTTAAAGGTACTAAATTGTCAGGGGAGATAACTTTGATTTACTTGATAGCTTCCCTGGTTATACATTTTTTTTATTGATTTGTATCATTAGATTGGTAAGACCTATTAACATTTTTAGATTTTGATTTTCAACTTTTTCCCCCACTATTTGATAGTGATGCATTAGGAAATAATGTCTAGTTCTCTTGAGTTCATCATTATTATAATTTGTTCAAAAGTCTGCTAAATGAACACTGAAACCTAAAACATTTTTTGTGTTACTTTGTGGTAGTTTTTTTATTGTTGGACAGTCTCATTATGTGGCAGATAGATCAATGGAAAAGATATCTTGCACAAGATTTATTTCTTAAATACAAAATCTAGTTATTTCTCTAAAGCTATCACTTTATATAAGATATTTCAATATTTGGTCAATCATCAGGCTTCTATCTTTTGAATAACAGAAGTAATTTTAAAATGCTGAGGAAGTGTAAAACCCACTGCTCCTTCCCCCCCCCAAAGGTGGGGTATCGGATGGGGGATAGCCCCTGCTGCGCGTCCGAGGTTCATTGCACTGCCAAGAGGCCCCTGAGTCTCGTGGGGGAGGGGGAGCAATGTGCGCAGCAGCTCACTTCAACTCTGCCCTGGTGCCTATATGTCCAGACCTATATTCTGGAATTTGTGCTATCCGGTAGCAGTGGAGGTTAACAAGTGAGCCAACACGATGCTGATCCGAGGGGAATTCTGCAGATGGGGAGAGAAGAGTAGTGTATGTACTGCTGAGACCCAATCCTATGTTAGGCTACATGCTGCAAGGTGGCTGGCGCTTGGACAGGATCTTGACGTGCCCCATCTTGTTTCACCCCTGAACATTGTTATGCCCTAGACAAAGGGTGTGCAACAGGCGGCCCACAAAACGGTCAAGGCTTTTAGTGTGGCCCCTCAAAAGAGCTTCTAACAGCATTTAAAAAAAATTTGTTGCATTTCATTGATAATGCAAATAAATTTTCAGACTGTGTGGCCCGTCTTGTTGTATAAAATTTCATTTGTGGCCCAAAGCAGAAAAATGTTGCACACTCCTGCCCTAGACGTAAGAGCAGGGAGGCTTGTCCGTTTTTTTTAAATAGTTTTTGGCAATTATAAACTTTAAACTTTTGTACATAGTTATTGTTTTAACATTTGAAATAAATATTTTTCATGCTGCTTTGTCTTATTTATCAAAATTCACTAACTTTCACTTTCCTTGGTAGTTTTCCCAACCCGTAAAAACCCAGTCACTGTAAGTTGATTAACTGTTTGTTTCAAGAAAAAGTTACATAATGTGTTTCCATTTTAGTGCTAAAACTGTTGCAATGAAATTACTTCAATTAACTCATTTGCTACTAACCTAGTTTCCAAAGACACCCCTGAAAATACTAGCCAAAGGGTAGGAACTCCTCATTAAATTTAGTACATTATTTAAAATATTTTTTTATGACTAAAAACATTCCCCAAAGTTAATAAAAATAACATTATAAATATATAAATATCTTAGCTTTCTGGAAATGTATACTTTTACTTTTATACATAAAAAATGTTGAATTATCGATAGAATCATTGGCTGAGTGTTGAGACCCTAGGATTTGGCTAAATATTTTCACTAGCCCTAGCCACGAAGTCCGATAAAGTATCATAAAGCCCATAAATCGAGTTGCAATGGAAATTCATCCAAGTCTATATCTGCAGCACCCTTATTATCAGAACTGTTGTTAAAAGTTATATTTGGAGGTATAGAGCGATTGATTAATAAGTACAAAATTAAAGGCGAAGGCTATAAAAAAAAGTATTACAAGATGAAAGGCCAGTGAAAACTACTCGTACTTTGAAAACGCATCGCAAAAAAAGAAACTTATTAAAAACATGGTTTTTTTTTATACGAAACAGACTATATTCCTACTTTTTAAAAGACGTGCTTGCAGTAAAATCACTCCC
Source organism: Anisus vortex (assembly GCA_949126835.1). NCBI lineage: Eukaryota > Metazoa > Mollusca > Gastropoda > Planorbidae > Anisus > Anisus vortex. The sequence goes on from OX421503.1 coordinate 39,813,008, forward strand.
ACAGAATGCGTGGCGAAAAATCTATAAATAATGACAGGTTAGTCACACACACAGGGCCGCTTTTGGGCGCATTAGTACGGAGGGTGGTTTGCCGCATTCAGTCGCGGTAGTAGCAAATGAATTAAGAAAAGTTCTTACTTGTGATGTTTCCTCTAGACTGACTTTGGGATTACATGAATTAAGAAAGTTTTTTTTTAGGGATTTTTCCTCATTGTAGTAAAACTAAAACTTCTGATTTCTTATAATGTCTATATAAATATTAAGGCTCTTGTAGGATTATTGATTTACAAATATTACTTTCTTTTATTTTGACTGTCAATTTGTTGTGGCATATAAACTCTTTCAACAAACGTTCGAAGTTTTTATTGAAAGGCGGCAGATTTATTTTGTTCTATTGGTCTAAACAGCCTTAGCGTAGCAATAGACTTTTACAGTTATGTCAGTTGAACTCACGGTGGGTCATCTGGCCATGGTCCAGAAAGTTATTTATTTATTCTTTTGTTTAGCTTTTAAAAATTACAGACACCCCCCCCCCCCCCCCCACCACTGGACCAAAAATTATTGTATTGTGCGCATATCCATGGTAAGAGTCTATTCTTGCATATTTTTTTTACCTAGTAGTTTCTTTTTTTTTTTTTAAATGCTTTGAAGGGGTGCATAAATCAGGTGAACTCGAAGACGATTAAAAGGGGAACATAAAAAGAGGGAATCTTTAAAGGTATGAAAAAAATAGTTTTTCATAAACTGATCCTGTTTGATTCATAGTGAAATAGGATCATTATCATTTTTTTTTAAATTCATAAAATGTCAGACAGCAAAAGTTTAAAGTACTTTGTCTGTAGTCTGTGTGTTCTATTGTAAAAACAGACTATAGCCCAGATATAGTCTTCACTTACACATTGAACAAAAAAGCTTCACACAATGTTCCCTTGAAATGATAGTCTGGGTGGGGCAGGGGTACACAGGCTATGTGTAAATATCTTCTTGTGCCATAGAGATAAGCATGTCTGCCATGTGATCCAACCCGCCCTTGCATGTATGTATATTTTTTCTCTCTCTCTCCATTTCAAACTGGGCGCTCTTTTCTCCCACTTTTTCTGATGTACACACATACAGCGACCTACAGGAGGAGCATGCGCAGCTGCACCAGGAAACCAGGTCAACAGGTCAAGAAAGGTCAGCAGACAGTGTGTAATGTGTGGGTAACTATTTTAGTGACCTATTTATGCCACATTTACTGACACTGGATCAATGCTTGAGTAATGACTTGAGTGCTGTGTGTGTGTGTGTTTTCCCTGTTATGGGAGTGAAGTGGTTTCCACTGATTACACACACAGTCCTGTAAAACCTGACTCTGTGATTATTTTGTTCCGCACTAGTAGTACTAGTATTTTTTCCACTTCTTTGTTCAAGCCATACTTTTTGATTGCTTTTGTAATTTCTCTCATTAAAAAAAAACCTTGAGAGAACTTGATTCATATAATACACTATTGACATTCTTTTCTAGTTCTCTGATCTGGCCTTTGTTTGTCATTGATTATTAGATTGAGTTTCACGCCTATTTATTTTTATATTGAAGGTTCTCACTGTTGTTGAAAGTTTTTTTTTACCCATTGTTGACATGCTACTGCCTTTCATTTTCATATTCCTGTATGACATGGTATACTGGTTTGGTTAGACATTCTGAATGTCTAAAATGTCTCGTGTTCGAATCCAGGCACAAAAAACTGGATTTTTAACCCTTTACCGGGCATTGCGGCCGAAAACGTCCGTTGCCGATACGGGCAAAACGCCAGAAAATGTCAGTGACAATTTATATAGTTCAGGCTGCTTTCTCGTTTAGTCCGAGATCTCGGGAGCATTTCGTTTGTTTATTTCCGGTTAATATAATGTCTGAAGTATCTCTAGTAAATTTTTCATCGCTGTAAGTTTATTTTTTCATATTTTAAACATTTTTTTTCGCGAAGTGGTGTGATGGAGCCGTCGGGTCTTAGTTAGGCGTTCTTCTGGTTTAGTTTAATGGGCATTTAATTTTTTAATCGGGTGAAGTTAAGTTTGATAGTGACATCGATAGTGGCCTACTTTCAATTTTTCCGACAGTGAAAAAAGATATATCGAAAGTTGTGAGTCTGATCTTGAAGTAGATGGGAGGGACCTTTGGGAGACCCCCCCCCCATGGGTGGAAAATGTAACAAATTAAATAAAAATATAAGAATTTAGGGAACAAACTGGCCCCAATTGGCCTGTGGCTAATCAGTCTCAGTTAAGCTACTTTCAATCAATTGTTTGAAGAAGTAACAATGGATAAAATAGCTTCTAAAACAAATAAATACGCGCGTAAAAAAATCCTAAAAAATCTTGCCCGCACAGAGCTAGAAAATGGAAAAACGTCTGCCCAGTAAAGGGTTAAACAGGTCTGGCAGGGGAAGGGAGGTGGGGAAGAATTGTCCAAGAGTCTATCTGACGGGTACCTGACATAAGTGCTGGCCACACAATCCCCTTTTAGCCATGTGCACAGAAGCTTCATTAGCTCTATTGACCTGCATGACCTGAAAGGGATAGTTTTCTTCTTTTTGCAAATGCTTGTAGATATTGTCAGAATTGGTATCTGTGGTTTCCATTAGTCAAATAGGTTATTATAAAAATGTCTGGGTAGAGTTGTTGTGGTAAATGTCAACACCACTGGCCTGTATGTTTTTTTGTTTTTTTCTCCTTATCAGTAGATCTCTTTGATTCCATCTGGCTCTAATGGGCGGTTGAAATCAATTGGTGTGAGATTGCATTGAGCGTTGTGCTGATCATACTCTCCCCTCATATGTTTTCGTCTCATAGGGGCCTGGGCTCCACCTGCTGCTTGCTATGGCTGGAAAGATCCTTTATTTGACCCTCCTCCCACTGGATGCTAGGAAAAGGGGTTTTTAATTTTTGCACGCACAACGTTGGAATATCTGAGATGTAGACATTGAATTAGTGCCACGGTAAATAGACACCCAATTAGTGCCACCAGCTAATGGAAATGTTTGACACTGTACCAGTCTACTTGCTCTGTGTTATTTTTCATTAAGTAATTGAACCGCATACATGAAATTTGAAATGCGCTTAGTCAATTACATAACTGCATGCTTATCACATATGATTAGAAATACACCACAATAACCACAATAACAATCCATTATAATGCTCGGATAAACATCCCATACGCAACAACAGGCGCATGCATACATGTTCTCTTTCTTCCCGAATGGCGTCCTTGCATGGAATGTGTTGCCCGATGATACTTGGAAAAAACATTAACTTTTCAAAATGCAAGACTAGACTCAAACCACAGATTAGCATCTGTAACATAGGATTAAAGGTGTTGACCTTTATATAAGACATACAAATTAATTACAGAGACTTAATGACTTATGTGAATAATGTTCATGGTTGAGATAATTTTGCAATACATTATGTGTCAATTAAAAGAACAATAATCTAAGCCAGCTAAAAATAGCTCAACTTCTCAACTTGCAGTATAAAAGCCAGTAGTTATTTACTCTTACCATATCCCCCTAGTATGCCGTGGCCACAGAAACTGGTGAACGCTGCATCACCGGCACTATGATCAATTTGGTCTGACGGTTACTAATACTTACTTTACCACTCTTAACACAACTATGAAGTTTTAGTATTAGGAAAAAAATATTTCCACTAACTCAGGGCTTTATAACAAGACTTATATTTTAGTTGACTATAGTTTAATTTATTTCAAGCATATGATAGACCACTGTGGTAGTGGTAGACAAAGCAAATAGGAAGTAAAAAAGGCAAACTATTTGGTGGATCAAATAAGCAATTAATTTTAACCGTGAGAGTAAACAATGTTGAAACTAACCATGATACTTTATAAATAGTTTTTTTTATAGTGTTTCTAATAAGTGATTTAGATGGACTACTAATTAAAGTACTAATCAGTGTTGGAAACTCTGTATAATGTTGTACAAGATGAGAAGAAATAAAAAAAAGGGCTTGAGCAAATTAATCTCTTGTTTCTGAACACACAAAAAAATTCTTTTTAATTCTAATTTTAATGTTTTAAAACAAATGGGAATATCATAATCTAAAGTTGATGTGTAAAGTAAAAATGTGGTTTGATTTGTTTGAGTTTAAGCTACAAGAAGAGTGAATTCCCCAGCCCCCAGTGATTAGCTTAATCTCTCAGCAATACATCAACAGATCAATTGCTAAATATACTTGCACATGGTGGATTTAGTTTCCCGCCATGACCTACTTCGGCGTATATGACATCATCCAGCTGTCTGCCACAGTACAAAAGCATGGCTGTCTGGGCCGCCATTTCGCTTACACATGTTCCCCCCCCCCTCAATCTTTTCTTCCCTCCTTTGACACGGTTGTGACTTGTGTGCTAGTTTAGGCTTTAGAGGGGATTGTACCATGCTGCATGTCATGAGATCATTGTGGCCTAGCTGTAAAGCCCTGGCTCCATGTTCAATTTAGTGGGACTATTTTTTTTTTGGTCATCCGCAGCTGACCGACCGCGTGATGAACGCTGGTTATGTATTATTGAGCACGTATTCTATTAAATGTTAGTCATACTTGAATGCATATTCCTGTAAGAGAAAGTTGTCTGATTCAATGTGTAAAGTTGGATCATTGGGAAGTGCATACATAAGCACCATATGGTAACCTGTCTCTATCCACGCCTGCTATTATAGGAGATTCTTCTTATTGCTTTTATATGAGTAATCCATGAAATAAAATAGATCCAGATTTAGGCCAAGTTTTATATAGACTATATATTGTTCTTTTTTTATCGAATTCTTAGTTCATTTTTTTTTAATCTAAAAGTTAATCTGATTCTTATAAAAAAAAGGAAATACAAAGTAATTTTTTTGTAATGTGCTAATCTACATTAGTAGTTTTATGGCTGCTAATGAATCTATAATGAATTTATATACACTGTTTAATTACCGTATTTAGCTATTGTGGATTTTAAAAAAAAATTGTGAAAAGTTATCTAGCAGAATGACAGAATGTAAAAACTAAATAAAGGGCTCATCTGTCTCTACAATCTATGCATGTTTTAATATAAGGTGTAAAAGCTAGGCCAGAAAAGGCTGTGTTAACAGAAAGGAGAAGGAAAAAAAAGAGGGGCGGCGAAGGAACATGGTCTCTCACAGCCGGCCGAGTGCAGTTGGATACATCATGTCTGATCCGCCATTTTGAAATCTTTACCCTTGACTAGAGATTTCTCCACTCCGTATGCCCTAGTCTTTATCTTTGAGGTGGGGTGAAAAGTAGGGGGGGAGGTGAAATAAAGACATGCTTGTTGTACCCTTACCTTAACTGGCTGGATCTGCTGCTCAATTATACAGGCGGAAAACCTTCCTTTTTTTTCAAACACTAACTGCTTTATGTACACACATTCGGGTAAGCCAGAATTTAAAAGCCCTCGAAGAATAACAGAAGGGGACTCTTCACTTTGCGCATGCGCCGCGGCAGTGTCCAGGCCTAACCCTGTGGCCATCTTGCCAGAATTGTTATAATATTTCCATATTTCTTTTGCACAGAGAGAACACTTTCGGTATAAACAATATTGAGAGCAATGTAATTAAACTCCAAGAGCGGCTCACGCAATTAAATGCATCATAGTTTTAAAAAGCGAGTTGATATAAATCGGGCGCGAATGATGGGTTGTTACTTCACAGATTTGAAATTCGCTGATACATGGAAAATGTAAATCTCTCCCTTCCACTTTCCAAAAAAAACTCAACAAAAAAAAGGTCTGAATTGTTAACATGCTGCAGATAAAAGTAACACACCTTTTTTTTCTCTTCTGTTTTTTTTTTTCGAGCAGGCGGGAAGTTGAAATCTCCCACTTAAAGACACTAACACAGGCGTAATGATACAGTTAGTTTAGAGGTTTTCCCCCATCCCCCGTCTCTTCTAAGAAGCCAGTGATTATGATTGTTTTATGCAATGAAGTTCTGATTGTGTTTATTTGAATAGGGAAAATGTAAAAGAGCCTGACTTATTCTAATTTCTAATTAGAGTTTATTTATAACTATCTCACAGCCTGAACCTTATAGTATTAACCCCTACTTTCCTGCTATGCATACCTCTCAGTCACTGCCATTATTCCCTACGACCCAGACCGTTCTTTTTTAATTGCTGAGACATCAATAGAGTTCCCAAATTATTTTTTTTACTTTTTTGTTGGAAAAAATTAATAATAACATGTAGAGAGTAAATTGCTCGTAACAAAATAACTTATCTTATTAGAATAATCTAATTCATAAAATAATTGTATTCATTCATAATATTAATTCATAAGAAAAAGTTTCAACATGTAAGTTCATAATAATGGAAGATAATTCGTTAGCATCCATTAGGACCGCACTTTCAATTTCACAAAAAAAAATTAGTATTTGGTCTATTTTCGTAATTTAAAAAGTGAAATAAAATTGAACTATTTAGCTATCAAATAAATATTCTGCCGGAGACTGTGGTGAAAGGTCAAATCCATTTTGTGATGTTTAAATTAGTTTAAATAGACACCATTCCTTGAGGAATATATACGCGACTGGGTGACATAGAATTTCATATTTTGATGACTTTATACAAGTCTGTGACTGGGGTCAAGAAATAGCTTGACGACTATATATGCGTCTGGGACTGTATGTATGTATGTAACATTTAACAAAAAACAGTTTTGAGTTGAGAAATATTTTTTCTAGGGGAGGGGGGAATGTACATTATGTAGTGAATGCTAAGCTGATTTAGCACAAATGTACTTATGAAGAAAATAAACCATAATTGATAAAAAGATAGATGTCAAGCCAGAATTAGTTTCTGATTGGATAATGTATTGTGTTCAATAATGAATGACACACTAGTAATGGGGCAAGGTGGCCGAGTGACAACGCACCGAAGGTCCTGGGTTTGAATCCTGGTGAAGTCTAGGATTTGTTCCTGGGGTCTGGAGGGTGTCCTGGAGTCTACCCAAATCTGATGGGTACCTGACTTTCTTTGGGTAAAGTAGAATATTATATAATTTAAAAAAGTGTTATTTCCTGCCACTTATTTAATTTCAGTATTGTACAATAAACATCACAAGTATTTTATTTTAACATTTTGAAATATTCAATTAATGTTTAATCTTTGCAACCACTGAAGTATAAATACCCGGTACATTATTTATTTTACTTGTCTTTGGTTTTTCTATCTCATAATTTATACTACCTTATTTCTTATAGATATCTAATTTCATTCAGACTGGGAAATAAGAAAAGGAATGAGTCACACATGTGTCCTTTATTAAAAAATTACAAGAACCTGATTCAAATATAAATACAATTTATAAAGATTAAAAAAGGGACAGTACTTATCACAGAGGAATATGTTTTTATTGCAAATTACTAAGCAATATAGGTTATAGGTTTTAAAAAGTAGGGTTAACTCCCTTACATTACATGGTTTTAAACAAATGTTACATTTTTTCACATCTTACCGTTACTTTTTTTTCTAATCTTTCTCTATGACCTCTGAAGACCAATTATTCAAATATTTTATTTTTACAAAATAAATTTAGCTCTGGGTCTACTAATAGTAGTTTATATACTTAATTAAATTGCAATAAAAAAAATTCATTAAAAAGGCACCATCGGAGCTTGTATGCATATGAAACTATCTTATAAGCGACATCTTATCTTATATATTATCCTACGCTCATCCGTGGTCCAAGTCTAATCTTGCATTTTTAAATTTTTTTTTAGTGTTTTAAATGATAAGTTGTTTTGCTGGTAATGTTCAGGCAACCCTTTCCATTGCCGAATGCCACTCGGGAAGAAAGAATACTTAATGCATTTGTTCTCTCATAAGGGACAATAAAAGTTTTTTTTTTCCTTATGTTTATCTGAGCATTGCAACAAGTTGTTATTGGGTTGTATTTCTAAATTAGAGTTCAATGCCTTATGTATTATTACTACTTTACTCTTTGCCCTTGTGTCCTCTAGCGTTTCTAGGTTTAGTGATTTGACTTTTGACGTTACTCTTGTCAGTTGTGAATATTCTCCAGTAATGAACCTTGCAGCTCTTTTCTGAATTTGTTATGATTTTAAAATGTTTGCTCTAGTTGATGGGTCCCATACATATCATTCTAGTATAGGTCTAACTAATGTGAGACATTGAAGTATAGTCGGCAGTGGTTTTGATTGTTATTTTGAAGCACTCAAATTTTTCCAGGGACTGTGAGGTTTGTTCCCCGAGTAGACCCAGTTCCTGAAAATCAAGAGGGAGGGGGGGGGTGAAGAAATGGCAATATTATTGAGCATTGTTATGGCCACATAATCTCTCAATACATTGTGAGGGGGTGAAGAAAAGGCAATTGAGCATTGTTATGGCCACATAATCTCTCAGTACACTGTGGTCACTGAAGCTAGTGTAATAAAAATTATCTGAACGGGGAACTAATTTTACTTTTATGGGGGGGGGGACAACATGAATGAAGCAACTCACCCCCAGAGAGAAGACAAATGGCACGTTAAGGTTTAAACTAGCTGAATGGCAATGCATGCTCACAAGAGAACAAGGTGCATGTTTACCTGGTTTGTGCCACTTACATACACGCAAGCAAGCTCACACACATGCTCACAGAACCAAAAAAAGCTGACTCAAGCATTTTTGAAAATATTTTGAGGGCAGTATACATTTATATGGAATCATTGACTTTATCACTAAGTTCTTGACACTTTGATGTTGAATTAATAATCTTTGCTGCTAGAGGGTTTTAATACATCTTTTTTTTTTACCAGCTCCCTAGTTTAGTGTGCTAGCAGTCTTTCTTAAAGAAAGGTCATGTAATTTTACTTTATTGTGGCTGGAGTAGAAACAAATGAAAAATTAAAGAGGCCTAATTCATAATTGTATATAGAACTGTGCTTCAACGTCTCCGCATCCTAAGTTAAACTGGTAAAGGGGGGGGGGCAGGCTTCCATCAGCCCATCACAAACCCAAACCCATGGGGACAAGATCTGTAATGCTTTTAGGGCAAGGTGACCCGAACTCGTTTAAAGCGGCATGCTTTTTTTTTGGCCGTAGCTGTGCTGTGTATGACCTTGCGCTCTGTGTGTAACGCGTGTGCTACCAGCAGATAAAAAAGAATTGGTTGGGCCTGCAGAGTTGGGAGGGGAAGTGGGGCGGAGCAAAATAGCATTTTCTGGTCCTCCCAATAAATTTACAGAGTTTATTATTAGTCGTAAATGATTTCTGAAATGGCATTAAGAATGTGTTATTTTAATTACTATGTGTTGTTTTTTTAAAAGTAAAAAAAGATGAAAAGAAACAAGCATTCATAAGCAATATATAATTGCCTTGAACTTATTTTTGCTATTGTTCACTCCTAAATAAAACGCTTGATGATATAAAAGTTATGTATTTACATGAAGCTTATTCTGAAAGATTTCTTTCTTCTATTCTTTACTTTAAATTAAATGTCTTAAATACTAAATACACCTAGAAACATTATTGGTAAAGAAAATATATTTAAAAAATGGCAACAATATGCTCCCCAAAAAAGAGAATATGGAGTTATTTCCCTTCCAGTTGTTTCACTCACTGAGCATAAAAATGTGGAGAAAATGCAGACTCTTATATATAGATAAGTGAACCCCAGAAAGATGGCAGATTTTACCTGGAAATACATAAAATTTAAACACTTTCCGGAACTGCGTCAATGAAATTTGATGGAAATGAACTCTTTTACACTGAACATAAATTTTATGAATATACTCTTGTATTGCTTTTACTGAAATTATTAAATATGTATTTAATTTGGATAGGCTCAGTGACATTTTATTAAAAGTAGGCTAATCATTTCTTTCTTAAAAAATTTAAAGTATTTAAAACAAGATAATAAAGTAAATATTTAATTTTATGTATTTCCGGTTCAAATCTGCCATCTTACTGGGGTTCACTTATCTATATATAAAACTCTGCATTTTCTCCGATAATTTAAATGTATATATATTATATAGCTCAGTGCTTTCACTCTATGTGTTGGTTAGGCAAAGGAGTTGTTTTTTTCAGTTGAGCAACGCAGAATATATTCTATGTGTTTTTTGTCGATTGTTTGGTCATGATTTTAGTGTAAGAAAGATTTGTGTATGGACACAACGTGTCCACAGGTCAGCTAGTTATATTATTATAAGATTACCTGTACTCCCCCTCAAGTAAAAAGTCTGCATTTGTTTTTTTAACAACATCCTTTGTTGAGAGCCTGTGTGGATATAAGAAAAACTTAAGTTTAGATTTGATAATGAAATGATAATTGTTTCATAAAATTTGTAGAGAGACAGTGGATAAAAAAAAACTTAAGTTTAGATTTGATAATGAAATTATAATTTTTTTTTTATTTCTGCTACAGTCAACTAGTCGGTGAAAACCTAAATCTGAGGGGGCCTGATACAATGAAGGGTTTGAGGCTGACAGAATTCATATCCAGAGATTTTAAGTGTTAATTAATTGGTTGAGTTAATCTCAAATCATAAAATGAACGATGGGGGGGGGGGGGGGGGGTTGGAGTAGCCATGAGACAATAGCATCCGTCCTAGTATGACCATGACATGACAGACTAAACAAAACATTGACTTCACACTAGTAGGCACTAAAAAAAATATGACAATACGAGATTCAGCTGTAAAAAAAACCGATCACATTACACAAGTGGGCACAATAGCTTTCCAAAGTTGACTATTTCAATCTCTTTTATTTTCTTTATCATTCACACCCAATCATTCACACCCAATCATTCACACCCTATGCATGGCTTATGATTCAGTGTACCACTTTATATTTTGGTACATAAGGTCATGAGTCAATGAAATTTAAACTGAAATATTTCTTGCATTTTAGTTGGCAGACAAGTTTGACTAAAAGTTGTCAATTTTTGTTCATTTTTTTTAACCAGCTTTTTTTAAAAAATATATTTAAGAATGCTGCACATCTAGCAACCATTGACATCAGAAAAACGTAAATAAATTAATGTTGACTCTTTATCCAACTGGGGGCACGGTAGCCGAGCGGAAGCGCGTTCGACTGGCGAGCTGAAGGTCCCGGGTTCAAATCCTGGTGCAGGCTAGGATTTTTTCCCGGGTCTGGAGGGTGTCCAGACATACCTACCGTTCCACTTTTGGCGTATTTGTTCCGCTTTTTATAAAAAAAACACACTTTGTTCCGCCGTTCCGCATTTTACTAGTTTTGTTACGCCAAATTGGAAAGTTTGGGTTTTTCGTGTGTTGAAATATAGTTCGTGTCTAGGTTGATAAAACAAAGGCACAAATAAGGTCACAATGCTATAATTATCATTACTTGGGTTTTCTGGGTTTATGAAAAGAGATATTCTGGGCTTTTCTGACGTTTTTTGCGGTATTACGCGTGTTTGGCAATGAATTTTCTTTTCCTTTACTGTATTGCTAAGATTGTGAATATATCTAAACGTCCTGCCTCAGAAAGTTTAAATATGACTTGTTCAAACTGTAAAAAAACTAATTCAGTTTTATGGGAAGGAATATTTAATGGAGTTTATTCAGCAAAGAAAAACAAATGAATTTAATGTTCTTTGTAGGCCTACTAGAACTAGATCCATTGCCAATTGTCTGTAAAACGTAGGCCTACCTACATTTTAAATAGCTAATAATGTTGTTTTATTGTTGTTTATTTGTTATAAAAGATTGTTAGATAAAGAGTGTTCCGCTTTTTTGTTGAAAAATCCTCTTTTTCATCAAGATTGTTCCTTTTTTAGTCCTAAGGGGTAGGCATGTCTGGGTGTCCCTGAGTCAACCCAGCTCTGATGGGTACCTGACCTTAGTTGGGATAAAATAAAGACGGCTGTGCATAGTGCTGGCCAGACAATCACCTAGTATGCCGTGGCCACAGAAACTGGTGAATGCTGCTTCATTGTACCTATGGATCAATTTGGTCTGACGGGTACTTTACTTTTGTTTTATCCAACTGTCATTTCATCAAGACATTTTAAAGTTGTTTTTTTATAGAAACAAAGTTTACAAACAACATTGTCACAACATTGGGTCTATTGTTTAAACTTTTGTCTTTACATCTTCATTGATATATAAAAAAAATCCTCTAATGAAATAACTCTTTGCACTAGAGTAGGCATACCACACAAATATAAATTTCATTTAGGATGGCTTGTGTCAGAGTTTTCTTCCTTTTTTTTTTGTCTCCCCTTCTGGCATGTTTATTTATATAATCATCTCTTTACTATGTAATTTACTTCCCCTGAAAGCCAATGAATGAACTGCACAATTCTCATTGCTGGCTACCTAATGGGGGGATCATAAGATCATAGGACCTTCCTGTACTAGGCAGCATTCTAGCATTTTGGACAGAGCTCACAATGTTATTGCTAGCTTCAATTTTGGCATTTTGCTTTATTGCTTATATCAATATCTATTTAGTCTGTGCAGTAAAGCCAGCAGTCCAAAAATAACTTTTTAAAATAAAATGCTCAAATAAATGTATTGCTGTTAGTCTGAAATTCATCAAATTCATTAAATTAATAAAATTGTAAAAATAATTTGAATAATGTCTACAATATATGACAAAATTTATGTTTTTGAATCATAAAGAAATATTAGATTATCGGGGATTTTGAAATAAAATAATAGCCAAAAATAATATTTGGTTTTATCAGTTACAGACGCTCCTTCTATACCGGGGTTTTAGTCTTGTCTTGCATTTCGATTAATGTTTTAAATGCTGTTAAGTAACTGGTTTTCCTAGTTTTGTTCAGGTAACCCATTCCATGCCTGGATGCCACTGGGGAAGAAAGAGTACTAATATGCATTAGTTCGCATATGGTAAAAGAAAAGTATTGTTGTCCTTATATTTATCTCAGCATTGTAACATATTGTTATTGTGTTGTATTTTTAAGTTAAAATTTAATGTTACTTGAATTACTACTTTACTCTTTGCCCTTCTGACCTCTAGTGTTTCTAGGTTGAGTGATTTAACTATTGTCAGTTGTGAAGATTTGCTAATTTTATTGGACTACTCAGCTCTGATGATAGTTGGGGAAAAAGTGGATGTGCATTGTGCTGGCCACACAATCTTTTTCTATGCCCTGGCAAAAGAAACAGTTCTGTTTTTACTATCCCTACTGCCCAACATGATCTGAAGAGGTTACCTGGACTTATTTCTATGACTTTAACTATAAATAATGTGAGTACCAGTAGGCCTAGCTTTGCTTTAAATATCAAAACATACAATTATATCTAGGGTAATGATAGGACAAAAGAGAAGATGATGCTGAAACAAATAATTGAAATTGTAATTGGAATAATAACTTTAGAAATGTTATAGTTTACATCCATTTAGTTTTTCTCCACCTTCCACACACACACACAATGGTTCCACCTTGTATACACACACACACAATGGTTCCACCTTCCACACACACAGACACAATGGTTCCACCTTGTACACACACACACAATGGTTCCACCTTCCACACACACACACAATGGTTCCACCTTCCACACACACACAATGGTTCCACCTTCCACACACACACACACAATGGTTCCACCTTCCACACACACACACAATGGTTCCACCTTCCACACACACACACACAATGGTTCCACCTTCCACACACACACACAATGGTTCCACCTTCCACACACACACACACAATGGTTCCACCTTCCACACACACACAATGGTTCCACCTTCCACACACACACACAATGGTTCCACCTTCCACACACACACACACAATGGTTCCACCTTGTACACACACACACAATGGTTCCACCTTCCACACACACACAATGGTTCCACCTTCCACACACACACAATGGTTCCACCTTCCACACACACACACAATGGTTCCACCTTCCACACACACACAATGGTTCCACCTTGTATACACACACACAATGGTTCCACCTTCCACACACACACACACAATGGTTCCACCTTCCACACACACACACACAATGGTTCCACCTTGTATACACACACACAATGGTTCCACCTTCCACACACACACACAATGGTTCCACCTTCCACACACACACACACAATGGTTCCACCTTCCACACACACACACAATGGTTCCACCTTGTACACACACACACAATGGTTCCACCTTCCACACACACACACACAATGGTTCCACCTTCCACACACACACACAATGGTTCCACCTTCCACACACACACACAATGGTTCCACCTTCCATACACACACACACAATGGTTCCACCTTCCACACACACACACAATGGTTCCACCTTCCACACACACACACACAATGGTTCCACCTTGTACACACACACACAATGGTTCCACCTTGTACACACACACACAATGGTTCCACCTTCCACACACACACACAATGGTTCCACCTTCCACACACACACACAATGGTTCCACCTTCCACACACACACACAATGGTTCCACCTTCCACACACACACACAATGGTTCCACCTTGTATACACACACACAATGGTTCCACCTTCCATACACACACACACAATGGTTCCACCTTGTACACACACACACAATGGTTCCACCTTCCACACACACACACAATGGTTCCACCTTGTACACACACACACAATGGTTCCACCTTCCATACACACACACACAATGGTTCCACCTTCCATACACACACACACAATGGTTCCACCTTCCACACACACACACAATGGTTCCACCTTGTACACACACACACAATGGTTCCACCTTCCACACACACACACAATGGTTCCACCTTGTATACACACACACACAATGGTTCCACCTTGTACACACACACACAATGGTTCCACCTTGTACACACACACACAATGGTTCCACCTTCCACACACACACACAATGGTTCCACCTTCCACACACACACACAATGGTTCCACCTTGTATACACACACACAAAGGTTCCACCTTCCACACACACACACAATGGTTCCACCTTGTACACACACACACAATGGTTCCACCTTCCACACACACACACAATGGTTCCACCTTCCACACACACACACAATGGTTCCACCTTCCACACACACACACAATGGTTCCACCTTGTACACACACACACAATGGTTCCACCTTCCACACACACACACAATGGTTCCACCTTGTATACACACACACAAAGGTTCCACCTTCCACACACACACACAATGGTTCCACCTTGTACACACACACACAATGGTTCCACCTTCCACACACACACACAATGGTTCCACCTTGTATACACACACACAATGGTTCCACCTTCCACACACACACAATGGTTCCACCTTGTATACACACACACAATGGTTCCACCTTCCACACACACACACAATGGTTCCACCTTCCACACACACACACAATGGTTCCACCTTGTACACACACACACAATGGTTCCACCTTCCATACACACACACAATGGTTCCACCTTCCACACACACACACAATGGTTCCACCTTCCACACACACACACAATGGTTCCACCTTCCACACACACACACAATGGTTCCACCTTCCACACACACACACACAATGGTTCCACCTTCCATACACACACACAATGGTTCCACCTTCCACACACACACACAATGGTTCCACCTTGTATACACACACACACAATGGTTCCACCTTCCACACACACACAATGGTTCCACCTTCCACACACACACACAATGGTTCCACCTTGTATACACACACACAATGGTTCCACCTTCCACACACACACAATGGTTCCACCTTGTATACACACACACAATGGTTCCACCTTCCACACACACACACAATGGTTCCACCTTCCACACACACACACAATGGTTCCACCTTCCACACACACACAATGGTTCCACCTTCCACACACACACACAATGGTTCCACCTTCCACACACACACACAATGGTTCCACCTTGTATACACACACACAATGGTTCCACCTTGTATACACACACACAATGGTTCCACCTTGTATACACACACACAATGGTTCCACCTTCCACACACACACACAAAGGTTCCACCTTCCACACACACACAATGGTTCCACCTTCCACACACACACAATGGTTCCACCTTCCACACACACACACAATGGTTCCACCTTCCACACACACACACACAATGGTTCCACCTTGTATACACACACACAATGGTTCCACCTTGTATACACACACACAATGGTTCCACCTTGTATACACACACACACACAATGGTTCCACCTTGTATACACACACACAATGGTTCCACCTTGTATACACACACACAATGGTTCCACCTTGTATACACACACACAATGGTTCCACCTTGTATACACACACACAATGGTTCCACCTTGTACACACACACACAATGGTTCCACCTTGTACACACACACACAATGGTTCCACCTTGTATACACACACACAATGGTTCCACCTTCCACACACACACACAAAGGTTCCACCTTCCACACACACACACAATGGTTCCACCTTGTACACACACACACAATGGTTCCACCTTCCACACACACACACAATGGTTCCACCTTGTACACACACACACAATGGTTCCACCTTGTATACACACACACAATGGTTCCACCTTCCACACACACACACAATGGTTCCACCTTCCACACACACACACAATGGTTCCACCTTGTATACACACACACAATGGTTCCACCTTCCACACACACACAATGGTTCCACCTTGTACACACACACAATGGTTCCACCTTGTACACACACACAATGGTTCCACCTTCCACACACACACAATGGTTCCACCTTCCACACACACACACAATGGTTCCACCTTGTACACACACACAATGGTTCCACCTTCCACACACACACAATGGTTCCACCTTGTACACACACACAATGGTTCCACCTTCCACACACACACACAATGGTTCCACCTTGTACACACACACAATGGTTCCACCTTCCACACACACACAATGGTTCCACCTTGTACACACACACACAATGGTTCCACCTTCCACACACACACAATGGTTCCACCTTCCACACACACACAATGGTTCCACCTTCCACACACACACACAATGGTTCCACCTTATACACACACACAATGGTTCCACCTTATACACACACACAATGGTTCCACCTTCCACACACACACAATGGTTCCACCTTCCACACACACACACAATGGTTCCACCTTGTATACACACACACACAATGGTTCCACCTTCCACACACACACAATGGTTCCACCTTGTACACACACACACAATGGTTCCACCTTCCACACACACACAATGGTTCCACCTTGTACACACACACACAATGGTTCCACCTTCCACACACACACAATGGTTCCACCTTCCACACACACACACAATGGTTCCACCTTGTACACACACACACAATGGTTCCACCTTGTACACACACACACAATGGTTCCAGCTTGTACACACACACACAATGGTTCCACCTTGTACACACACACACAATGGTTCCACCTTGTACACACACACACAATGGTTCCACCTTGTACACACACACAATGGTTCCACCTTCCACACACACACAATGGTTCCACCTTCCACACACACACACAATGGTTCCACCTTGTACACACACACACAATGGTTCCACCTTCCACACACACACAATGGTTCCACCTTCCACACACACACAATGGTTCCACCTTCCACACACACACACAATGGTTCCACCTTGTACACACACACACAATGGTTCCACCTTCCACACACACACACAATGGTTCCACCTTGTACACACACACACAATGGTTCCACCTTCCACACACACACAATGGTTCCACCTTGTACACACACAATGGTTCCACCTTCCACACACACACAATGGTTCCACCTTGTACACACACACAATGGTTCCACCTTCCACACACACACAATGGTTCCACCTTGTACACACACACAATGGTTCCACCTTCCACACACACACAATGGTTCCACCTTGTACACACACACACAATGGTTCCACCTTCCACACACACACAATGGTTCCACCTTGTACACACACACAATGGTTCCACCTTCCACACACACACAATGGTTCCACCTTCCACACACACACACAATGGTTCCACCTTCCACACACACACAATGGTTCCACCTTCCACACACACACAAAGGTTCCACCTTCCACACACACACACAATGGTTCCACCTTCCACACACACACAATGGTTCCACCTTGTACACACACACAATGGTTCCACCTTGTACACACACACAATGGTTCCACCTTCCACACACACACAAAGGTTCCACCTTCCACACACACACAATGGTTCCACCTTGTACACACACACACAATGGTTCCACCTTCCACACACACACAATGGTTCCACCTTCCACACACACACAATGGTTCCACCTTCCACACACACACACAATGGTTCCACCTTGTATACACACACACACAATGGTTCCACCTTCCACACACACACAATGGTTCCACCTTGTACACACACACACAATGGTTCCACCTTCCACACACACACAATGGTTCCACCTTGTACACACACACACAATGGTTCCACCTTCCACACACACACAATGGTTCCACCTTCCACACACACACACAATGGTTCCACCTTGTACACACACACACAATGGTTCCACCTTGTACACACACACAATGGTTCCACCTTGTACACACACACACAATGGTTCCACCTTGTACACACACACACAATGGTTCCACCTTGTACACACACACACAATGGTTCCACCTTCCACACACACACAATGGTTCCACCTTGTACACACACACACAATGGTTCCACCTTCCACACACACACAATGGTTCCACCTTCCACACACACACACAATGGTTCCACCTTGTATACACACACACAATGGTTCCACCTTCCACACACACACAATGGTTCCACCTTGTACACACACACAATGGTTCCACCTTGTACACACACACAATGGTTCCACCTTCCACACACACACAATGGTTCCACCTTCCACACACACACACAATGGTTCCACCTTGTACACACACACAATGGTTCCACCTTCCACACACACACAATGGTTCCACCTTGTACACACACACAATGGTTCCACCTTCCACACACACACACAATGGTTCCACCTTGTACACACACACAATGGTTCCACCTTCCACACACACACAATGGTTCCACCTTGTACACACACACACAATGGTTCCACCTTCCACACACACACAATGGTTCCACCTTCCACACACACACAATGGTTCCACCTTCCACACACACACACAATGGTTCCACCTTATACACACACACAATGGTTCCACCTTATACACACACACAATGGTTCCACCTTCCACACACACACAATGGTTCCACCTTCCACACACACACACAATGGTTCCACCTTGTATACACACACACACAATGGTTCCACCTTCCACACACACACAATGGTTCCACCTTGTACACACACACACAATGGTTCCACCTTCCACACACACACAATGGTTCCACCTTGTACACACACACACAATGGTTCCACCTTCCACACACACACAATGGTTCCACCTTCCACACACACACACAATGGTTCCACCTTGTACACACACACACAATGGTTCCACCTTGTACACACACACACAATGGTTCCAGCTTGTACACACACACACAATGGTTCCACCTTGTACACACACACACAATGGTTCCACCTTGTACACACACACACAATGGTTCCACCTTGTACACACACACAATGGTTCCACCTTCCACACACACACAATGGTTCCACCTTCCACACACACACACAATGGTTCCACCTTGTACACACACACACAATGGTTCCACCTTCCACACACACACAATGGTTCCACCTTCCACACACACACAATGGTTCCACCTTCCACACACACACACAATGGTTCCACCTTGTACACACACACACAATGGTTCCACCTTCCACACACACACACAATGGTTCCACCTTGTACACACACACACAATGGTTCCACCTTCCACACACACACAATGGTTCCACCTTGTACACACACAATGGTTCCACCTTCCACACACACACAATGGTTCCACCTTGTACACACACACAATGGTTCCACCTTCCACACACACACAATGGTTCCACCTTGTACACACACACAATGGTTCCACCTTCCACACACACACAATGGTTCCACCTTGTACACACACACACAATGGTTCCACCTTCCACACACACACAATGGTTCCACCTTGTACACACACACAATGGTTCCACCTTCCACACACACACAATGGTTCCACCTTCCACACACACACACAATGGTTCCACCTTCCACACACACACAATGGTTCCACCTTCCACACACACACAAAGGTTCCACCTTCCACACACACACACAATGGTTCCACCTTCCACACACACACAATGGTTCCACCTTGTACACACACACAATGGTTCCACCTTGTACACACACACAATGGTTCCACCTTCCACACACACACAAAGGTTCCACCTTCCACACACACACAATGGTTCCACCTTGTACACACACACACAATGGTTCCACCTTCCACACACACACAATGGTTCCACCTTCCACACACACACAATGGTTCCACCTTCCACACACACACACAATGGTTCCACCTTGTATACACACACACACAATGGTTCCACCTTCCACACACACACAATGGTTCCACCTTGTACACACACACACAATGGTTCCACCTTCCACACACACACAATGGTTCCACCTTGTACACACACACACAATGGTTCCACCTTCCACACACACACAATGGTTCCACCTTCCACACACACACACAATGGTTCCACCTTGTACACACACACACAATGGTTCCACCTTGTACACACACACAATGGTTCCACCTTGTACACACACACACAATGGTTCCACCTTGTACACACACACACAATGGTTCCACCTTGTACACACACACACAATGGTTCCACCTTGTACACACACACAATGGTTCCACCTTCCACACACACACAATGGTTTTACCTTCCACACACACACACAATGGTTCCACCTTGTACACACACACACAATGGTTCCACCTTCCACACACACACAATGGTTCCACCTTCCACACACACACAATGGTTCCACCTTCCACACACACACACAATGGTTCCACCTTGTACACACACACAATGGTTCCACCTTCCACACACACACAATGGTTCCACCTTGTACACACACACAATGGTTCCACCTTCCACACACACACACAATGGTTCCACCTTGTACACACACACACAATGGTTCCACCTTCCACACACACACAATGGTTCCACCTTGTACACACACAATGGTTCCACCTTCCACACACACACAATGGTTCCACCTTGTACACACACACAATGGTTCCACCTTCCACACACACACAATGGTTCCACCTTGTACACACACACAATGGTTCCACCTTCCACACACACACAATGGTTCCACCTTGTACACACACACACAATGGTTCCACCTTCCACACACACACAATGGTTCCACCTTGTACACACACACAATGGTTCCACCTTCCACACACACACAATGGTTCCACCTTCCACACACACACACAATGGTTCCACCTTCCACACACACACAATGATTCCACCTTCTTCACACACACAAAGGTTCCACCTTCCACACACACACACAATGGTTCCACCTTCCACACACACACAATGGTTCCACCTTGTACACACACACAATGGTTCCACCTTGTACACACACACAATGGTTCCACCTTCCACACACACACAAAGGTTCCACCTTGTACACACACACACAATGGTTCCACCTTGTACACACACACACACAATGGTTCCACCTTCCACACACACACACAATGGTTCCACCTTGTACACACACACACAATGGTTCCACCTTGTACACACACACACAATGGTTCCACCTTGTACACACACACACAATGGTTCCACCTTGTACACACACACACAATGGTTCCACCTTCCACACACACACAATGGTTCCACCTTGTACACACACACACAATGGTTCCACCTTCCAGACACACACACAATGGTTCCACCTTCCATACACACACAATGGTTCCACCTTGTACACACACACACAATGGTTCCACCTTGTATACACACACACACACAATGGTTCCACCTTGTACACACACACACACAATGGTTCCACCTTCCATACACACACACAATGGTTCCACCTTCCATACACACACAATGGTTCCACCTTGTACACACACACACAATGGTTCCACCTTGTATACACACACACACACAATGGTTCCACCTTGTACACACACACACACAATGGTTCCACCTTCCACACACACACACAATGGTTCCACCTTCCACACACACACAATGGTTCCACCTTGTACACACACACACAATGGTTCCACCTTGTATACACACACACACACAATGGTTCCACCTTGTATACACACACACACACAATGGTTCCACCTTGTATACACACACACACACAATGGTTCCACCTTGTATACACACACACACACAATGGTTCCACCTTGTATACACACACACACACAATGGTTCCACCTTGTATACACACACACACACAATGGTTCCACCTTGTACATACACACACACAATGGTTCCACCTTGTACACACACACACAATGGTTCCACCTTGTACACACACACACAATGGTTCCACCTTCCATACACACACACAATGGTTCCACCTTCCATACACACACACACAATGGTTCCACCTTCCACACACACACACAATGGTTCCACCTTCCACACACACACACAATGGTTCCACCTTGTACACACACACACAATGGTTCCACCTTGTACACACACACACAATGGTTCCACCTTCCATACACACACACAATGGTTCCACCTTCCATACACACACACACAATGGTTCCACCTTCCACACACACACACAATGGTTCCACCTTGTACACACACACACAATGGTTCCACCTTGTACATACACACACACAATGGTTCCACCTTCCATACACACACACACAATGGTTCCACCTTCCACACACACACACAATGGTTCCACCTTGTACACACACACACAATGGTTCCACCTTCCACACACACACACAATGGTTCCACCTTGTACACACACACACAAAGGTTCCACCTCATCTTTTTTCTTTCTTCTTCTGTTTTTTTTTTGTTAGTGTTTGCATCAGCCTGTAATTTTCACCACTTTCCCACGCTGCAAGTGTGTTGGCTGCATATGCTTGGGTAATACATACAGCGGTATACAGGTGTTGCACCCCCCCCCCCACTCCCACCTACCCACCCCACCCTCTGGAGCACCAACTTCTTCAACCTCTCTTGCTTGTTGCTATCTCTGACTGGCTTCTAAGAGAAACGGGTGGGTAAAAGAAGAAGACAAAAAAAAAAGTTTTTGTGTTGAGTTTTGATGTCTTTACACTTGAAGGTGTATCACTGGGACAAGCTGATAGTCATAATGGATAGACATCAAATACATACAGGTGCAGGTGGAGCTCTTAACAAAGAAAACAAATACTTTGTGCTGGGCAGATGGGGGCAGGAGAGGAAAGGGGGGAGGATTTATATGCAGGAATAAATAAGTAACTTTCTTTGTGTATTTTGTCAATTCATTGGAAAATATAAGTGGTTGATATAATGCATGTACCCTATAATCTTGAGTATATGCTGCACTTTTTTAACCCAATGTTTTTGGTCCGAGGTTATACATGTGTAAATAAAAAAAATAATTTTTTCTTTGTTTCGTTATCAACTGAAAGTGACGTGTAGGCTACCGTAAGCAGTATTGTAAGACTATATTCATAAATACTGAGAAAAATCTTAATTAAATAAACAAATAACAGTTATTTGAGACATTTTATATTAACATACTGTAGGTCATCGTTTCCAGAACGTTTCTTATTCGTGACCAGTTTATATCCTACAAGTCGTCATTTTGTCTGTTTGTAATTTACGTCTAGGCCTACTGTCGAGGCCAAATGACTCGTGGGTGTGATCTTATTTTTTTTTTTGTAAAAAAAAGTATAAAACGACATATTATTATATAAGTTTTATGACTTTGTTTGTAATGTATCAAAAGTTCCGTTTTCGTTCCTGGATTTCAGGCTTTAAAATAATTATAACATATTCTATATCTGATATTTGACCTTCCATACTACAAATAAATAACAAATTCACAAACAGCAATGGTCAAAAATAAAAATTTGGATCAAGAAATTATACAGTTAGCCTACATCAAATAGAATTATTTTTTTAGTGCGGCTTATGCACATGAACTTCAATTTTACATGTTTTTCATCTTCCAAAGCATAACTGCGGCATATACATAGGCACAGCTTATATTCGAGATTTTGCAGTATACATGTTTAGTGATATTTGTTTAGTTGAGGTATATAATTACTGGATGAACTGTTCTTGTGTCTGTGGAAGTGAAACAGTTATCTTAGGGATGCATCCCATCCATTGCATACAATAAACCTAAATCAGGATTTTAATCACTCCATGTGCTAGAAGCGAGATACTGGTACATGATTATATTTTTTCCACTGATTTAACTTGTAATAGAGAGGCCGGCTATCCTTCGGTTAGTTCACCGAATTGTCAACCGACACGTCGTGGGTTCTATCTTAGCTGCCGACCGATCCCTGAAGGAGTTTTGGGCGTAGCGGACGTAATAATCTTCTATCTAGAAGGAATGTCTGTAAAATGTATAAGACAAATCATAGCGGTTCGGAGGTCAACCCTATCTCCCTTGTATGCCATGGCAATAGTTACTGATGAACAGGGGCAAACGAACTTAAAAAGTCCTATACTTGTAATGAGTGGTTACTTTGTCAATCAGAGGGGCATCTTAGGGTCAGTAATTGGACCAGGTAGAATGGTACAGGGGTGGCAGTTCAGAAGGAAATGTTCTGCATTTTCTGTATATGTGCCACAAGAACTCAAATTATCCAGAAGCATATGTTTCTTCTGTGTGTTCTGTCATTAGTCTACAAATTATTCCTTTGTCTTGTAGTGGGCATGAGCTCTGCCATGTAGAACAAATCCTCCTTCCTTTGCATTCTTTAGATCATTTTGATGATTTGTTCTATATATGTACCGGTAGTAGGTTTACCTCTGTCTACTTGTGTCTGCCTCCAATTTCAGCTAGTTTGTCAGCTGTGTCATAATTTCCTTCACAGTGTATTTGAGCCAAGTTCCTCTGAAGAACTAATTCCTTGGTTATTTTACTTCATTGGATATGTTGAATGAATAATTTCTTAACTAGAACAAATACATTATAAAAAGGGAAATGAAGAAGACTACATGTTTATTCTGAATCCTTTGAAATGATTACATGCACACACACAAAATATGTACAGCCTTCTAAAAGGTACTAAAAGTTTTCAGTATATTGGGTCCTTTCTTTATTTTATTACAGCTGTTGGTCTAAGTAACTTCTCAAAGCAAAAGATAAGATAGAAATTAGACACATGTACACCTTGGACGTTCCATTTCTTCTTGCATGTGTCTGCATTCTCTCCCCTGAATCACACTTCAATATGCTTAGTGGACATTTTTTCCCCCTATTGATAACCAACCAGAAAAGAAGAAAACCCACACCTGGAAGTAAAGTCAAGTCTGTATGCAACTAGAAGAGGTGGGGGGGGGGGGTTTGTTTAAATGCTGAGAGGAGAGGGGGCGGAGCAATGTCCTTTGTGGGCGGGTTTTATTTGTAAATCTTTTATATTAACTTCACTTCTGTATATCTGTTTATGTCTGGCGACCTTTTTGAATGGTTAATTGACCCACATCTCTTCATCCTGTGGAATTGAAACTTAACAGATAGACATGTTTTCCATGACAACACATTCTATTCAATTTTCAGCCACATATTCT
Organism: Anisus vortex; assembly: GCA_949126835.1. NCBI lineage: Eukaryota > Metazoa > Mollusca > Gastropoda > Planorbidae > Anisus > Anisus vortex. The sequence continues at coordinate 39,838,918 of OX421503.1, forward strand.
TCCACTGAAATCAAGATTTGAACTGTTTTGTTTCTTGACACTTCATGATACACTTTTTTAAAATCCTTATTGAATGGACATAAATGACCCAATATATTTTTCCCTATTTAAAATTTTATCATTTATAGAGCTCCGCCCCCTCTCCTCCCACCCCACCCCACCTCTTCTACAATCCTTTTGTTTCTTTCTTGGTGGGTAGCAAAGGGAAAAGTCTTCAGAAGGCTTATTGCTTAAAAATGTACATACTAAAGATAACATCTTAGTCTAACTTTAAGTTTCTTTGTGAATTTTTCTCTTGAAAAAATATATATAGTCAAATGTTTTGGATTTCAATGATATTTTCTTTTATAAGCCTAGTAGTGAACTTTTATATTTACTATGCTTTTTTTTTTCTTTATTAATACTGGGTGTGTTGTAAGGGTAAAATCTTTAGGAGGCTAGCACCAAGGCATAACTAAATACATACGAAGGATTTGTACAAATAATTTCTCTCCAGATCGACGATACCAGCGTCGATTTTAAAACTGCCATTTTGTCGGATCGACGATGCCAGCGTCGATTTGTTAAAATACGTTTATTTCGTTTATTTTCAGCGCTATTCTTTTTATTTTACTTTTATTTAAATCTAGAATGATTTCCCTTTGAATAACATCCGGATTTGTCTTTACATCGTGTTTTCATTAAAAAGAAATGCATTTTTATGGATTTTTTTTTTCACCCATGTAGGGCCGTATGTGGTGGGTAGTGATCATAAATGATAAAAACGGGCTTTATATTTATATTTGAAAAGAAATATTTGTTTCTAATTGTGAAAAAGGGTATATATTTTAGAAAAACAATGTAGTTAATTAATTTGGGAATCTATTTATTTTTGGTGTGAGCCTTAGAATTTGTGTTACGTAAGACTGATGAGTAATTTTTTTTTTCATTTTCGTTTAAAATTAATTTTATTAAATGTAAGTTACAAATGATTTTATATTCTCTGTAAGGAGCTTTTAGTTTCCTTTAATTCAATACCAAATATGATATTATCTGATTAAAACCAAAAAAGTTGTAAAAGATTTGAAGATAGCAATAGTAATGACAAATAGAAAAAAAAGATAATTCCGTCAGAATAGGGAAAATAATTCCGGAGAGAAAGAGTTAAGTTGCATTTTTTTTTAAATTCTGTTTTCATCCTAAATCCGCCAAACAATGCATAATTGTTTGAAACACCATATACTATGATATAGGCCTACAACTTTACTTTTTTAGTAAATAATGTATATTTTCCAGTATTGTGTTTCAATATCTATGTTTTTCAAAAGATAATATTAACTCTAAGTATGCTGATGTTATTATGAAGTTATATAATCAACCAGCTCTGTAGAAATTGCAGATATTTGTATTATAAATAAAGAGATGTTTTGTAATGTTTATTGGCTTCTTTCAGAGAAATTTAGCAACTCTTTTGTTCCACTATCAGTGAGAATGTTTCAAAAGAAACGCCAGTCAGCCAGAAAATACAATAGCTGACTCCTAAATGATACTTGTATGATAAATGGTATGATAGTGTGTGTGAATGTCTATTTTTTTTTGCGCTTGGTTCTTTTATTTTGTTTTAAATATGCTGAAAGACAGAATTTATGTAATCAAGTCAAATTTCCATTTATTTTGATCAATAAAGTAATCTTATCTTATATTGCCTGCAATATTTAAAATACATAACATATAACCATATAATTAGCAGAACACCTGCTGGGTCAGATAACTTATTATGTCTGCCTCATCACCAACTAAACATTTGATAGCCTTCCACAAAGTGATATACAGTGAACCCTCGCTACTTCGTGGCTCAACATTCACGGATTTGCGGATTTTTTTTCATTATATTATATAAGAAAATAATGAAAATAAAATATTGCGGATTTTCCAGAAATTTTTAACATAGTCGGGATATATGAAAACCTACTGTTTTATTGCTAAACATTTGTGCCTGTGTACTTTATGTACATATGTAGATATCTGTACATTACTGTAAAGGGTGGTTTGTTTACAGTATGTATTGGGAGGGTTTTAAAAGTCCTATTACACGTTAAATAAATACTATAAATATGGTGTACTTAGTGGATTTTCAGCTATCGAGGCCAGTCTCTGCACCTAGCTACCATGATAAACGAGGATTCACTGTAATCTTATAATAGTGAAAAAGAAATGTGTAAGTCAAAGATACTTTTTAAAATAAAGGTAGAAAAAGTAGAAAATTAATACAACCATCTAATTATCTTTATACATTACAGATGCTCCTTCTATAAAGAAGATTATTGCGTCCTAATTCAAGAGTATTGCAACATTCTGTTTTTAAAAATCATACAGTCTGTAATTGTCTAGTATTGCACTGTTGGCTTGTATAGATTAATAGAAGTAAGATGTACATTGATGCTCACAGAATAAAATTTCAACAATAACTGACATTGCTGCTCATAATCTCTGTTTCACATAGAAACACAATTTGTTGTGGATGATTTAGAAAAGATGTAAAAGTACCTATGTCAAGAAATCTTTAAAAAAAAATAGGCCTACTTACAATTACAACAATCAGCAACATGCATTACCTAATACCAGTTAATTTATGATTACTTATAATTTAAACCCACAATTGTAGACAAGAGCACACTGAGCATGCTAAAATGTTGATAACATGTAGAGTCACGCTATACAAGTGAACATCATTATTTGTATTTAATTAACTTTAATTATTTGTTCTTTTACGTTAAAAAGCAATGACCTTGTTATTGTTATACTTGGGGGACAGTCTATTATAAAAGTTGCCAGCCTTTAAATAGAAACATTTGTAAAAGTTCATATAATATAACATTGTCACTTGCAACTAAGGCTCCAGCTATTTTAACCAATACAACATGCCTATATTGGTGTCAAAAGAATGATGCTGATGAAGATAGATAAATATCAGTGGAGAGATGTTTAATGTTAATTCTTTTCCCAACTTTGGTATAGGACCTTAATGGGAAATGTCAAAATAATGTTTAATGATGTTTCAGAATAAATTCATCTACCGTATATACTCGCGTATAAATCGCACCGGTGTATAAGTCGCACCCCTAGTTTAAGATTTTTGTCCTTATACGTTGTCATTGACCCGCGCATAAGTCGCACCCCGACTTCCCGGGTTACACTGCCTTTTAATATCTCAAAAATGCATACCTTTTAAACTTAAAAGTTACTAAATATTCACACTAATTTGGAAACTTTCCTTAAAAAATAGTTTTAATCGTGCTAAAGGCAAACATAATCAAATAAAGGCATATCTTAATAATTCTACATAACTCCAATCAACTATAGGGGTTATGTAGGAAACTTTATGACAGAGTAGTGTAGTTTTTCGAACTTTTCAAAAACATTGTCGGGTGTATAAGTCGCATCCCTACTTTTTGTCGAAATTTTCTGTAAAAAAAGTGCGACTATATACGGTAATTCTTTTAAGTTAAATTTTCATCCGTCTGTGTGAAATTTCTTACAGTTTAGGGACTGGTAGTCTAGTTATTTAGAATTGAAATTATTTTAAAGTTTGAGGTTTTGAAGTATTTTTTTCAAGATGCGAATTTTGTATAAAATTTCCCAACATGGATGTTCACTTTTTTAAAAGACATTTTTTAAAAGATAGCATGTAATAGGGGTTTTATCTTTTGTATAATATTAAGCCTAATTATCTTAATTGTTTTCATAATTTTATGACATAGCTCATTATTACTGTTTCAGAAAAAGCTGTCTAGGGAAATGTCTCAGTCATGATGGCAAAAAGAAAGGTCAAGTTATGAACACAACTTCAGAGGAAACAACATTAGGGAATCTACAGGTTGCAGAGATACTTAATACTGGTTTTCAAAACAGACATCTTATAATCTTATCTTTAATGACAAAATATCCAGATTGATTATTTTTAAGCTCAAGGTATTAAAAAAAAATGTGAAATGTAATTGTTTACAAATATTTTGTTTATTTTTGGAGTTATGAGTTAAAAAGTGAAGGAAATCAATATTTAGATAAAAATATTTGAAATGTTGATAGTAGCATGTTGATTATTTAGTTTGAAGCTGCAATTATATGACTATTTTCTATCCTCTATGATTAATTGCATTGAAATAACTGTCAGCATGGGAATTAAATAAATGTGAAGAATTTCAAATGATAGCCTCCAATAATTCCAATTACATAATTATATTATTACAAGCTAAATTTACGACTTCACCCCGGGAAAAAATTAAACAAGTTTTCATAAACTACAATGAACAGAAAACTATAGATTTAATAATTTTAAAAATATAATTATTATTATTTAGTGAAATCATTCACGGAAGTAATTTTATTTAACAAAAAGCTAAATTGCCCAGCGTTGCCTGTGGAAGAACTATCCCTGTAGATGAGAATCGAATACCCCTTCCGCATGTGTCTAAAATATAATTGTTGTTTGGTTTTTACTTACTGAAAACATTTTAGGAAAGCTTTAAATCCTAAAATTCTTTACAATCTTTTTTTTTTAATGTAATATTAACGGGGGAAAAAAAAAAGAAAGGTATCAGTGGGGAATCGAACCCAGGTCAAACGCATGGCCGTCTCAAACCACTACACCAGGGAAGACAGGTCAGAATCGAGACAATCAGATCACGTGTCTTTAAATTATCCAATGGGGATCGGATACAACACACACGAGTTACTTTAGATAGATTCAAAAAATGGATTTGGGGGTTTTATCCATATCCATAGATAGAAAATGCTATAATTGTCAAGTTTGTATAAGGGAGAGATTTCTGTGCTCGGACCAGGTGTGTGTGACTCCTGCCCAATGTCCAATAGCAATTACCTACCAGGACATTAGGTGATGACACAAGGGGCAGTCACTCTTTTCAATAAATGATGATGAAGCTGCCATCTTTTGTTTTGTATTTCTCAGAGCATCTATCACCTTCTTAAAGAGGACTTTTCTTTTGTTGAGTGGGGAGAGGGAGGAATAGGTGGGGGGTAAAATACTGTGTCCAGGCCAGGTAGGCCCCCTTACCTTACCCTACCATTTGCACTGTTTGGCAGAAACACTCCTGCAAAAGTCTTATCTTCATAGAATACACCTGGGTATGTTTTCTTCTGTTTTTGGTTCTCCACTCCCCTTTTTCTTTTTGTTGTTGTTGAATGTCTGGGCAGACTTTGGTGGGGTGATTTATTTTCTTAGCAGCAGATGTTTTGTCTGTGGCAGCACAGATTTATACATTTAGTTAATTAAGCAGTTAGCTATCAGCTAGATTAGATCCAAGCAGAAAACCCTTCTTCCATTCACCCTCCATCCTCCCTTTACCCTCTGCTTTGAGTACCTTTCAAGGGCTATAACCCAAGTTTAAATAATTGACCAAGTCCAAAAAAAACAACAATTAGGGAAGTAATGTAACTTTATATTTCTTAGACGAAATAATCACTACCTTTGCCTTTATGTTACGCGGTGGCCGAGCGGCAGCGCGTTTGACTGGCGCACCTAATGTTCTGGGTTTGGATTCTGCTAGGATTTGTTCCCGAATCTAAACAGCTCTGACAGTATAGTTGGGTAAAGTAAAGGCGTCTGGAAATTGTGCTGGCTACACAATCCCTGGTATGCCGTGGCCACAGAAACTGGTGAAAGCTGCTTCACCGGCTTTATGATCAATGTGGTCCGACGGGTTACTTTACTTTGTGTTAAACAGCATAACTAATTACAGGAATATCGTTATTATAAGTGATATTCTTTAATGAGATAAGTTACAAGGGCCATGCCCCACAAAAAGCTATCAATGTAATTGTGCACATACTCTCAGACAAGGTTTTATGAGAGATGTAATGTATGCCAAGCGTAAACTAGAAGTTATGGTGAGTGTGGATGAGTTTCCTCCCTTTATATCTATAAATCACATGTTGGGAAGCTAATTATTACATGACATTAACTTCAGCATGTTGATTTAATTTGTGGCACAACTTCTGGTTAAGTTACAGGAGGATAAAAATGAGCTTATCTTTATACTTGATTGTTGTTGTTTGTTTGTTTGTTTTTTCAACTTTGTTTGTACATTTAAACTGTTGGGTTAAATTTTGAATTGATGAATCATGCCGTAGAAGATTGAGATTTATTTATAGAATAGCAATTGATAATTGCTTTCAATCTTAACAAAGCAGGTCTTTAAGAAACAGTGTTGCTTTTTTTTTTAATTGTCTTTTCTGTGAAATACCAAATGCATTAGTAAGTCTTATATAATTAAAAATCCCTTAGTGAGGTTGTGTTTGTGAGTTTTCATTGAAGTACATAAAGCAACTTCAAATGATAAACTGGTGACTTTAATTTTTTTACTTCGGCTATTGAAAAACAATAATAATTTTCAGTTACTTCAACAGATTTTTTTCTATAGTAAGTGGTATTGTGGTGGTCCAGTGAGATAGCGCTGGATAAACCTTTCTGAAAGCTCTAAGGATCATATCCTGATAAAAGTGTTTAGACATTAACCAGTTTCTGAAACATACAAAGCATTGTGTACTACCAGCACTTTCTTCTCATTTACATGTTTGTTTGTAAATTATTCATTGCAAAACTAGTGGCCATTGTTCTATATAACAGGATAGAATTCCTGACATTTCTCACTGCATCTGATACACTCTACAATTGAGGTGCAACATATAGCTTCAGTGATGTTGTTTCTTTGCCTAGTCTTGAATCTTTTTTTATTCTAAGTAAACTATCTGAAGTAGCTTTAAGCTACATTGTGTGTGTTTACTTACAGCTGTATAGTGTTATAGTAAAGTGAATGAGTTCTCAGTGACTTGTCACAAAAAAAAAAAACAGAATTTGTTAACATTGTTTTGTTTATTGTTTAAAGGTAACAAGGTTGATACTAGTTGATAGGAGTTTGGAAAGTTTAGAAAAATGGGCTTGCTTTTCCTGCAAGTTTGGGAAAAAACTAAGTAAGGTTTGTTAAAGTTTGTTAAATGTCTCAAAAATGGAAAAAGTATTGTGAAATTATTTATTTTGAATCAGTGAATCATTAAGTAAGTAAATTATTATAGAGTAAGGTCTGTGTTTCGGCAAGGTGGTTTCAATGGTTGTGCATTCGGCTGCGTACTGAAGATCCTAGGTTCGAATCCTGGTGTAGGCTAAAAAAATTTGTCCTTGGTCTGGAAGGTGTCCCTGAGTCTACCCAGCTCTGATGGGTACCTGCCCTTAGCTGGGGTAAAGTAAAGGCGGCTGTGCATTATGCTGGCCACACAATCACCTAGTCTGCCGTAGCCACAGAAACTGGTAAATGCTGCTTCACCAGCCCTATAGCCTATAGATAAATTTGGTCAGACGGGATACATATTTTTAAAGGTAACTGTGTTACTACTGGATCCTGTTTTTTAAACTGAGAATAAAGTTTTAATCCAAAAATGCCTGATGTTCCAATGCTTATTTGTTTTGTTTGCCTAGCTGCCTCGAAGTAATTACAAAATATTATCTTGTTGTTACTGAAACAGTTGTTGTGTAGGCAAGCAATAAAGATAGTCAAGTCGTCTTCTCCTATTTAAACATTTTATGTTTTGTCTGACACTGGGTTTTGTGTTTTAAAGAGTTGTGTGCACTAAGGATTAGAAACCTGTGCTAGATAGTCTATCTCTATTGTGTGTATGTTTGTGTGAATCAAATGTCTAGACTGCCTTATCTTGTTTTTGTTTTTTATTGCAGTTTCTTTTTTTGTTTGTGTATTTTATTAGATGATAGTCTGGGTCTATTTTTGTTCTAGTTTTAAGTTTTAATAAACTCATTCTCTCGTCTTTACCTCTTTGTTTGGACTAGTTGGAAATTCTAGTTCGATCTTGTACAATGTTCTCGTTTTGGTATTTACTGTAATAAAGTTAAGGGGGGTAAAACTACCAACAATAACATTTGTTTATAATGACAGCCAGATTGTGGCTATATATTTCAGTCTATTACTTAATAAAAACAAAACTCTGTAAATCCATAAGGCCAAGTGAAGTATGATTTTTTATACCACTACTTTCTACAGTCTACTTTCATACATTTATCCAACTGGAGTAAGATTTTAAAAAAATATAAATAAAAAATATATTTGTTTAACAGAATTTGAGCCTTTTTAGAACGGAAAAATTAATGCATTATTTTATATAGATTAAATATATATATATATATATACCTTTAGCTTATCTAGTTTTTAAATCACTCGTGTCCAAACAGAAGTGTAAGATTTGTTGCAATCATTTTAACTGATACTAAAAATTATAATCTATACAGACAGAAATAACATAATTTGATTTTAGTTCATAGGCAAGGACAATTCATATGCATTCCATTTCTTTCTGAGTGCAATATCCCATGAGTTGCTCATGAATTAGTCAAGAAAAACATTTTTCATACTGGTAGTGAAAGTTTTGGAGGAAAATTACGAAATTTTATGGGGAAAAAATTACTATAATTATAATTGACAGCATCCATAATTTATTCCTATTGTGTTTTCCTGTTGTTACATTACAGTTAGAACTAGACAGATCTCAGATATACACTTATTGTTAACATTAAGATATTGTACACATACATAATGATGTTAATTAGGAAAAGTTTAAAAGGAATATAAATTTTAAAACCATGTAAAAGGTGTATGATGCAATCATTATATGTAGGCCTACAATAGGTGCGTCTCTATTAAATAACTTGATATAAGTGTCTTCACGATTTATCTATTTTATATGCAAAGTAGCTTTTATAATTTGCTATAATTATTGTATAAACTTGTGCTAAGTCTTGAAAAGAAAATTTGGCTGGTGAAAACGTTGATGCATTGTTGGTGTCAGAAAGTATGGAAAATTGTTATGTCAGTGAAAGTAAAGATTCCCCGCCATTCTACACAGTCTCAACATTCTATTATGGATATATAATAATATTGTTTGCGTTTACTCAAGAACTGTAACTTTGATTTAGTTTGGTTAACGCCCTTGATCCACAATTCATCATTGTGTCGTCAAGTCTCTTGGAGATTGTACCTTTATTTTTTGTTGCACAATTTAGGTCAGTCTTGTGTTGCTTTACCTAAGCTTATTATTTCTTTTGTCGGCCTCTTTTCAACAAGCCTCATAATATAATACGTCTTTGTCTCTTATCTTGAATGTCTGTAGCATTTAGTGAGTTTAATAAACTTCAGCTTTCAAACGGAAACACTGAATGTGTCCTATGGCCAACAGCTCTGTCCATCTGTCAACTGACAGGTGTTCGTTTCATCTAGTGGTATCATCATGACTTACTGTTTGCACTTTGCACTATTCATGTTACAGTGATAAACTTCTGGGTACACATTTCTACTGTGTAGACGAATTTTTAAAACCCTCGTGCTTTGTCTGGTGTTTTCTGGCAAGTTGTGTAATCTAGGCTGCAACATAGACGTTAATCTCTGCGCCACAACGTTCTGTCTCTTTAAACTTCACGAGACATTTGTTTTCATTTCATGCTTGCCTGATTACATTCTGTGGGTGTTTGTGCATTATTTATAGCCGGCGCGCTCTCTAAGACCATGTGCGTCTCATTGTCTACAGTCTACAGGGAGTTTTATGTAGAATACTTACAGATTTATGTGGCTGATTTGTACACACAGAATTTATGTAACTAATTGTTATATTATACATATGTATGTTCCTAATTTTATATTTATATGTATAAGCTTATACTGCAATACATAGAGATATAGCAACTGTAAATTATCCCTTAGTTGTGTTTGAATGGCTATAACTCCAACAAAGCTTTTTTTTTTTTATATAGGCATATATATATATATATATATATATTGTATTATTTAATCTAGGAGTGAATAAATCCAGTAAGCTATATATATATATATTATATTTAATATAGATCTATATATATTAACCGAATTCTTTAAAAAAAAAAAATTTTTTTTGTAGATTTTCTGGGATGAATTTATTAAAAATGTCAACCAGAAAATCTTGATTATTATATGTTGCTTGTTTTAGGCTCTTAAAAAAGGCATCATAAAGATGGCATTAAAATATAGTAATAGTAGACAAAGATGGCTCGAAGCTATAGAGTCAGATCTGTGCGTGCGGATAGGCCCGAATGGAAGGAGGTGGTGGAGCAGGCCTAAGCCCTACATAGGCTGTAGCGCATTATGGATGGATGGATGGAATAGTAAGACTAGGTAAATTAGAATCTGCTGATTCCGTGAAATGGTAAACTGAACTAAGGCAATGGAATGAACAAATGTAATTTATTGTGTAGACATACAATACTAATATGAAACCAATGTCACAGAAGGCTAACTAGTAGTAGGGTGGCGTTTTTTTTAAAACATGTTTTCCAATATGATTGGTCAATCTGCACCTTTCAAAAGGAATCTAATTTAATCACTGCTCTTCCTTAAACAAATTATTGCTAAGAAAAAAAAACGTATGGGCCAAAATGAAAGGATTAGTCCTAATATTTAGTGCAATTTCCTAGCCTGTAAGAAAGTGTAAGCCTCTTCGTCTGGACTGAGTGCTGAAGCCTATATACACCAAGCAGACGGACACAGAAATAGCTGGGATGTTGTGTCATGGGAGGATCAGTCGAGGGCTGTGAATAAGATAGTCGAGGGCTGTGAATAAGATAGTCGAGGGCTGTGAATAAGATAGTCGAGGGCTGTGAATAAGATAGTCGAGGGCTGTGAATAAGATAGTCGAGGGCTGTGAATAAGATAGTTGAGGGCTGTGAATAAGATAGTCGGGGGCTGTGAATAAGATAGTTGGGGGCTGTGAATAAGATAGTCGAGGGCTGTGAATAAGATAGTCGAGGGCTGTGAATAAGATAGTCGAGGGCTGTGAATAAGATAGTCGAGGGCTGTGAATAAGATAGTTGAGGGCTGTGAATAAGATAGTCGAGGGCTGTGAATAAGATAGTCGAGGGCTGTGAATAAGATAGTCGAGGGCTGTGAATAAGATAGTCGAGGGCTGTGAATAAGATAGTTGAGGGCTGTGAATAAGATAGTCGAGGGCTGTGAATAAGATAGTTGAGGGCTGTGAATAAGATAGTCGAGGGCTGTGAATAAGATAGTCGAGGGCTGTGAATAAGATAGTCGAGGGCTGTGAATAAGATAGTTGAGGGCTGTGAATAAGATAGTCGAGGGCTGTGAATAAGATAGTCGAGGGCTGTGAATAAGATAGTCGAGGGCTGTGAATAAGATAGTCGAGGGCTGTGAATAAGATAGTCGAGGGCTGTGAATAAGATAGTCGAGGGCTGTGAATAAGATAGTTCCCGCAATATGATCTCCTACTGTCACTCATCCCATAAGGGTGCATTATTATTTTGTTGCACCCTGACAGCTTGTAAGGGCGGTGGTTGCAGAGGGGCGTTTGGGCGTGTGTGTGTCTATGAAAGCTGGTGGGGGATTTCATGATGCATCACTGACACACATAAAAGAAAATTGTGATTCACGGAGGTATATTTATCGTTACCATAACAAAACACACACACAAGGTTTTGGTGGGGCTATATAATTATAATTGAGAGGTCACGTGACGGTTTGAGGTAAGGTTTATAAATAAACACGATTAGACAGTGTGTATAATGTGGAGAGTTCAATTATACTTATAACACTGCCGGGTAGTGAGGTAGAGATTATGGGAGAAGGTCACAATATTTAATTAGGACATTAACTTGGGCTAAGTTTAATAAGATACGGTACCGGTACTTCATTTCTTAAGTTAAGAGGAGAGAGTCACAATAGTGGATGGGCTTCCACACACCCACTTCCCACCACAGAATAGGTTATTCTGTGATCCCCACACCTTCTGTTTAACCTCTTTTTGTTGACATTATTACAATGATAAAAATAAATCTCTCACCTGAGATGGTAGTGGTTCCTTTTCCAAACATTCAAACCTTCAGCTTGAAATATTTTACAGTTTTGCTGTTTCTTTAACTTGACATATTTTCTTTGTTGTTAATTTAAACCAAGTTTCATTTTGTTTATTTCACACTAGGAGGTTCCAATGAAGTTGAAAATGAAAAGAAATTTGTACAAGATGGATGCTCATCAATCTCTCGAGAGTGAGTGTGTGTTGTGTTTTCTTGGAAGGAGAAACTCTTATTACAGGTTGAAGCTTTGCATACGTCCATCTTTGGATGTACGTCCATCTTTGGATGAGCTCAGTTCGTGTCATAGAACAACTGCAGGTAGTTCTAGATCAGAAGATAGTTCTAGATATAGGTAATCCAATATGAGTGACAGAAGACATGCTTGGTATGATCTGATCACACTGATCTTGCTGCACCAATAGTCCAGGATGCTGAGGATTCATTTATAACAGTGGCTGTTTGTTTGTTTTTTGAAGGTTATAGTAGCTGCTTTCTTTTCTGAAGTTTTGTTCTAAGAATAATTCACTTTTATAGAAGAGTCTTGACCTGTAAGTTTGGAAAACAAAAAACAGTTAATAAAGTGTTTCAATATTGTTTTGTCTAATAAAATTTTTTTTTTTTTATGTTGTTGTTGTTTTGCTTTTTATGGTTGACCTGTGTGTTGTGTGAAATGTTCCATCCGTTTTTCTACAACAAATAATCATTAAACTCTAATTTAGAAATACAACCAAATAACACGTTGCAATGCTCAGATAAATATAAGGACAAAACAAGAATAAATGCATAAAGGTACTCTTTCTTCCCGAGGGGTATGGAATGAGTTGCCTGAACAAACCAGGAAAACCAGTAGCTGCACATCATTTTAAAACATTAATAAAAATACAAGACTAGACTCGGACAACGGATGAGCGTAGGATGCAATAAACTTCTTTATAGAAGGAGCGTCTGTAATATTTAAGATTATATTCAAGAATGTTGAGACTATTTTGTTTATAATAGTGAAATAGAGCCATCTTGATTTTAAATAGTGGAAACTGGAATGTACCTTAAATAGAAGTAAATTACTGGACTAGAGATCTAATGATCATTTTCATAAAACATTCAATTGCGTACCAACGGTCCTGGGTTCGAATCCTGGTGAAGGCTAGGATTTGTTCCCTGGGTCTGGAGGGTGTCCCTGATTCTACTCAGCTCTGATGGGTACCTCGACCTTTTTTGGGGTAAAGTAAAGGCAGCTGTGCATTGTGGCCCTGTGTATGCCGTGGCCACAGAAACTGATGAACGCTTCTTCACCGGCCCTATGATAAATTTGGTCCGACGGATACTTTACTTTGTGTTACACAGCATAACTAATTACGTAAACATTGTTATTGTAATTAATGAGATAATAGTTATTATGTACGCTGATTTAGTACTAACCGGAAAGTAACATTCTAGATAGGCGTCAATTTCCCTTACTAACCCACTATATGAAGCTATGTACTATAAATAGAGTAGAAAACCTTTCATTGTCCTAGTCAGAACCACAAAGTACCGTAATAAAAGTGCTGCATACTTCATAATTACTTGTGTGTTCTTCCCCCTAGCCAGCCCGTGTGTCTCCGTCAGTAAAGTTAAATGACATTGGCCCCGTGAATTGTGTAATCACTCAACTGTGGACACATTCACTTCATGGCCTAATTGAATTTCTTTTCCCTGATTACACTTTTGGGGTTTCTGGGCCAATGGTAAAAATGTAGGTCAAAGTTGTTACTCCCGCTGTGTTACTAGAAATAACTTAACACCCCCCCCTCCCACTCCATTTTCTTTTCTTTTATACAAACTGTTTATATTATAATAAACTTTAAATAGACGTTCGATACGACGAAAGCAAGTTGTTTATCATTACAAGTAAACATTCTGGACAATATTTTAAACCTGTGCCTAGTGCCTTCAAACCTTAGTTAATGTGTTGTCGTTTTTTTTTTTGACCAACTGATTTAATAGAAGGTTTTACTGTATTGTACCCTAGCGGTTTCAACAAATAAGGGGGGTGGGGGGCGTTTGCATAAAGGAATTAACCCGCATTTTCTATAAGTAGATTTCAAATATGTCTATTGTACAAAGAAAATTTTTCAGAAATGAGAGGGGGGTGGAGGAGCCCCCCTTTCCCCGACGTACGCTTATGTCGCTAAAGCCCCCCCCCCCTCCCTCCATTTCCCCAATGTCCTGTCTACAACAAGCCCCTGTGATGTAGTGAGCGCGTGATGTGAGCTGATGGTTTAATGCTATAGTAAAACCAACAGGATTTACTCCCCCCCCCCCCCCCCAATAGCTAGCCATGCGTGAGCCATAACAATACTACTCCATTACAACACTATTGATCACGGATCATTGTTGTTAAAGTGTGTGGTTTGGTTTTCTCGGTTAAACTCATTGAATAGACAAAGACACAAACTTCCCTATACAGAACGGTACAATTTCTGAACTAACGGCACACTTATCTTATACATTACAGACGCTCCTAAACTTCTATAAAGGCAACTTTTTTTTTTTAAGTCAAATGATTTACATAATTTAAATGAGGCTATTTTACTACACAAGAAGTGCGGTACTACCATGATATACATATAAAGCAACAACATAGTTTGAAATACCGAGTTAAATGACCATGACACGCTCACAACTGTTGGATGTGACAAAAAATGTTTACACTCAACCAAAATATTTGATTAGTAATTAGAATGTGGTTTTTAATAGTGGAAAAAAGGGTGAAAAGTCATTAGATTAAAATATCGAATACAACAGATGCTTGTTAAACAAACTCCACAATAAGATGTGTGTGTAACAAATGTATAAATAGCATACATTTGGGCAATTTAATTTTGGGAATTTGTTTGTCCACTTTTACATGGAATCTACACAATTAATGTGTGTTAAATTTTTCTGTGCTTGACGTAATTTGACAATATTGAGCAGACAATTATTCTGTCCGTTTCATTTCCGTTGTTGTACAAATTAATAAACAAACGCCCGAGTGCGTTCAGTAAGTTGTGCGCAAAATTAAACTTTTAAAATTTACTCATAATTTAAAAATAACAAGTTTTTATTTCATTATTTATTTTTTTCCTGCTAGTTTCCCTGAGAACTGGTGTTATTAATTTTAAATAAAATCATGAAAACTTAATGTGGTAGAAGAAAAAAAAAGAACCCAATCTAGATAAACCCACAGCTTGGTTTTAATTATGTCAAGAAGTTAACTTGTGTTTTAAAAGTCATTAACGCGGTAGAAATTATTGGCACAGACATCTTCAAACTTGAATCTTCTTTTTTTTTCTTTCTATTTCGTAACCCAACGCGTGAGCAAACTTTTGATGTATCGAAATGAAAGTAAAGAAATAAAAATAAAATCTTCAATTCCAGATTCTAATTGCAGGGGAAAGAAAGAACAACATTTGTTGGCCTAATTAGACAAAATACTGAAATGATAAAAAGTTCAGAAACTGTAATTATATTTATACGACTGTTTATAATTAGAACCAAATGCCTAGATAGTAAAGGAAACGACAAAAAAAGAAACGATTGAGAAGGGGGGGGGTGAGCTTTTTTTTTTTATCAAACTGATTTTTAAAATTGTCATATTATATTAACTAATTTGTGTACTCAAATTCACTTTTAACAAACGTAGACTGTTACAGTACAATGTTAATGTAAACGTAATGACAAAAACATTTTCCTTATCCCTTACGTGAGAACAAATGGATAAAAGTACTCTTTCTTCCCGCAGTGCCATCCGGGCATGGAAGGAATTGGTTGCCTGGACAAACCAGGAAAACCAGTAACTTTACATCATTTAAAACACTATGAGAAATGCAGAAGTTTTTGGGGAAGTAAAAAATAAAACAACTTTGTTAACCAATCAATCTGAAACCTTGCATTTGGATTAATATTTATGTAATAAATCCTTTAGATGCTTTTGTCTTTCTTCTAAATGCTATAGGCCCACTATAGGGTATAGTGTTGAGTTTTGTCTTTCTTCTAAAATGCTATAGGCCCACTATAGGCCCACTATAGGCCCACTATAGGGTCTAGTGTTGAGTTTTCTTTTTGATAAATCCTCTTTGTTTCTTTTGCAATAGTGTGATTTTACGCTGACGATCCAGAGACTATAATAAGATGGACCGCTTGCTTTAATATTACTGCTATTTGATAACTCCAATAACTTCTTTTTGGAATTCCCGATTCCCTTTTGTATTGTACACTTCTGTTTTATTTAATCGCTATGACTTTCTCAATGAAAAATTAGAATCTAAACTTGTAGGCATATACAGCGGAAACCTTTAGGCAGCAGTAGGAGTCATTTAAGACTGCGTTATTGGCTAAGCACGGAAAAAAAAGAACATAAAAGCTCTTAAAATGAACAAGCGGCCCATATTATTATAGTCTTTGGATGATTTAAGTTTAAGCAATACCTCGAGAACTTAAATAAGAAAAACTTTCTGGTTTTGTATTATATTTATTTATACATTTGTAGATGCAGGCTTTTAAGAGAAAGTTCCAATTTATAACAAATATCTTTGAAACACACATTGAATCAAACACAAATTCTCACAAATCTATTGGCTGAATTCAAAAATTTGAAAAATAAAAAAATTCAACCACGTGCGAAGAGAAAAATATCTTTTCAACACAGATTTGTGGTATACGGGCTAGGGGGGCGGTGGGGGGGGGGAGTTGGTTGGGGGGGGGGGGGTAGAGATAATATCCACAGGTGCAAAAGAACGATACTTTTTTTTTGCGGGGGGGGGGGGGGGAGGAGGTTTAAATTCCCAGTCTGTCTAAAATAGTTTGGACGCGAATCAAATATTTCAATAATGGAATCTTACTTTGTTTCCTTTTTAAAAATGTGTACATTGAAAACCATTGACCTACTGGGTGTGTGGAGAGATTTGGTTCTAATTGGACTTTCATCACGTGATCCGTGTTCACAATGTCCAGTGAGGCCTGAGAGACTTCTCATTATCTGGACCAAAAGTATGGAATCTGCTCCCCATCCAATTTTACAAGTTCTACCGTCACTTTTAGAAAGAACTTAAAAACACATTAGTTTAATAGTTACCTTCGTTAAACATTTGTTAGACCCCTACTGTTTTACTTGTAGATTCTTTATTAAGTGGGCTAATATTATAAAAAAATACTACATTTATTTTCTCTGTCCTATGTTTGTAAAATTTTAAAATTATTACTTAGCTTATGATTTGTTCATCACTATCTTTGGCGCTACAGCCCATGGAGGGCTCTGGCCTCATATTTTTATCCTAGAGAACCATGTTCTTGATTATTTGTTGCTCAATGCTTATATTATTTATGTTGGCATCGCTATACGAATATAATTATTAATACTATTAAATAAATAGAAAACATTGCAAGAAAAACAAATCAAGCATGCACTATAATTTATTGTTGAACAATATTGGAGGGTGCATAATTTATGATAGAATAGCCAAACTTATAAGTAGTTTATGCTTCAAGAGAATGATCTAGAATCTATCAACTACTCAACTTCATGTTTTTCTCACCTTTGTTACATAATATAAAAATAGAAGGTGTGAAGGGGGCGAGAGAAAAAATTAGAGTCTTCCGTCAAACGTATTTTCTGGATATTTTTCTTCTTCTGCTGATGTAAAGAGAAAGAAGGGAAAAAAAACAACGGAGAAAGGAAGGAGAGAGAGAGAGAGAGAGGAGAGGATGGTGGGGAGGAAGAGAGACAATAAGACGGGTTGAGCAAACGTACAAAATGATAGGCGTGGGAAAGCATCCTACTAGCCAGATAGGTGTCAAATATACCTCCTTGGCTGAAGTCTGCTTTATGCTTTCTTTCTCTTTCTCTCTCTCTTTCTTGGGGAAAAGGGGGTGGGGGCTGATGGGGTAGGTGGATCAATCAAGTAGCGGGGTGGGGGTGTTCAGGTATTTAGAGGGAAGGGTAGGGGGTTCTAAGGGTATAAATAGTAAGGGTTATTCGGGAATTATTTTTAAATGATGGTGGAATACTCGTTTCTTATTGGAAGCTGCCTTTTTTTTTTTTTCAATTTTTAAATTATACTAGTAGGGGGTGGTAGGTCTATTGAGGAATGGGACCGAGGGAGGGAGGGGTGCATCTATCCAGGTATGGGAGGGAGGGAGGGGTGCATCTATCCAGGTATGGGAGGGGTGGGAGGAGAGGTTTGCACCAACGGTAAAGATATACCTCATAAAACTCAGGAAGAAGACAAGGAAAAAAGGGAAGCGGGGGGGGGGGGGGGGGAGACGAGAGACGGGGGTGAACTTATTTTAAGGGTAGAAATGGTAAATCTTTAGAGGGGGTGGATAGTGGGGGGGGGGGGTTCTTAGGGAGCAATAGCTTGAAATGTTTTTAAACATTTAAGATTTTTCTTCTTTTTTGAGAGCGTTTGCGATCGTCTAGACATTTTCTGATGCCACGATTGACGGCAGACGTGTGTGTGTGTGTGTGTGTGTGTGTGTGTGTGTGTTTCAACTTCGTCTAACGGAGGCACGTCAGGCTAGAGAACATAAAGGTCACTGGGTCAGTCTGGCCATCCGTACTGGCACCCCCCCCCCCCGCCCTTTCCCCGAAGCCCCCAACTTACCTCTATTTGATTTTCCTCACTGTACAAATGTAAAATCAGACCAAAATTTCTTATCAGGTTGGATATCAATGGACTTATCTCCCGTGTTCTCTAACCCTATAATGAAACTTTTAAACTTATCCCAGAGTTAAGATTTGCATCTAGGGCGAAATGGTCACTTTTTGCAATTGGGCAAGATTTTAAGACTTAGGAATTTTTTTTCTCTTCCCTATTGGATATTAAAATGGTCATGTTCAATGTATTTATTTTTAAATGAAGAGAATTTCACATGGAAACATGATGAAATGTAATCTAATGAAATACTTAGACAGACCTAGACCCAGAGATAATAATTTTTTTTTACGAATTCCAAAAGCAAGGCTAGATAGATAGATATCCTTATGAATCATTTTTCTTACATAGTGGCAAATGAGCATGAAATGGGTTGCCTGAACCAAACCAAGAAAACTAACACCATAACATATTTTAAAACCCTCATTAAAATCGCAATACTAGACTCAAACCAAAAGGGCATTAGTAACATAAAAGTAACACGAATGTAATAATTATATAGCATTGTTAGTCACACATTTCTAGGCCGGTGAAAGAGTAGACTATATTTAGAAAATTGCTAGGTCAGTGAAGGCATAGGCCTATACTAAAGTATTATTAGTATTATTAGACTATAATAACTTCGAAAATTGTTTGGTTGGTGAAGGAAATATTTAGAAAATTGATAGGTCAGTGAAAGAGTATATTTAGAAAATTGATAGGTCAGTGAAAGAGTTCCCGCCACTACCAACATTCATAATTTGTTATTTGTGTTTGCTCAAGAACCATAACTCGGAATAAACTATTAATGCCCTTGATCCGCATTTTATAAGACTGTGGAGCCTTTAAGAGTTTTTTTATTTAAATGTTGTTTTTTGTTCTTGTTGTATGTTTTTGATGGTGTTTTTTTTTTTGCACATACCGTAGATCTGTGTTTTGTTTGCTAAATTTATCTCCTTTATTTTCTCCCTCTCTCTTTTGTGTCTAACTCATTAAAAAAAAAGACAACCTACATCGTTTATAGAAATCTTCCGGCAAAGTGCACGTGACATTATTATAGAGGGTCAAGGCCGTATCTATTTTTAGGTTTAAATAGAAGACTTGTAAAAAAAGGGTTGTGTTTGTTGGTTTAATGTGTTTTTCTATTTTTTTTTAACAAACAAAGATAAGAACGTAATATAATATAGAGTTTAGATAGAATGGATGAAACAGAGCGTGTTATGCATTTAATGGAATATGGTGGTCTAAAAGGCAGCGTGGTTGACTAGCGTACCGAAGGTCCCGGGTTCAAATCTGGGTTAGGGCTAGGACCTCGTCTCAGGTCTGAAGGATGTATTTGAGACTACCCAGCAGATATTATTTTATCTGTAGCTTATACAGGCCTGTTTTATTCCCCCACCCCCGGGCAACGCTGGGCAATATAGCTTGTATATATATATATATATATATATATATATATATATAGATAGATAGATAGATAGATAGATAGATAGATAGATCAGTACTCTGTAATGCACATGTTAAATGCGCTCTGAGCTTGCATTATGCTTGTTGGCAGCGCTATACAAATGTCATTATTAATATTATTATTATTGAAATCACATATTTTTTAATTACCATATTGCGTGTGGCTGGGTGAATGTAAGGGGGAGGGAGTTGTGGGTCTGTATGATGTGTGTGTGTCTGTGTGTGTGTGGTGGCGGGGGAGAGTGGCACAAACAAAAGGAGGATCCCAGGCAAGTGTCCTGACCAAACAACTGACCATCTGCCGACACAGGCGGGACTAAACAGACAAAAACAAACCAAAAAAAAGTACCAATTGCGTGACTAGTGTTTGTTGTTGAGATTTCGTAAAACAATGGGTGTATGGGGGAGGAGGCGGCGCCCCTTCGACCCCCTCTCCCTCCCTCCCCTCTTTCCCTGTGACTAAATTAGTCCGCCCACCATCCACTCGCCCGGAATTGTAATATAAAAAAAATAATTCAGCTGAAGATTTAAAATAAAATAAAAAACCGTTGCCATTATGACGTAATGTGATCACGTGTCTTGTGAGGACGATGACCGGATGACGCGGGGGAGGGGTTTTTCTTGGACAGCGGACGTTGTTTAAACACAGCGGCCAACGCAGCTCACAGTTTTACTGTTGGTTTTAATCCTCACCCCTCACCCCCCTTCTTCCCCCCCCCCCAATCCTCTTTCCCACATGTGCAAAGAGCTCGGTTGGGGGGGGGGGTATACTAAGCTTGGACATTTGTATCCGCAAGAAGGGTCGGAAAGGGGCGGAGCGGACGGGTAAAGGCGCCTCTAAAATAATTATTTTCATAATTAACAATATAAACTAATTACGCCCCTCCCCCTTCACCTCCATACACACATGGGAATTACTTTCTTTTGTTCTTTAACTATAATATTATATAGATTTGACCCGCGAAAGGGAAATAATAAACGCAAGGGAAATAATAAACGCAAGGGAAATAATAAACGCAAGGGAAATAATAAACGCAAGGGAAATAATAAACGCAAGGGAAATAATAAACGCAAGGGAAATAATAAACGCAAGGGAAATAATAAACGCAAGGGAAATAATAAACGCAAGGGAAATAATAAACGCAAGGGAAATAATAATAATTCTGCAGACGTCTCAGACTTGCGATTCTGAACACAAAAACTTCATGCCTAGTTGAACTTGTTAGTGACTCGCTGTTTGTTTGTGAGCCAGCCAGCCCGTGCCCTTGAGGACCAACCAAGGTCATCTGGGCCAATCTTTCCACATCTCTGCAATCCTTTCATCCACGGATAACTGGATATCGATTGGGAAGAAGCCAAGAGAAGGATCGATTTTAAACACACACACACACACACAAAATGTCCCCCACTCCCCACACGCCCTTGGGTTACGCATTGCGTTTTACAATGTTTCTCCCGTCACTCCACCGGGTCACGCTCCAGTGAAGTCAAGATCGATACAAGGTCTTTCCCTTCTAAGTAAACCAGGAAGTGTGCTAGAGTAATAGCAAGCTGATGACCTAGTTAATTGCAAGCTGATGACCTAGTTAATTGCAAGCTGATGACCTAGTTAATTGCAAGCTGATGATAGGCTGATGACCTTATTAATTGCGTTTTTAAGACGGCTATAAAAAAAAATGGGAATGATCTATTATGGCTATTTATGTTTGTTTTAGATTTTTTAAAAACTTGATTTGATAATAACATTTTCCTGAATTATTCTTGGGGTTACTTTTTGTTGTTTCATTAAAAAAAAAAAGAATATGTTGGCCATACAATGATTACAAAAAGTACATTTAATGTGTAAACGGAACATACAGAAACAATTCCAGACACACGTGACCTAGTGACGTATTGTCCCCGACCAATCAGCACTCGAGGAAACAAGTCACGTGAAAGTCGCCCGAGAGGATTCGAAAAGGAACAAAAAATGTGCAGCTTTGTCTGAAGTGGAACGAATAATTTAGGGAAAAGGAGAAAATTGACAAAATGTAACCAAGTTATTTGCTAGAAGTACAAGTATGTTTATCACCGTGTGTGTGGGCGTGGGAACGAATTTTCCACATAGTCGAAACCTCCAATGAAATGTCTGCACAAACCATTCTTCAACTAGTAATAAACATCGAGTGTACTCATGAAGGTTAAAGTGATCCAAGTTAGTCAAAGTTATCAAGACAATAACTTCACTTGTGGCCCCCAACACATGTAGCATAAATACAACATTACAACAACAGCATTCATGAAACGAGAGCGACAAAAGATCAGAAATATTAAACACCCAAATCCCTTTGGCAGTTCGCATCAGACATTCGCATTGACCGAATATACCATTATTATTTTTTATTTTTTTTTAAAGCATTTTCTTCGGCAAAATAATACGCACAAAAATAGATCTAGTTATAAAAAGGGTATATTTCATTAGTCTTCATAAAAAGGAACTTTTACTATTGTAATAAGAACATAAAACAAAAAAAAAGTGATCTCATATTAGTTAGGCCTATACTCTATACCAGGGGTCGGGAACCTTTTTGTCTGAGAGAGCCATGGACACCACATACTTTTTTGAAAAGTAATTCTGTGAGAGCCATACATTATGTTAAAACTAAAAAATTACGTAAATGTGTGCAAGAGTTATTTCCCTTTAATTACAATGCATACAGTGTTGCTATTTTTCTGTCTTTTAGGTCAGCGGAGTTTATCTCCTTTACCACTTCTGATGCTGAGCTGCAGTAGACTTTAGCTCATTTGTAGAATGAAATATTGATATGCAATTAATATGTAGATCAAAGGAGTCTACAGAAACTTTATAATCGAACATAGTCTGCGAGCCAGATGCAGCCATCAATAGAGCCACATCTGGCTCGCGAGCCATAGGTTTCAGACCCCTGCTCTATACTATAATAAGCATCTTCTGTATGGGACCCTTAACAAAATAATCATAACAAATTCAAAAAAGAACTGCAAGGTTCATTACTAGCGAATATTTCCAATTAACAAGAGTAACACCAATAGTAAAATCACTAAACCTAGAAACACTAGAGGACAGAAGAGCAAAGAGTAAAGTAGTAATAATTAATACATAAGGCATTAAATTAGAATTTAGAAATAAAACAAAATAACAACCTGCTACAATGATCAGGTAAGTTATCCGCATTTTTAAAATAATAAGATTTCAGTGTTTTTTTTATTGTTTTACATTACAATATAAATAGTTTGCAAACAATCTTAATTTTGGTCAATGATATTTTAAATTAGAAAAAACAAGTTGACCAAGACAGTTCCTTGTGGAACTCGTGAGTTTACAGTTATTGGTGATAATTAAGGATATGTCCCCCTACCTATCAGAAAGTCTTTGAATCTACTGAATAAGGGACCAGAAATACCCCATGAAATAAAGTAGTTGTTCCAGTTAATGACAGGAAGGTTAAAGTCTCCCATTACACAAAGTACAGCATTTTTTATGTTTCACTTGGTTGTTTTAAAGTTTTAAATTGTATTGCACTGATCAGTCATGTATTCTATTATAGTGTTAGATGGTCCACATGCACTGCCCAGAATTAAAGATGTTGATGACTAATTTTTTTGTACAAAAGACTCACTCTACATCTACATTATTATTAGTAGATTCTTATGTTATTTCTTCTGCAATTAAGGTAGATTTTTATAACTAGTAAAAACCCTCCATGTTTTCTTTTATTATCTTATATATTACAGACGCTCCTTCTATAAAGAGATTATGATTATTTAGATTATTGCGTTCTACGCTCATTCGTGGTCTGAGCCTAGTCTTGCATTTTTAATAATTGTTTAAATGATGGTAAGTTACTGGTTTTCATAATTTGTTCAGGCAACCCATTCCATTCCAACTGAACGATTAAAAGAAAACGAGACCAAACCAAAGACAAGAAAAGTTTGAAAATAATAAATGGAAACAATAGCATGTTAGCCATCGTCCAGTAGGAGCCACGGACACATCAGTCCAGCCATCGTCCAGTGCAAGCCACAGACACAGCAGTCCAGCCATCGCCAAGTGCGAGGGACGGACTAATCAGTCCATCAATCGTCCAGTGCAAACCACGGACACAACAGTCCATCTATCGCCCAGTGCGAGCTACGGACACATCAGTCCATCAATCGTCCAGTGTGAGCCACGGACACAGCCAAGCGTCCAGTTGACATCCCGAACACACACAGACAAAATGAAACGCTTTTTACAAAGGGCCAACCCACCAAAACCGGTGAAAAACTCTCCCAACAGAAAAAAAAAACCTGTCCGGCAGACAAAAAACGCTACCGTGGATTTTCTGGTGAAGTTGTTGACACCCCGCCACATCTTGTCCAGGACTCCGACCCTCGCTCTCTGTCTCGCTCTCCCGCCCGCCTCTCTCTCTCTCTCTTTCCTCGCTCCGTGTCAGACGAAGGGAAGGTCGCGGTACAGACAATGGCGGGAAACACCACCCCGCCCTCCTTATCACCCTCTCTCTCACTCTCTCGTATTATTTCGCTTCCTTTATTTTGTTTGTTTGTTTCAGACTGTCTCGCTCGCTTTAGGCGCGCAATGCGCTACCCGAGACCACTATCGCCTCGTTGGATCTGCTACCGACTCGACAGTGATGTGTTCAATAGGTCAATACATTATTATAGTAAAACCATTCATACAACCTGCGAACTTTTTTCCCTCCCGTTTTATATTTTAATTTTAACAAATAGACTAGAGTCTAATAATAATATATTAAACATTTATTTCAAATAATTAAAAATAGCAAACTAATACAGATTCTAGAATCTAATAATGTGAAATGAAACTCCAAATTTTAATAACAATAGAAACAGCAAGTAAAATGGTAGGGGACACCTCACAACGCGTTTCTACAGTAACCACCGGTCAGCCCCGGCACGACCGGAGGCGAGCCAACAAAAGAAACTGACCACTGAGGTGAGCTGGACAGCGACGGGAAGCCCCGCCCTTTAAATCGCCGGCAGATAAAACGACGAGGCGGGCGTGGAAATTTTTTTTTCGGGCATCTACATGCTACATGGAACAAATGGGTGGACGGCGCTCCTCAAACACCACGACAGCCATGTTTGAACTGAGAGCTGCTCAACATTTTTTTTCGTGGATATATCCACCCCCCTCGCCGTTTTCTCGAATTCATCCGCCCCTCGCCCGTTGTCTCGGGAGGTTTTCCTTACATATTTCTGTCTCGCCATTTTGAAAACTAAAAAAAAAACAACAAATCTCCTGTTTTGTACTCGACAGCAATAATGTAAATAATATGTAAGCTGATTCAATTGCGTAGCCTAACCGGTGAGATTTCTTAAAAACAAATATCAGCTACAGCTGTTATATTCATATATTACATATCTAATATTATCGTCTCTAAACAAATCTCAATAAATAAACCAATTATTACTGACAAACCCTAGTCCTACATTTATTAAAGCATTTTACAAGCTTTAAAATGCCGAACTTTTAAGTATTTTGTTGTCCTTTAAACATGTTGTGTTGCTTGTAGGTATTTTGTTAAAGCGGTTTTTGCTAGCGTTTTTCTTCTAATTATTTCTTGGGTAATTTACAGATTTTAATTGTAGGTTAGTCAGTTTATTTTTAAACTATCTGTTGTATTGATGTTTATTATTGATATTGTTGTTTTTTTCTTTGAAATATCATAACTTTCTGTTTGTTATTGTTTTGTTCAATATTTTTTAACGGCATTTATTGAATTTGTTATATTGTATAATGTATTTTGTTGTTTTTGGTTTTAAAAAAATCATTTATGATTTTATTTTATGATTTACAAATAATAGAATTATGTCTTTTGATGTTGTTTTGTTTATAGTAAACAAAACAAAACAACTTTGTTCTTATTGTTTTAGTCAAGTCTTTGTTTTATTTGGTTGCTAATTTTTAATTGATATATTTGTTGATGTTTTTACTGATATCTTCATTTACATGTTGGTGACTAGACTGGTGTATTTATTGATATCATTGTTGATATCATTGTCGATAACTTTGTTGATATGTTTGTTAGTGTCTTAACTGGTGTCTTTATTGATATTATTGTTGATGTTGTATTTCTTGATACATCAGCCTAACACTTTGTTGCCATTCTATAAATTCCCTTCATTTAAATGTACAACAACAAAAAAATAAAAAATAAAAAAACACAAAATAACCTAATCTAAATTTACAGTGAATGGTGAAATGAAAAACTTTGACACATGGAACTTTCTTTAAATCTACGTCATTATCCTTATTTGAAACTAAAAACTATGGCAGCCCAATTTGTCATTTATTTCATTTTAAAAAATCTATAAATTCGTCACCTCAACATATATTAGCTTTTTTCTACTTTTTCAATTACACACTTGGCTCTTATAAGACTTTTACGTCCTGCTTTTATAGTTTATAAGTCTAGTTTAGGATTTGACAAAGATTTTAAACGATTTAAAATAATTGGGTTTTCATGATGAACTCAAGCAATATTCTATTCTATGTCCCGAAGTAAGATAGATAATTTGAAAGATAATTTCTACCAGTTAACCCATGCATAGAACATTTTTAAAGATAAAAATTACTATTTACTCTACAGCTCTTTTTCTAAGTTAAAAAAAATGAAATTCACTATTTATATTTTTTGATAACCACATTTTACAATTAATACATATAGCCTACTTTGTCAACTACAAATATGGTCCAATATATTAGAGGCTACCATTTAATTTAGAGTAGATACAAATTGTACAGTTAATATTTCTATCACGTATTTATAACAAAATAAATGTGAAAAAACAAAACAAATTTTTTTTAAAACTTTTTAACAAAACTATAAAAGAAAAAGGCACGAAACAATTTCATTTCTTCAATTAATTTTTAGTTCGACCAAGAGACTGTTTCACGACCACTATTGGTCCTCCATTTCCCCCCCCCCCCTTCCCACAATTCTTCAACTTGAAACATTGATTTTTGTTTTGTTTTCGCCTTTCATTTCGTCTGTGTGTGTGTATGTGTGTGTGTGTAAAGGTCGAAATTCAAGCAGGCCGTTTACGTAAAAAGGGTCGAGTGGAGAGTATTGCTGAGAACACTTCAAATTTAATCTCTAACTAAAATACTTTTTCCAAGGCAGGGCCAGACGGTTTCAGGGAGTGGAGTTGGGGGGGTAGTTCTGATCGTGAACAACACAACAAACGAGGACAAGGCGAGGGATTTAGGAGCGAGTTCACAAATAACAAAATACACAAAACAAAACACAAAATATGACAAAAACAAACAGAAAAATGAAATAAAAAAATTTGTTTTTGTTTGATATTTTTTATAATTGAATTTTCAGCATTTATAAAAGCAATAGACTATGATTGTTTCAAAAAATTATACATAGGGCCTAGGTCCTATGCTTTTATTTTACAATGAATATTTTTTTTAGAGAAGTTTTAGATCTACGCCAAATGCCGTGTCGAGATTCGACGTACTGCAAAATATTATTGTCTACTTTTTTTTAAAAAATTATATACTTTTTTTTACTGTTTGGTATTTGTGTTTGTTTTTTTCCCTTTTGATAGTATTATTTTTTTTAAATATTATTTATAAGAAGTCAGAAAATTTACAGCAACAATTCATATTATGCATGTTCCAGGGCCAGGCTACGTAAACAATATTAAAAAAAACAACAACTAAAAACCGAAATGAACGTTCTCACTAAAGTTTTTATTGTAATATTGTTTGTTATTTTTATTTCTCTTTTAACAAAACACCTTGTGATCATTCGTTTCTCCGTCATTTTGACGGGCATAACTACTAGTGGCAGCGCGTTGGACTGGTTTTATTTATTCTAAGATATTTGATTTTAATGGGCCAAAGATATTTGATTTTAATGGGCCAAAGATATTTGATTTTAATGGGCCAAAGATATTTGATTATAATGGGCCAAAGATATTTGATTAAAATGATCTAAAGATGATTTATTTACTATAATTAAGAAGTATACAATAATTTTAAAATGATAACGTACCTCCATATTTTCAATGATCCCTTATAAGCTTATTTCTCGGTTTTATCTGAAGTTAAAAGCTGCTGTAAATGAAGCTGTTGTAAATGAAGTTGTTGTAAATGAAGTTGTGAAATCTGTAAACACAACAACATCATCAATCGAATAGTTAGTCTACTGCCCAGCCAGACTCCGTACTGCTTCGTCTGCGTTTCAGTTGCATTTACCAAATCTGTTATGTCTGCGGAAATATATATATTTATATTTAGGTATAAATTATACTTGACTGAATAAAGCTGACACAAAACTATGCGAAAATCTAGCAGTCAGGAATAATATTGATAGAATAAAGAACAACAGCAGAGACTAAAGTTTAGTCTACGTCATGCTTTTGATATATAAACATTTTTTTCTCTCAATTTTTCTCCCTTCTCTCCCCCGCAACCACGAGTGTTTAAATAAACCAGTCACAACAAACACATAAAGAGGGAGGGGGAGGGGTTCGTCTAGACATGTGGGGTTCAAATCCTGGTAAAACCAATATGATGCCTCCCCCCATCCCCCGCCCCTCACCCTGGGGTCTAATTTGAGCTGTACAGTTGTTAAAATTCAAATCATTTGTATTTCTCCAAGTTGGAATCCTGGCTTAACCGCACAGGCCTGTTGTTTTTGTTTTTGCTTTTCCAGTTCTTATTGGTGAACCTGAGCCCACCCGTCACTGATGTGTTAATGTAGATATTGCCATTCCCAAAATAATTATAATATTAATGAGTTAATTGATTTGATAATTATATTAAGACAATTGCATTTTATTACATTAATTATTTAGTATCCCTTATTAAAATTGTATAGGTCAGTGCACACAATATATGTTGGGAAATCTTCTATAAAAAAGATTACGTTTTTGTAAGAAAATAGTTGCTGTGAGTAAGATAGTCTGCTTATGGAAGCCCAAGATGGGTGCTGATTTAATATCTCCATTGTAAAATTGTTTAATTAAAGTATATCATAAGTGCCTACAATTCCTACATTTGATTCATAGAAGAATATATATATGTGTTTTATACTTTGAAAATACATTTGAAGTAAGTGAAAGAAATATTGTTACTTCGTCATTACAAGTTTATGAATTGTGATCAAACTCAATTTGTGAGCTTGGCTGGATAATATTAGATTATAAAAAAACTGAAGATAAATGTTTAGCTGCCCATAGGCTACCACGCTACCATAATAATATTAAACTATAATAATTATGGACACTAACAGTTACCCCCCCCCCCTGGGCCAGTCCAGTAGTTGATGGAAAGGTGCTAGGCGGGTGGACGTTGTGCTGGCCACACAACCACACTTGTATGCCGTGACCACCTTAAACAAGAAAATGCTGTTTCACTAGCTCCCATGGATCAACGTAATCTGAGAGTAATTCCTTAACGATCTTAGCCGCACGATGATTTTATGCTGTTTTCAACTTAGACATAAGTTTATTTTGCAGTTTCTTATCTCAACATTAGTTTCATAAGTTCGCGTTTTGTTTTTTTCATGCATGCGAACCCCGACAACCTCACATCCCCATCAAACCCAACATCATCATATCAGCTAGATCCCCATCAAACGCGACATCATCCCATCATCTAGAATCTAGATTCTCAACCAACCGAACATCTAACAGACCACCACCCTCCCCCTCTCCCTCCCCACCCCACCCCACCCCTAACCTATTATCGATCCGCCTTACTCTCAAGAAGACAATTTCTATAGTAACACGTAACACACGTTGGGAGAGGGGAGGGCGCCGGGGAGTAAAAAATCGGGGTGGAGGGAGGAGGTATGGGGGGGGGGGAAGCCTAATGCTATAATAGTCGGAAACAGTACAACTGACAGTCGTGTCAGGCACCGAGGGTAGTGGAAGGGGGGGGGAGGGGGCGCCACGACTACACAAAGCCCTGTCAGTTGCATTTTTACATTTTTTTTCAACATTTCGGTTCCAATCAATAGGATTATCTTCCCCTTTCTTCCCTGTACATTGTATTTTTTTCTTTTTTTGCGCCAACGCAATCAAATATTCACACACATCCTATTTCCGGATTGAGCTTCAAACCCCCACCACCCACGCCCCAGCCCCACCACCCACGCGCCAGCCCCACCCACACCGCCCTTACCATTTGACACCCTCTCTTGTACTTTGTATATTGTCATTACAACCTCCCTCCCCCCACTCCCTCGTTCATTCCCCCCCCCCACCCCCACCCCTAAGACCACGATCTAGCCCCATGTTTATCCGGTATTATTAGCGACATCTTATGTACTCACTCATTGTTATATTCCGCAATATGTATCTAAATATAATAATCTCCCTTCTCTTTCTTCCTTGCTCTCTTTCTTTCTCTATTCTCTCCCTATCTGTTCTCTCACTTGTTCGCTTTTTCTCATTGTTACTTTCTCTGTGTGTCTTTAACTGTCCCTATTCGCTTCCCTTCTCTCTTTACAGTTCTTTCTACCTCTTTCTCTCTATCTCTCTTTATGCTATCTCTACAGATGACCCATCTCTCTCTCTCTCTATCCCAGTCTCAATGTGTCCCTTTAGACCATAGGTTCTCAACGGGGGCGATATCGCCCCCCGGGGGGCGGTGAGAAGCTTTAGGGGGGCGATGACATTCCCGGGGGCGATTGGGGGCGGTGAAGGGCAAGTGGGCGATACAAACGTACCTGATATATTTTAACACCTCAGCTATTTGAATCTATTAGTTTTGGATGAAATGTGATGTAAACGAAAGTGCTGCTAAATATCTGATATTCCCAAACAGTATGCCTACATATTATTATATTAATAAGAAAGAGGAATCGCAATGACTTTTCGATGAAGTAGGGGATAGTATTTGGCAAGTATGGTGTGCGGCCGACTGGTCCTGTGATTGGTTCACCGGACTGTCAACCCTGTTGACCGATCACTGTCGCCCTGACATCTGCTAATATTAATGATAGTTTGATCTCAGTTTAACCGAGATGTCCTTATATTTTATGTTCTCAGTTCTACTGAGATTTTGCTTCTTTCTAAAAATTGCATTTACATTACCAAAATTTGAAAGCGTCAGATCGTCCATGCTACTATTGTTAAGCGGTATAGATAAGCAGTAATCATACAAACTGGGTAGTTATTGTAGTGCTTGAAAATATACATATACATTCTTTAGTCATATAATATTTATATAATTTTCAAATACATTTTACAGTTTGATCATTTCAAGATTATAAAGTGTAAGCCATTTATTTTTTATAAAAGAAAAAAAAATATTAGCTCAAATAAAACGGGCTAATTATCTCCCTTTAACTAAAAAATGTTTCCACACATTTAATTCAATAGTGATGCCGAAACAAGTTCTGTTTTGAAATATAACAAATATTACTGATTATTAGACCTAAGGCTTTTGCAACCAAAATTGAAACAAAAATAGACAAATTGCTAGCAACACACCAGGCAAACGATTCATATTAATAATGATTTATTTAAACCTTTTGTTAAGGCAATTTTTTTTTATATTAATTCTTACAATATGTTTCCTTTTCAGTTTTTTTAAAGATAATTAATCACACAAAAAGTCTAGTTCCCCTAAAAAAATTGCGGAAACTATAGTCCAGCTGGGCGGAAAGGTGGGGGAGTGGGCGCTAAAAGAAATTGGGGGGGGGGGCGGTGTGCGGACAAAAATTGTAAAAGGGGGCGGTGAGCCAAAAAAGGTTGAGAACCTATGCTTTAGACAGACCCGACCACAACTCTACATTTGTCCCAACGGGAGAAAATGAAATTAAATTAGTCAATCAATTGCAGACGCAAGTTTATTTGAAAAAAAAATCGGTAGAATTACTCGAGTAATGTGTCAAATCTCATCGGTAGATCAGGTCTAAAGACTTACACTCACATACAAGCTGTACACGCACGCAAACATAATGTGTGTGTGTGTTTAGACTTGTCTAATGCACTCGTTATACACCCGCACAACACACATACAATATTTGCACTCGACGACATCCTCCTGG
The DNA here is from genome assembly GCA_949126835.1 of Anisus vortex. NCBI lineage: Eukaryota > Metazoa > Mollusca > Gastropoda > Planorbidae > Anisus > Anisus vortex. The sequence goes on from OX421503.1 coordinate 39,870,999, forward strand.
TTTGAAATATAATTCTCAGCTAAACGAGATCAAGATTTAAACAGACGACAACATGATCTAAAAATAGATGTGCACGTGATCTGTTCATCTCTAAGGGTAAATAACATTAATCCGGGGAAGGCATTTTTCAAATGGACCAATCAGGATCTTGGTCTCTGCCGTCCATTGGTCAGTGGAGCTAGGAACTTTATTCGAGGAATCGAATTCTTTGTTTTAAACCTTCGGACGCTTCGCAGACGATCTACAAATCCTAACCGCCCGGTATAATTGGTCGAGGTGGGGGAGGAGTCTCCTCGGCACCCCTCTACCCCTCCCTGACGTCAAAATACTAGCCTACTACTAGATCTAACTGATTCGGAAACTAAATATGGACTCTAACGAAAACTATAAATAAATCAGGTGAATAAATTGGGCTATAGTAAATTATAGTATCCCGTTGGAGCAAATTGATCCACAAGGGCCGCTGAAGCAGCTTTCATCGGCTTCTGTGGCCACTGCATACTAGGGAATTGTTGCGGCGGCGGGGGTAACTCAGGGCGCCTAAGTTTTGGAGCCGGATGTCAACTAAAACTATACAATAAAACACATAAAAAAATATTTAGTAATCAATAAAATTTGAATTTGATTAAAAGAGAGGCGGCAGAGAGGGTAAGATAAGAGAGGACAAGAGAGACTGGGTGAGAGAGACTGGGTGAGAGAGAGTTAATGAAAGCAAAAGTGAGAGAGAGAGAGATAATGAAAGCAAAAGTGGGAGAGAGAGAGATAAAAGTTAAGGATAAAGACAGATAAAAGGAGAGAAAAGAGTCGAATATGTATAGAGCAAGAGATTTATAAAAAATGAATGTGAGTGAGAGAAAGAGAGACAATGAGAAAAAATGAGAGAAAGATAGAAAAAGAGAAGAAATATCTTTAAAACGCAAACAGTATTCCTGTAAAATGCCAATGACACAGTTTTTTTTTCTATGGCGGTGTCATTTGATGACATTTAGACTTTTCTGTCAGACATGGCCAACAATGCATGCCATCACCTTACTTTCATCTCCTCCCTTCTCCCATTTCCCACACATCGACCCCCCTCCTCCAACTCACTCTCCTACTTTCACCCTTTCCTCCCACCACCACCCAACCCTCAAGTCTCCTCTGCTCAAATATTACTGGCGTCAACCGGGATTTCACTTTATCCTTCCGCCCCGCCCCTCACATACTCCCCCATTCAGCACCCTCCCCCCAACACACACACACCGGTAGTATACAGGTATCGATTCGCCTCCACTCAGCTACACCGTCGTGAACACACACAACCTACCAACCTACCAACCCACCAGGATATTAAAAAAAAAATTAAATTGTTACAAAAATAACTGCAATTGGTACAACATTAATTGCAATTGGTAAAAAAAAAAAAAGAAATTGATTAAAAAAATTGCAATAGGTTAAAAAATGCCATTGATTAAAAAAAATGCATTTGGTACAATACAAATTGCAATTGGTACAATAAAAATTGCAATTGGTTGAAAAAAGGCAATGGATTAAAAAAAATTGCAATTGGTTGAAAAAAGGCAATGGATTAAAAAAAATTGCAATTGGTTGAAAAAAGGCAATGGATTAAAAAAAATTGCAATTGGTTGAAAAAAGGCAATGGATTAAAAAAAATTGCAATTGGTTGAAAAAAGGCAATGGATTAAAAAAAATTGCAATTGGTTGAAAAAAGGCAATGGATTAAAAAAAATTGCAATTGGTTGAAAAAAGGCAATGGATTAAAAAAAATTGCAATTGGTTGAAAAAAGGCAATGGATTAAAAAAAATTGCAATTGGTTGAAAAAAGGCAATGGATTAAAAAAAATTGCAATTGGTTGAAAAAAGGCAATGGATTAAAAAAAATTGCAATTGGTTCAAAGCAAAAAATTGTCACTTGAACGGAAAAAGTTGTTCTTTGATCGAAACCAAAAAAAAGTTTCTTTTGGAAGACAAAAAGTGTCATTAAAAAGAAAGAAAAAATTGTCATTTAAACATAGACCGTGTGGAGAAATCATTCGCCAATAATTTGAACCCGAACACTCCGATTGGTCATGTCAGGCTGCCACGTGACAGGCTACAACCAATAAATGAACTGCCAAAAATACAACAACCAATCAACTAACGTCTTGGGGGGGGGGGGGGGGCGAGTTGTTTTCACGTTTAAAAACTCACATAGAAGCACACACCGACAGCATATACATCAGATATACAGACATATACATCAGATATACAGAGGTCTGTTATAATGAAAATCATCAGTAAAAAAAACAACACTACTAGAGTCTGTTGTTGTTTTGTGTATATAGCTCACAACTAGATGTTCCTTTCTTTACAGAATATTATTGCGTTTTAATTGTCTTAGTCTAATCACTAAACCTAGAAACACGAGAGGACAGAAGGGCAAAGAGTAAAGTAGTAATAATACATAGGGCATTAAAACTATAATTTAGAAATATAACACAATAACAAACTGTTACAATGCTCAGATAAACATAAGCACAAAAAATTTTTCCATATTCCTTACCCTCTTTCTTCCCGAGTGGAATTCAGATAAGGAATGGGTTGCCTGAACAAACCAGGAAAACCAGTAACTGAGCACCATATAAAACACTAATAGAAATGCAGGAATAGACTCATACCACGGCGTTCATTGGCCTAGGCCTCGTGTTCGTCTATGGGAATTTTCCCTGACATAGGCCTCGTGTTCGTCTAGGGGAATTGTCAGTGACCTAGGCCACGTGTTCGTCTAGGGGAATTGTCACTGACCTAGGCCTCGTGTTCGTCTAGGGGGATTGTCACTGACCTAGGCCCTATGTACCTTTAGGAAACTGAATTTTCTAGCTCCAATTTTCTTCTAGGGCACCGTGTTCCTTCGGAACAACTGCATTGACATGGGCCCTATTTTCTTCAAGGGAACAGCGACCTATGACCCCCCCCCCCCCATTGTTCTACCTAAAAATAAAATGAAAAAAGGATATGGAACTTTGCTGGAACTTCCCCGTCCATGAAAAAGACCTAAACATAAAGACTTGCACATATTCTAGTCTTCTACAGTCCAGGGACCTCCCGTCTGGAAACACAGGTGACATAAAATCACCACAAATTTATTCTTAAAGGTGATTTCGTCTTTTTTCTTTTCCTGTGTTCGCCAATAGTTGCCAACTTTTAATCACACAGTTTCCCGTTTTTTACAATATTTCTCTCTCTCTCTCTCTCTCTCTCTTTCTGTCTTTTTGTTTCTCTTTCTTTCTACCTCCTATTCCACGTATCTCGTTAAGTCCATCTCCTCTCCTTCCCTAGTCCCTCCCCTCCAGTATTCATCAATCGATTCCCTCCATTCACGTGATTTTTTCGCCCTCCAGGTCTCCAAGAGTCTAGGACTAAAAAAAGCTTTTTTTTTTTTTTCAAAATCTGAACAGGAAGAATAGGGAAGTAAGGGAGGATGTGTAGTATTTGAAATAGAGGGGAGGAGGGGGCGCGGAGAGGGGAGGAGGGGCGGGGGGGGGGCGTCGCTGCCAGTGACACTGTCAGTTGGAAAAAAAATTACTATAAAATCGATGTCAATTGTTAGCTCTGTACTAACAAAGTTTTTTTTATGTAGTCAGTCTTCTCTCTCCCTCTCCCCCCCCCCCCCACCCACGACTCTCTTCACAGGCCACTCATAGTGTCCGGTGGAAGAAGGAGGGGAGAGAGGGGGGGGGGGAGAGTCTGACGTCTGAGATAGAGAGACCGATGAAGGCAGATGGAGAGATAGGGCAGAGAGTTAACAACGACACAAAGACTCTTTGATGTTGGAAGTCTGGGATATAGGGAAGGTGGCCCGAGTGTGTGTGGGTGGTTGTGGGGTAGGTGGATGTGTGAGTGTGGGGTAGGTGGGTGGGTCGGTGGGGGGGAGAGGTAGGACGGATGCCGAGCTTAAAGCGAGAAGGCTTACATGTAGATTAATTGGACACGAATACAAGGTAGATGAACTAGGCAAAGATGGACATTACGTAATATGGGCAGATTGACTTTATGTCATGGTTGTAGTTAGACTTTGGCTTAAGGGTGTAGAAAAGATATACGCCAAGGTATGAGTGTAAAGCAGGGGTGAGCAACACTTTTCGCCATTGGGACGTAAACGGAGTTCTATTCACACTATAAAATGTATGTGCATTATAAAAACAGTACACACAGTATAGGCGTGTTGTGGCCCACTGGCCGCCTGTTGCACACGCCTGGTATAAAGTGTAGATTGACGCTTTGCCCTAATCCTTAAGTCAGGAACATTAAATCATGATTGTTACGTGTAAGCAGGGGCGGAGCCAGGAAATTCTGAACATTTGCACAATTTCACCCTAAACAAATTTTTATTAAAAATTGATCATAGGGCCGGTGAAGCAACGTTCACCAGTTTCTTTGGCCGCGGCGGCATACTATGTGCTTGTGTGGCCAGCACAATGCCCAGCCGATTTTACTTTACACCAACTTGTGTCAGTTATCCAGAAGAGCTCGGTAGACTCAGAACACCCTTCACCAGGATTCGAAACCAAGACCTTCGGTACGCCAGTCAAACGCGCTGCCAGTTCGACCACCGAGATCTCAGATTATTAAATCTTATATACTTTAAATCTTATATACTTTAAATCTTATATACTTTAAATCTTATATACTTTAAATCTTATATACTTTAAATCTTATATACTTTAAATCTTATATACTTTAAATCTTATATACTTTAAATCTTATATACTTTAAATCTTATATACTTTAAATCTTATATACTTTAAATCTTATATACTTTAAATCTTATATACTTTAAATCTTATATACTTTAAATCTTATATACTTTAAATCTTATATACTTTAAATCGTTCTAGTTTTCAAAATTCCCCTTTTTTGTTTTTTAAAAATTGTAATACTCCATCAAAATGTATAATTCTCAAGAATGAAGTTCAAACAATAAAACAGCACTATCACAGTAGACCACGAGTCTGAAACTTTTGCATAACTGTCTGGCAAAGTAGGATTTCTAATTCTTTCAGCGGTACCAAAAGTCTAAAAGTCATCCTGCTCTTTTCTTCTAGAAGAGACTTGACTAGCCATTTTGTAGGTCTTCCGTGTCTAATCGAAAATCACTCTGCGTGCCAAGTATGTCACGCATGCAATTTGATTGCCGACCCCAGCAGTAGATAGGTAGTAATAATAACTGACGCATCATGATTATGCATTGTCCTTCTGAAGATGTATCTATCTATTATGAAATAATTTTCTTTTATAGTAAAACCTGAAGTGGGGGATGTAGTTGAATATTCGTTATATAAATCTTATTTGCGATTTATTTAAACAATTAGTAGCCCGCCATCTTTTATTAAATACAAATAACCGTTAAATACTTTCATGTTATGAATCATTAAAAAAATATTTTCAAAATCTGTTTGAAAATGTGCGCCGATTGAAATAGTTCCAAAATGTCTGGGTAACCATGGCAATCAATTGTGAAAGTCAACATCAATGTCAAAAAGTCTACAGAGCGCAAGGAGCCTGGCTACTGATTGGTTGGATCAGAAAAAAAAAGGTTTTTGACTTCTGGAAGCAGCAATCTTGATTGGTTATTTATGACCTAGTAAACGTAAGTGGTGTGATAATGACCTTATTACAGAGTTTTTGTAGCGGATCGATATGTTTCGATCAAAATATTCACCGGAGCTTACACACCTTCGGAGTTTAAACACCTTTGGAGTTTAAATGAGGTGATGAGTTTGTATTTAGAAACTATTTTATATTTTCAAACTTAAAAAAAAAAGTGCACCGAGTATTACAAGGAAAATAGAGATACTAATTATGTAAGGATAGTTTTGACCTATTTATGCAGAGTCATCTATGACCTAATTATTCTAAGATAGTGATGACCTATTTATGTAACGTTGGCTATGACCTAATTATTCTACGATAGTGATGGTCTAGTTATGTAAATTTGGTTTTGACCTAATTATTCTACTATAGTGATGACCTATTTATGTAAAGCTGGCTGTGCCCTAATTGTTACAAGATAAATGTAAATAAAAAATAGTTCTGATTTAAAAAAATAATTTTGAAAAAAAAAAATTCACACAAATTGTGTTTGTAGGCTTGGTTGGTCGAAGAGATGAGAAGATTGTGTAGACGTGGTTGGTTAAAAAATAATGCTGGTATTTGTTTTTTCAAAGAAGTGGTGATTCTAGAAGCAGTTGATTAGAAATGTAATGATAGAAGACAGAGAGGATACTAACTAAACTATGGAACAAACTAATAACAAAAATAGCGGACACGGTAAATTAGTCACGTGAATCTAAAAGCGGAAGTAACGATAACCTCAATCTGAAAACTATTTTTTTTAGCGTTGCAAAAGGTTGTTATTGGGTTGTATTTCTAAATTAGAATCTAATGCCTTGTGTATTATTACTACTTTTCTCTTAGTACTTCTGACCTCTAGTGTTTCTAGGTTTAGTGATTTAACTATTAGCGTTACTCTTGTCATTTGTGAATATTCGCTAGTTATGAACCATGCAGCTTTTTTTCTGAAATTATTATAATTTTTTAAATCTCTTCTTTAGTTGATGAGTCCCATCACTGTTGTATAAAAAGAATGGATAGCGCCTCCATATTAAATGTGTATTCGCAAATTGAAGCCAAAATGAATTACCCTTTCCCACTATTCACTTATCTACATAAGCGAGATACAGAAATAAACAACTTATGATTAGAACAAATCCATACGATAAAAAGGAAGTCTAAGTCACTTGAAATGTATTTACAGGTCAGTATTTAGTAAATATAATTTCAAAGATAAGTGAAAGTTACGTTAAAGTCACGTGAAAGCCTATTTATTTTGACTTCAAGACTGTTATTTCCGTGCCTAATCCATTCTTTTTATAGATGAGTGGTTCCCATACAGATGCTGCATAGTCTAGTATAGGTCTCACTAATGTGAGATTGCATTTTAGTTTTATATTCTTATTACATTTGTAAATGTCAAACTCTATGGAGATATGCGTCACAGTTCATCATATATTTATTGAACCCCAGATACGCATTGAAAACGAAAATAAACCAAAGACTCGCGGTGTTACTTTCTCGATTATAATAATAAGAGAAAAAAACTTCTAGCGCAGATTTTTTTGCGTTGCTTTTGTTTGGAGGGGCGATTGCATCTATTGACTTTGGATAAAGCTGCGACCCCAATATCAGAATATTATACAAACTGGGTGTGCAGGGTTGATGCGGGGTTGAAGGCGCCGGGGAGCGATTCACAAGTAGCTCCCTACTCCGGTTAGTTGTTGATTTTTTTTTCTTTTTGACCTAAACTAATAACGCGGCCCGCCATCCCGCCCCCTCCCCCACCCGTACTCCCTTTCCGCAAAGTAGCTCCCTCCCTCCATCCCTCCCTCCCTCAAGCCTTCAGCAAACCTAACAGATCATTCTCGGAGGGGTCGACCAGGGAATTCTGGGTTAATCTTGCGATGCATCATATGTCGGGGACTTTTCTATAACTCGGTTGCACTGCCCAATGGTTTAGAAATGACCCCTGGCTCCCCCATCACGCCCCCTTCCCCCACAACTGTCAACAACACTCAGTCCAAACATCCCCATCACGCTAGAGGCCTTCTACACCCCACACACACCACCGCCACACTTGCCCTTCTACAAAACGCCCCACTCAAATCTACGCAATGCACCCACCTCTCAACCACCAACGCCCTCATCAACAGCCGGATGCAAAGTTGCCCCCTTCTCCTCTACTCCCCCCTCTCCTCCGGCGCCCTCTTAAATCTAACTATCCTGGGAATACACGGAGATTGGCGTGCATATATTGAGGGGCCTGCCATGTTTGTCTACGACTCACCGATGAATGAAAGAAAAAGTCTGTACTTTGCCACCAAAAACCAACCTAGACAAAAGCAAACAAGAAAAAAAACAGATTCACTCATTGATACCAATTGATTGACTAGATCTAGAATTCTTTGAAATCAACTTTTTTTTGTTCTTAACTAGCCCACATCAACTTTAAAAAAAAATAATTCAAACAATCAATAAAAGGAAGAAATAATAATTTTCAAAGTCTATCAAAATTGCGAAATTACAAAATCAAGTTGAAAGCCTGCACTTTTGCCCCATCATATACTTATCAGAGTTGGATAGACTCTTGGTAGGGAAATATTCCAGAACCGAAAAACAAATATCTAGCCTTCACAACGATTCGAACCCGGGACTTTCGGTACGCCAGCCAAAACGCACCGCCACTCGGCCAACGTGACAAATAGAGATTTTTAATGGCACGCGGAAGATTCTCAAAAAAGGGAATCCGGGTACTTTCAGCAAGAAATTGAGAGCAGAATTACCTTAAAGCAGTTGGCACGCTGAATGAGTTAGAAATTCTACTTTGGCGCACTGTTATCATTATGTGGAGGACAACAATTATTGTATTTCCCTTTCAAAAGTTTCACAGCCAAGTTCTTTTACCACACACTCAGCATTCGAATAATTAGGCGGGAAACATTGCTTCGGGTGCTTTATATTCAACCAACAGAGGGGGCGTCGACTACCCAAACTAGCCTTCTGTTCTTTGTGTGTTTGTGTGTATCTATGTTTTGTATATATGCAAGTGACCCCGCGTCACGGTTTGAACAAAGTGTCCACCATGACAGTTTTCATGACATGGTTGCGTTACGGAAGCGGGTGTAACCATGGCAACCTAGCAATCAGTAAGTCCCTCCCACACCCACCATATGCACACCAAACCCCGCCATCTTCTACACACACAAACACAAACTCCCCCTCTCTCTCTCTCACACACACACACACAAGATGAGGGTCATCTAATGATCAAGTGACATAAACCAGTAATGGGGCGTAACACAAATAAGCTGGGTGGATTTAGGGGAGTGAAATCCGAACCCTCCCGCCCCCCCCATCACCCCCACCTTTGACTTCGTGGCTTAAACAAATCTTCCCCCCCCCCCTCCCACCAAGCACACAATCCTCCTGGTCTGAACAGACGATCAGTTCGCACGTGCACGAGTTTATTTTTAGACCATCACTGACCTATGCATCATTAGTTTATTTATTTGTTTAGCTCACCCACCTCTCTTATAGTCTAAAAAATAGTCTAAAAAATAGTCTAAAAAATAGTCTAAATAAATAGTCTAAATAAATAGTCTAAATAATCTAAAAAATTGTCTAAATAAAGTCTAAATAATCTAAATAAATAGTCTAAATAAATAGTCTAAATAAATAGTCTAAATAAATAGTCTAAATAAATAGTCTAAATAAACAGTCTAAATAAACAGTCTAAATAAACAGTCTAAATAAACAGCCTAGATAAATAGTCTAAATAAACAGTATAAATAATCAGTATACATAAAAAGTCTAAATAAATTGTCTAAATAAATAGTCCAAATAAATAGTCTAAATAAATACGTAAAAGCCTACACGAGGTTAAATGTTTGTCGAAAATAGACCAATGATGGATGTATCTCTGGCTGTTCTATATATAGACTATTTCAATAATTATTTTTACAAGAACATAGACTTTTCAAGATTTAATAGACGCTGAAAAAAAACACGCGTTTTTTTTTATCCTCTATTAAACCATCACAGGTCTGTAGATACTTGGTATGACTGACAGGTGACTTCCTGTTACATCAAACTTAAAACACGCCATTGTTAAACAAGTAACTTACCTATAAAATATAGTCAGTCATAATTTGCACTGAACTACATAAAACGAGACTTTGTCTTTTTTTTAAATGTGTATTTGCCCAAAGAAAAAAAAAGAAAAACGTTTAAACGAAATTCAAGCATGCGTTCTAGGACCATATGGCTTTAAACAAGTATTTTTAGCCAAGGCATAGGAAAGATTGTGTGGCCAGCACAAATACCATGTAAAGATCAGATCTGGGTATTTAGACTTTCCAGACTATAATTTTTTTGAGAGCCTGGGAATATATTTTCCTTATGCAGGCCCAAGATATGCACAAGGAGTTTGTACGTAAAGCGTTAAGATCCCCGAAGAGAACAACGGAAAGCGGGTTCCTTGCAGTAAAACACATCCCAGCGTTTTTCTCATGAAATAAAACAAGATTTGAACACAAGTTACTATCAACACAAACGGAGGAATGCTAAGGTTTCATTCCGGAAGTGCACCAGTGGGTGCCCACAAAGTCGCTGGACCAATCATCATGACGATATTGTAATAGACTGATAAAGCCTTACGATCCCAGAATGAATATTTGAGAACTGCTGTCGGCAAGGGATACCGGAAACAGTAAACAAGAACAAAAACCAAATACCGAAAGAAACGTTCTCACTACAGTTTTTTTATTGCAATCATGTTTGTAATTTTCTCTTCGTTTATTTCTCTTTTTGATTGTTTTTATTTATTTGAACAAGCCATAATGTTGTCATTTGTGTGTCCGTCTTTTTTACGGGCATAACTACTAGTATAAACATATAAACTTAGGTTGAAAATTATTTGAGAAAAGTATTTAATGTTTTGAACATCCGCTCTATGATTCGACCCATTCCATTTAGTGTTTTTGTGTTGTCGTTATAAAATACTAAAGAAACAAGATCATAAAATAAAATTTGGCATTTAAATCACATAAAGTTCATTCATAAATATATTCATTCATAATTCATTCATAAATATATTCATTCATAATTCATTCATAAATATATTCATTCATAATTCATTCATAAATATATTCATTCATAATTCATTCATAAATATATTCATTCATAATTCATTCATAAATATATTTGTTTTAGACTACCTTACCCGAATAATTTTAAAATTCTATCAATTTAGAAAAGAATAATGTATAATACAAATGTTTCTAAATTGTATAGGTAAGTGAAGATGTTTAAAGGCGGACATTTTTATTTCACTTCGATGAAACTAATATATATATATATATATATATAGAGAGAGAGAGAGCGAGAGAGAGAGATACAGATAGATAGATAATAAGATAGATATATAGAGAGATATCAATGGTGGGCCACTATTCCGGAGATAATTTGACTTCCGCAACCATGCGCTCTACATTTTTATCTCCGGAACTTTTCCGGAAATGATCATTTTGCGTTTGAGCAGCGTCCATAGCTACGGAAGTCACATACCAAATAAAGGTTTGGTAGTTTGGAAGTTCCTGTGTGTATTAAAAAACTCGCCAATTCTCGCCAACTCCATTGCTAAAAGAAATACAAAAGGGTCTCATTGGCACCAGAAGGACTCATAATATGAACAAGGGCCCAGGGCTCGTTCTTGTCCCTGTTGGCACCATAGAATAGTTACATTTTTACGCCGACGCCATTTCGAGCCGCCATTGGTAACATCTATACATATAAAGTAGACTGTGTGTATGGATTCCGATCCCCATCGGTTAATTTAAAGTACACGTGACCATATTGTCTCATATTTTACTTTTGCGACATCGCTTCCGGTATGTGTCCTCCCTAGCTGAGTGGTTATCGTATCCGACTATAAACTAAAAGACATGTATTTTTTTCGTCGGGCAACGCCGGGTAATTTAGCTTGTACTTCACATAAACAACAAACACAGAATTTTTAATTTTTTAAAGATAAAAACAAACGCCAAGGGCCTGAACTAGACTAGTAATTTGTAAACAAAGTAACGATTTATGCCCCTTTATTGAAACTATCTCAATGGTAATTTAGAAAAACAAAAAAATACACGTGGAGGTATATAATGTGTTGTATTACTTACTTACGTCTGACGCGGGGGGAGAAGTTAGAAGAAAAGGATCAAAACACCACAGAAAGTTATGTCCCTTTAGCCACGTATTGTCTCCCTTGTTTAAAAAAAAAACACAAACAAAATCTACATGAAGAAACGGCCGCTCACAGTTTTGACCTACTCTCAATAAAGTAAAATCAACTGGTGCTAACTCGTGGAACCATGTAAGAAAAAAACTAGTTAGACGATGACGGAGGCAGGAAGGGGGCGAGGGCAGAGAAACGAGAGGAGGGGGTGAGGGGCGGCAGGACTGGCCAAAGCCATAGGAGTTTAGTAATTTTTTTTTCTCTAAATAAAGAGAGAGAGAGAGAGAAGAGAGAGAGAGAGAGAAAGAGAGAGAGAGAGAGAAAAGACTAAAGAGAAGAAAAATGCTATCACCTTCCTATTGGTGGGTTCTGACCGGCCTTCTGATAAATAATCACCCAGTACCACCCAGCCGTTTTATGACCGCCCTCCCTCTCTCTCACTCTCTCTCTCTCCTATCAAACAAGTGTGTGGGGGGGGGATGGGGAGGCGGGGTAGGGCTGTCGATAACACAGTATAATTGACTAGTGACTATACCGTCGTGAGTAGTGGAGAAAGACCCACACACGCGCGCGGAGCTGTTTTTTTTTTTCTCTCTTCTTCTTCATATTGCTAGGTTTTCTCTCACTCTCTCTTTTTACTACACTTTCTGTCTCGCCCCCAACCCCACAGATATAGTCAAGAGCCGGCGGAGTGCGCCCCAGACCCCCCCAATCCCCCCCCCCCTATAAGACTCTACTGGATACAAGCCATACCCCCACTTTCACACAACCTACTCACACCTCAACATCCTAATAAACAATGTGTGTATGTGCGAGTGGACTATAAAATAAAGGCGGAAGGGGCTGTGTTGAAGGGGCGGGTCGGGAGTTGTATTGGGGGCCGGGGAGTAGATTCCTGTCTGCTGTAGGTCATAAAATATTATGTTTTAACAAACTGGACTGACCGGAACTTTTAAAAGGACTGTCACGTGGCCGAGGTGTCGAAAATACAAAATGGCGGAGGAGAAAGTGGTGGGTGACGGGAAAAAGAAATAAAATGGCGGAAATTTTGAACTTTATTTTCTATTTGATCGTTGTTGCTTTGATTTAGTTAGGAAGACTAACTGACGTTTATAGTGTTTTCACTCTCTCTAACTCATAAACACACAGATCTACTTGCGCACGCTAAGACCCAAAAAAAAATACTGATTAACAACAACCTATTTAAAACAGTTTTTTATATTTTTCGAGAACATTACATGCAACTAGGCGGGTCGCCAGCAGGTTGTCGATCGGGGGCCCCATTTGTTGCTCCATGCTGTCAACGGTGCGCCCCCTCTCAACCCCCGCCCTTCGCCTCCACACACGCAGAGTCTTATCATACAGGTTTCGAATATTTTTACGACATCTCCCGACAGACCAATAAAAAAATAAGCGATACGAGATTAATAAATAGAAAATAGATCAAAGCCATTTGGAAAACACGTAATTCTAAACCTGTATAGATAGCATTCTCTCTTTCTCTCTCCGTCTCTCGTTCTCTCCCGCCCCCCTCCTCAGACCCTTCCTACATCTTGTGTCTCCCCAACTTCCGCCGGAGACTCGCCTACAACGAAACCACGAGCATCCTCGTTAAACAAAATGGCCACGGATATACGAAGATGTTTTTTTTTTATATAGCGCACAAAATGTCTACTCTACTTTGGCTATAAAAAGATTTCTATAGGCTTTTCTAAAATATTTTTTGTTTAAAGTTTATTATATAAAAATGTCTAGATTGCTTATTTATTGGTTGAATCTAGATTCCCGGACGGGAGTGGGAGGGGGGATATAGAAATACACATTTGTATTCAGAACAAATAGAAAGTTATTGAATATACTAAATAATGTAATACAGTGTAATAAAGTTAGAACTAGTGAACTTCCCGAGTGCTAGACTTATCGCAACTTGTATTTTTTTAATTTTGAGAAATGAAAATATAATCTACATTATATTCTATTTGGAAACAATTATTGCTTAAACCTAAAAAATATATATGTTGTTATGTGGCATGGTGGCCGAGACAAAGTACCTGGGTTCGAATCCTGGTGGAGGCTAGGGTTTTTCCCGGGTCTCGAGGATGTCCCTGAGTCCACCCAGCTCTGGTGGGTACCTGACTTTAGTCAGGGTAAAGTAAAAGGCAGCTGGGCATTGTGCTGGACACACAATCCCCTAGTATGGATCTATGGATAAATTTGGTCCAACGGGTACTTTACTTATGTGGCTTCTACAAACAAATTTCACCTTAAAATGGACAATAAAGTATAAACATATAACATCCTGTATTTGGTCAAATTCATCCAATGCGAGGTTGATTGTCTTTTCTTAATTCCCCCCTCCCCCCCCCCCCCTCGGAATTTCGCGTTGGCAGCCTACAGATATGACGTCATTATAAAGCGGCCATAGCATTGACCTAAATATTGACTAGTCCGGATGTTGGCCGCAGACTTTATAAAAACAAACGAGTAAAAAAAGAGAAAGAGAACCAAAGCAAACTGAAGTACTCCTTGCATAACACACTCACACACACACTCACACACTCACACACACACACACACACACTGACACACAGTTTGTTTTTCCACCCCGTCTCCACGCCCTCACCCCCCTTCCAGCCCTCGACTCCACACTCGACTAGTACGGCTCTTGAATAATGAATTTCCCAAAGTATGGACTCGTGGTCGTCTCCCTCTGAAACTCTTACATTTCTGGTGGGAGAAACAAACCCCCCGTCCCCATCACACCCCACAAGGGATCCACGCCCTGGGGGTGAAGGGTGGGGTGAGAGGGGGGCATTCCCCTGACAACTAGGGTGACCCCCTCGTAACAGGACCGGAGCCTTCCCCCATCACACTCCCCTCATCCGTGCAAACAGTTAGTGATGTCATAACCGTTGATGGGGAGTGAGGAGGGGCGCAGGGGGGGGGGGGGCGCGAGCGGGGAAGAGGACCTGTGAGTATGTTTGTATAAAATTACTAAAAATGTATTTAAAGTATTTGTTCATACTTTCCGGTCCCCCCCCCCCCCCATATGGAACACCCAGAGGGATCTTTTTACAGCCGATACAGTGAGTTAAGGAACCTTAGCTTACCAGACGGTTATCATAATAGGCGCAGTCAAACATTGAATTAAACGAGTAGTTTGAATGAACCATCAATATATATACTTTCCATAAGTTTGTTATATATACTTATACACACACACACATAGATATACACATACATATTATTCCAGAGAGAGAGAGAGAGACGGAGAGATTTGGACAAACTATTAGTATTTAATTTACTCTACATTCCCCAAGAAATATATAGTTTTAATATTATATCTTAAGTACCATTCGGACCAAATTTTATCATATGGCCGGTGAAGCAGCGTTCACCCGTTTCTGTGGCCAATACATTGCCCAGAAACGAATGTCAGGTACCCATCATGGTAGACTTAGGGACAACCTCCAGTCGCGGGAACAAACTCTAGCCTTCGCATTCGAACCCAGAACCTTCGGAACGGCAGTCGAACGCGCTGCCGGCCAACGTGCCCCATATATCATATCTAGTGTTGAATTGAATGACTTAAATTATAGATAAAAGTGTAAACGATAAATGGCGACTACAAGAAAAGTGAATAGAGCCAACTGCCCTTGGATTTTTTTTCACTACAATGTGTTGAAGAGGCTTTAGGGTTTTCTCAACAACAGAAATGTCAAATATACCGAACTGTCAAATAAACCGAACTGTCAAAAATCAGAAATGTCAAATAAATAGAAATGTCAAAGAAACAGAAATGTAAAAAAAACAGAAATGTCAAATAAACCAAACTGTCAAATAAACCGAACTGTCAAATAAACAGAAATGTCAAATATACCGAACTGTCAAAAAACCGAACTGTCAAATTAACCAAACTGTCAAATAAACCAAACTGTCAAATAAACCGAACTGTCAAATAAACAGAAATGTCAAATAATCAGAAATGTCAAATAAATAGAAATGTCAAATAAACAGAAATGTCAAATAAACAGAAATGTGAAATAAACTGAGATGTCAAATAAACCAAACTGTCAAATAAACCGAACTGTCAAATAAACCGAACTGTCAAATAATCAGAAATGTCAAATAAATAGAAATGTCAAATAAACAGAAATGTCAAATAAACAGAAATGTCAAATAAACAGAAATGTCAAATAAACAGAAATGTCAAATAAACAGAAATGTCAAATAAACTGAGATGTCAAATAAACCAAACTGTAAAATAAACCGAACTGTAAAATAAATCGAACTGTCAAATAATCAGAAATGTGAAATAAACAGAAATGTCAAATAAACAGAAATGTCAAATAAACAGAAATGTCAAACAGAAATGTCAAATAAACAGAAATGTCAAATAAAATGAGATGTCAAATAAACCAAACTGTCAAATAAACCGAACTGTCAAATAAACCGAACTGTCAAATAAACCGAACTGTCAAATAATCAGAAATGTCAAATAAACAGAAATGTCAAATAAACAGAAATGTCAAATAAACCGAACTGTCAAATAAACAGAAATGTCAAATAAACCGAACTGTCAAATAAACAGAAATTAAATGTCAAATAAACAGTCTAGGATTTGTTCCCGGGTCTGAAGGGTGTCCCTTAGCTCTGTTGGGGTACCTGCCATTAGTTTGGGTAAAGTAAAGCGGCTGGGCATTGTGCTGGCCACTAGTATGCCGTGGCCACAGAAACTGGTGAACGCTGCTTGACCGGCCCGATGGATGGATTTGGTCCCACTGGACATTAAAGTGTAGACTATTCCTATAATATTAATACACTTATAATAAAAAAAAAGAAAGCTGACATAAAAAAATTTCATCCAAAATCTTATTTAAAAGTCTTTACATACGACCAACACACACAAAAAAAGAAAAAACAGAGAAAAAAAAAACGAAGCGCCCCGCCTCCCCAACAGCCATCTCTTCTTCTCTGGCATCCCTTCTCTCCTCCTCACTCCCCCCCCTCCCCCCACACAGTAGTCCAGCCTCCATCGTGCCGTGGGTCATTAGTGGAAAGCCCCTGGTATCGACGCCCTGGTTGGTCATTAGGTTTGGTCTACCCCTCCCCTCCCTCCCCCCCCCCCACCCACCCCACTCACGTACACACAGAGAAAACCGATGGATGATGGAGTAGGGGCGGGGGAGGGAAGGACTGAGGGAGAGAAGAAAAAAAAATCAATTTGCCAGGGCTGTCATCTCCTCTTGGGCCCGGATAACTGTCGTGTGACTAAACTTACTGTCTTGTAGCCGTAATAATAAAAGAACGAACACGAGACTACGCAACAAGGGCTTGGGTGTGTTTATATCACACACAAATGTTGCTAAGGGAATATTACTCACTTAGGTCACTCACCCAACTCTATGGCGATCGACCGATCCTTACGCAAGTAGGAGTCCATTGTAAAAAAGTAACCTTCGGAGCAAACTGACCATGGGGTAGAGTGGCCGAGTGGCAGCGCGTTCGACTGGCGATCCGAAGGTCCTGGGTTCGAATCATGGCGCAGGCTAGGATTTTTTTTCACGGTGACTTACTTTAGGGTGACCCTGAGTCTACCCAGCTATGACGGGTACCTGACACTTGTTGGGGCGGCTGGGCATTGTGCTGGCCACACATCCCCTCGTATGCCGTGGCCACAGAAACTGGTGAACTTTATAACACACACAAACGTTGCTAAGGGAATATTACCCACTTAGGTCTAACCCAACTACCCATTCACCGTTAGATCCTTACGTAAGTACAGCAGGCAAAGTTTTTGTTAGAATCAAGAATAAACCCAGAAGTTCAGACTATAGTACCATGCCAAGCTTCTAAACGAGAGCATTATATAGTTAGTGTTTTCCCCATACAGATCTATGTTTTTCTGGACGGCTATCAAATTATATGAGTGTTCAAAAAATTATTTAATGTTTGAATCGCAGTGGTCTATGCTGGTCCTCTTGAAACAAAACCGTATGCCAACTGTTATATAAACTTGTAAGCTTTATCGTTATATATATATTACATATTTATATAGCGCTATCCATAACAAAGCGCTTTACATTTACCATATGTTATTAAAATAAATGGAAAAACTGTATTTTTTATTTTGTTTTAAAAATGTCTATATTGTCAGCTTTTTTAATAATTGTGTTCAGAAGTTCATTCCACTACAGAGGTGCTACGACGCTGTTGGAGCGAGCTGCAAATGTTTTTCTTTTTAAGTTTGGTACCTTAAGCTGTAGATCGACTTTGTTTGAACGCAATCCTCTTTTCTCTGATGTGCGTAGCTCAACCATGGATCTCATGTACTGGGGAGATTGACTATGAAGGTTTTTATAGAGCAAAGTCAGAACTTTGAATTTTGTCCTAAGTGTTATAGGTAGCCAGTGCAATTTCTTTAGACAGGTTGTTGAGTTGTCTTCATTGTTCAGAACAATTTTCGCAGCCATGTTTTGGACCCATTGTAGCTTTTTTCAAATCACACTCTGGCAGTCCAATGTACAGATTAACCCTTACAGTCCCGGGCGCGTATATAGCGGAACTGAAGGCAGCATAGAGCGAAGTACGGGAAGGGCTAAGTAAGTTTTAAAAAAAGAAATAGTAATCTAAAACTATATTCTATTTTATTTTCAAAAGATTCTCTAAATTTAAAATCTCAAAATCCGAGTGGTGAACCTCGTGTCTAGTGTAAAACGAGTATTTACTCTCGTAATGAAACTGTAACAACTGCTCCGTCACACGCACGCCTTGTGTTAACCCCCGCCCCGCCATACGCCCCCATCCCCCGGCCCCCGTGAGGTCCCTCTTCACTAAGAACAACCAGACTATTAAGTCTTTTCTCAGATTTCATTTCGGACGATTCTTGTTTTTTTTTTCTTTTGTTCTTTCTGCAGACTGCCGTCATGGACGTAATGACCGTCATCAATCCTACTTCATTCTTGTCCACACTTGTCCAGTACAAGGGCGCCGGGGTAGGGGGGGGGCGCCGGGATTGGCGAAGGGGGGAGGGGATAAAAGTCGATGACGAACAAGTCGATACAGACAGACAATTACACAACCTTCTATTTTTTTCCCTCTCTTTCACTTTAATTTGTTTCTCTCATGGAATAGCCCCCCTTTTGTTCCACCTCTCCTCCCCCTCCCCCAATAACCTATTTCCTCCCTATCAGCCGTAACCATCCGGCCCTACGATTACGTTCGTTTGATGTTAGTATTGATGGAGTCACCTTTTGAAAGAAAAAGAAAATAAAAGGTTGGTCTCCCGAAAAAGTGTAGGCAGCCTTGCCTTAAAAAAAAACACACAAAGCCCGCAGCAGAAAAGAATTAACCGCCAGAAGGTCCAACCAGCCCACAGCCGGATACAATTCAACAGCCTGAACGTTCAAACAGCTCGAGGGGCCCACATAATGAAACAATTCAACAGGCTGAAATTAAAAACAGCTCGAGAGGCCCACATAATGAAACAATTCAAGAAGCTGAAATTTCAAACAGCTTGAGAAGCCCACAGCCGGAAACAATTCAACAGGCTGAAATTTCAAACAGCTTGAGAGGCCCGCAGCCAGAAACGAATTAACTGCCTGAACGACAAACAGCTCGTGGAGCCGACACGTGCAATTGCCAAAAGCTACAGAGACCCACAGTCTAGAGAGTCTTTAAAAAAAAGTTCAAATCCTAAAAGGGTCACAACCTGACCATTTCAAACTCTGAAAGAACCAAAACCCTGTGGTGTAGATGATTAATTATTAAAACAATGGAAAATCTCGAGAAAGGCACCATTTTGACCTAGATTTCCATGCATCGCCTTATTTGCAAACGTATTTTCAGAAAGAGCACGTGGCATTACCCATCCCACACATTGGGAGCCCAAAAAAATTCGCCTCTCTTAGTGATTGTAGGGGGACTATATTTGAGATCAACTGGAGGGATGAGGTGGTTATTTGGGGGAGGGGGGGGGGGCCGGGGGAACGGTTGACCCGTGAGAGTAGGGAGGTGTTATTAAAAGCATTAAAAAAAACTGTGCGGCCTAACGCGAGGTAAAAGACCGGAAAGTTATTACACCATGCCCCAGTGGGACAAAAACATCAAACCAACATTTGTTATACTGTAGTTATACATCCTCCTCATACAAACAGCACGTATTATACACCCCCTCCTCGTCATCATCACCACTCTTCCTTCCTCCCAAAAGGTTTCACTCCTTCTACAGGCATTTGACAAGGGAATCATCCCCCCCCCCCCATCTCAATCAGTTTTATCACCCCTTTTTTGTAATGACGATTCTCCTCTCAAAGTCCCCCCCCCCCAACCCCCCCAACCACACCATCCGCCACCACCCCAAACTCATGGCGGTACCCAAAATGAAAAGAGCGTAACTTTTTATTTTCAAATCTTGCTTCGCCCTGTGGCCAATTTTACGGAAGATTTCACTGGAACGGTTTTTAGTTACGTGAAAGTGAGAAGAGGTGGGGAGTGGGGGGGGGGGGCGCCACTTCCCACTCCATTAAAGGTTGACAGTCAGTAAAGTCAACACCAATAATCAGGCGGCCCGGGTTTCGGGTTATTGGCACCGGTGATGCGTTCTTAGCGCATGCTATATACCAGGGCGGTTTTATGCTCACTTGTAATGGCATCGAGGGCCACGTTGGGGAACTTAGGGCATAATTGTAGGCCGCATTTCAATCATTTTTTTTTGCGCAACATTCTCCAATTAGAACAGAGGTAAAAGAATGAGAAAATAGGTATCGTTTATTGAAAACAAAGTTTTAATCATTTTAACTGATCTAAACTTAACCCTTCCCAAACGTTTTGCCATATTGGATGTTTGAACATTTCGGCTCGGCTTGATTTTACGTTTGGAAAGAGTTGATAATGATTAGCCCTTCCCGTACCGACCTACTTCTATCTATGCTGCCTTCAGTTCCGCTATATACGCGCCCGGGACTGTATGGGTTAAAATTAAATTTCATAAGAAAAAAAAAAATAAAACGAAAATTTCAAACTAGTTTGGAAATGTTTTGCTTATTATTCGTTCTTGAGATTTTTTTTTCGAAAAGCTTTCGCGGTCCGCAAAAAGAATATGGCCTAGCGGGCTGCATGTGGCCCGCCGTCCGCCAGTTGGAAACTCCTACTATATATACCATGTTCATCAACCGATTTGCAATCAATTAAATTGTGGACTTTTTCCTTGGGTCTAATGGGGTCTCCACTCTCCACGGTAAAATGAAGAAGAAGCAGGGACTCCTACGCCTAGGGTTGCCAGACGTCCGGCAAAAGGAGGACATGTCCGGCAGGCAAAGCTAAAAACCCTTAAAATGTCAGGCTTTTTTGTGCCAAAGGTTTTATAAGTCCTTAATGCACTTTTATGTTTTTTTTTACTGTCAATAAGTGGCTGGGTCGAGTAAAGCATAACACTGGAGTATTTAGCAGGAAATGTAATGAATTAGATTGTGTTTTCTAATGAAGGGGTTGGCAACCTAAGGCACTCGTGCCAAACTTGGCAGGAAATAGCGATTTTCAATGGCACGCGAGAGACCTCCAAGAATTTTTTTATTGATGAAAAAAACAATTAACAACAGTTTCCGGTTCTGAATGAGGAAAACTGACTGTTGAAGCCGATATTTCTGAAGTATTCAAAGCGGAGTTTTCTAACCAAAGGCAAGACTTTCCAAAATGGGCATCCAACTGTGCCCATTTGCGGACAAAAATCTGAAAGGGAGCTTCTTAGCTTAGGCAAGTCGTCTGCTATTCTCAACTGATAGGGATTCGCTCTTCTACTTTCTGCTTTTGGTAAAACCTACACTTATAAAGAAATAAAAATAAGTCAGTAGTATTGTTTATATTACAAAACATAACTTTTTTGG
Organism: Anisus vortex; assembly: GCA_949126835.1. Classification (NCBI taxonomy): domain Eukaryota; kingdom Metazoa; phylum Mollusca; class Gastropoda; family Planorbidae; genus Anisus; species Anisus vortex. The sequence continues at coordinate 39,892,707 of OX421503.1, forward strand.
CATAGCTATTGAATCAAATGTGGAAACGATTTTTTTAATTAAAGGGAGATAATTAAAACATTTTATTTGTGGTAATAATTTTAGTATGTTTCCGTTTTTTTTTCTTTTATTAAAAAATTACAAGTTATAACTTTGAAATGAACAAACTTTAAAAAATATTTGAAAAATGTCTAAATATTTTATGAATAAAGAATTTCTAAGTATATTCTCAAACATTACATTAACTACCCAGTTTGTCTGATTAATACGTATCTATTCCACTTAACGTTATTATAATCACGATAGAGATGATACATAAACACATCAAAGGACATCTCAGTAAACGATCACAATATAATTTAGATTTGTGTTAGATCTTCATCTTGAGTACCAAAATAATGTTAAGACTTTAGACAATAATTACCATAATTGTCTAAGTTATGTAGACTAATAAAAGATTGTAATTGATATAAATGCAAATAAAAAGGATGATAATCACAAACACGTTCAGTTTGTTGGCCTTGGTCTTTCTACGGAGTTAATTTAATTGTCCTGTAAAAATAATTAAAAAAAAATTATTATAGAATAGGTTGACTTTTAAGCTGTTGGCATGTATAATGATTTAGAAATCCTAGTTTAGCACACTGTTAGCTAAAGGTTGCCGACCCCAGATCTAATTCTTTGTTAGGTTAATAGTTGCAGTGGAGTTTTTTTTTTTAAAGTTTACCGAATTCAAGTTGCTTTTCAGAGTTACTAAAAAAATTGTGAACTTTTTTTCTGTTCCCTGGACTCAATGGTAATGTGAAAAGATTGTTCTCATTGATAAACGCTCAATGGACAAAAGAAACAGACTCTCGGTTAACTCAGGGCATCATTCTTACAAAATAAAACTTGAAAAATCTCACATGTAGGCTATACAGTTTTATAAATGTGTGCTTGTTAACAAGGATCTTGTGCAAAAAGTTGGCTCGCCAGAGAAATATTTTGAATAATTAAAAAAGATGATAATGTATTAACTGTAGAATTGACTGTTTAATTTTCCAATAATATAGTATTTTTGCATTATGAATTAAAAAAGTCGATTGAATTCATATTAATTTTTTTTTTACAATACTTTTTCTTGGTGAATTTACTTACAAATAGATAATTATTGGCAGCCATTGTAGTAAAATTGTACTGATAGCTGGTTAAATCAGCATTCAATTGAAAATAA